>CM040402.1:68892974-70092974 GCA_022702515.1 Ilyophis sp. 1 JC-2022
GCTTTAAATATTTCACTCTATGTGTAATGAATCTATATAATATGCACTTTCTGAAATGAGTGACAAAAAATATTGAACTTTTTCATGATATTCAAATTTTTTGAGCTGCACCTGTACATATATATACTCAGTGGCGTTTACATTAGGGGCAGTGCCCCACCAGACGTGGTGCTGTTGTGCACGATACTCGTAACATCTGAACATTGTGGCAAAAGGTATTTTATATTTAATACAAAACAGTGATTCCATCGTAAAATTGGCGTGTATAACTAGAATAAACTTGACTCACACTCTTTATAGTGCTGTTTTTGAGTAGTTTCCTTTTGGTGTAGGGGATATCTGGGTAGGTTGTGACACAAGGTATAGATTTACACAATGTTTTTGCCCAATCAGAAACCAGCTAGGATGCAGCCAATCACGTTGTAAAACTTCATACACACCCTCTTTCACCTCGGATTTCAAAGCAGGAAGCAGCTGGACTGGATGAAAAAACATCAGAGTGTTCGCCAGGATTATGAAATCAACTCCAATGTAAATTGAAAATAACAACAGGTTTGATTTCAAAATAACCACATATTTACCTATACAGTTCGAGGAAACATTAACCTGAATACATACAAATCCTTTAAAAACCCAAACGTTTACCAAACCTTTTTATTTATAAAGATTGTAACAACCTGCTCCACCGATTGTCACAACTTACTCCGTCAGGAGAAAAAGTGACTTGAATCTGGAGTCTGTGCAGTCCTATTATGCTTGAGCAGAGTGTTCCATAGTAACAGAGTGTTCCAAGTCACCCATTGTTTTTAGACAAGACAAACAGTAAGCTTTTATCAGATCATCCAGGCTGTCTTCTGTGGATGTGGGGTCTGCAACTTGTAAATATATTCAGGGGCCATGCTATATAAAAGCCTTATATGTCACTGAAATAATCTTAAAATGAGCTGTAGATCACCGATATCCAGTGAAGTGATGCCAAGACTGGTGTGATATGGATAAGGTTTCCTCCACTCACGTTTAGAAAGTGAGATGAAAGAAAAAGAAACCATGCTAAAAATGTATTTATTCCCACTCAAAAAGGCTATTTTGAATGTCAGCTATATAACATGATCTCCATGCTGAAACGGCTGCCAACAGTAATTGTTACATTGGGCATCATCCAAGTTTTATTCGTAGCCTGTGAGCTGCCCCAAAAGTCCTTGAACACACATGGGCCAAACACTATTTGCTGTATTTTGTGGGGGGTTTTTTCACTTCAATTGTATATGTCAATTGTGGGATGCCACAAGCTACATTCACTGAGTGAGAAATAAAGTTATAAAACATTATTTCATTCATTCACTAATTCATTCACCTCTTGGCCAGATTCTAATTAAGCCAGGCTTCGGAAAAATTCCAAAATGAGGATGCCTCTGTCAGCTCATACAGTCAGCACTTAAAAAATGACTCCAAAATGAGGATGCCTCTGTCAGCTCATACAGTCAGCACTTATTGGATGAAACCGCACAAACCATATTACAATGGCCTTGGGTCTCAGGCAGTTTTCCAAATTTCAAAAGGGATCATAAGGCTTTGGCTAGCATGCTGGAGTAAACAAAAACCCTTTCCCTGCACACTGGAGCAGGGAGAGAATGACTTGGTTTGCTTGCACAGAAATAGTCTAATTTTAACCCACATATTCCAGGGTTCCAAATAAGACACGAGTCACGTAAATACCTCTATGAAACAGAATACTGAATTATGTGAAAGTCTTATTCAGGATAAACCTGCTATCAGGAAATGTATGTAATTCTCTAGCTCTCTAGTATGTTGTTATGCTGAATCCAGTTTGCACTTTTGGAGGGATTGCAAGTCAATTTTGTCTCTCAGTTAAAATTATATATGAACATAATGTTCCAAAAGCACCACAAAATGCATGTTCTTAATCAGTTCCTGATAATATTCTGACCAGCTGCTGACCGCAAGTTATTTTGCAAAATTCCACAAAGTAGCATAAAAGCGAGTATCAATCAGTCAACACACACATCTCAAGGGCTTATTTCGGATACCCTGATTACCATGCATACAGGGATATCAGTGGCTATCCTATTTCTCGGTGCACATAAACCCCATATTTGGTATATGACCATAACCAAGATAATGACTATCATTCAGAATACTGTGTGATTTTAAATACCTGGCATCAGAAGCCTGGCAAGAAAGATGCTTGTCTGCTGCTTTCTCAGTTGGGTCATTCCCAGTGTTTACCATTCCACTCTACAATGATGGAATGTCAAAAATATCCAACTTTTCAGAACATTATTTTAAAATTATTATTTTTATTTGCATTTAGTAGTTAGGTGTTATGTAGTTTTGTCTCCGTTTAAACCACTCAGCATCTCTACTTTGACAGCTCAACAATCAAGAGGGATAAAGGGCTATGCACAATATGTGTGTTTATGTTGGAATAAGGTTTATCTGAGAATTTTGGAGGTAAACCGTCAGTCGAGGAGGTGCTCTCAGAGGAGATGACTCAGGTGTGCGTTTGTAAGCCACCTAACAATTCAAATAGCTGTGCAGTAATATGTTCTTGGCAGATAGACATGATAGACCATCTTAATCACATGACCCAAAATATTCCCTCCACTTCCCCCAAAACACCAGGATCACACGACTCACCTTAATCACTGCACTTCCCCCAACCACCATGATCAAATGACCCACCATAATCCCTCCAATTTCCCAGACCACCAGGATCACGTGACCCACCACATTCCCTTCGTCAATTTTTACAGCGGTGTGTTTACCGATCCACGTTATGGCCCTGTCACACTATTGCGTATGAGAGAAACGTATGAGTTGCGTATGTAAATTCATTTTAAAAAATTCATACACACAAAAAGCCCTTGAAAATACAGAATTGTTTGGATACTTACCATATTGAACCTATGAGTAGCGTATGAGTAGCGGATCGCCAGCGTATGGCCAGCGTAATCTGCGTATGGCTAGCGTATGAACAGCGCATGTCCAGCGTACCGCTATCACGTGACAAAGTGCCTATATAAGCGGCGGCCTTTCCACATTCTCGGTTCTCAGGATGGGGAACGCAACACACCACCACAACCAGGAAAGAAGTATTGACTCTTTAATGACTGTTGTAGTGACTGTGTTTTTTGACTGTGATTACTATGTACCATTATTACCATTATTACCATGTGCCATTATTAATGATCAGTTGATCATATGAATAAACGTTTTTTAAACTTACTTCTGGTGTTTTTCATACTTTTATAATACATCAAATGATATGTAATTTATAAGTACCCCTGACCCCTGCCCCCTAGAATAATAAACTGCACTTTACACTTGACTTTAAACTATACAATTGTTCTAAATCATCCTGTCTTGCCATGGAACTGCACCTGCACCTTGGCCCAGTGCTTCAGGAGGTTCCTCTGCTTCTTTCAATCGTCAGGCATACGCCAAGATGTCTATATACGTTGCAGATAAGTCAGACATACGTTAGAAGTACGTTACTCATGCGCTATCAATATGCTAGCTGTACGGTACACCTTCATGTCAGCGTATGACCAGCGTACTCGACCTATGAGTAACGTACCTCTAGCGTATTCAGCGTATGCTTAGCGTATAAACCATACGTCCCGAAAACGCACAAAATTTTTAAGCATGCTTAAAAAACTTTTTGTGCCTCGCCATATGCCAGCGTATGCCACCGTATGCGACCGTGCTTGAAACGTATACAACCTATGCCTAACGTACCCCTAGCGTATGTCAGCGTATGAGTCATATTTTTCATACGCTGGCATACGCTAGTACGATACGCAATAGTGTGACAGGGCCATTAAAATGGCAAAAAAAAAATATTTTTCAGACATCACTACAAGCTGGTATTATATTCATTCGCGCATACCCACTAGTGGCCATGGCGCTGGTGCCATGAGATTGCTCAACTGACACATTCATTGCTTTTGGAACCAAACTACACAAATTTTTGTGTAATTATACCATGTCATTCTACTATCGATATCTGCTACTAAATATGAAATAAATATACAATCCTATCATTGGTTTTACGCATAGAGATATTGGTCAATTATTGTCTTGGATAATCCGTTGCACACCCCTTTATAATGCTAGTACACCTTCTGAAAACCCCATGCGGAAAACCCCACAAGCTGTTCGTCCAGCTTTTATATATTTCAGTTAATTCTTGTTTGACAACTCTTTTATCCAATAGAGGGCATTATATCTCCATGCTCCATTTTAACTGCTTTGCTAGCTCAGTGTTGATGAAGGGACAGCTCCTCTGTGCAGTCGATAGTCACAGCTGGCTCCTCTGCACAGTTGATGGTAACTGGCTCTGCGCAGTCGATAGTGACTGTTGGCTCCTCTGTGCAGTTGGTGGTAACTGCTGGCTCCACTGCATAGTCCATGGTAACAGCTGGCCCCTCTACGCAGTCGATGTTAACTGTCTCTGCGCAGTCGATAGTAACTGGCTCTTCCCAGTTGATGGTAACTGAATCTGCGCAGTCGACAGTTACTGGTTCTGCGCAGTCGATGGTAATTGGCTCTGCGCAGTCGATGGTAACTGCTGCCCCTCTGCATAGTTGATGTTAACTGGCCCTGTGCAGTCGATAGTAACTGCCTCTCCTCATTTGAGGGTAACTGAATCAAGGCCCAACTCTACTTTCTTGTGATTGGACAGAGGAGAAAAGAGTGACAGTGACGTAGGGTGCTTTTTCCTCGGAGCGCTTCAAGAGAAGATAATTTCATCTATGCGCGCACCAAATGTTTTTCTAAAAACAGCGAGGCGCCTGACACGGATAAACGTGAGGCGCCTGGGGCGCAAAAGCACCATGGGAAACGCTTCAAACTCATTGAAAACAATTAGAAAAAAGGCGCCCCCAGCTGTTAAAGCGGATCCGGTGTGATCACCACCTTACTTGTTCTTCCTGGTCTGTACAGGCCTTAAGGGCCAGCTCCTCTGCACAGCGGATAGTCACAGCTGGCTCCTCTGCACAGTCGATGATAACTGGCTCTGCACAGTCGATAGTGACTGGCTCTGCACAGTTGATAGTGACTGCCGGCTCCTCTGTGCAGACGATGGTAACTGCTGGGTCCTCTGCACAGTCAATGGTAACTACTGGGTCCTCTGCGCAGTCAATGGTAACTGCTGGCTCCTATGTGCAGTCTATGGTAACTGCTGGCTCCTCTGCGCAGTCGATGATAACTGAGTCTGCGCAGTCGATGATAACTGAGTCTGCGCAGTCAATGGTAACTGCTGGGTCCTCTGCGCAGTCAATGGTAACTGCTGGGTCCTCTGCACAGTCAATGGTAACTACTGGGTCCTCTGCGCAGTCAATGGTAACTGCTGGCTCCTCTGCGCAGTCGATGATAACTGAGTCTGCGCAGTCGATGATAACTGAGTCTGCGCAGTCAATGGTAACTGCTGGTTCCTCTGCGCAGTCAATGGTAACTGGGTCTGCACAGTCGTTAGTAACTGACTGCACAGTCGATAGTGACTGGCTCTGCACAGTCGATAGTGACTGGTTCTACGCAGTTGATGGTGACAGGTTCTAAGCAGTAAATGGTAAATGCTGGCTCCTCTGCGCAGCTGATAGTAAGTGCTCGCTCCTCATCGCAGTTGATGGTAACTGCTGGCTCCTCTGCGCAGTCGATGGTAACTGGCTCTGCGCAGTTTATAGTGACTAGTTCAGTGCGGTCGATAGTAACTGCTAGATCCTCTCCGCAGTCGATGGTAACTGGCTATGCGCAGTTGATGGTAACTGGATCTGCAGAGTCGATAGTTACCGGTTCAGCGCAGCCGATGGTAATCGGCTCTGCGCAGTCAATGGTCCCTGCTGCCCCTCTGCGCAGTTGATCTTAACTTGCCCTGTGCAGTCGATCATAACTGGCTCTCCTCAGTTGAGGGTAACTGCTGGCCCCTCTGCGCAATCGATGGTAACTGGCTCTGCGCAGTCGAGGGGAACTGCTCACTTCTCTGCACAGTCAATGGTAACAGCTGGTTCCTCTGTGCAGGCGATAGTCACAGCTAGCTTCTCTGTGCAGGCGATGGTCACAGCTGGCTCCTTTGCGCAGTCTATGGTCACAACGGGCTTATCTGCACAGGCGATAGTCACAGCTGGCTCCTCTGCGCAGTCGATGGTAACTGGCCTTGTGCAGTCGATAGTAACTGGCTTTCCGCAGTTGAGGGTAACTGCTGGCCCCTCTGCGCAGGCGATGGTAACAGCTGTCTTCTCTGTGCAGTCGATAGTTACTGGTTCTGCACAGTCGATGGTAATTGGCTCTGCGCAGTAGATGGTAACTGCTGACCCTTTGCGTAGTTGATGTTAACTGGCCCTGCGCAGTCGATGGTAACTGGCTGTCCTCAGTTGAGGGTAACTGCTGGCCCCTCTGCGCAATCGATGGTAACTGGCTCTGCGCAGTCAAGGGTAACTGCTCACTTCTATGCACAGTCAATGGTAACAGCTGGTTCCTCTGCGCAGTCTATGGTCACAGTGGTCTTATCTGGGCAGTCGATAGTCACAGCTGGCTCCCTCTGCGCAGTCGATGGTAACTGGCTCTCCGCAGTTGAGGGTAACTGCCGGTCCCTCTGCGCAGGCGATGGTAACAGCTGTCTTCTCTGCGCAGTTTATAGTTACTGGTTCTGCGCAGTCAATGGTAATTGGCTCTGCGCAGTCGATGGTAACTGGCCCTGTGCATTCGATGGTAACTGGCTCTCCTCTGCGCAATCGATGGTAACTGGCTCTCCTCTGCGTAGGCGATGGTAACAGCTGTCTTCGCAGCACAGGCGATGGTAACAGCTGGCTTCTCTGCACAGTTGTTCTTTAGGCTCAGCTGGGCTGCATATGCTGATTGGGACTTTCTTCCATTCTTCCCCTTTTTACATTTCTTCTTGGTCTTTTTCTTCTTCTTATGTGTTTTAAAAAGTGCAGCTAGGTCAACCTAGTGCATGCTGTGCGCTGGAGGTCTTGTTCGAATGATGGCCTATCGAATCTCACCCTAGTGCAATAAGTATTCCGCAAGTGGTGTTGCGTGTTGTGTTAAGGTTCCATCCTGCCTGGGAAGTATTTGTGTGGAAATATCATGCATACACACAGGAGGGTGCACATGTGCAAACAATGCAGTCAGGGACAACGTTTGAACTGCTTAGCTAGCTCAGTGTTGATGTAACTAAGATAATAGAATAAGTTAAACAAGTGTCCTTCATCATTGTGTGCACCTCTGTGATGTTACCGATCAGCTGTGCACAATACGAAAAAAGTGGCGTCGGTTGTTAGGTAAGGTCGGTTATTAGGTAACCTTCCTTAGCTACACACAAACACTGCGAGATCAGAATACTCCCACCATTTACTCTGCCTATTTACACCACTTCTCCCGGTGATATAATGATGGAGTTCAGGATCGGATTTTGAAAACAAGATTTCGCCAACTTCGGCGCTGTACGCACATCTAATACGGAATAGGCAAACAGACGAGAAAGGTGAGCTATCTTCATTTAATTTAATTTTACGTTAGTTTGGGGCAGAGACACAGTGGCACAGCTAACAAAGCTGCAATTAACATAGGCATAGCCTGTGCATCTTCCATGAACCATTTTAGCGCAATCACTGGTGAAAATTTATTATTGAGTGGTAACGTTACAGCTAACGTAGATGGCTAGCTAACACTAGCAATTCAGTGCGGGGCGAAGTGTTGAATTAACCCATTCACCGGTGAAAATGTAGCCTGTAGTTGAGTGTTATGAACTGTTATAAAGTTATGATGTTTGGAAGCGCTAGCTGGCTAGCACATTAAATAATCGGGGAATTGGCCAGATTTTGAGTTCGGTACACTAAGTAGATCTACTTAGGCTACCAAACTCTAAATCTGACCAAGTTCCTGATATGGTTTGTGGGACATGCATATTCTTGTGACTAGCTGACAGGAGATAATCCTTAGCTACGTTAGCTACCGACAGTAGATCTTTTTAACTTGTAGAAGTGCCATTAGCTTGATCCAGCGCTCAAACTTCTTATTCATTATTCAGCTGTAGACCTTTAGTCATTTAGCCACATAGTGCTAGCTAACGTTCGTGATTTAAAAATTAAGAACCTATTTGAACCTATCAGGGCATATTATTATTATCACAGAACGCTGTGCGCACATCTACTATGACATTGCTGAGCAACCGGTCTATTTACCCAACAAGCAGCGTCGATCGGTTGTAAGGTAACCGTGGTTACACATACAAATACCGCAAGATCAGTATACTACCACCATTTACTCTGCCTATTTACGCCACTTCCCACAAGACGTTCAACAAGGTAGCCAGTCAGGTCAGTCAGTCAGTTAGCAAGTTTCGCTGTTCTAGGCCGGCCTGGTGGCTGGCAATTATAAATCATGTATGTTGATATCTGTTTTCCTGACACAGAGTTTGTCTTTTCCACTCACCACAATATGTTACATTTGTTCTTGTCAACTGAATGAGGAATATTGTTTTACTGGCAGCTCAGAAGACAACCAATTATGTAGGATCATATTTAAATATTGGTCATTATTAAATTTTGGTCACGGCTAATTATGTTACATTCAACCTGGTCTCACAGCCCATTTGTGATCATGATCATATATGGTTTTTACAGACCTTTTGCATATGGGAAACCTCGGTTTTATGAATGAAGTTCAACTGTAGTAAAATAACTAGAATAATCCTTTCACCGCCTCGTCGGGTGGGGTCGGGATCATTCCACTACAAGTTATTCAAACTTTCTTCCAATTAGACACTACATTCCAGAGTCTGGTATAACGGAATTTATTGTATATAAATTCGCATGAATATGCATACCCAGGCTGATCGGCCAAACATACATGTTATTAAAACAATATTAAAACACTCTCAATCACACAGTCCAGTCGAAGTCCGTCAATTTTATGCTCACCCACAAGACGTAAAAACAGTTCCGTTAATGACAGAGACAAAACAAACTGGCACTGGGCTAACTCAGATAACCCCGTTTTATGCTTCTTTCAAACCCCACCCCATGTGTTCTAAAGTTTGAGACAGTCCCCCCCTGGGAAATATATTCATTTCATGGTCTGCAGCGGTCTCTGCTGGTCTTATTTGAGATATCAAGAGTCTTTTGATGTTGTTGGGTCACAGACATCAGGAAGTCATGGCATGCAAAGGATATGCGACCAAATATTACAAATATGGCTTTTCCACCAAGTATTAAATACATTAGCGTGTTCAATACTTTTTTCCTGTGTCATTCCACTTTATTGATTGGAATGTTACAATTTCTTTAGCTGTGTAGTTTTATTGAGTTAATACCAATGTCTGGTCAAAATCTCATGTGAATAGCTACATTGGAAATATGTTTGATAAGAAAATTGTTGACGTGTCCAATACTTATTTCCCCCATTGTACATAGTTTGATAAAACCACGGGAGAATATAAAAGAACGGTACATTAACTCAAAGTCGGAAACCTAATTATCTTGGACAGCGGACAACTCGCACACGCATTACCACAAAACAAGTTATTGAAATAATTGACAAAACTCAAAAGATTTTTATAATCTGGATATTGCATTCTTGACAAAGCATGGTGATGTTTTGGCTGAACTGCTTACTCACTTGATCAACACCTTCATGGCAACTGTATTGGTTCGCGGCTGTTTGTTTTCTTTTCTTTTGCGGCTCTCATCCTGCCTTCACGATTGGGAATCAGATTTTTTCCACGTTCCATCTCCCCATCTTTGCATTTGAATCCCCTTTAACAGCTAATGGGAAGTTCCCGGAAGTGTGGAAACAAGCAAAAGTGATTTCCTGTTTTTTCTCAGGTTTTGGAAAAAGTTGTGGCAATGCAACTGATGAACTACCTAGAAACAAATAATTACCTGCACCCATTACAATTTGGGTTCAGATTGAAACAGTGGAGGCTCATCCATAGAGGATAGGGAGGATGGTCCTCCCCAATAATTTGAAGGAAAAAAAGAAAAAGAAAAGATTCTATTAAAAAAAATCTCTTTCAAATCCATTTCAAAGCATTTAGCTTACAGTGCACAAAACCCTATTGCCAATGTTAAAGTCTCAACAGCGCCCCCTACCTGCATAAAAACAAAGAGTAGGGAGGATGAGGGAGGAAATATTTCTCCGTCCTCCCTACAGCTCCATAAACTTCCATTCAAATGCAACCTAACCCGGTGTTTTTATCCTCTCCTATATTTTCCATGTTAAAACTAACATGCTAGGGAGGACGTCCTCCCTAAGCCAAAAATGGTCAGAACAAAAGAATGACGTCCTGTTCATCCAATAGAAAATGAGAAGAGGCGGGTCATTGCAGACAGAGCATGACGCTCGCTGTGCCAACAGAGGACTCTCTAAACACGCAGTAAAACCATGGAGGTATTAGAAGAACAGGTAAAAAGAGTAAAACCCTACAGCTCTGGCTAGGAAACTCCGATTCACTCACTTTAAAAACTGGGGATGGTCAGGGATACGTGCTCTACGGAATGCTCATCTCAGATTTTAATTTCCGATCATGGTTATTTTGATGAGCAAAAGATCGCGAATCTAAAAATATATACCATGATCGGAAATGAAAATCTGAGATGAGCATTCCGTAGAGCACGTATCCCTGATCATCCCCAGTTTTTAAAGTGAGTGAATCGGAGTTTCCTAGCCAGAGCTGTAGGGTTTTACTGTTGAGAGTGCTTTATATTCCCTGGAGGGTCCCTACACAACAGGGTTGCATTATTTGTAGATTTCATACACAATTTGGCTGGTTGCATTGTAGATTGAAAAAATGGCTTTGTGTGGGTTGAATATGTATCATTTTTATCAATTAGTGCAGCTTTTAACCACTTACTGCTGTTGGTCTGGAAACATACAAATTATCTGGCAACCATGGTACCTGGCCCTGGCTGGCTCACATCGAGTTGAGCTTGACATTGAGACATTGAGAGAGACAGTTGAATGTAATAGATAGCCTAGTGTAAAATAGTTGTTCAAATTTAGTTTTTTTTTCTTTCAAATTGAGAGTAGTAGGTGGTGGGTCACTCAGGTGGTGGAAATAGCTGGACATGGTGGACATGGCAGCTAACGTTATGTTGAATGGGGAGAAGGATGTGGTGAAGTTTTTATTGCAAACTCCATTCAGTACATTGCAATACCAGGAGAAGGTGCACATTAAAGCGGATGGAAGACCGCTTCCAAAAATTAACTTCACAAAGAAAGATGGGAAAGTAGGAATAAGATATCAAGAGCCTTTTGATGTTGTTGGGTCACAGACATCATAAAGTCATGGCGTGCAAAGGATATGCAACCAAATATAAAAAATATGGCTTTCCTACCAAGTATTAAATACATTCAATACTTTTTTCCTGTGTCATTTCACTTTATTGCACATAACCTTTTTAAAGAATTGGAACGTTACAATTTCTTTAGCTGTGTAGTTTTATTGAGTTAATACCAATGTCTGGTCAAAATCTCATGTGAATAGCTACATTGGAAATATGTTTGATAATAAAATTGTTGACGTGTCCAATACTTATTTCCCCCATTGTATATATGTAAATCAATATGCTACAAGAAAAAAAAACAAAAAAAAACAACAACAACATTGTTATGCAATTTACAGTACGGTGCAAAATGCAGATAGAAATCTTAGACCAATAATCTCCAAAAAATTTCCAAACAGGTCTCTCCCGTCCTCCCCAATTTTAGAACTCACCAGCCGCCACTGGATTGAAATTTTCCACAGAGTGCAAATTTCTACCTTTTGGAAAAAATCTAAACATACATCGACGAAGGGAACTTGGTGGAGGCAGTCTTCTTGTACCTTAAAAAATCATTAGACTCTGTAAATCATAGCATTCTTACCTCCAAACTTTCCAAATAGTTTTTCTGAAACAGTCATATACGCCTACGGAAAAACATTTGGTTTGAAAACTCTTGTTTGACACTTATGTCCATATGTTTTTCTTCCGGAAGACAGCCCACATCAACTGAACTAGATGTTAAGATCAACAGTCAGCCAATCAATCAAGTTTCTGAGGTCAAATATCTAGGTCTAACATTGGACCCTCACCTGAAATTTGACAAACATGTTAAAAAATTAGTAAAGCTGTACAAGTAAATCTGTACACATTTAGACTAATCAGAGACTGTCTAACATTTGATGCAGCCAAAATATATACAGGTGCAGCTCAAAAAATTCGAATATTGTGAAAAAGTTCAATATTTTTTGTCACTCATTTCAGAAAGTGAAACTCATATATTATATAGATTCTTTACACATAGAGTGAAATATTTCAAGCCTTTATTTCTTGTCATTTTGATGATTATGGCTTACAGCTAATGAAACCCAAAATTCAGTGTCTCAGAAAATTAGAATATTTTGCTTTAACATATTTTTAAAGTATCATATTTAATATTTGGTCGCATATCCTTTGCATGCTGTTACTTCCTGAAGTCTGTGACCAATCAACATCAAAAGACTCTCGATATCTTATTTTCAGGTACTGTTACAAGCAATACTATAACCTCTCTGCATTTGAACTGATCTCTATGGGAATTGGGGGGTGAGACTAGATTCAGCTGTAAATTACACTGGTACAGTATGGAACACATGGCTGGCTAAATGGCTGTAAGTCAACAAGGGTCTGAGCTATCGAACGAGCCCCAAACCATCACTCCGTTGCCAGATATGGAGTAAATGTGGATGGATCACTGCAAGGGTTATTTCTCCTGACTCATTTTCCTATAGAACTCTATGGGGAAAAAAGTCAGGAGAAACAACCCTTAACCCTTTGACGCGTACAGTCACACTGGTGTTACAGCGCTAGAGTGGTCCCTGAAGCGTACGGTCACACCGGTGTGATTAGAACACAGGATTAGAACATCTATTTACGTATGACGCAACAGTGGTTGAACCTCATTCTTTCTAGGACTAAACGCACTTATGTTCCACAAAACAATTGCACCATGTAAAGTCTTTACAACCCCAGTCGTCATGTCCTCAATGTGAGCATTTATTTTTTTATGCAGATGTGCACACTGTCTCAGAAGTAGCAACAGTTTATGCAGAAAAAATATGCTAGGCTACTGAGTTAGCCAACGTGAGACTGCTAACTGAGCTGACAAAAGGAATTAACTAAAGCGGACATAAAACACAATATAAACAACCAATTCGCGATTATATACGATGCATCCCATCACAGGTAAACTCACTAGTGATCAAAATAATTGACTAAACACGACAAACGTTAGTAATATAACGTTAGTCTTACGGCGCTGCCATCTTGTTTTTCCGCAATCAACCAAAGATAATTACCACTATCAAGATGCTCCACTTACTCACCCATATCAATTTCCTAACAATGTTTCCGGAAAGTACAAAACAAGTAGGCCTACATAAGTAAGGTATCATGTCACGTTATGATCTTTGTTTAGACCAGAGATGACGTTATATGGCTGCGTCAGTGTTATTAGCTCTATTTTAGCATCGTGATCAGTACAAGCTTCAAAAAAGTACTTCACAAACATCATGGGTGGCCATTACAATTTTTGGTAGAATCGGAATACATCATTTATAACAAGTATTTGAAAACATGCAAATACTATTACAAATAAAGAAAATTTTACCACACGAACCATTAGCTTTTTATTGGTACAGACTCAGACTGTTTTAGCGTCTCATACTGACGTGCACGTAGCGAGTCAGACGATCCCCTCGCGCCTGGCACACACAGAGCGCCATCTAGTGTTGTTGTATTCGTTTCGTTGTAGCCTATATTTATATACATACATACATATATCTATATTATATTATATATTATACATTATATATATACATATACATTATATATATACATATACATTATACATAAATATATAAAGATATTATATATATCAGATAAAATATAGATACAGTATGTTTGGCAAAAGGAGGAGACAACTCAGCAATGAGGAAATTATGGAGATCTTTTTTAATTCTGATAACGAGTCAGAGTATACAAGTGAGGAAGAGTCTGACAGTGAGAGCGAACAGCTGCCTCCTAACCTAGCGGCCATCCTTGAGCCTGAGAGGCCCTTGCCTGAAGTACCAGGTCCTTCAGTTGATGCTGTTGAAGATGGAGGCAGACAGATTTTAGGTGAGGAGGTCAGCAGGACCACTTGGAAGGCTGCCAGCCATTTCACCCCCCCTGGGCCTGGTGTGGTGTTTGATGAGTCACAGTCAGGAGTACAACACCATCAACCATCTCTTTCTGAGGCAGAGTGTTTTAAAATGTTTTTCACAGAGAAGCTGGTGGGAGACATTGTTGAAGAGACAAATCTTTATGCCAGTGAGCTGCAGGAGAAGATTGAGCCAGGAGCGAGGGGGAAGCTGGCTAAGTGGGTAGCAACCACCCTGAGTGAGCTCTACACCTTCCTGGTGGCAGTCCTAATGATGGGGGTTGTGAAGAAGCCCTCACTACGGGATTACTGGAGCACAGATCCCATGCTGGTTACCCCCTTCTTCTCCACCCTCTTCTCCCAAGACCGCTTTCTCCTCCTGCTCCGATGTCTTCACTTTGCTAACAATGCTACTGCCAACCTCCAAGACCCACTATACAAAATCAGAAGTGTCCTAACAAGCCTCAGGTCTGCATTTCACCGGATCCATGTCCCTTACAAGGACCTATGAATTGATGAGTCCCTGATGCTCTGGAAGGGTAGACTGGCATTCCGCCAATACATCCCCTCAAAGAGGAACCGTTTTGGGGTGAAGTTTTTTATCCTTTGTGATGTTAATACCGGGTTTGTCCAGGACATTGTCATATACACAGGAGCCACCACTGACATCACTCATTATGACGGGCTGGGGCTGTCCGGGTCGGTGGTGATGACCATGCTGGCTCCTCATCTGGGGAAGGGCCACACCCTCTTTGTGGACAATTGGTACAGCAGCCCCACACTTTTCCACCACCTGCTGACCAACAACACTGGGGCTTGTGGAACAGTCCGGCAAAATCGGAAGTGGATGCCCACCTTCTCCGGTAGGAAGATGCAGAGAGGGGACGTGGAATTCATGGAGAATGGAAGCCAGCTGGCAGTGAAGTGGCATGATAAGAGGGATGTCCACGTCCTCTCTACAGTCCACACAGTATCAATGGTGCCCGCTGGTAAAACAAACCACCTAACAGGAAAAAAAATAATAAAGCCAGAATGTATTGCTGAGTACAACCTGAAGATGGGGGCAGTGGACAAGGCCGACATGATCAACAGCTTTGTGGCCTGTGTGCGAAAGACCACAAAGTGGTACAAAAAGATATTTTTCCACCTGGTTGACACGGCACTTTATAATGGCTATCTTGTCCACCGCCAGCTGACAGGTGAGATGATCACATTTATACATTTCAAACTATATATTAAACTATATATATATATATAAAATTAAATACAATTATATTGACAATACCCCCCTGCCCTCACCCATAGGTCAGAATCTCACCTATCAGGTGTACCGGGCCAACGTGATGCGGCAGCTGGTGGAGGAGCACCACACCCCTCGACGTCCACCAACTGGAGGCCGCCCTGCAGCCGATAACCCCCTGCGCCTCACTGCTAGGCACTTCCTGTCTGCGGTCCCTCAGACGGAGGCCCAAGGCAGCCGCACGCGGAGGCACTGTAAGGTCTGCCTGTCCTCATCCAGGAAGAGGAAACAGAAACGGGCCACAAAGTTCATGTGTGCACCCTGCAACACACCCCTGTGCGCTGTGCCTTGCTTTGAGGAGTATCACACGTTGAAGCACTATTAGGCACCTTTGCTTCCTGCTGGAAATAAATTATTAGTTAGCGGTGATGTGAAAAGTTATTTTAAAAAAAAGTTGTTAATGTATAGCATATTACTATAATATTATATCGGTTGTTATTTTGTAATTATTCAATCAGTTTTATTTCCAAGGTGTTAGTTATGATATTAAATATTATTAGTCTTCAGTTAGTGTTTATATTCTAAATATTTTAACTTTTAATAAAAATGATTAAGACCTATCTGTTATTTGTCATTATTCAATCGGTTAATTTCCAATGTGTTGTGATATTATTATAGTCATCCGTTGTGTATTTAACTTTCTAGTGTGTAGCAGTAATCTTTAGGCTATTTGAGAGAAGGTTCATGGCATGCATAGCTATATCAATGCTATTCAAATTCAGTCTTGGGGGACCCCTGTGCATGCTGGTTTTTGTTCCAACCGCAATTGCAATCCTAGAATTTTAAGAAGCCCTTACTAATTCTTGCTTTTCATGTCCTCTTAAACCACATTGTCAGAAATGGCTATGCATGCCATGAAGAATAAAAGTACCATGTTATGCTATATTATATACAATAACAGGGACATTTTTTAAAACAAAAATAAAAACTGGGGAATACACAGGCTCCTAATTAGGTTGCTGACCACATGTGTTCATCTTTCATAGTAAATGCAGGTTTGGTTTATCGTTTGATTTGTCTTTGAATTCTTCATATCTACCAAATTGTTAGTTTTAGTGGCCAGGTGTACACACGTTTACCAATTATGAGCCTATTGATTCACCTCAGTCTGTATTCTGATCAATTAAAACATTTTTCTACCTCTCCATGTAATTGTTTGCAGTATAGCACAATGTGAACATGATACTTTAATTATTCAGAGCACGCATAGCTATTTCCTATGTAATGTCGCATAAAAGGGTAAATAACCCATTTAAACATGAAAATAACCCCATTTAAGAAAAATAAACAAGCTTGTTAAAGGGATTGCAATTGTTGGAACGAAAACTAGCATAAACAGGGATCCCGCAGGACCGAGTTTGAACGCCACTGCTCAGATATGTATCGGCGAAAAGACATACCACGTGTAGCTAGTTTGCTAATCCCCTTGGTTTTTTCGTTGTGCATGGACCGTGTCGAAGTTAGAAGTTAACTCGTCCCAATTGCAAATGCAAACATCTAGAAAACGTTACTCACCTACTGATGATGACAGCTGTCTTGAGATCAATTATCCGATGTCCATACGTGGCAAAATGGAAGATTAATAAAATAACTGCAGCTGCTTAAAAAAAAAAAAAAAGCGCAGAGGCAAGTGGTCACGTGGTGACTAGGGAGACGCGAAGGTGGCAGGTATCCGCTGATGTGGGATCAGTTTGGAAATTTACACACTAATGTAATGGGTAAGGTTACAATTCGGGTTAGGTGATCAGATATCAGCACTCAAACTAAGCAACTTCAACCTTAGGAAGGCTAGTGTGACGTAACAGTCGAATTCTAGAACAGCTGGTGTGCATGCAGAAAAAACTCACTCTTTGGGGCCGTTGGAAATATTTTAGAACTTACGTGCGAAAGGGTTAAAGGGATCCATCCACATCTACTCCATATCTGGCCGCAGAGTGATGGTTTGGGGCTCGTTTGATACCGTAGACCCTTGATGACGTACAGCCATTTCGCCAGTCATGTGTTCCATACTGTACCAGCGTAATTTACAGCTGAATCTAGTCTTACCCCCCAATTCTCAAAGAGATAAGTTCAAATGCAGAGAGGTTATAGTATCGCTTGTAACAGTACCTGAAAATAAGATATTGAGAGTCTTTTGATGTTGATTGGTCACAGACTTCAGGACGTAACAGCATGCAAAGGATATGCGACCAAGTATTAAATATGATACTTAAAAAATATGTTAAAGCAAAATATTTGAATTTTCTGAGACACTGAATTTTGGGTTTCATTAGCTGTAAGCCATAATCATCAAAATGACAAGAAATAAAGGCTTGAAATATTTCACTCTATGTGTAAAGAATCTATATAATATATGAGTTTCACTTTCTGAAATGAGTGACAAAAAATATTGAACTTTTTCACGATATTCAAATTTTTTGAGCTGCACCTGTATTCATTACACATAGAGTGAAATATTTCAAGCCTTTATTTCTTGTAATTTTGATGATTATGGCTTACAGCTAATGAAAACCCAAATTCAGTGTCTCAGAAAATTAGAATATTACATAAGATCAATAAAAAAGTTGATACATAAAAGTATGTTCATTTCTATGCACTCAATACTTGGTTGGGGCTCCTTTTGCATGAATTACTGCATCAATGCGGCGTGGTCGTCTGCATTGTTGGGTCTGGTGTCTCTCATCTTCCTCTTGACAATGCCCCATAGATTCTCTATGGGGTTCAGGTCAGGTGAGTTTGCTGGCCAATCAAGCACAGTAATACCATGGTCATTGAACCAGCTTTTGGTACTTTTGGCAGTGTGGGCAAGTGCCAAGTCCTGCTGGAAAATGAAATCAGCATCTCCATAAAACTTGTCAGCAGACGGAAGCATGAAGTGCTCTAAAATTTCCTGGTAGATGGCTGCGTTGACTGTGGACTTCAGAAAACACATTGGACCAACACCAGCAGATGACATGGCACCCCAAATCATCACTGACTGTGGAAACTTCACACTGGACTTCAAGCAACGTGGATTATGTGCCTCTCCACTCTTCCTCCAGACTCTGGGACCTTGATTTCCAAATGAAATGCAAAATTTACTGTCATTTGAAAAGAGGACTTTGGACCACTGAGCAACAGTCCAGTTCTTTTTCTCCTTAGCCCAGGTAAGACGCTTTTGACGTTGTCTCTGGTTCAGGAGTGGCAAGATACGAGGAATGCGACATTTGTAGCCCATGTCCTGGATTCGTCTGTGCGTGGTGGCTCTTGATGCACTGACTCCAGCCTCAGTCCACTCCTTGTGAAGCTCCCCCAAATTCTTGAATGGATTTTGCTTGACAATCCTCTCAAGGCTGCGGTTATCCCTGTTGCTTGTGCACCTTTTCCTACCACACTTTTTCCTTTCACTCAACTTTCTATGACTATGCTTGGATACAGCACTGTGAACAACCATCTTATTTAGCAATGACCTTTTGTGGCTTACACTCCTTCTGGAGGGTGTCAATGACTGTCTTCTGGACATCTGTCAAGTCAATAGTCTTCCCCATGATTGTGTAGCCTACTGAACCAGACTGAGAGGCCATTTAAAGGCTCAGGAAACATTTGTAGGTGTTTTGAGTTAATTAGCTGATTAGAGTGTGACACCATGAGTTTCCAATATTGAACTTTTTCACAATATTCTAATTTTCTGAGACACTGAATTTGGGTTTGCATTAGCTGTAAGCAATAATCATCAAAATTACAAGAAATAAAGGCTTGAAATATTTCACTATGTGTAATGAATCTATATAATATATGAGTTTCACTTTCTGAAATGAGTGACAAAAAATATTGAACTTTTTCACGATATTCAAATTTTTTAAGCTGCACCTGTATATATAAAATACTCATTCCAATTTACTGTGCGCTGATATCTGCCAGATGAATGTAAAATTTTCATTAGAGTCATTATGAATGGGAACATAACAAAAAACTACAAAAAAATGCGATCCCAGGGCAATAGAATACATACGGTAGAGTAAAGAAAAAAGTGATGTTTTATTGAGGTACAACTGTGAATGATTAGGCTACATCTTAAACCATCAAAAGGGGCAAACGTATGTGTTGGGGTTCTCTGTGCCAGAGACACGGAGGAAATATTGGAGGTCCACGTGCGACAGATAGGGAATCTTAAAGTGTTCCTATGAACACCACTGAAACGGACAATAATCCGTAGTGGAAAAGGGAAAAATAAGGGGAACACAAATAACCTCGCGAAAGAAACGAGGAACTCGATATCTGAGCAAAACAAATAAATAAGCAGTAACGCTTATCTAACGAGGAACTCGATATCCGAGCAAAACAAATAAATAAGCAGTAACGCTTATCTAACGAGGAACTCGATATCCGAGCAAAACAAATAAATAAGCAGTAACGCTTATCTAACGAGGAACTCGATATCCAAGCAAAACAAAGAAATAAGCAGTAACGCTTATCTAACTCCCGTTTGTGGAGTGAACAACAGAAAGAAAAGAAACTCAAAAGAACCCCTAAGGCTTAGGGTAAGAGCACTCATAGGTATGAGTGGAAAAACAAAGAAACGAAAAACCTCTGCTCTGAAATAAGAGCGAAAAGATAACTTTGCTTTCTTTCTAAATTGTACTGCTAACAAGTCCCGCGTTGAGAAGCAAAGCGGTCGATAGCAGCACAACTTCCTATACCTTTTTTACTAGCTCGAATGTTACGTGAAATAATATGGAAGCAACGAGAACAGGAGGAAGCAGGGTATAAATAGCGAGAGGAAATGCAGTACAGGTGAACTCACTAATCACCGAGGCGAACGCAAAACCCGTAGCGGAACACAGAAAAATCCGATAGATTTACAGGTGGATGAGAAAAGGAATGCAAAACGCGGAGATAAGGAAAGAAAGGCATGATCCATGACAGTATGTGCTTTATAATAGACAAAACAAATTTTATTCATTTTATGACGTATTGGATAGGGTTTTGGACCCATAGATATCTACCCCCTATACTGATGAAAAGATAATAGTAATTCCCACTTTAAAATGATGCAAAAGTTTGTTTTATGATCCACAACAGTTTGTAGTTAAATACATATATCATTATTTTATCATTTAGAGCAGTGAACAATCTAGCCATTTGGATAGATTTGGAAACACTAATGGACAACGGAAAAATTTTATACCAGAAAATAAGATATCAAGAGTTTTTTTTTTAATTTTGCTGGGTCACAAACATCAGGAAGGCATGGCATGCGACCAAATATAAAAAATTTAAAGGCACAGTCAACTTAGTGTATGTAAACTTCTGACCCACTGGAATTGTGATATAGTGAATTAAAAGTGAAATAATCTGTCTGTAAACAATTGTTGGAAAAATTACTTGTGTCATGCACTGCCAACACTATAGTTTGCTAACATGAAATCTGTGGAGTGGTTAAAAATTTGTTTTAATGACTTCAACCTAAGTGTATGTAAACTTTTGACCACAACTGTATATTTTGCATCATAGATCTTTAGTAGTTAAGCATATCCTCCTCAGATTTTGCACACTTGTGGACACTGAGTTTATGATCCAGGAAATGTATAGTTGTATCTGTTTCACATATGGAGCTCTCAGATTTTCATTGCAAACTAAAGAAATGTTTTTTTTTGTTGATTAATTTTTCCAAAGTTTCTTTGCATTTGTGGCACTTTATATTGACTTAAATTATGAAAATAAACAAATACAAAGTTCATATTGTCTTAATTGAAGCCATTTGCCAAGTTTCTGTGATGCTGACACCTGGAGTTATAAAGCCTTAAACAGAGCACCCCCTTAATAGGTGATAATTCACCAAATTTGCCATCTGCGCAAAGGGGTTAAGGACTGAGAGTCTGTGGTAATTTTGGATATTTCTGTAGGAAACCCTGAAAAGTGGAAAACTTTCTGTGCTGTATAGGTATGGGGCATGCCCGGCCAAGCTGTAACTTGCCGGATGGCATACCTAATGACTCTAAGTGTGAAATGTTAACACGTGCAAATGCTATTTAGGATTTTAGTAAATCAACCCCTAGGTGTACACAGGCAGCCCTCTCAAGACTTCATAATGTCTATCTCACACCATTATTATAAAATTTCCCTTACAGCTTGGTACGGCGAGCAGGATACCAGTTAGTGTGGCGCTGCGACATGATAATCTCTCTCTCACACTAAAATTCCCTTACAAGATGTACTGGATAAATATGTAACAAGTTGATCAGCTACAGCCCTCTCAATTAGCTCGGACATCAAATAAAAGTTGGAGATGGGTCTAAAATTGCTCAGTATTTCAGTAAATATTTGGTTTCTTAATTAATGGTTTAATGGCCATTTTAAGGGCTGATGGAACAAAACCTGTAAATAGAATAAGTTTTATTTTCCCGTTAGGGAACTGTTGTAGCCACCAGCAACAACAAAAAAGACATAGACAGTGGGGCAGAACCTCAACACCCAAACAAACATATCAAAGAAAGACATTCAATAGAATCATTGCATTAATCAAGCTAATGAAGTGAATTAAAGTGGAATACAGCCAAACGTCATGATTAAAAATAACCCCCGCTGTCACACAAACTCCGATCCACGACTTTTCTCCATACACGCAGTGTTGCGGTCTCTGTCCACTGTCGAAACAGAGCACTCATGCCTCACTCTTCCCCTGCATTATCTTCTCCTTCTCTTCCCTGGTGGCCTTTTGAAGATTGCCTGCAGTCCTGGATGAGTCCCGACATCTTCAACTCCGGTGAAGAGTGATGGTAAACTTTGTAGCTCCAGATTAAACGACATTCCTGAGCATATGTTGCAAATGAGTCTCCATGGTGACAACCACAAACAAAATTATCGACTAGACAATTCGTGACTATTATCAAAACGAGCAGCAGGAGTACCCTGAAAAATCTCCAGCCCGCTTCCCCGTCCCACAACGGACACACAGTGCATGAAAAAAACAAAAGACCAAAGCCAGACACAACAAAACACATTCAAATTAACAAATACGAACACGAGAGACAGCTGGACTACATGTTGCCATTACAGCGCCACATGACGTCATATAACATAATGACATGTTCATAATAGTAAGAACTGAGGGCCAGATGTAGAAAGCTTCTTTTTTTCAGTTGCACATGTCACATGCAGACAAACTGTGCTTCCAGCCCTTCTTCTACCCCTACCTTCTACTTCAGTCATCGCAAGTTGCGCTTCTAAAGTTCACACAATTAACGAGGGTCGATTTTTGCGTGAAATTTCGCCGCCTCTAAGGTGTAAATCACGCAAACAAGACAAAGACACAGGTCTAGGCCTTGAAGACGCACTGATGGAATTTCTGCAAAAACAATCACACTACATCTACCTGAGAAAAAAACAAAACAGTACAGAATAAGCAGTCACACAGTAAGTAATTGCTCTCCTGGAAGAAATAAAAGATGAACTACAACCTCCCACACAACCTTCCCATTCCATTACGGCAAGAATCAAGCTCCTTGCAACATTACACTCGCATCTGGATCATTTCAATTGACAAATGCCACCAAAAATCCATATTTTTAAAAGAGAAGCAATGGAAAATGTACATACCTTTAATTTTTTTAATGGAAGGATAAATGGCAGTAAAATTACCTAGCATCGTATCTTAATTTGACTGTAATTAACATTTAAATGTCAAATGTGGGGAAAATACAAAACCCATTAAATCTATGGTGGCCCTTTTTCATCATCTTAAACATTAAATTAAATTATGTTAATTTAATTCATGTACTGGAAATTACTTTATTATTACAGGTTTTCTATGTTTGCATCAGAACCATATAGAGAGAGAGTTGCGACACTCCCATAGACTTCTGTTGTAAGCGGAGAATGTGGAAGTAACTCGTGTCGTGGGGCGACCAATAGTTCCAAACACTGTATAGTTCCAGCGTTGAACCCCATTAATTTTCAGTGTTTCCGAGGCACGCTCGCTGACAAATTTATGAAATGACTGCCTTTTTTGACATTTTAACACATTAGTGCACCTCTCATCAATTTAGTCAATAGTGGTATTTTATGTAGCCAGGTTTAGTTAATGTTTATGTGCCTCTCCACTCTTCCTCCAGACTCTGGGACCTTGATTTCCAAATGAAATGCAAAATTTACTGTCATTTGAAAAGAGGACTTTGGACCACTGAGCAACAGTCCAGTTCTTTTTCTCCTTAGCCCAGGTAAGACGCTTTTGACGTTGTCTCTGGTTCAGGAGTGGCAAGATACGAGGAATGCGACATTTGTAGCCCATGTCCTGGATTCGTCTGTGCGTGGTGGCTCTTGATGCACTGACTCCAGCCTCAGTCCACTCCTTGTGAAGCTCCCCCAAACTCTTGAATGGATTTTGCTTGACAATCCTCTCAAGGCTGCGGTTATCCCTGTTGCTTGTGCACCTTTTCCTACCACACTTTTTCCTTTCACTCAACTTTCTATGACTATGCTTGGATACAGCACTGTGAACAACCATCTTATTTAGCAATGACCTTTTGTGGCTTACCCTCCTTGTGGAGGGTGTCAATGACTGTCTTCTGGACATCTGTCAAGTCAATAGTCTTCCCCATGATTGTGTAGCCTACTGAACCAGACTGAGAGGCCATTTAAAGGCTCAGGAAACATTTGTAGGTGTTTTGAGTTAATTAGCTGATTAGAGTGTGACACCATGAGTTTCCAATATTGAACTTTTTCACAATATTCTAATTTTCTGAGACACTGAATTTGGGTTTGCATTAGCTGTAAGCAATAATCATCAAAATTACAAGAAATAAAGGCTTGAAATATTTCACTATGTGTAATGAATCTATATAATATATGAGTTTCACTTTCTGAAATGAGTGACAAAAAATATTGAACTTTTTCACGATATTCAAATTTTTTAAGCTGCACCTGTATATATAAAATACTCATTCCAATTTACTGTGCGCTGATATCTGCCAGATGAATGTAAAATTTTCATTAGAGTCATTATGAATGGGAACATAACAAAAAAATACAAAAAAATGCGATTCCAGGGCAATAGAATACATACGGTAGAGTAAAGAAAAAAGTGATGTTTTATTGAGGTACAACTGTGAATGATTAGGCTACATCTTAAACCATCAAAAGGGGCAAACGTATGTGTTGGGGTTCTCTGTGCCAGAGACACGGAGGAAATATTGGAGGTCCACGTGCGACAGATAGGGAATCTTAAAGTGTTCCTATGAACACCACTGAAACGGACAATAATCCGTAGTGGAAAAGGGAAAAATAAGGGGAACACAAATAACCTCGCGAAAGAAACGAGGAACTCGATATCTGAGCAAAACAAATAAATAAGCAGTAACGCTTATCTAACGAGGAACTCGATATCCGAGCAAAACAAATAAATAAGCAGTAACGCTTATCTAACGAGGAACTCGATATCCAAGCAAAACAAATAAATAAGCAGTAACGCTTATCTAACGAGGAACTCGATATCCAAGCAAAACAAAGAAATAAGCAGTAACGCTTATCTAACTCCCGTTTGTGGAGCGAACAACAGAAAGAAAAGAAACTCAAAAGAACCCCTAAGGCTTAGGGTAAGAGCACTCATAGGTATGAGTGGAAAAACAAAGAAACGAAAAACCTCTGCTCTGAAATAAGAGCGAAAAGATAACTTTGCTTTCTTTCTAAATTGTACTGCTAACAAGTCCCGCGTTGAGAAGCAAAGCGGTCGATAGCAGCACAACTTCCTATACCTTTTTTACTAGCTCGAATGTTACGTGAAATAATATGGAAGCAACGAGAACAGGAGGAAGCAGGGTATAAATAGCGAGAGGAAATGCAGTACAGGTGAACTCACTAATCACCGAGGCGAACGCAAAACCCGTAGCGGAACACAGAAAAATCCGATAGATTTACAGGTGGATGAGAAAAGGAATGCAAAACGCGGAGATAAGGAAAGAAAGGCATGATCCATGACAGTATGTGCTTTATAATAGACAAAACAAATTTTATTCATTTTATGACGTATTGGATAGGGTTTTGGACCCATAGATATCTACCCCCTATACTGATGAAAAGATAATAGTAATTCCCACTTTAAAATGATGCAAAAGTTTGTTTTATGATCCACAACAGTTTGTAGTTAAATACATATATCATTATTTTATCATTTAGAGCAGTGAACAATCTAGCCATTTGGATAGATTTGGAAACACTAATGGACAACGGAAAAATTTTATACCAGAAAATAAGATATCAAGAGTTTTTTTTTTATTTTGCTGGGTCACAAACATCAGGAAGGCATGGCATGCGACCAAATATAAAAAATTTAAAGGCACAGTCAACTTAGTGTATGTAAACTTCTGACCCACTGGAATTGTGATATAGTGAATTAAAAGTGAAATAATCTGTCTGTAAACAATTGTTGGAAAAATTACTTGTGTCATGCACTGCCAACACTATAGTTTGCTAACATGAAATCTGTGGAGTGGTTAAAAATTTGTTTTAATGACTTCAACCTAAGTGTATGTAAACTTTTGACCACAACTGTATATTTTGCATCATAGATCTTTAGTAGTTAAGCATATCCTCCTCAGATTTTGCACACTTGTGGACACTGAGTTTATGATCCAGGAAATGTATAGTTGTATCTGTTTCACATATGGAGCTCTCAGATTTTCATTGCAAACTAAAGAAATGTTTTTTTTGTTGATTAATTTTTCCAAAGTTTCTTTGCATTTGTGGCACTTTATATTGACTTAAATTATGAAAATAAACAAATACAAAGTTCATATTGTCTTAATTGAAGCCATTTGCCAAGTTTCTGTGATGCTGACACCTGGAGTTATAAAGCCTTAAACAGAGCACCCCCTTAATAGGTGATAATTCACCAAATTTGCCATCTGCGCAAAGGGGTTAAGGACTGAGAGTCTGTGGTAATTTTGGATATTTCTGTAGGAAACCCTGAAAAGTGGAAAACTTTCTGTGCTGTATAGGTATGGGGCATGCCCGGCCAAGCTGTAACTTGCCGGATGGCATACCTAATGACTCTAAGTGTGAAATGTTAACACGTGCAAATGCTATTTAGGATTTTAGTAAATCAACCCCTAGGTGTACACAGGCAGCCCTCTCAAGACTTCATAATGTCTATCTCACACCATTATTATAAAATTTCCCTTACAGCTTGGTACGGCGAGCAGGATACCAGTTAGTGTGGCGCTGCGACATGATAATCTCTCTCTCACACTAAAATTCCCTTACAAGATGTACTGGATAAATATGTAACAAGTTGATCAGCTACAGCCCTCTCAATTAGCTCGGACATCAAATAAAAGTTGGAGATGGGTCTAAAATTGCTCAGTATTTCAGTAAATATTTGGTTTCTTAATTAATGGTTTAATGGCCATTTTAAGGGCTGATGGAACAAAACCTGTAAATAGAATAAGTTTTATTTTCCCGTTAGGGAACTGTTGTAGCCACCAGCAACAACAAAAAAGACATAGACAGTGGGGCAGAACCTCAACACCCAAACAAACATATCAAAGAAAGACATTCAATAGAATCATTGCATTAATCAAGCTAATGAAGTGAATTAAAGTGGAATACAGCCAAACGTCATGATTAAAAATAACCCCCGCTGTCACACAAACTCCGATCCACGACTTTTCTCCATACACGCAGTGTTGCGGTCTCTGTCCACTGTCGAAACAGAGCACTCATGCCTCACTCTTCCCCTGCATTATCTTCTCCTTCTCTTCCCTGGTGGCCTTTTGAAGATCGCTTGCAGTCCTGGATGAGTCCCGACATCTTCAACTCCGGTGAAGAGTGATGGTAAACTTTGTAGCTCCAGATTAAACGACATTCCTGAGCATATGTTGCAAATGAGTCTCCATGGTGACAACCACAAACAAAATTATCGACTAGACAATTCGTGACTATTATCAAAACGAGCAGCAGGAGTACCCTGAAAAATCTCCAGCCCGCTTCCCCGTCCCACAACGGACACACAGTGCATGAAAAAAACAAAAGACCAAAGCCAGACACAACAAAACACATTCAAATTAACAAATACGAACACGAGAGACAGCTGGACTACATGTTGCCATTACAGCGCCACATGACGTCATATAACATAATGACATGTTCATAATAGTAAGAACTGAGGGCCAGATGTAGAAAGCTTCTTTTTTTCAGTTGCACATGTCACATGCAGACAAACTGTGCTTCCAGCCCTTCTTCTACCCCTACCTTCTACTTCAGTCATCGCAAGTTGCGCTTCTAAAGTTCACACAATTAACGAGGGTCGATTTTTGCGTGAAATTTCGCCGCCTCTAAGGTGTAAATCACGCAAACAAGACAAAGACACAGGTCTAGGCCTTGAAGACGCACTGATGGAATTTCTGCAAAAACAATCACACTACATCTACCTGAGAAAAAAACAAAACAGTACAGAATAAGCAGTCACACAGTAAGTAATTGCTCTCCTGGAAGAAATAAAAGATGAACTACAACCTCCCACACAACCTTCCCATTCCATTACGGCAAGAATCAAGCTCCTTGCAACATTACACTCGCATCTGGATCATTTCAATTGACAAATGCCACCAAAAATCCATATTTTTAAAAGAGAAGCAATGGAAAATGTACATACCTTTAATTTTTTTAATGGAAGGATAAATGGCAGTAAAATTACCTAGCATCGTATCTTAATTTGACTGTAATTAACATTTAAATGTCAAATGTGGGGAAAATACAAAACCCATTAAATCTATGGTGGCCCTTTTTCATCATCTTAAACATTAAATTAAATTATGTTAATTTAATTAATGTACTGGAAATTACTTTATTATTACAGGTTTTCTATGTTTGCATCAGAACCATATAGAGAGAGAGTTGCGACACTCCCATAGACTTCTGTTGTAAGCGGAGAATGTGGAAGTAACTCGTGTCGTGGGGCGACCAATAGTTCCAAACACTGTATAGTTCCAGCGTTGAACCCCATTAATTTTCAGTGTTTCCGAGGCACGCTCGCTGACAAATTTATGAAATGACTGCCTTTTTTGACATTTTAACACATTAGTGCACCTCTCATCAATTTAGTCAATAGTGGTATTTTATGTAGCCAGGTTTAGTTAATGTTTATCATAATAGCTCGTTAGATTCCAAATGCAGTTCGCTAAAGTAAGCAACACTTCGCTAGCTACCATAACCAGATGTCAGTTGGCCTACATTTAAACTACTTGCAGTTATTGGTGTTCGTTGGCATACAAAGTTTATCTTCGGTCATTAGATTTATTGTTAAAGTTAGCAACATTTAGTTTCGACCATATTACTACATCTGATTACAATGAATGGTAGCTAGCTCAACTAGATAGCATGGCTAGTTTGTATCTAGCAGGGTTGTTCCTTGGTTAATTCAGTCATTACACACATTGTTTGTTAGGCAGTGCATCAATGACAGGTGATAAGATCAGCAGCATAAATGTGGATGATCACAGTCAAAAGAAAGTATAACTGCAGGTAGCTAAATGTTCAGCTAAAAGTAGATGTGTCCAGTCTGAGGTTTGCAGCAGTCGTGACAGCAAGGCCCGGATCTAGAACTACCAATAACAGGAGTGGAAGACCATGGGTGGGGGAACAGACTGGACCTTTACCCTCTCCCTAGACATATTATATAATAAAATGTTTTTTGGTTGCCTTGTATATTCTGTACTATTGTTCAAACTTCTTTCTTGGTTTAAATTGAGCAGTTGCTGGCATGATTGATATTTAGATTAGATTAGATTAAACTTTATTGTCATTGCACAGAGTACTGAGACAACGAAATGCAGTTTAGCATCTAACCAGAAGTGCAAACGAAGCCGCCGCGGTGGTACAACAGTAAGAGTAAGAGTTGTACTCCAACAGTTGTACTCCGAGGATCGGGGTTCGCGCTCCGGACCTGCCAGTTCCGAGCATGGCCGGTGCCCTGTGGGAGCAGCAATTGGCGGCTGCTTCCGGGTGGGGGGAGGGGCTCGGAGAGAATCGCTGCGCACAGAAGGCCCTGGGCGAGTTGGAATCACGGTCAGGAGCTCGAGGAGTTGCGCCCTGTAGAGGACGTGGCGCCCTCCTTCCTACTACCGGCTGACAGGGTTGTATAGCGGTGGTTCTCTAGCGGTTGCTACATGGGGGGAATTGAATTAGAATAGGGATTCAATTGGCTACTAAATTGGGAGAAAAAAAAGGGGAAAAAATCAGAAACAAATTGGAAAAAAAAAAAAAGAAGTGCAAACAAAGCAGTAGTGTGCAGTGCAGTGTATAATGTATTATTATATTATGTATAATATAAATAGAGTAAACCATAAGGGTAGGTATGAATGTGCTAAGATATATACAGTATTAATAGAATGAACAGTATGAACAGAGTGGTATGAATACACTAAGAGAATATACAGTGTGAACACTAGTATGGACAGTATGAAATGTAAACGCTAGGAAATGCAGAGTAACAGCTCGAGGTAAGATAAAAATACGACGATCACACTATAGATCAGATATAAACACTATAGACAGTAGCATATTCTACTGTCTATAGTGTTTATATCTGATCTATAGTGTACATCGTATTATTATCATACCTCGAGCTGTTACTCTGCATTTCCCTATTCACTTTGTGTGCATGTTTATGTGAATGTCTTAACATAAGATAACATTAGGATGTGAGTAATTATGACCATAGCAGCATGAGAAAAATATGAATGCATACATACTGTAAATGAATACAGTATGTATGCATTCATATTTTTTGTAACTGTTCACTACATTATGGGAACAGTCGCCCTTCCTTCCAAAATTAAACACAGAAAAACTGATTAGCTAGCTAATGCTATCTCTCCGCCACTCCCCAGAAATGCCATTATATATATTCAATATAAGTGTCATAAGTGTAGTAAATTGTAATGTGGGCTGATGAATAAAAGAACGCCGGAGTGTTTAACAAGTGCCGTTTACTTCAACAGGCTAATGTTAAATGTAAAGTAAAACAATAGTCCTGGCATAGTAGCATAGCTAGTATCGTAGCCATCTAGTTAGCTCTGCTTTACGATATTGCCGCCTTATATAAAGTAAGTAATATAATATAAATAAATGTAAATAACAATAATAAAATAGCAGACATATAAATGATAGAACACAACAGTAATCAATGCACATTATGCATTAATATTTATCAAAAATTGCTATTCACTGCTGCTGTCTGTCGCGCTGAAAACCATTCAAACAGGTTGACAGCGCAGATTGGTTTGGAACTATTGAGAGCTACATGAACCACGTGAATGCATGGCGGCGAGATCAAAAAGTGTCGCAACTCTCTCTATATTGTTCTGGTTTTCATATTTAAAGTATTGCATGATAAATTTACGGTAATATACTGGAAACTGCCATAAATTTAGCCATTTTTCTTTTACAGTGCACATTAATTTCACAAACATAAATTTTGTTGTGCGCTGTCCATAGAGCTGGATATGCTTAAGACGCACCAGCAGAAACAATTTTCTCCACATGCAATGAAAATCCAAAGCACTAAACAGGAATTTTTTTGAACTGCACTTTTTAAACTCGCTCATACACAAAATGTCATGTGGCAGCCTATTCACTTATTGCATAATTAGCTATTGGCGTAGTAAATAATACCTTAATTTCACACAGATTGTGGATACACAAACTTACTCTCGTCAGGCTGCAATTTGCACTGCAAATTTTATGTATGTACATCTGGCTCTGAGTGTCCTAGAATTTTTAAGTTCCTTAAAAACTTTAGCTGGAATGTGGTGTAGAATAAACGTGGTGAGTTTTGATGCAGTTACCAGTTTTGTAAAAGTCTCTAGGGAAATCTCTTGGGGCCAGGTGTTCAAAAAATTTAATCTGGATCAAAATTATCCGGATTTGGAAATCCCATTTTATGCTATCCAGGATCAGGTAATCCGTCTTAGTTTCATGCCGGTTTTTCAAAGCAACATTGGATTGGATCACCCTGATCCAGATACACAGTTTTCAAGATTACCAAATCCGGATTACTAGTACTCTAAATGGGACAACATATCACAATGTGGACTACCAGCTATGTAAAGAAGAACAGGTAGAAGAGCCAACATGGTCATTTTAAGTGTTTCTTATTTTGAGACAAAATACAAAAATAACATAAACATCCACTTCCATTTATAATTTATTTTATGACCCCTGAGCCACAACAAATAAGGCTCAATGTCCCTCTTTGTGATAATGTTGATGATGCACCTGAGCCTGATGAAGAACCAGACCAACCTCTGCCGTTCAGTCAGAATGAGGGACTGACTGGACGTGTAGTGAGGGATGCAATTGTTAGAAATTATTTTTGACAGGTTCATCTCTGATGATTGTTTCTTTGAAATGAATATACAGTGATGATGACAGAAAAATGTAATATATTATTTTTGTTTGTTATTGGAATCTGTTTGGGGGATCATTTTTATTTTATTTTTACTTTACTATACTGAAAGGCTTAATTGGTAGTCTGTCTACTTTATCTACTTTATCACTGTAACAGTTAAGCCCGGTACACACATAAAGATTTTCTAAATCTTAACAGATTTTTTATCTGTGAGAGACCCCACACATGAAGATAAAAAATCATGGATTGAACAGTTTTGATCGTATTGTGTGTGGTGTGCTCCGATATTCCCAATACAGCACACCACATACATAAAGATTTGTCCTACGACAGTCTAGAGTCTCGTCCCCCAAGCCAGAAATCTCGCGTGATCAAACGTGATCTAACGTAGTACCCTGACTAGGAGGCAGCCATGTGCGACAGGGCATATAAACTGCCGGAGAATGAAAAGAAGAAGACGCGTTAAACCCAAACAGAAGAAGAACCCCTTGGTGTAAACAAACATGGAAGAGGTCGCGCGGTTGCTGGTAGCCATGATTATGTCGTCTTCTCCCTTTTTATGCTTCCGTGTTCTTCAGTCAGCTCGCTTCTTGATTGGCTACATTCCATTCCACGTCACGATCCACAGAGTCAGTGACTCGGGAGCTGTCGGCTTTCCCCACACACAAGAGGACTTTTGATCGTAAATATTGAACAGGTTTGATATTTACGATCGTCGGCCATGACCATTTTTCGAGCAGATTGTCGGGAGGAATTGACTCTTAACACACCTCACACCACAGGATAATCTTGTAGGATAATCTTTAGAGGCATCAGATAATCGGGCGTTTGCTGTCCTTGGTCGGAAGGGGGAAAATCGGGCCAAAATCAGCCAAATTATCTTTATGTGTGTACCGGGCTTTACACAAGTCAAGTGCAAAATATAAATAAAAGTATATACACTAAATGATACAAATGTTGTATTATTTGACCAATTTTAAAGTTTTACTACATTTTCTCCCTGAAATCCACCCTGAAATCCTGTTGGGCCAGTTGTTCAAAGGTAATCTGATCGGATTTTGGTGATCGGATTGGATCAAATCTTGAAAATGGGTTGTTCAAAAGGGAAAGAAGGATTCTGAAATCGGATTAGATCACGTAATCCAATCCTAGTTTAAATCTGGATCAAACCTTCAGTTTGTGTTGTTCAAAACTTTCCTGTGGGATTTGGATTACTTTGATCCAAAAAAACAGGATTATCCTGATCCCAACAGGGGGTAGGATTTCAGGGTGGATTTCAGCATTATGTTTATTGTTAAGGCATACCATACATTTTGCAGCTGTCTGCAGCAAATAATGCAGCAATAAACATGACTGACAGTGTATTTTCTAAAGTTGTCCTATTTAGGTTATTGTTTTTCAAACAGTGTCAGACATGGTACCCTAATACATTTCCTTTATTTACAAAATTTAAATGGCAAAATGTATAACAATTACTAAACTGGGCCAAGAAAAATGAAATAGCCTATAGGTTAGTGTCATGCATAGTACTTTCCTAAATCTTAGTACGAACTAGACCTTCGGTGGAGCAAGATGCCCATCCATCCGTAGTTAAAGCTACTCTCGTAGCGTTTTGCAAGGACAGTCGAACAGTTTTCTTCACCTCTTCATACAGAGCAGGTATACATTTTTCACTAAAATGTTTTCTGCATGGTATGGTGTATCTAGGTTCCACCACATTCATTAAGTGAATCGGACAGTTAACGTAGTAATAATTAATTAAACGTAAGACATTGGAAATAGTCTTACTATTTTTTTTTTTTGTCTCTAACGTCTACTTGATTTTGAATAGAAAATGGTTTCAATTTAAATATCAGAAAGCACTTTACAATTAACTGTCTGGACACGGTATGTGTATAAAAACTAATAAAAACAATTATACAAAAAAATAGAACTGTTTGGCCATTTCTCCAGGAAACTCAGGGGAAGTGTCAATGACTCCCGAGTTTAGCTTGCTAACCCGCTTGCTGTCCTTCACGTCAATGGTGTGTCGTCGGCTCAAATGGTTTATCATGTTTGTGGTGTTGCCTGTGTATCTGATTTCTACTTGGCAGATCTTGCATATTGCAGCGGTTTTGTCAAGTACACCCTCCTTCTTTCTAAACCCGAAATGCTTCCATACCACTGATTTTCTGTTCGGAACATCGCAAATTCTGTAAGTTTCTGTCTCTTTTGTCGCTCTCAGCGAGCACACAGCTAGCCATTTCGCTCAGATCTGTCCGTCTCATTGTCGTTTGATTCCTGCCTGTCCTTGCTTTCAACTCACGCTTACGTGGGAGTTGGAGCAGAAACATGGATTGAAGCTGGTCAAAACAGTTTTAAATGTAGTCGTGTCTCAGAAATATATATTTTAAATAATTAAATTAATATTTTTTTGAATAAATGAATACATGTGCACATTCATTTTAAATGCGATATTAATCGATGCTTATCAATTCTCAAGTTTCAACAAGCTTTTTGTCACCGCTCAGCTGCCTGCCAAGGTAATCCACTGTTTGTTGGCAGAACTGCAGTTTGTCCTTGCTAACCTTATGACCTCCTGTTGTTAACGCTGTTAGCACTGCAATTGAGTCTTTCTCACACTGTTCTCTAGTGTGACTACATTACATTACATTATAGGCATTTAGCAGACGCTCTTATCCAGAGCGACTTACACATCATTTCTTTTGCATTTATACATAGTATCCATTGATACAGCTGGATATATACTGAAGCAATGCAGGTGAAGTACCTTGCTCAAGGGTACAACGGCAGTGTCCGACCTGGGAATCGAACCTGCAACCTTTCGGTTACAAACCCAGTTCCTTAACCATTATACCACACTGCCGCCACATTATACCACACTACATATTAGTAAGCCGTCTACATACTGTATGAGAGTGCTGGGTAGGTCTAAATGTTGTAGATCTTGTGCTAGCACTCTGTTGAACACTGTGGGACTTTCGCAATATCCTTGTGGTAATCTGGTGTAAGTGTATGTTGAGCCTTGTATGTAAATGCAAACAAATGGAGTGATTCAGGTGCAATTGGTATGCTAAAAAATGCGGAGCACAAGTCCATTACTGTATACCACCGTGTGTCAGGTGGTATATTTGACAGTATGTGTGTGGATCTGGAACTACGGGTACTTCTGCTTGAACGATAGCGTTGATAGCGCGTAAATCATGGACCAACCTATAATCATCTGAGTTCGGCTTTTTAATCGGAAAGTTGGGGGTGTTACATGGGCTTTTGGTCTTTATTAACCCTTTCGCACATAAGTTCAAAAATATTTCCAACGGCCCCAAAGAGTTTGTTTTTTCTGCATGCGCACCAGCTGTTCTAGAATTTGACTGTTATGTCACACTAGCCTTCCTAAGGTTGAAGTTTCCTAGTTTGAGTGCTGATATCTGATCACCTAACCCTAATTGTAACCTTACCCATTACATTAGTGTGTAAATTTCCAAACTGATCCAACATCAGCGGATACCTGCCACCTTCACGTCTCCCTAGTCACCACGTGACCACTCGCCTCTGCGTTTTTTTTTTTTAAGCAGCTGCTGTTATTTTTTTAATCTTCAATTTTGCCAACCATGGACATTGGATAATTTATCTCAAGACAGCTGCCATCATCAGTAGGTGAGTAACGTTTTCTAGATGTTTGCATTTGCAATTGGGACGAGTTAACTTCTAACTTCAACACGGTCCGTGCACAACTAAAAAAACAAGGGGATTAGCAAGCTAGCTACACATGGTATGTCTATATGCCGATACATATCTGAGCAGTGGCGTTCAAACTCGGTCCTGTGGGACCACTGTTTATGCTAGTATTCGTTCCAACAATTGCAATTTCATGTTTAAAGGGGTTATTTACCGTTTTAAGCGACATTACATAGGAAATAGCTGTGCGTGCTATGAAGAATAAAAGTGCCATGTTCACATTGTGCTATACTGTAAATAATTACATGGAGAGGTAGAAAAATGTTTTAACTGATCAGAATACAGACTGAGGTGAATCAATAGGCTCCTAATTGGTAAAAGTGTGTACACCCGTCCACTAAAACTAACCATTTGGTAGATATGAAGAATTCAAAGACAAATCAAACGATAAGCCAAACCTGCTTTTACTATGAAAGATGAACACATGTGGTCAGCAACCTAATTAGGAGCCTGTTAGATTCACCAGTTTTTATTTTTGTTAAAATTTTTTACCTGTTATTGTATATAATATAGCACAATAAAGACAAGGTGAACATTGTACTTTTATTCTTCATGGCATGCATAGCAATTTCTGACAATGTGGTTTAAGAGGACATGAAAAGCAAGAATTAAGTGCTTCTTAAAATTCTAGGATTGCAATTGCGGTTGGAACAAAAACCAGCATGCACCGGGGTCCCCCAAGACCGAATTTGAATAGCATTGATATAGCTATGCATGCCATGAACCTTCTGTCAAATAGCCTAAAGATTACTGCTATACACTAGAAAGTTCAATACACAACTGACGACTATAATAATATCATAACACATTGGAAATGAACCGATTGAATAATGATAAATAACAAATATGTCTTAATCATTTTAATTTTTAATTTTAATTTAAGTTTAAATATTTAGAATATATAATATAAACACTAACTGAAGGCTAATAACATGTAAATATCATAACTAACACCTTGGAAATAAAACTGATTGAATAAGGCCTTGGGCCTCCATCTGAGGGCCGGCAGACAGGAAGTGCCTTGCAGTGAGGCGCAGGGAGTTATCGGCTGCAGGGCGGCCTCCAGTTGGTGGACGTTGAGGGGTGTGGTGCTCCTCCACCAGCTGCCGCATCACGTTGGCCCGGTACACCTGATAGGTGAGATTCTGACCTATGGGTGAGGGCAGGGGGGTATTGTCAATATAATTGTATATAATTTCATATATATATATAGTTTAATATACAATTTGAAATGTATAAATGTGATCATCTCACCTGTCAGCTGGCGGTGGACAAGATAGCCGTTATAAAGTGCCGTGTCAACCAAGTGGGAAAAAAATTTTTGTCCCACTTTGTGGTCTTTCTCACACAGGCCACAATACTGTTTATCATGTCAGCCTTGTCCACTGTCCCCATCTTCACGTTGTACTCGGCAATGCATTCTGGCTTGATTTTTCTTTCTCCCGTTAGGTGGTTTATTTTCCCAGTGGGCACCATTGATGCTGTGTGGGCTGTAGAGAGGACGTGGACATCCCTCGTATCGTGCCACTTCACTGCCAGCTGGCTTCCATTCTCCATGAATTCCACGTCCCCTCTCTGCATCTTCCTACCAGAGAAGGTGGGCATCCACTTCCGGTTTTGCCGGACTGTTCCACAAGCCCCAGTGTTGTTAGTCAGCAGGTGGTGGAAAAGTGTGGGGCTGCTGTACCAGTTTTCCACAAAGATGGTGTGGCCCTTCCCCAGATGAGGAGCTAGCATGGTCATAACCACCCACCTGGACAGCCCCAGCCCGTCATAGTGAGTGATGTCAGTGGTGGCTCCTGTGTAGATGACAATGTCCTGGAGAAACCCGGTCTTGACATCACAGAGAATAAAAAACCAAAATGGTTCCTCTTTGAGGGGATGTATTGGCGGAATGCCAGCCTACCCTTCCAGAGCATCAGGGATTCATCAATACACAGGTCCTTGTAAGGGACATGGATCTGGTGAAATGTTGACCTGAGGCTTGTTAGGACACTTCTGATCTTGTAAAGTGGGTCTTGGAGGTTGGCAGTAGCATTGTTGGCAAAGTGAAGACATCAGAGCAGGAGGCGAAAGCGGTCTTGGGAGAAGAAGGGGGTAACCAGCATGGGATCTGTGCTCCAGTAATCCCGTAGTGAGGGCTTCTTCACAACCCCCATGATTATGACTGCCACTAGGAAGGTGTCGAGCTCACTCATGGTGGTTGCTACCCACTTAGCCAGCTTCCCCCTCGCTCCTGGCTCAATCTTCTCCTGCAGCTCACTGGCATAGAGATTTGTCTCTTCAACAATGTCTCCCACCATCTCCTCTGTGAAAAACATTGTAAAGCACTCTGCCTCAGAAGGAGATGGTTGATGGTGCCGCACTCCTGGCTGTGACTCATCAAACACCACACCAGGGCCAGGGGGGGTGAAATGGCTGGCAGCCTTCCAGGTGGTCCTGCTGACCTCCTCACCTAAAATCTGTCTGCCTCCATCTTCAACAGCATCAACTGAAGGACCTGGTACTTCAGGCAAGGGTCTCTTAGCCTCAGGCTCAAGGATGGCCGCTAGGTTAGGAGGCAGCTCTTCACTCTCACTGTCAGACTCTTCCTCGCTTGTATACTCTGATTCGTTATCAGAATTTTAAAAGATCTCTAGAATTTCCTCATTGTGTTGTCTCCTCCTTTTGCCAAACATACTGTATTTTTGTAATGGCGTTGTAGCGGTACAACGATGAGCCAAACGCGATAAAAGAAAAGAAAGAATGAAAGAATCTCCCAGCCGTAGCCAAAACCAAAAACACTCTAGTAAAACGGGATAGCCACGTAAACACGGGCGATACTAATCCTAATAGAAAGAAGAGCAGAAAAAACAAAGGCACCCTCGGAACGTGACTATAACGCCCGATAAATGGTGAAACAAATGAAAATAAAATAAACGCTCACGCCCTCAAACAACAAAGAGAGCGGGAGTGGAAAAGGAGAAGTGTAAAGAGGGAAAACCTAAACTATATTCCCTGAGCTTTCAAGACTAAGGGGCCCATGCTTACTGCGCATCCTCCGTTTTCCAGGCCCTCTTCCTGGTCCTGCTGCACCTCCTCTAGTGGCTCTGTCACAACAAATTTGATCCGGGCTGCAAAATTGATCTGGGTGACGTCTTCACGTTCTGAAACAGCTGTTAAAACCTTCTGTGGCCGCCGCGGTAGTACAACGGTAAGAGCGCTGACTTTCAGTCAGCGCAGTTGTACTCCGAGGATCGGGGTTCGCGCCCCGGTCCTGCCATATCCGAGCGTGGCCGGTGCCCTGTGGAAGCGGCAATTGGCAGCTGCTTCCGGGTGGGGGGAGGGGCTCGGAGAGAATCGCTGCGCACGGGGACCCAGGGCGTGTCACGGTCAGGAGCTCGAGGAGCTGCGCCCTGTAGAGGACGTGGCGCCCGCCTTCCAACTACTAATATACCGATTGACGGGGTTGTGTAGCAGTGGTTCTCTAGCGGTTGCTACACGGGGGGGAATTGAATTAGAATAGGGGTTCAATTGGCTACCAAATTGGGAGAAAAAGGGAAAAAATCAGAAACAATTTTTTTTTTTTAAATAAAAAAAAAATACTTCTGTGACGTACTTGACGTTCTAAAACAGCGTCTGTTGCTATAACGACGCTGCCTGGTCAAGAATTTTTATCCGGGCTGCAAAAAAGATCCGGGTGACGTAATTAACGTTCGAAAACAGCTTACCGAAGCTGCCTGTTAGTTGTAGTTAAGTTCTCTGGAGATAAAGATTTCTAAGACGACCAAGCTAATGACCATTCCTCCGTGTTTATGGGTCATTTTCACGGGTTAAAACGGGTTTGTTTTAGAAAATAACGGCCACACATATTGTCTATATCCTTGACAGAATAGGTAGCTGTCGTCCTGAATACGAATTGAAGGATTTTAACCGAAATAAATATGCAAATGCATCCACGGAAATATATAAAAGGACGAAATAAATGTGATTTAAAAAAAATAAAAAGTGGGCTATCTGCTGGAAACTAACTGTAAAAGTAGAGTAACTGATAAGATTGTGAGCTTACTTTCCACACAGGATTTGAGCTCGGCTGGCCAAGTGCTTTGTGTGTATGGTGTTATGTTGGTCGTAGCATATCTATACCGCCACCGATGGGCTAGCTAAGTGTCATCGTGTGTATACTGTTGGCAGTGGTGTAGATAAGAAGGTCTAGCTCGGTTGTGCAAATGTGCTCATGTCAGTCAGAATTGGAAGGCTAAGAAACATAAGTCACCCACAGTACCTACACCACTTTATTGTTCAGTTTCATCAAAGTGTAAGCCTGTGTTTTATTAATTTAATTAATCAAGTTCAAAAGCTGATAGGCATAGTGAAATATCAGAGATGGGGTCACTGCCTGGCTCCCCGTTTACCCATTGCCCCTTGATACCTCTTCCTCGATTTAGATAACAAAGGGCCATGCAACTCCACCTGCACGCACCAACTCACCGGTCCCATTTCTTCACCCTTTTCTCCATTTGAAGTGTCCATCATTTGTCCACACACATAGATTTAGGAGTTGTATATGCAGAGGTGGGTAGAGTGCTCAAAAACTTTACTCAAGTATAAGTATAGTTACTTGTTAAAATGTACTCCAGTAGAAGTAAAGTAGCCCTCCTAAAAATGTCTTGAGTAAGAACAAATGTGTATCTGGTCAAAAAAACTCCTGCAAACTAGGTGCAATTTCCTCATGTCTTACACATTTGTGTTTGGAATCATTTATCTTGCAAATTAATTATGTGGTATACTGTATATGTTCCATTGAAAAACAACAGTGGATTATGTCAGTGTTGAAAGGGGCTGCATAAAACATTTTTTAAAACTGCAGGAGAGCAAGTAATGCACAAATACTGTATTAGTGTTACAGAACCAAAAAGGCGTGAATGCTCAAATACCAGAGCCAGGGTTATCAAGATTACCCAACAAAATAAGTTATACAATCTCCTAATTCATATGGAATGGTCATCAGTAGAGTTCATGTGTTGCAATGCTAAATCGCACTTCAGACCACCACAGCTCAAACTAAAGGTATGGACCGGAGACAACACAACAGAACTGGAAAATGTCATCAAGTAAAAAGTATATTTTCCTGCAAAATTTACTTGGGTGAAAGTTAAATATGTGAAAGTAAAAAATGTCTATAGAAAATACTGACAAAAGTACAAATCTCTCCAAAGTCTACTTAAACTGTGAAACTGTAGTTATTTTACTTTAAATTGAAGTTCGACATAGTGTTGAAGAACTGTTATTTTGCACTGACAAAATAAATTATTGAATGATAATGTTTCCCACGTATTCCTCAAAAATACAAAACTGATCAAATTCAGGTTTGTGTGTCTTAGTACATGGGCTTATTACAGATGCATGTCTGGTATATGGATAGGACTTGTTACAACCAAGTAGGCCTATATTATATGTTAATGTGTCGTAATAATGCAGTAATGCAGGTGTAAAAAAGGTAAAAAATTGGCCTGTGCCGCGAGGGCCGCTAAGGTGTCCCTTATTTAAATTTCTGATAGTTGGCAACCCTAGTATAGCCACATATTGGTTATATTTGTGTAGCCTATATAAAACATGGTTATAGCATGGCCTCCTTAAAATAGCCTACATTTATTGTGCTATTTCGATACAAAAGAAAACAAAAATGTGCTTTATTTAATCAATATCATTATTACAGATTTGAAATGGTTTAATAACGGGCAGACTTTCATTAACTCTTAGTTTGATAGTCACAGAATGGGCCTACATGGAAAATGTACAACATAGCCTAAAGTAGCCTATGTGATTTTGATTAGAAATGCTTGAACCGTTTTGCTTTCGGTAACGTTCCACTGGGTGGACGTCAGATGCCAGTAGACCTACAGGTAGGCTACAGGTTTCGATCATTTTGTAAGATTGCAGGCTATATATATTTTTTTTTTTTAAATGTGAAACTAATTTGTTGCTAATTTATTAGGCTACTGAGTAGCCCGTAGCAGTAGCCCGTATGCAGAGAGTAACTGATTCGGTTGACAATTATGTAGGCTACTGCGGTGCGGTAGTCAGCAGTTCATATAGGCTAGTCAATTCAGTAGGACTCACTGAACTGTGGTAGTAGGGGTAGTCTGTGGTCAGTACAGTTCGCTACAGTTCCTGACCGCTGATGCGCACTCAAGCATATGAACGAATCATTGAGTGATGATCCGGTACACTCAATTCACTTTAAAGATTCGTTCAAAAAGATTCGTTCGTTCACGTACTGCACATCAATAAGACACGCTCGCGCATGCCCACTACACTGGTTAAAGAATGAGTTCCTGGTCGTTCCTGACAGTGTTGTTGTTATACAATATATACATATACTCGGTTAAATCACACTAAAACACTGTCTCACTTTCTATGTCTTGGCTGCTGGAAACTACAACTAAAGTTCCCTCATGGGAAGATAAGTTATTCTATCCTGTTCTATTCCATTCTCTTCTCTGCTAATGCTTTAAAACAAGTCCCCTTTCCCTGAAAGACTGAAAAGTTAAATTCAAAGCGGGCAACGCAGACCCTCTCTCTGCATGAAATCAAATCGCACATGCAGAAAATGGCACTCAAAACGAATTGTGACATTTTGCTTAAACACTTTAATATCTGCTTTGCCCTCTCCGAAGCACCAATCGCATCCCAGGTAGCAAGGAAAGATCGAACCGACATCGCTAGTATGTTATTGGCAGCAGTATCGGTCATCAATTAATTTTTATGATTGACACTGACTTTCTGATGGTGATGGTCATCGATATATCAAGTCGACATGGGAACCTTACACAGCTTCAATTATTTAAATCAAAGTCACTATACCGATGACTGACATTGATTTTTCACTTTGATAAATCAAATTCAGATGCGCTTTTTTGTAACCCCGTTAGAATTATTCATTAGCTATTTGTGCAGTCGCTGCTGTAGGCTACATGCTATCACCTCCGTACATGTGTAGCCTAAGTTACGTGGTTAGTGAATGTATTTATTTCTTTTGGTTAAATTAAAAGTTCAGGTTGCTACGGGGAACATACAAATATTCAAAATGAATTTAACCGCAAATGTTTGTGGTTAATGCCAACGTTTATCAATTTGTTATTTATTTTTATTTATTTTTCCCTAAGAATCCCGACATCTCACGATGGAAAATGTAATAAAGCCCCTTGTAATTGAAATCGGTGCTCGGCCCGACCTCCCAACTAGAAAGAAATGACCATCACGTTATCATGGCAACTCACACCGTGACCCTCATTGTGAAATAACCCGTATTAGAGTTCAGCTTTAAACACTTAATGTTTGCTTTGCTAGCATGAAGCTATAACTGTATAACTATAACTATAACTGCGTATATTATCTGCATTAACCAGAGGTTTAAAATCAATATATTGGCCTGCATTACTTACTTATTTATTTATTTGGTAAATCAGACCTTTTTCTTCACGAGATTCAGGGTGCTCATGCCGAACTACAGTTCCCTTTATACAAAATCATCTCAACAACCATTTTATTTTATTTATTTCACTTAAATTAAAGCCTGCTAATATATATGTAGGTTTCTGTATTGCCATACCCGTTCTGTATACAGGATCTTCTAGATTTACAGAACTCTGGTTAAAATCTTTACCACAAAATGTCTCTTGGTTATTGAATCGTCAATCTTGTCTGTTACAAAATGACGCTTGAGCTTGTACTCAATTTATTTCTTTCAAACACTTTGAAGGACAAAAATACGGTTCGGTTATCATGCTGAGATCAATCTTAGTTTTTATTTATTTATAACCATGGGCTAAAACCTTCTCCACAGCGAATTCGCTGTAGCCAGTAGCCTATGCTATTTGAGCACAATAAACTAAATCGAATCACTACCTGAAAATAGAGAACTGAGTAGCACATAACTCCAAGCCAGTCAAAGGACAAGATTACAAATTAGTGCGCTCAGAATTTTCCATGAAAATAAACTGCATATATGTATAATATCATATAACAAATTAACTAATGACGCAAATTGAATTACTCACTTTTCACTTCCTTCTATGTTGTCTTGCTTTCTGTCACAATCCTATGCAAGTTTCCCTCACGTATAACTTCATCACATATCTATCTGTACTATCCGTACGGTTCGGAAATAATTTTCCCGTTTTATTTACAGTTGTAATTGTACAACGGCCACTTCTCTGACCAGAACGCTTGCGCCTGCATGCCTACTATAATTCCGTTATACGAACACAATTTTATATGAGATATACTTTCCACTTATTACTATTTATGTACAACTTTTTACACTATTTCAGGCGGGTTTTCATTACGATGCGTCTGATCATAAGCTTCACAAATTTTATAGTACACAGATTATAACACAAGCGATTACAAATATATCATACATTGTAGTATAGTTCCGGAGACCCAGAAAAATAATTGGGCACATAATTTAACTCTTTTTCTTAAGTGCTCTCCTACATGAGCTATTACGGTAATTCTGGTAGTCAGGTTACACACCACTTCAAAACGAAAACTACGGGATCAAATCAGGAGAGAAGTTTCTGGCAATTTTTAACAAAATGAACTCGCTGCTTGTTTCACTCAAGGTGTAAACGGTTCAAAGCACTGCAAGTATTTTTAGCTTTCCTTTACCTATAATAATTAAATTATTATAATTATAATTTAAATTCACCTATAATGTGCCTTCTACCGACTTAATAACTGCTCACTTCATTACGAAGGCTACAACCCAACAAGCCAAAAGTATTTGGACGCCTTTATGCGTGCACCGTTTACTTGTCTGTTCTTCCAGTCTCTCCGCTATCGGTATTGGCTGCCCACGACCAACAGGACGCACTATAATTTGTTCAATCAGAATCCATCATTATCACCATATACCATGAGTTGGGCTTCCCATTCACTTTTAAATCACATTCTTCTGGGTCAAACAATTTACAGGTTTTTTCTTTTTAACCTACTCAGCTGATTTAACATAAACACAACACAGCTCATACACAACCCACACAGCGCTGTAATCTCATACTTGTGTCGACACACATTCGTTCTCTGGCCAGGACAGTAAAAAAAAAAATGGTTTAGTGGCTAGCACAGTGGCTCCCAAGCAGTCCCCTTATTCTATAGAGACGGTATCTGACCCCTATATTTTCATACAGGGGCCACCAAGCAGACTCTCTATTAACTTTAAGAGACGGTATCTGACCCCTATATTTTCATACAGGGGCCACCAAGCAGACTCTCTTTTAACTTTAAGAGACGGTATCTGACCCCTATATTTTCATACAGGGGCCACTAAGCAGACTCTCTTTTAACTTTAAGAGACGGTATCTGACCCCTATATTTTCATACAGGGGCCACCAAGCAGACTCTCTTTTAACTTTAAGAGACGGTATCTGACCCTATATTTTCATACAGGGGCCACCAAGCAGACTCTCTTTTAACTTTAATAAAGGCAGTACTTGAGCCACTGTGCTGTCTTGCCTATTAGTCAGTTTCAGTTTGCTATTTCATTGTAATCACATAAGACAGTACAAGACGCACAACATTTATATCAGCCTGTCGTTATGCCAGACTCTTTCTTTCAGTACTTTTCCTTCTCTATCAGAATTTGTATTTAGGTTCTTTTGTGAGGAGTTTTCATACAAGCCTCCTTGCACATGCGGACACACTGCCTCTGAGGATCAATGATTTACTAGAATACAGATTAAAGGTTCTGTTTACCTTTGTTCTTGGCGCCTGTTGATCTGAGATACAGTGTGAACGCAAGCGCATTCTCAGCCTGTACTATTATTCACTCCTGGATCAGCTCGCCAACTGAAGTATAATAAATCGAACAATCCTATCACCGCCCTGTCGGGAGGGGTCAGGACCATTCAACTACACTTTACTTAAACTTTCTTCCAAATAGACACCACATTCCAGAGTCTGGTATAACGTAATTTATTATAAAAAGATTTGCACGAATATACATACCCAGGCTGATCGGCTAAACATACATATGTTAAAAACATTCTCAATCACACGGTCCAGTCTAAGTCAGTCAATTTCATGCTCACCCACAAGACGTAAAACAGGTCCGTTAATGACAGAAGCAAAACATAACAGGCGCATCATGAAGTTCAGCTGACATCTTATATGTTATTGCGACCCCCCCTTTTTTTTTTTGGGGTGTTACCATTACCTGGGCGATTACTTTTTCCATGGTCTGCAGCGGTCTCTGCCGGTCCTAATTAAGCATTACATATGACCCTTATTTATATGGTAGTTTTGATGAAATGCTATGATTTAATCATATCAGAAACATCCTAGTCACGGTTTGACAATAGTAGTTCAATACATAGTTTTTACACCAATGTTTGTAAAGATAGAAGATAAATGTTTTCTTTGGATTTAATAAATTCTATCAGTTCCTCAAACTGCACACACACATTTTCAAGGCTAGAGTGCTGGACATTCTTCTCGACACTCAGGCCTCAAAGAACGTGTAGGGAGTCATTCATGCTTATCTCTTCAGACGGGCTAGGAACATTTAATTGCCTGTGTGTGTGTATGTGTGTGTGTGTGTGTATGGGTGTGTGTGTGTGTGTATGGGTGTGTGTATGTGTGTGTGAATGAATGGGTCCATTGCCTTCTTTTTGAGATAACTAAAATAAATTTTGGGGAGTGTATTGCAATATGGCTGTTTTCCGCTGAGAGCGAGTTTTTCTTCAATTCCCCTGCATGTGGGTGTGTGTATATGTCCTTGATTTACAGGTGTCGAGATGAGCTCATATTGGGTGCCTAGCGTGGGACCATTGTTCATTGAGCACACTTCGATACAAATAATGAGCTCATTTTCCGGCGTCAGTGTCTGAGGCCTTGAATATGTGCTGTTGTGCACATATGGGCCTTTTGTGCAATTCATCCTACCACAGAAGAACATATTCATATTAACACTACATTTTAATATAGTTGGTCCTGCAGTATGATATATAATTGTATATAAATAATGAATAATCTATAATTTGTCACAACAATCACTGCTCTGCATTTCTATTCTATACATTATGTATACTTTACTGTGCTGCTGTGTACACTACTGGCTAAACCGTTGTTCTATTAGACTAAGCCATTTCCTATTGTGAATTTATTGGCAATATACTATTGTGCAAATTTTGTGCAAAAAGAGACCTTTTTGCTTCGTTTCTCTCCTGTTGGAATATGTAACTGGACCAAATTAAATTAAATTTAAACATTCAATCTCTGTGAGCCAGACATAATGTAATAAGGCTTCATTGTCAAGATGGAGTCATGACACACTGCAAGTTCACTACAAAGAAATTGTGTTTTGTTTCAGAATATTTAGGTCAGCAATCCTGACATACTATCTTCAGGTTAATACAGCTGCTGACCATAGTTGTAGTTCGCTTAGACTTAAGAACGTATGATTGCCAAGAAAACATGAGGTGGAGTAACAAGTTAAAAGTACTCCATTAAATTTACTTAACCTGTTAGTGCAGAAGCAAATTTGGGCCAATTTTCGCCTGTTTTGCACTGTTCTGTTTAAGCCTTTATAACTACAGTTGTGCTCACCACACACACTTGTTTAATGGCTTAAATTGGAGAAGACCCCTGTACCTTTGTGTGTCTTAGATTAAAATAATAAAATTTCATAATCTTCATATAGATTATGGGCTGTAAATGCACAAACTCTTTGCAAAAAAACCAAAAACGAGGTTGTCATTCTTAGTTTACAGTACACTTCTGAAAGGAAAAGATGTAAAACAGGTCATATTTTACTGTCCTGGTGCACACACCACTTGTCAACATGTGTACAGAATTTTAGGGGGATATGTCAATCTGTTCAGGTTCCATAAGCTAATTTGTAAACAGTGTATCCTGGTGTCCCTTAGGGTGTCCAAATCTATCCAAATGGATAAAATGTGCATCACAGTAAATCAAGAGATAATCAGCTTTTTTCAACAGATAAAGTATTCTGACTCATAAAACACATGTTTGTATCAACTAAATGAGGAAATTTTCATTTTTTTCCAAATAATTTGGGTTTTGATATATAGGGGTCCAAAAACCTCTCCGAAAATGAATACAATGCTTTTTTTGTCCATATGAAGCATTTTATTATGTTCTTTGAGGTAGTAGGATCATTACAATCACTTCACATTCAGAGGGTGATACATTTATTAGCTCCAGTTCAGTTTATGGTTCCAGAAATGTATTTCTTTCCCCTGGTACACACTGAAGTCACTGATGTGTAGCCCGTCTTGCTGTCAGCCAGGACAAATAACTTGAAGCCCCACTTTGTTGGCTTGTCCTTCAAGTATTGTTTCATCCCATGCCAAGCTTTTGAGGCTACCATGCGTTCATCAATGGCCAGGTTCCGATGAGGGTGGTAGTAAGCCCTGCATGCAATCAGGATCTGGTCATGCAAAGGCTTCAGGCGAAACAGGCCATAATAACCTGCTTGGCCTTTCAGCTGGTCATTGATGGCATCTGCTGTTGTGTCGCTCATGTGGAGGAATGCACAAATGGCCTCATACCTGTAGCCCGGCATCACACTGCAGGGAAAGGGGTGCTTGTGAAGCCGGTCCTTCCTCCATAGGTCACGGGCAGCAGATGTCTTGACAAGACCCAGGTACAGGACGATGGACAGATATTTTTGCATGTCCTCAGCATCCACATCAGACCATGGTGTATGCAGTCCCTGAGCTGCGTTGCCATTTGTGTTGTCACAGAGGAGCTTGAGGACATGTGTGCTGAAGAACAGCCGAAAGAGATCCAGGGGGCTGTAGGCTAGGGATCTGCGTGTTTAGTCGACTAGTCGATTAAACGTTGCTACCCTCGCTAGTCGGCACCAGAAATACTAGTCGGTTAAACTTATTATTTTATTAATGTACACATTTAAATTACATATTGACAAAATTTGCACTGAAATTTCATGTTTTCCTGGTCAAATGTTGCTTTATAAAAAAACGAGCATCCGATACTAATGTTAACAACGCCGGATTAAATTATTATTTTTTTTAACTAAGGAAAAAAACTGAACGGATTAGCCTGTTTGCCCTGCAAGTTAAACCAGCGAGGTGGAAAGAGTAAGTAGGCCTACCGCGTTGTTGAATAGCCCAATAAAACTAATCTAATGTCACGTCGATCAGAAAGTGATTAACGGTTTCAAATGGCTCTTATAATATACGCAATATTTTTCCGGACAATGTTTAACCTTATAGATTAAATTGTGCTCAATTTTGACTGTTTTCTGAGTGTTTTCTTACTTTTAGATTAGTCGACTAGTCTAAATTTAAACTTCCGTTTCAACGTCAGGGAAATTAGTCGTTAGGAACATCCCTACTGTAGGCCTGCTGAAGGTCTAGCTGCACTCCTGGGGTCCTCTGGGGGCAGAAGGGGAACTGATGAGGCTCTTCATCCTCATCCGCCATGTCGTGCCATCCGTCCTCAGACTCGGGCTCCTCGCGGTGAGCAGAGACAGCAGGGCCTCCTTGACCTCGTGACCAGAGTCCTGCGGGGATCAGGAGCAGATTTCTGCCCTGAATTATTTAAAAGAAAGCAAAATAAAAAAGTGCACAATAAGAGCCACATAGTGTACTATGTTGTGAAATCAAAAATAAAAATGCTAGGCTTTTCCAAAAAAATAAAATAAATGCTACATTTGACATGGACTGCGATTCAGATTTACCCTAAATTAAGTTAGTTTACTTTATTTCGGTCATTAACATTTTCTTTACAAAGAGGTGTGTAGAAAGATATAATTCAATAAGTCATTTGACTGAAAATGTGTACCTACCCTTCTTACAATAACAACAAGTCTGTTCAGTAGAATCTCATGATCTATTGTATCAAAAGCTGCACTTAGAAGTACAAGAACAGACACAGAGTTTTGGTCGGCTGATAACAGTAAATCGTTAATAACTTTAACCAGTGCCGTTTCAGTGCTATGGTAGGGTCTAAATCCTGACTGGAATAATTCATGGATATGACTTATGCTACCATTTAGCCACAAGAAATTAGATAATAAATGCTATGTTTTACATGACTACTGTGACTAAAATTCAACCGATGCACAAATAAAGTTATTTTTAAGTTAATACAGTTAATACTTACATGTCAACAGCCACATACATCTTCGCCCTGTGCAAAAGCATCTTCGACAACAGTCTATGCTTTCAGCCTCAGATCCACTTTCACTCTATCCCTCCGACGAACTAAAAACTAAAAAACGAACTAAAAATCCCCTCCACTACATCCGACAGGGACATATATTTTTTCGCCATCATATATATATATATATATACATCCTAAGCTTTCTGAAATGGTACGGAATTGCCAAAGGTAGATTTAACTAGCTGATCGCTATCCATGCGTAACACACGAATTGTGATCTAAAATGGCTTCCGGGTGTTTTCAACAAAGGGCTGTGTTACGCGTGGATAGCCATCGGCGAGTTAAATTCACGTATGGGAATGCCATACCGTTTTAGAAAGCTTAGGATGTACTCTATTGGACGAAATAAGTGTCAATCGAAATAAAGTTTGTGTGAAGGATTAACCAATGCATCTTTGCAATGCGATCATTTGCGCACGGCCATTTTAGAGCATGGACACATGTTGAGAAAAGGCTTAAATGTTAAAAACGGGCCAACCAAGGCAAAAAATAACCTCAGATTCTTGCATGGGACATCTTAATCTTTATAACCAGAGGTAAGGTTACGAGTTTATTTAATATTTTACCGGAGCTTTTTATAGCAAAAGAAAGTTATGTGGTGACGAGCAAACATCACTCGTTTTTTTTCCTGTGGAGTGAGTAAGCATGTTGACAGTTTTACTTGTATGTATTCAGAATCTTGGAAGGTGTTTCTTGCTGCTGTGATAGTAAACGATTTTTTGGTGATGAAATAAAAACTTTAATTAACTTGCAAATGTGTTTAAATGTCTGCTATCTTACATGTGGTCGGGTCCATTGTAGATGTAGTAGTAGCTACAGTGTAGCAGCATAGCATGCTACGTTCATGAATTACAAGCTAATGGTGGCAGATAGAAACGTGATATTTCGCACGCTGATAGGATATTAAGTACTGATTATGATCATATGCGGGTTATGGTGATAAATATGGTAATATCCATATTTTCGTAACTTGAATATCACGTGCAACGTATTTATGACGTGTCATAAAAGTAGAAGACGCCTGCGTCTCTGCCACTAGGGGGCTGCACAAACAGGTTAAGTAGGTCCTCCTCCGACACAGAGCTGTGCAATTCAAGGCCATCTGAATTCACTGACTCGGCTGGAGGGCACAGAGGTGTCTTGGTGGGCCGGCCAGCTTGGGATCCTAAAATTTTTATTTTATTTTATTAAAGAATAAAATAAATCTACAATACTGTGTTTTTACAGTTGTTGACATAAAACAACATAGAGCTGACATACTTAGAGGCTTCACTGAAGCATAGGGTGTTTTGGTTTTCAATGGCTTCCCATCCATGGTCTCCAGCTGCACCAGGTTGTTGTCCCCAACCTCAGTTACCCTATGAAAACACATAACAACAAATTTGGGGGTAAGATTTAATGACAAGGATACTCTATTGTGTTTAAAGGAAAACTCCAGACTAATAACTTGCATTGTTTGTAAACGTATTGCATAAATTTAAAATTAATTCCAGGGTTTATTATCTGATATTTGTAAAATATTATTGTTACCTACATAGCAGCCAACAATGCCTGCCTACACAACACAGGGAGATATGGTTGCGTTTCACCAATATGTGAATGAAAATTCAAAGTGTTTTAGCCTGGAGTTTTCTTTAAATCTTTCTAACTGTAAAGTAAGTATTCACCTGTACTTGGTCGGCCAATCAGGATCCATCGTGCGCCCTGGCCTTCCACGCTTCCGCTCGTCCTTCTTCAGGACCTCCATGCCTGGGGAGATGTTGAAGCGCTTGGTCCCCTTTTTAATCCTCCTCTGGTAGGCCTCCTTTTGTCTCCCCTGAGCCTTTGCGACATTGGCTCTCACCTAGATAGATTGGTTGTTTGTGGAATGTTCTGTAACATATCTATTTTGATACTGGCTTAGTGTTTAACCCTATTTACTTTGGCCCTCCAGAGGCAATTTCCACCTGGTTTCTACTAGTTTTATTTAAATGTCAATATCTCAAAAAATATTCCTAGCACATCCATGGTTTAAAGTTTGAATTGAAGAAGAAGCTGTATCATTCAGAATTTTGCAACATAATACATTTATTTGAGCAAGGTACTTAACCTAAATCGCTTCAGTACCCTTTTAAGAAATACTGCATCAAAATGTACGGGGTTTTCTTAAAGCTGTAGTTTATCATTTCAGACAAACATTAATCCTGTAATTGGGACATATTCGTCTCATCACCAGGGGCAAAGTTTACAGGGCTACCAACATGTGCCTACATTATAATCACCTTGTCAAAAGCCTCTCCGTCTTTCTCAGACCTGGTCTGAACATACTTCTCCACATCATCTGCATCAAGATCGGCAACTTCCACCTCAGGAAGATCTCCCGTAATCTGAAATTATATTGAAGAAACAGAAATACCAATAATAAACAACTAAAGCAAGTTTATAACAATTGAGCCCATACAATAAATTGTTAATGGAGTTGTTTTGATGTTCAGTCCCTACTGTGGAGTTGTCTGTTCACATCAGCTGCCACTTCCTCCCTGAAGGATTGTAAATTTGAATCTTATAATCAAAGCGAAACATGTTAAAACAAAAAATTAGATTTTTCCTACATACCTCTGACAACAGCCGTGGCTCCCGTCCATACATCAGGCGATAGGGCGTGTACCTAGTGGAGGCATGGACACAAGAGTTATGGGCAAACACAATCTCTTTAAGTTTGTCCTCCCACCTCTCTTGGTGTCCATCAAGGGTCTTGCCAATGGCCCTCTTCAGGGTCTGGTTGGTCCGCTCATCCAGTCCATTCGTCTGGGGATGGTATGCCGACGTGATGCGATGCTTGACCCCAAAGTTCTCGAACAAGGTCTGGTTAACCTAAATCAAAAAAACACAGGAGTTATCAGACTTCTTCCTTGCCAGAGTAAATTCAGCAATTATTAATCCCTTTGTGCAGCTGCTAAAGGGGTTACCATAAACTGAATAGAGAATACCTGTCAACATTGGGCTTTGAAAATGTATCCAAAATCTCTTGTACAGAAGCATCCTGAGCAAGCCAATTCTAATGATTTAACATTCAATTATATATATATATATATAAAAGCAAAATACAGGAGATTCAAGGGAAAAAATACCAAACGGGAGGACAGTGGGAGATGGGGTTAAAATACGGAAGAAACCCGGGTTGGCAGGTATAGTGGTAACTACATAAACAAAATATATGTGCAATGCAAATACTTGACCTTATTCCAGAACTGGCGACCCTGGTCCGTCAAGATGACCTCAGGCGCACCATGGGTGTAGAACATGTCCATCAAGGCCTGTGTGATGTCAAAATGACAATAAAAAATTAATATTCTTTACTAATCATATGACAACGTCTGTGATGTGCATGTGAAAAAATGTGTACTATACCTGTGATGTTGCCACTGCCGTCTTTTCCTTGATGGGTATGGCTTCCACCCACTTTGTGAAGAAATCCGTTGCTGTCAGACAGAAACGATTCCCTTTGCTGGAGGTCTTGAACGGTCCAATGAGATCGACACCTAGGGCAATGAGTCAAATTAGTTAATCAGACAACAAACAGCATGTGATCACACTTCAGCCCCTTTTGTACTTCACCAGATATAGCTCTACACATAACTCACCGATCATATGCCAAGGTGAAACTGGTTTGATGGGCTTCAACTCTGGTGCCTCAGTCTTCACCTTCTCAAACTTCTGGCAGGCAATACATGTACTGACCTTAAGGTACGATAGGATAACAATGTTAAATACCTCATGTTATGTGATTGGAAAAATTTGGCAAAATTATTTTGTTTTGTTTTGAATTGATCTCATACCCAGTCCAGAGTATCCCGTGTAATGCCACGCCAGTAGAAGCGTGACCCGATCTTCTCCTGCATCCGTCTCGCTCCAAAATGGCCGGCATGGGCCTCAGTGAGCACCTCCATCCTTTCCTCTTCAGTTAGGATCACCCTCTTCACCGACTGCCCATCTTTGTAGTATAGGAAACTACCTAGGCAGACAGTAGGAAGACACACACCTACGTTGCACCTGGGGGGTATACTATGAAGTAGGATTACTGAGTTAGCTGGATAACTGCACTGAATAAAACCTGCTTCATACTATACCCCCCAGGTGCACAACATGTGGCTTGATTAGGTATCTTTTACAATGATGGACAGTAGGCTACAGTTTAGGAACAAAGAGATGACAAAGTTGTGTAAAAACTACAGCACTATATGGATTGCGTACCTTGAAGGCAGAATTTTTTGGCATTTCTGCGGATGAGATGCTTCTTGTTCTCGGAGGTCTCCGTCTCATACTGCTTATAGGTGAGGTAAAATAAAATAGCATTTAATGAGGCCATTTTATCAGCAGTCTATCAACCTAATCAATCAATTAATACAACTATCAGCAGGCTATCTATATCTAATAATTAAGCTTGTTAGCGTTAACAAGACAATCGTAACACAATAGTCTAGCACGTTACAGACAAATAATAATAATAATAATAATAATAATGAAAACAAAATAAGAGTTAGCTCTTTGATGGTTTGGGTCTCTGCTCAAGGAACTCAGGTAGGTCGACCGGTAACGTTAGTGCTCTCTGCTGCGTGATCCACTGGTCAGTCTGAGGTAAATTCTTGCAAAGCAATGCGAAACAAAGCAGTCTGAGGTAAATTCTTGCAAAGCAATGCGAAACAAAGCAGTCTGAGGTAAATTCTTGATATGAATAGCCTATATATATTACATTATACATATATGCAGTATATTACATTATAAACTTTTAATTTAAATTTTTTACCTCAGGTGTTGAATATTAGCTTGGTTCAGTAAATTCTCTCTCACACACAAACACACACACATATATATATATATATATATATATTTTTTTCCTCACAGACCTCGAATAGTAATTCTGAGGTACTTACCTCACACTGCGTTTAACCTTCTCCAAACTTCGCGTTGTTCTATTTATTAACATGAGCGACGGTGACTGTCACTGTACCAACCAATCATATATTAAAGTAGCTGGTCAACATGTGGCAGTCCTATACAACACATAATAACTTTTGCACCAATGACATTACTTTTGTTTGTTTATTCGACCGACTCTGAACCAATGAGCGACGCCATATTCCATCATAGCTGCAAATTGACTACTGCACTGAAAACCAACCCAAAACAGTGTTTTTGCGAGTTCATATCAGATATTGTATAGCAATCTCTCTATGGACTTTGTTCATATCATAGACCAGTTGATATCAGAGATTTTGTAATCGGTCTAGGCTACTACTGGGGCTTTGGTTCATATGTTCCATATGCGAGGGTTTTCCGGGTTTTATTCAGCACAGTTAGCTGCAAGCTAACAGAGTGAATCCAGGGCAGTGGTTAATCCGCGTACGAGGGTGTTCAGGCCTGGTTTTTGTCCAGTTCTTCTGTTTCTCTGTACAGCGTCTTTGTGACAGTTCTCTGTAAAAAGCGCTATACAAAATAAATTCAATTGAATTGAAAGTTTCCAGCACAAACCACTGCAGATAGCCCACTTTTTTTTTTTTTTAAATCACATTTATTTCGTCCTTTTATATATTTCCGTGGATGCATTTGCATATTTCTTTCGGTTAAAATCCTTCAATTCGTATTCAGGACGACAGCTACCTATTCTGTCAAGGATATAGACAATATGTGTGGCCGTTATTTTCTAAAACAAACCCGTTTTAACCCGTGAAAATGACCCATAAACACGGAGGAATGGTTGACGTAAGCTTGGTCGTCTTAGAAATCTTTATCTCCAGAGAACTTAACTACAACTAACAGGCAGCTTCGGTAAGCTGTTTTCGAACTTTAATTACGTCACCCGGATCATTTTTGCAGCCCGGATAAAACATTTTGACCAGAGGAATGATTAGGTCATCTTAGAATCTTCATTTCCACAGCTCCTAGCGACCAGGCAGCGTCGTTATAGCAACAGACGCTGTTTTAGAACGTCAAGTACGTCACAGAGGTTTTAACAGCTGTTTCAGAACGTGAAGACGTCACCCGGATCAATTTTGCAGCCCGGATCAAATTTGTTGTGACAGCTCCCATTGGTCCAGAAGTTCCTGTGTGTTCCATGGGGCCAGTTGTTTTTCCGGTCTTCTTCTGTGTGTTTTCACTTCTCATCACATGCTGCTCCAGGTCACGTGTGCATTCCTGTTCCTTTTCCAATGCCTCCTTCCATTGTCTAAGCCTTTCACTTTTCCGTTCTTCATAGGACCGTAGGGTTTTCTCCATGGCATCCATTTGGGTCTGATTTAAGTCAATGAGAGCTTGTGTCTTCCTTTGTATGCTTCTCTCCATTGCCTGTGAGTCGCTCCCCATTTCAATCAATAGCTCCCCATGGACCAGGCGTTTCACTCAGTTTGCGCGGGGTTGGCCCTCCTACTCCTCTTCTTCGCTTTCATCACCACTTCTTGCCATGTTTACGCTTTCTACTGCTGATTCACACTCTGAGAGAGGAGAATCCCCATGGGCTGGAGTGGAAGTTAGCATTTTTACCTTGGGTTTGACTGCAGGCGGACTTTGGATCCTCTTTTTGTGCCTGTCCGCCATTTGAGCATGTTCCTGTAGGCTTCTTCTGCGGTGGGTACCTCTGTTCTCTGCGTTGATGCAGAGCAGTCGCTTGTCAGTGCCTTCAGTTCCGACACGGAGGAACTTGCGCAATCTAGGGCCTCCAGGTCCCGTGCTATGTTCCTGTATGGTGGGGGCTCTGGTATCGTGTTGGGCCGTGGCTGGTTTTTCTGCTGGAGTGGTTCCGCTGGCTGTGGTGTTTCAATGTGCTGTGATATATTCATCCATTGCTGTGGGTCGGGTTCTCCTGCGTGGCTGCCTGTGTTAGCTCATAACTTCCCGTTGTTCTCTATCTGTACTAAACGTACAGTTTGGAAATAATATTTCCGTTTTAATTAGCCACTTTTCTGTACAGAAGTCCCCTGGATTTCCAGGACTCTTGATTAAGATCTCCACATACAAAATGTTCTTCGGTCAGCTTTATCTGTTAACAAATTAATCAATTGAGCTGGCATGGCTACTACAGTTCCTTTATACAAAATCACAACTTTATATGAGATAACTGATTGTTATTTATATACAACACTGTTTACCCTATTTCAGACGGGTCTTCACTATGATGCGTCTGATCATAAACTTCACAAATTTTATAGTACACTGAGATTATAACACAAACCATTACAAATATTTCATACATTGTTATATAGTTCTGAAACACGAAATACATTTTTACTATTTTTCATCTGCCTTTTCGGCACCGACAGCATTTTACAAGCATAATTTCTCATTACCGTAATTCCTAAACCGTTTACGCTATCAAAAATTACAACGGTTCCCGAAAGCAGCGAATCTGCGCTTTTTACACATATACGGGTTATTACGATAATCTCGGCAGCACAACACACACAGCGCAACATGTTTTAAAAAATGTACTCATTTTCCAAATTCCTAATAGCACCTCCCATATGTTCCTGGTTACATCCCGTACCTGTGTTCTTCTTGTTACACATGTTTTAGTACATGGCGTGCTGGCCATATTCTGGTTGTGATTTATTTTGGATTATATGTGAACTCCTGAGCTATTTTCCTAACCTCAGTTTTCCAGTGGTGGTTAGGCTGCCAATAGATGATGTGTGTACCCTGTTTCTTATTTTGCTACCACAACATGACGGATAGGGGTGTAACGCAGTGGCGGCTGCTGACCAGACTTTTTGGTAAAGCAAACCCACAATTTTTTTTTTCTACCTGTGAAACCGCTACTTTCCCTGTTGAGCTAGGCCATTTTTGAGTTGTTTAACACTGACCACGTCAACTGACCTGCTGTAGACAAAGAGCTGGTGGCCATTTAAAACAGGTTTATATTGCTTGACAACTCATCACTATGGCTGTACCATTTAAATTGAGCTGCCTTCTCTCAAATTAATTTGTAAAGTCAAAATTCCCCACCATAGATGACCTACCATATTTTGCACAAAACAGGTCATCTGATATTAGTCCTGTGTAAATCGGCATCTCAGTAATTTGGGGTGATATATTTTTTTCCAAGCAAGGTCTGCGGTGGAAATTATTATTGCTAATTCTCACATTTTGGGTGCGATTCTTACACCAAATGTATTTCAATGTTACTGCTGAATTTAACGTGACTGAACTGAAAGGAATTATAGCCCATTCGACTCTGTAGCCACACACAAATTTGCATACGATGTGCAAATGTGCAGAAATTTTTAAATATGGAAGTAGCCTGTAGAAATGTTACGTTTAATTCGTACCCATTGATAATCCCTGGAATTTCATAAGTAAATTTGAGTGAAATACTGACTGCGTTTATCCCGTGCGAATGCGCCACATGAAACTTATCGGGGGATAATTCCTAAGGTCACCAGGTAGCCTAATACCCTAGTCCAGTGCGAATAGGCAATTTGACATCCCAGAAAACATAGAGGGCGACTTTAAGCGTGCAGCCTGAACGTCATCATAGCGGGAAGGTAGCTCGGTCAACTCCCTGCTGTTATCCGAATTTGCCAGCTCACGACGACCCCATCGATCAACCTCTCAGAAATGTCATGGTTTTCTGCACGAATGTTTTTTTTGTTGTTATTTTGTTATGTGTGCACCTTCATCAATAAAATGATCATTCTCAGACTCAATTCGCACGGTTACACTACTGTCATGCTTCTTCAGTTTTACATGAATTTTAACAGACTTTAATTACGTAGCCTAAATAATGAAAGCCATCTCTTGCAAACATTGAACATCTCCTGCAGCAACACACTTGGATAAAAAAATTATAGGCTATCCTTCAAACAACACACATGGCCAGCAATACATGCGATTGCGTTAGCAAGCTTCCTGTAACTAATCCACCCTGACGTAGGCTACTACGAGCATTTAACGTTAAAGCTCTTTACCGAGCCCACTCACTGGATGAAATTGATAAGAAGCTTCGGTCTCCCATCCACCTTCACTTGCAATCTTTCTTCGGTTTAAGAATTTAAAATAACGTTACGTTAATCCCGCAGAAACTGATCCAGGATGTTTAGATTCACAGATTCCATTTTCTTTCAAATGCAGGTAAATTAAATGGCAAAAGCTAGTTTAGGCAACGTTAGTTAAATTACTAACGTTAGCCATTTACTATAGCTATTAACACTACAACACAATAAAAAATTAAGCTATTTACAATACAAATCACCACTGACAATGCCACACAACCATAAAAATTGAATACATTTCTCTCACGCTCCCTTTCTCTCTCTCTCTAATAGAGTACTTAAGTGAGTACATCGGTCGTGGGTGGAGTTTGGTTTTGGATGTAAATTCCCTATGGAAGAATAGAATGGGCTTCAGTGACTATAGACTATTTCTTGAAATCTGATTTATAGAATGAGCCGAAACGTTCCTGGATTAGCCTGTGTGGTACAAGGATATAGACCATATATCGCATGTTCCAATTAAATTTTTTTAAAGTAATGTATTAATCATTGTAGTTCGACTTGTAGTCTACTTTAACGGACTGCATATCCAGTACTGCAACGCACAGGTGGTTCTCGACAAATAAGATATTATTATATATCTCGTCTCTCTGGACATTCTTGGGCAGATGAGAGTACTGCAGCTGAAGATGAGCTAACGTTAGCTTGCTAAGTAGAGAAGCCCACCCATCAAGGTCAGAAACTGCGCTACACTTAACCACATAAAGCAATTCTAGCTTTTCGTCCTTCAAGGTTGCTAGCTAACATTAGAAAAAAGTGTTTAAAAACAGAGCTGTGTGATACTGCTGGCTAACGTTATATGACAACGTCTGGAGACAAGGCTGCACGTTCGGAGGGAATTATGGGACATTGAGTTTTTAAACAGTTCCAGCGCTGATATAATCACAAGAAAATACTGAAACGTAAAATATACTCGAAGCTAGTCCAAAAAACGACATAGTTTGCGAACGGGCGTTATATTGAACAATCCAGGAAATTGACGTAAGATATAATCAGTAGAAATGGTTTAAAAGTAAGCTTTAGTTAAAACCATTTCCAGCCGGACCGTTCTAATATCTCTGCCGTCCAATCACTGATTGTTTGTTGTTGAAAAATGCTAATTACAGATGACAAAAAAGACAACCTACGTCGGTGCTGACAAGCGCAATTGTCCCATGAAGAGAAGCCCTTCTCTTCGCCCCAGCTCTCCGGATGGCTTGCCTTTGTCGGACGCTGTTTTCAATAATGCATAGCCTAGAGAACTAGGAATGGGGAAATAAAATTAGAAAAGGAGGACAATGTATACGTCAAATATTTAATCTGATTGGTTGCCACGTTTCCCCATCTCTTCTAGTCACTTCGCCTGCTTGCATAGCATTGTATTCCTTTTTCTTTTACCGGTAATCTATCGGATTTTTCTGTGTTCCGCTACGGGTTTTGCTTTCATCTCGGTAATTAGTGAGTTCACCTGTCCTGCATTTCCGCTCACTACTTATACACCGCTTTCTCCCTTTCTCGTCGCTTCCATGTTATTTCACGTAACATTCGAGCCGGTAAAAAGGTATAGGAAGTTGTGCTGCTATCGACCGCTTTGCTTCTCAACGCGGGACTTGTTAGCAGTACAATTTAGGAAAAGAAAAGTTATCTTTTTCGCTCTTATCTCAGAGCTTAGTGTTTTCGTTTCTTTGTTTTATACTCATACCTACGAGTGCTCTCACCCTAAGTCTTAGGGGTCTTTTGAGTTATCTCTTTTCTTTCTGTTTGTTAGCTCCACAAACGAGAGTTAGATAAGCGTGACTGCTCCTCGCCTTTTATCGCAAGGTTATTTGTGTTCTCCTTATTTTCCCCCTCCACTACGGATTATTGTCAGTTTTAGTGGTGTTCGTTGAACACTTAAAGATTCCTTATCTGTCGCACCTGGACCTCCAATATTTCCTCCGTGTCTCTGGCATAGAGAACCCCTACAATCTGATTCTGTGATGGCAGATGAGACGGCACCATAGGGACATAGTTTACGACTAGGCTAGGCTACATTTTTAGTTGTCTCATTTAATCAGTAAATGAGACTGCAATCTTTATGCGAATGAAAACGAGGCGAGAAATATGTCTTACAATAGCTGGATTTTTACCTAATTTTAAACATGTTTCTATAACTAAGCAGTGTTCTGTCCTTCAGAGCAGGGGTGCACAAAGTAGTTTTTTTAGCGATGGCCCAGGGATATCGATCCATAGGCTACTTTTCGCGACCAAATTAATTAACAACTCATTGTTCAACTGCTGACAACAACCATGTTTTAATAGGCTACCTAAAAGGTAAATAAAGAAGGAAAAGTTGCTGAAATTAGCAGGCAATTCATCACAAAAAGCATATAGTGAAATGAACAGAATATCAATGAAGCATAATGGGGGAAAGTGCGCAAAGCTGCAAGACCGAAAACCGTAGGATGAAACCACACATTTTTTATTCATGTTACACTCATCGTCATTGGGTGGGCTTAAAAACGTGTCATAATCCACAACTATCCAATCTTGTTTCATAAAGTCATCAATGTGGTAGAGTGAAGTAAACGATAGCCCCTCACTGAAGTTCCTTTTAGAAGTCTAAGGGTGGCGCTGTTTTTCACGATACAAGCACGGAAGTACATAAGAAGATACAAGGCATATTTTTAAATAAAATTCTTTTTTTTAGCTTCACAAGGGAAAGTCGGTGATGATTCAATGTTAAAGAAAGCCTATGTTGTACACGTGTTTGGTATATGGCTTTCGGTTCGGTGTGCATTGTGAGCCGAATGAATAGTGTAGCTTTAACCACGCACATGCAAAACATTTTTTTGTGTGAGGAACTTAAATTCAAAACTCTGAGTTTCCCCCGATGACAACTTTCGCAAAGAACTGGATGTTTTAAGTTCAGCCCATGAGCACAGCAACTGAATTAATGCTGCCTTTGTTTATTCATTTCCAACTAGGAATCCCGATATCCGACTAGGGAAAATGTAATAAATTGCCCTTCCAACTCGGAGTTCGATGTCGGAAATCAGGGATTGCGAAATGGGCAAAGACAAGTGGATAGGACGAAGGCAGCGTGCCGGCATTGTTCAAATGAAAACGGGTATGTCGCTGGCAGTACATTGAACATGATTACTCATTTGAGACAGCATCCTTCAAATGTGAATATCACTGGTACAAGGGAAAAACTGAGTGCAGTGCAAACCCAGCTCCCCATGGCATTTAAGGTGCCTCTTTCTGCTAATTCAGACTGGGCAAAAGCAATAACAAATGCCATAGCTTTTAAGAAAAAAATATATGTGCCTTTCTTTGTTCAGGAAATTATGGCCAATTAGCCACTGTTTACAAGTTTATGACCTCATAATAAATGAAAAGCAATTTTATGTTTTGCATTTTTTCCCCTGCTGTACTGAAAACAAACCAAACCATGACTTCAAAACCGAGGTACATACCGAACTGTGACTTTTGTGTACCATTACACCCCTAATGACTGAGCATGGTTGTTTTATATTTCCATGGTACCTTATTTCCATGGTTTTATATTTCCAATTCCTGCATAGTGCACCTTTAAAATACCAGCCTGATGAAACAGGCAAATAAATCTCCAATACTACCTTTTAATTTGACATTGGCAGCGTTAGTTCTCTCAGTCAGAGTACTTTCTTTTTAAAAGATAAAGCTCTGACAGCTTTATAAATGGGCCTATTCTGACAGAGAGAGGCTGGGTCTTTCCTGTGATCCTGACTTGCTAAGTGTAGGCAATGGCCCAAATAACAAAGGCGAAAGACATTTAAATTAATTGGTGTCAAGGTTAGCAGATGCTTACGGCAGAGGGGAATAATAGGACGATGCCCTGTCTCTCGCCCACCGCCCCCCTAGGTGCCACTCACAGCCAGCGGGAGCTGACGCGGGGGCACACCTGCGGGCAGGGCAGACGCATGGCACGTGGAGTGCTCCATCTCACAAGGGGGTGCGTGGGATTTGTATCAGTGTGTTTTCTTTCTCCGGCTTTGGGGGTGGGGCGAACAGCTCCGGATTGACTGCCATTGGCCCTGGCAGCCACGCAATCACATCCTTTGGGTTCTTCAGGACACCCTCGTTCACTGCCCTGATTAGTTGACTCAGGAGCAGAGGACATCGTAGCTGCGTGGGGCTTCCCGTTTTTTGGCTGGCCATGTGCCACACCGCGGTCTTGGGCAGAAGCTGGGGCTGAGCGGGCAGAACTTACCTGTGACTACATCCAGTGTGTTTCTCCTTCCTGCTTTGAATTCTACACAAGCAGTATGGAGAATTTCCCTAATACAGACCAGATACTGTTGATAGCAATGTTTGTGTCTTTTTTATCAATCATACAATCTCGGTTCTGCCTGTATCTCCTGCCTGAATAACCTCTATTGTTTTGTAAATCAGGTCTGAACCCTGCTTACCCCAGTGAGTGGCATTGATTGGACTTTTTAAATGGCTTTTTCTATGTTCATTTAACACATAATGGCATGATGACGAGACATTACGACCTCCAGTTTTATCGTTTTTCCTTTCACATTTCACATATTTTGAAGGTGTGACAGGGTACTCACATGATTCTTAAATTGCCTACTGCCTGGTTTTTGTCATTTTGCGTGCTGTGCCAAGAATTCTTAGATCCAGAGTGGCGCCTTGGTGTTATATTTTTTAAAAAGGCAGCCTGCACTGTGCCAGTTCTTTTTTTACTTGGAATGCTTTACAAACATACAAACACAAAGTATGGCAAGAAACCTATGACATTTAGACAAACAGTACTGCACACAAAAAAGCACTCAACAATTTAGGATAATACAAACACCTTGGTATACAAATTCCATTTAATCAGAAATTAATTATAATTATTTATTATTTTATCTCCACCGATGGAGGAAACTAGTACTCTCACTAATGGGTCATATAGCAGCCTTTAGAATGTCAGTTCTCCCCAAAATTTGTTATCTATTCTCAATGATATCTCTGTTCAAAATCTTTACACAAAGCAATTAACAACTTTAAAAAAAAACAAGTCTCCCTGAATCAAGCTCCAAATCCTCTAGAAACCATAGGAATATGGTGGAGTAGGATCCCCTAACTTCATTCTATGATGTTCATCCTTCTAGCTTCAATTTTTGTCTGATTAAATAACAAAGAAGAAAAATACCCCCATCTGGATGATTTTACAGCAATCAGCATGTTCTCCACTCTCCCTCTGTGATTTACCATTTGTTGGCGACAAAATTAAATCACTAACCACTAAATCACTGTTACAAAAATCCATATATCTCAGTTGCACTTGAAGCGTGGTGGAAAGCCAATACTGTCACATAGCACAAAATCACTGCTTGCACTCTAATCCCAATCTGGCACAACCCAAACTTGATAATTAATGGTAGCACATTCATTTTCAGGTCCTGGCACAAAAGACCCATCTATAACACAACCCTTACCTATCTACAGTATAACTCCATTTTACCATTCCCTAAACTACAAGACTTGTTCTCCCTTCCTCAAAATCAATACCACAAATATCTACAACTGAAAAAACTCAATTGCTGGTTCTCTCAGGAGCTGCAACTGACTCCTCCGTATTACCACAATTTAATCAAAACATCACAACAGAAGCACATGAGATCTACTCCAAACTCATCTCCACTGATCAAGACATCTCTGTCCCGAAAGATAAATGGTTCAGGGACCTGAAAATGAATGATGGCTCCATCCATTGGAACAACATATGTAAAAACACCTTCACTTTCACCAGAAACACTAGACAGCAAAATTCATTCCACCCAGAGAAGACTTTTCTTGATGGGGATACTAATTCACAATCATGCCAGAATTTCTCAAAATCAAATAGACATTTACATTCATTCACTCTGGTACTGTCCACTTATTCTGGAACACAATCACATCCACATCCAAGATCACCATGTCACACAGCCAACGAACCTCAGAAATAAAAAACGTAATTGTCCATGGCAGAAAAGCGCAACACTCATAACATAAATAAAACAATTAGCCTACATTTTAAACACCTTTGAAAATGTCAAAACAAGTCTAACAACCAAAATGCTCTTTTAAAAAGAATATAATAATATTGTTGCATGTGCGTTTAGTTGCGTGAAAGCACTTGCTCCGCTATGTGTATGTTTCATAATAAAAGTACTCGGCGCTCTGAATTTCACAATAAAAGAAGCTGATATTGTCATAGGTGAAACGTACATAGTATTTGCTTTTTTCGAGTTTGATTCATAAAACTTTGCCGGACCAAATTAAAATGTCTCACGGGCCTGATGTGGATCACGGGCCGCCTATTGGGAATCCCTGCAACTGCAGAAAAAATATGTAACCAAGTAAGTTCAAACTACTATGTTCGTGCTCCTTGTAGGCTATTCATCAATTGTAAGTAGGCTATGCCACTATTTAGACTGAGTCATATGTTGACCAGCCAGAGTCTACTGTTGACTACAATGTGTAAAACAACTTGACTTTGCTTGTATCAAGTAAAATCATGCTTTGATTCTTATTCTTACATGCATTATGGGCATAACTGGGCAGAGGCGATTCTAGTCTCTCTGGTGGCCCTGTCAGGCCAAAATGTGTCCGGGAGCCAAAATGTGTCCGGGCAAGACATCGGAATGCTTGGAATGTCGTTGCTATGCCAACAGACACGCGAGCATTGTGACGCGTGTTCGCACTTGCTTTGACCTCAGAATCGCCGGGTGACAAGTTCGCACTTGCTTTTAGCTCAGAATCGCCGGAGATCGTTGGACGGAGATAAATCACTACATCACTCAAATAACCATCACTATCACTCAGATAACCTTTATAATTTCCCTTTGTATAGGCTACTAAGCTTTATATTGTTAATTGTTTTCGATTTTAGATTGTGTTGGTGATTAATTTCACCTCAGAATCGCCGGAGATAGACAGATCTATATCAGATAACCTTTATAATTTCCTTTTGTATAGGCTACTGTGCTTTATATTGTTAATTGTTTTCGATTTTAGATTGTGTTAGCTAGTGATTCATTTTGAAGTAGATAGTCTTTTACTGAAACTAACTAGCTAGCAATACTACATAGTAGTTAGCCTAGCCAACTTATAGCTAGTGTTAGCTGGTTAGTTAGCTAGTCAACTTAGCCAACCATTTATTGCTTGCATAGCTCTAACATATAACTTTGATATGGCATCCCTCAGTGACATCTTTTTCTATCTTTCAAGAGAAAAGAAGTACCCAGAGGGTGTCTCTGAGGGGAAGAAGTGTTCTATCCGGAGAGGGGCAGAGAAATACATGCTTCAGGGTAAGATTTGTTAAAGAAAGATCGACAGATAGATAAATATATATATATATATATATATATATATATGGGCCATTCTACCGAATTGGATCAAAGTCAGGTTGGAAATATTTTGAAATTTTGTATGTTTTTTCCCCAAAACTTTGTCCATATATATTTTGTACCATATCTAAATTACACATATCTAGTAAAAGAACCGTACATTTTTATATCATATTTTCAGACTGTATTGGAATGTTCTTCCTCTCCCAAAAATGGTCACTACCGAAACATAGTAAATACACTGTAGTAAAAAAGTATTATATTAACCTGTTCAGATTGTTTTACCTTCCCTTCTGTAAATAGTATTTAAACAAATATTTCTTGAAGGTTTTCACAATTAAATCAATAAAGATGATTTTTTAATCAAATTTCAAAGTTCAATTTATACAATTCATCAAAATCTTAATGCAATCTTTCTTTGTAAAATTCATAATACTGATCATATTGATTCCAGAGTTGATGATTGTTGAAATTGAACATACAATAAACCAATCGGTATCATATCATTTTAGTTGATAACTCAATATACTTTATTTTTTACAAAACATCCAGTGTTTCGGTAGTGACTGCACTGTTTCGGTAGTGACCACAGTATTTTGTTTCAGTAGGTTGTATCATATTCCCTCAACCTTATTGCTTAATCTTAACTCATTACATGCCTTATGTTGGAAATATTACAAACACAAATGTTTTGGGGTCAATAGAATCATTTTATTTTTGAAGACATAACAATTGTTCATCCATAACCATTTAAAGTACACAGAAAATAATTACCCAGGTGGGTTCAATAAAAGAGAAGAACATTGACATATAATTGATATTATGCTGTTGCTGTCAGGCTTCTGAATGCTAACAAATGTATCCCTGAAAGGTTTGTAACAAATAGATTCAACATCTAAAAGAAAAATACACAAGAAAGTGATATGCAGTAGAATCTGAATGAATGAACTGATCATGAACACACATTTCATTAAGCCCACAATAAATCTAAATATTCCAACTTCTGTTTGAACGTAATCATAAAGATCTTCTAAATACACCATCGAACAAAATAAAAAAAAATGTTTTAAGTGTTATTTACAGAAATTGAAATTTAGATGTCAGGGTTTGGGACAGCTACTTCCCAATAAAAAGTACCCTATAAATGATGTTTTTGTGTATATTAAGCTAATCACTATCTAATTTAATGCCTTGTGTTTAAATAGACCATAACATATTCTTAGTAAATATCTATGTCTGAAGACTTAATTGTTTTGTTAAATCATTTTTCTTGTTGTGGGACCGCACTTTGTACTAATTCATTAGAATGCCCCATATATATTTTATTGATCCTTGAAGGGAAATTCAGTGTTCCAGCAGCAAAAGGCACAAAATAGACACACAATAAAAGGCAAAAAAATACCCATAAAGCAAGCTTTGGTCATTGTTCTCAGTCTATAATCCTTTTAATATTCTAGACGGTTGCATGTATTTGAGACCCAAGGATGGAAAGCCACCAAGGAGGGTCATCCTGTCGGAGGAGGAAAAGGAGGCAGTACTGACCGAGGTCCACGCCGGCCACTTCGGAGTGAAGCGCATGCTGGGGAAGATCAACCAGCGCTTCTTCTGGCATGGCATCGTGAATGATGTGGAAAACTGGGCAAGCAAAACTATTTTGTGTTTATTTATTTTTTTTCTTCTTTTAGAAACTGTAGCAAGATCATATTTTACACACAGCTAAAGACCACACATTTCATTTATTTTCAACTTGCACTTCACTGTTCGTTTCAAGGTCCGTATCTGCGTGCCTTGCCAGAAGTTCGAGAAGGTGAAGACCGAGGCACCTCAAGATAGTACTATTTGACTGTATGCTAGGTGTGGACCTCATCGGACCGTTCAAGGCCTCGTCCAGGAATGGCAATCGCTACTGCCTCACAGCGACTGATTTCTTCACCAGTGGGTGGAGGCCATTCCCATCCAGGTGTGTTATATCTGTGTGTTTAGTGTTGATCTCTGATATAAACTGATCATGATCATGCTTTTTTAAAATGTACTTGATTTATTTGTCCAGTTCATCAACCGCATGTATCTCGATTTTCATCTTGAAAATTAACATAAGCATTAATATAATAGTACCATATACTGTGTCTATACACTGCTAGGACAAGACGGCAGCTGCAACATCCCAGGCCCTGATGGACATCTTCCACACCCATGGTGCACCGGAGGTCATCCTGACGGACCAGGGCAGAGAGTTCTGGAACAAGGTCAAGTACTTGCTAAAACATTTGATCTCTTAACAGTTATGGCTATACTTGTACAGACAAAATTAATGACTTGTCTTATTTTCTTTTTTAGGTTAATCAGATCTTGTTTGAGAAGTGGGGGACCAAGCACCGCATCACCTCTGCCTACCATCCCCAGACCAACGGACTGGATGAGCGAACCAACCAGACGCTGAAGAGGGCCATCGGCAAGTCTCTGGATGGGCACCAAGAACGGTGGGAGGACAACCTGAAGGTAATTCTTTTTGCCCATAACACCAGTGTCCAGGCCTCCACGAAGTACTCGCCCTACCGCCTGATGTACGGTCGGGAGCCACGGTTGTCCACAGAGGTATGTAAACTCTTGATATTATTCTTCTTATATCATTTTTGTTTCACAATAATAATAAAAAAATACTAACTTTGAAAATGTTTGTCTATTGTGTTTTCTCTATTTGCCATGTCATTTCAGATCACAGGCGACCTTCCTCCTCTTGTGGAGGTTGACGGGATCAACGAGGACACTGTTGCAGACTACCTCCAGGCCAGGGCTGAGAAGGATGAGGAGGTCTTTGACAAGGTGAAAGATATTACACTTTCACTGTTTACTGAACAACCACCTAACAACTAGTGGCTTTAAAATCGTAGCCTACTCCCCTGACAATGTTCACAGTGTCTACACCAATCAAATAAATGGGGATGAAATTAAATGAACGTGTATGCCAATTGCATCTTCACATATTCCATTAGCCTTGTAAATAAATAATTTTGCAATGAAAACATGACCATAAATGAAGTTTGTCAAAAACCTGACGTTGGTGAATAATGAGTGCCCCGCGGAATGCGCTCTCAGGAGGCGGAGCTCCGATGAGGATTGCGCGCTTAAGCCCTGTAGTCATGCTAAGTACTGTAACTGCTAAAGCAATAACAATGCATCAGTAATATACAAAGTTATACAGCGCAATAGAGAATATAAATCTCTGCTGCTGCGTTTTTCCTTGAACGATCAAGGTGCGACTCAACGTGGAGAAGGCCCAGGAGAAACAGCGCGAGAGGAGGATCAAGAAGGGAACCAAGCGTTTCAAGATCGTCCCGGGCATGGAGGTGCTGAAGAAGGACGAGAGGAAGCGTGGGAGACCTGGTCGCACGATGGATCCAGACTGGCCAACTCAGTAACGGTAAGTTGGGCTTGTAAGAGTAATTAAGGTGAGAGGGTGATGATATCCAATTTTGCCATTACAGATCATTATTACATGTCTTTCTTAGGGTAACTGAGGTCGGGGACAACAACCTGGTGCAGTTGGAGACCTTGGATGGCCACCAGCTGAAGACCCAGACACCCTATGCCTCAGTGAAGCCTCTGCGGAAAAGTCCCACATCAATGTTGTGAGAGTCATGTGTTAATTTATTTTTCACTAAAGGACAGTATGCTAAATATGGTTTCATTTAATAATTTTGTTACTCTTGGATTGACTTAAGGATCACGAGCTTGCCCCCCCACCGAGGAAGCTGTCTCCCATCGGCCTGAGCTGGTCTGTTCGGATGAGCCTGAACTGCTGTGCTCTGAGCCAGAGGGGGACACATTTCAGGTACGCTTACAAATTCTTGCTTGGGAATTTTTTTTTATCCTTCAACGATTCAAATCCCATTGAACAATTGACATGCCCTGTAACTAACATAAGTCTATGTGATCGGTGACATGTGCTGGACTCCAGGACTCCGAGGAAGCCGCGTCCCATCCGCCCGAGCCAGTTAGTTCAGATGACCCTGAACCACTGTGCTCTGTGCTGGAGGGGGACACGCTTCAGGTACGCTTCAGATTCTTGTTGCCACTACTCAACATTAAGAAATAATGTTTCAATCCTGCACATAAGCACATAAGCAGTTTGTGTGTTTGTACAGATGTTCAAATGCATCCTATTAATCAATTATATCTTCTCTTCTAGGATGATGTTGTCATCACAGGTGTCCAGCGGGGGCAGGCCTACCCCGCTTCACTGAGCAGGGTGGAGGACCTTAGGAGAACAGTCCTTACCCCAAACTGTTGGCTAGATGATCTTGTCATTGATCATTCTCAGGCTCTCTTGCAGGCACAACATCCCCATGTAGGAGGCCTCTACGCCACCACATCCCTCGCCCTCCTGTCCTCCGTGCCTGCACCAACCCAGGGGTTTGTCCAGATTTTAAATGTTTGTGGAAACCACTGGGTTACGGTAAGTAACATCGCCTGCCAGGTAGGTACTGTTAATGTTTATGACTCCTTTGGTCACAGCACGACCGAGGAGTTCATTTCACAGATAACACGCCTTCTCTCTTTCGCAGGGAACCAGGTCCGCTTGCAGTGGCCGGATGTCCAGCAGCAGAGGGGCGGCTCAGATTGTGGGCTGTTTGCTATTGTAAACAGTCTTACTCTCTGCAGAGGTGAGGATCCATCCATGGTGCATTACCATCAGGCAGCTATGCGACGTCACCTCTTTTTCTGCTTTCAGGTTAGGCGTCTGACACCATTCCCCAGCTCCCCACGGTGTCCCACGGCCAGGCCTGCATACACTATGGAGGTCAGCGTCCGGGAGGGAGAAGAGCCTCTGCTATCTTGCAGCCCCCTCTGGCGCCCCTGGAGATGGTAGGTCGTTCAGTGTCTCAGCCCGGTCTTGAACCAGCGACCCTTCAGTTACTGGTCAGGCGCACTAAGCCACTGCGCCACCCACCGCTGATTTGGTAAGTATTGATTTATTCTTTAAGTTGTATATGTATACATATTTTTTGTACCCAAATTTACTTCACAAAATGTATTGTAATGTGAACCAAGCCATGGTACACATTTTTTTAATTGACTGTACCTGGCTAATGTCCAAGTTTCTAACTGACCCTTAGCACCTTCCTACTGTACTTGGCCCCTTCCTACTTGGCCCCTGTTCTCAAGTTCAATGAAAACCCAAGGTTCCATTGGGTACTGTTTTATTGTACAAGGAAGGTTCTAGGGGACGAGATGAAACTGGGGCAATAAAATTTAACAACTGTATTGTATATTGTACATATTTTGTACAAATTGACTTGACAAAATGTATTGTAAAGTAAGTATTAAACCAAGCCATGGTACACATTTTTTTAATTGACTGTACCTGGCTAATGTCCAAGTTTCTAACTGACCCTTAGCACCTTCCTACTGTACTTGGCCTCTTCCTACTTGTTTGGCCCGTTCTCAAGTTCAATGAAAACCCAAGGTTCAACTGGGTACTGTTTTATTGTACAAAGAAGATTCTATGGGACGAGATGAAACTGGGGCAATCCAAATTTATTAACCCTCTCTAGGCCTGTACCTTGCTGTGGTGAGGGGGCTTTTCACTAAAGCAGGCCATTGTTTTGCCCACTGACAGCTTTCTCTCATAGTGTCTACTTCTTTCCCCACCCGCTCTCTGTCTTTTCCTTTCTCTGTCCCGTTTTCCAGGCTGCAGCAGGTAGTTGGTGTGGCCCTAAAGAAGACTGAAAAGGCGAATGTTAATGATGCTGCATGGATGTCATTAGATGTACTCACCCACCTACCATAGACTACAAATCACCCACCTACCATAGACTACAAATTTAAGAAAATGATCCTGTACTATTGCTGTGTGAACACAAATAAATTGTGAACCAAGAAAAATAATATGGTTGTCTTTGTTGTTTTCAAAGCAGAGGTTTAGAGGCTTGTAAGACCATAGCCATCATTACTCCTATGGCAAACTTAGAAGTTTTAATAATGAATGTAAATGGTGCTTAGTGAGTTGTGATTACTAGCTATATCTGACAGCATCCACAGCTTGATATCCACAACCATGGACTTGGATACACACTACCCGTGCACTCTGCTCCTGCTGAATAGCTGAAGCTAAGCAGGTGTGGGCTTGGTTAGTACTTGGATGGGAGACCTCCTGGGAAAACCAAGTTGCTGCTGGAAGTGGTGTTGGCGGACCAGTAGGGGGCAATCTTCCCTCTGGTCAGATAAATCCCAATGCCCCAGTGCAGTGATGGGGACACTGTGCTGTAGGAGATGCGGTCTTTCGGATGAGACGTTAAACCGAGGTCCTGACTCACTGTGGTCATTAAAGATCCCATGACACTTATCGTAAAGAGTAGGGGTTTCCCCGGTGTCCTGGCTAAATTCCCAACCTGGCTCTTTCAATCTGCCACCTAATCATCCCCCAGTTTAATTGGCTAAAATCATTCTCTCCCTCTCCACCTCAGCTGATGTGTGGTGAGCATTCTGGCGCAAAATGGCTGCCGTTGCATCACCCAGGTGGGTGCTACACATTGGTGGTGGTAAAGACGAGTTTCCCCCTCATCACTGTAAAGCGCTTTGAGTGTCGAGAAAGGCGCTATATAAATACAAGGTATTATTATTATTATTACCCTAAACTACAGGTATAGAGCATGACAGGTACTGTGAGACAGCATAACAGATTAAGAAACATGGAGGGTGGCTGTGACATGAAGATGGGACAGGTAGCAGGTAGGTTACAAAGCAATGAGTATTAGACATTGTATTATACATTGTATACAACAACAAATAGCACTGCAAGGTTTAAAATGATTGTGTGTATGAAATAAATCTAATCATCCAATTGTGGAATGGACTAGCTTGCTACTGTATGTATACAACAACAAATAACACTGCAAGGTTTAAAATGATTGTGTGTATGAAAGAAATTAATCATCCAATTGTGGAATGGACTAGCTTGCTACTGTATGTATACAACAACAAATAACACTGCAAGGTTTAAAATGATTGTGTGTATGAAAGAAATCTAATCATCCAATTGTGGAATGGACTAGCTTGCTACTGTATGTATACAACAACAAATAACACTGCAAGGTTTAAAATGATTGTGTGTATGAAATAAATCTAATCATCCAATTGTGGGATGGAGTAAACGTTGCTACCCTCACTAGTCGGTTAAACGTATAATCTTATTAATGTACACATTTAAATTACATATGGACATAATTTGCACTGAAATGTCATGTTTTCCTGGTCAAATGTTGCTTTATAAAAAAAACGAGCATCCGTTACTAATGTTAACAACGCCGGATTTAAAAAAAAAAAAAAAAACGAAGGAAAAAAACTAAACGCATTTATAGCCTGTTCGTCCTGCAAGTTAAACCAGCGAGGTGGAAAGAGTAAGTAGGCCTATCGCGTTGTTGAATAGCCCAATAAAACTAATCTACTGTCACGTCGATCAGTCGGCCTAATTGTTATTTTTTGGGCCTATTATTGGTAGGTTTTCTGATGACCGATTATTATTTTTTTACTGTATTTGCTATGCGATCGCGTTCACCCAATGAAAATGCCGTTGTAATAATCAGGCACGTTTCCTAAAAATGTTTTGTTACGTTGAATATTGTTTTCAATAAATGTTATTTGTTAACTTTTATTTAGTGAGTTGTTGTCATGTTTTGTAGGATAAAAGCAAGCGCAAGCTTGTCACCCGGCGATTCTGAGGTCAAAGCAAGTGCGAACACGTCACAATGCTATCGCGTCACAATGCTCGCGTGTCTGTTGGCATAGCAACGACATTCCAAGCATTCCGATGCCTTGGCCGGACACATTTTGGCCTGACAGCCCCAGGCAAAAACATGCATGGGGCCCTTCGGACTGATTTATTATTTTTTCCCCAAAATTACATTAATAACCGTTACCTTACCCTGAAGTTGGTGATTTGATGGAGGTATCTTGTTGTGGTGGTTGAATGGGTAAGTGGGGTGTTGTCTTCATTGAAAATGCATGGAGGCAATGTAATCACCTGATAAATTCGCTCCACACTGCTTTCTATGGGGCTTCAGGGCAGGGGCGTCACCAGAGATATATGTTTAGGGGGGCTACTAGAGGGGTCTGGGGGTATGCACTCCCAGAAGAAAAATTTCAAAAAAGCAGCCACCAAATTGTCGTTCCTCATGAGTTTTCAGAGCAGCAAAAGGCCTAAATTCAATAAATAATTTTTCATTGTTGTTGAATATTTCAGCAATAGGGTCAGGCTGATGTAGCTACGATACCATCATCTATCAACTAAAATGTATGCCCATCGTCGATGATGACAATGCCAAAAAAAGACAATGGCAATGTGCATTATAGTTTGACAGCTTATAGCAAATTGCCTTAGAATGCCAGCATAATTGATTTAGGCCTGGCCTGTAGATTAAATTTAACCAGCCATTTGGTTTTTATTGAAATTAAAAACCAGATTCCATAGCATACATGATTAAATTTTCACTTGTGATCACCCTTCATGAACAGGAAATCCTGTTGAGACGAGGGATTCCCTCAGAGTTATAAAATTACTCTCATATAAGCTTTTTCCTATTGTTAGAATATAAAACCAGAGAGGCTAGCTACTTGCTAGCTACGTTGCAGATTGGTTCCGTTTCATTTATAACAATAAGCGGCAAGCTTCACAAATTCTGTTTAGGCATTTTAGGGGAATAACTAATAGGCTATCTCATATAAACCTAAAAATTAACTAGTAGCGTTAGGCTGTATAGGAACTGGACAGGCGAGAGGAGCCATTAGTTTCAGCAACTAATGTTAATATGGTTCCCATAAGAAACTGTTGTTTTTCTACCAAACTAAAGGGTTTACAGTCATATTTTCAACCCAGTTATACCCATAATACATATACGAATAAGAATCAAAACATGATTTTACTTGATACAAAGTCGAGTTGTTTTACACATATTTATTAGAGTCAACAGTTCTAGGCTCTGGCTGGTCAGCATATAACTAAATAGTGGCATGTGTACAATGATGAATCGCCTTATTACAAGGGGCATGCACGTTTAGTTTGAACTTACTTTTTTCTAGTCTATGGTATGGATCCAGCTAGCAAGTAGCACATGAGAGAAGATCTATGGAGCTATCGTTAAAAGTCCCTGAATGTTTTAACCCTCTAGAATGAGTGCTTACATGAATGATAACTACTGACATTCCGTTAGCTAAGTAGCTTATGTTGTTACTGAACTTCCCAAGCTGAAGTACCAGTCCAGTAGTGATTGTTGCAGCAGCATTAGAATGTTAACTTCTACAACTTACTCTCGTAGTGGTCATTTGAATCTTCTTGTTTTTTCCCCTTCTCTTTTGATAACCGGTGGGGTAAATCCTTTTCATTTTGACAGCCGCCTATTCGTTCAAACAAACTGTCGTGCTGCTAACAACATGGGGCCCCATCTAGGGGGGTTTCCGAGTAGGCTACACACTGCACTGCCCATCGGATGTTTCAAGGGGGTTCCCACATTTTTAGATTGTCATTGTCGTAGGACTAATGTGATCAGCCGTCGGGGGCCCCCCGGTTTAGGTTTATATGAAATAACGTTAGCCTATTAGTTATTCAACTAAAACACCAAAATATAATTTGTGTAGCTTGCTTTTTATTGTTATAAAACGGAACCCATCTGCTACATATAGCTTCTCTGGTTTTATGTCCGCAGTAGGCAGATAATAGTTTACAGTAGTAATAGTTAATAGTTAGCTACGTAGGTAACTTAATTGTAAAGGATATTTTGATAAAGTGCAACGTTTTTTTCTAATGAAGGCCTACATGAATATTTAGATATATGCTATGGAATCTGTCTTTGTATTGCAATAATTGCAAAACGCTGGTTAAATTGAATCTACAGACCACGCCTAAATGAATTTCGCTGCCATTGAGGCAACTTGCTACAACTAGAATGCACATTGACAATGCCAATACATTTTAGTTGATAGAGGAGGGTATCGTACATCAGCCCAACCCTATTGCTGTACCTATATCCAAGCAATTTAATGAAATATTCTTTGCAACAACATTACAACAATGCCAAATTATTTATTGAATTTAGGCCTATTGCTGCTCTAAAAACTTATGGGGAACAGCCATTTTGTGGCTGCTTTTAAAAATAATTTCTCCTGGGGGTGCATGCCCCCAGATCCCCCTAGTAAAGGCTTAGCCCCCCTAAACATACATCTCTGGTGACGCCCCTGCTGAGAGCTACATAAGTGAAACAGGTAAATCTATAAATTTCCTGGATCATAAATTCCATGTCCACAAGTGTACAAAATCTGAGGATGATATGCAGAACTACTAAAGATCTATGATGCAAAGTATAGGTAGTGTACCCTGTTGTCTATTAGGGTCTCCAAATCTATCCAAACAGCTAAATTAGCAGTGCACTGCTCTAAATAAAAAAATTATATATTGAACTACACGTAGTTTTGGCTCATAAAACTCACTTTTGCATAATTTTCAAGTGGAAATTACTATATTTTCATCAGTATAGGGGAGTAGATATCTATGGGTCCAAAACCCTATCCAAAACATGTCATAGAATTAATAAAATTAGTTTTGTCCATTGAAAAGCATATAAATTTGCCCCTTCTCATTGATATCACAGTGTTACATACACCTAAATATGTAGCCTAATCATTCACTCTTGTACCTCAATAAAACATTACTTTTACCTGTACTCTACAGTATGTATACTTTACATTAAATCTACCACATATCAGCACACAGTAAATTGGAATGAGCCTTTTCCAAGCCCTAAGTGACAAGTGTATATATATATATATATGTGCCCTCCACTATTATTGGCACCCCCTGGTAAAGTTGAGTAAAAAGGGTTATAAAAAATTTACCGTTTGGAGAATTAGCTTAATCTCATACTGAAAAAATTTGGGGAAAAAAACCTTTAATTAACGTTAATTTATTATGAGAGAAAAAATCCCTCATCAAGAAATAATTATTTTTAACAAAACCACATTGGCCACAATTATTGGCACCCCTGCATTTATATAAAGAAGAAAGTATTAAATTGTAATATTTTGTCGCATATCCTTTGCATGACATGACTTCCTGATGTCTGTGACCCATTCATGTAAGGCTGGGTGGGAATAGAGACCCAGTCACAGGCAGGGAGTACAAAAAAAGTTTAATGACAGCGGCAACGGTACAAAAATCTGAGTCCAAAGAGTGGTCACAGAACAGGCAGGGGTCAGAACCAGGAAGGCACAGCAGAGGTACAAAAACAGAGCCCGAAAATCAGGGTCGCGAGAACACAGGCAGGAGTCGAAACTAGGGAGGCGTAATTGGAAACGAGAGAACCAAACAGGAAAAAACTTGAGGGAAAACACAAAAAACTCAGAAGCAGAATAACACTAACTGACAACTCTGAAAGATACTAACAGATAACTCGGAAGAAATATCGCAAAAGCTGGAAACACAAATGGTGAGGAACTCACAACAAAGGACTGAAAGCACAAAGTATAAATACACTGAGGGAGACAAGAAACAATGAGGATCAGGTGTGAGGAACTGGGAAGGGCAAATGACAGACAGGTGCATGTAATAAAACAATGAGGAGAGCCGATAAAAAAATAACAAGGGAACACGTAATACGCGGACCGGATTCACACAACACAGACTTGAACATGAACTGGTGCATACAATTATAAAATGAAAAGCGGAAACGAGAGTCAGCTGTAGTTAATAGAGGAACCAAAGAAAGATAATTAGTGATAGAACAGGCATAAAGAGAGACAGCTGCAGTGAGGAAAGATGACGTTAGTAGATTAGTAGAAAACCCTGATTCTATGGCGTTAGTAGATTAGTATTATATACTATATACTATATATACTATACATTATATAAGTTAGTCATTAGTAGATTAGTAGACCCTAATTATAAGATGTTAGTAGTTGTTAGTTAATTAGTATTATTTACAATTAAATGTAATTAGTAATGAAGAAAGGAATGAGAGAGGAAATGCAGAGAAAACCAAATTCCCCGCAGACATTCGAAACGTGTGACGAAGACAGGGAGTGACAGTAATACAAAACACAGAACCGTGAAACCGCTTCACTTCCGCTTCCATGTTAACAAATTGCCGTGGTTCTCACTGGCCGCATGCGCACGGCTAGCCGGCGGACGTGGAACATATTTTTCCGCGCTGGGCGGAATTTTCTGGACATCTCATAGAAATACATTATATATGCACAATATCTACATCATATCACCACATATTAATGTTTTTCAACCTACTAATAGTTTTACTATTGTTATTAATTGTTTTAATACATATTATATTTTAATATAGGCCCTAATGAAAAAGGAAACAGACAATCACCATTGTGGGATGAACAAAGTTAAATCAAGTCAACATTTTGCATATAACCAGTTAGTCCCGTTTTTATAATGCTTTTTCTTTATTATAGTATACATATTTGTTCAATTAATTAAGACTATGCTTACTTATTTTTTATTGTACTGATATCACTGTAATGTACCTGACTTAACAGGGGTGTAATGTAATATTCTCAACAGGAATTCTGGGACCTTTTGTGGCATTAATATTAATCCAACTGAAAAACTATGCAGAGATGAGATTCTCATGACAACACAAACTTAGACCTACTCATGTTTAATATCGTTTTGATGGTCTCGGTGTGGGTGGTGCAATGGCCTACATTTCCTAAATGTTCAACGTGGATGGAATATATTTTCATAACTCGGCAGGAAACTTATGGTGTAAAACTATGGTGCCACCAGAAAACTGAATTTGAATTTAGTAAATTTGAATTTGTATTTCATAATTTGAATTTGTATATACATTTTGAAACTGAATTTTATTGCACTGAATTTGTATATATGTTTTGAAATTGAATTATGTGATTTGAATCTGAATTTCGATAGGCTATCCAGTTAAACTTGGATTTCAAATTCAGATTTCAGAAATTCAGTTTGTAAAAATTCTAATCTCAGAAATTCAGTTTGTAAAAATTAAATTCTCCAAAAGCTAGCTTTCAGTTTTTCAGTTTGTGCACATCCGGGCACTTCAGGAAAAGCAGTTGTTGGCAGATATCGTCAATCTTGGAGTGAGCGGCGCTGAGCGCGTCACGGTTTTCATTTGGTTCCAGTTTGGTAGCTGTACGAGTCAGCTGTGTAATGTTGAAATTAATTAATATAGTTAGACGTTATTGAGACAAATGATTGCCATACTCACACCATCAGAGCTACTGCATTGATATTTTAACTACTTGTCAGACTACTGTCTGTGTAGGCTACTATGTAAATTAGACTAACGTTGTTATCATATCTATCTGCTGTAAGTTAACGTTAGCTAATGTTAATCATCTCGCAAGACCAGTGGGTTGTTGTCGTAGCTATCTGCAGTAAGTTAACATTACGTTACCTAGCAAGGTAGCTAGCTAACTAGTCGATAGACCAGGGGGTCTACAAGTCCTGGAGAGCCACACAAACTTTTTTTTTTTTTTACGCAGTGCACAGTGCTAGAGTGCAGTAGTGTTTATAGTTTGTGAGGTGATAGTTGTTAGGGTTAGTCAGCTGTGAGTCCTTTAGCTAGTTAAGTTTCAGTTTTAGTAAGTTTCACTGTGATTTAGGATGCCGGTGAACTTGGTTGTGCAGGCTGCTCATAGATCACGTTTTTCCCTCAGGAAAAGTAACGTTAGCTATTTTCCTGCATGGGTGCGATTTGTGCAGGTGAGGAGCTGGGACCTCACTGCTCATCTGTGTCGAAAAGTGTGATCGTGTGCGATGCCAATTTTAGGGAGCAGGATTGTCCCTGGGGATTCAGGATGGGATTTCGAAAACAGGACCGTGTGAGACTGATACCTGGTGCGGTCCTAACATTATCCGTTCACTCGGCTCCTTCAGTTCCATCGACATTAGCAGCCTTTGTCGCTGGCCTTGGTGGAAACACTTCTCACATATTCAACTTGACGGAAACGTTACATTTTTATGGTAAGTGATTGCTATTTGCTAAGTTGAAATGCAGTAATGTTGCTTGCTGTGAGGCTAGGCTAGTTAGCTAAACCGACTGATCTAACAGTAACGTTAGCCGTCATAGCTACTGTTAACATCAAGCAATGTTTCCCCTAAGTTTGGAGGTCATCTGTGGCAGCATGACGTGTTGTATACATCTTAGGCAGCTGGGGTAATGACAGCAATTACATGAGTAATTACATGATGAGTCACGTTAGGGGAAGCACTGCAACGTTAGCCAGGCCCAGAAGCCAAGGTATTGTAAACTATTTAGCTAGCTAGTTATGGTGAGACTTTAAAACTACGAACGTTTTTTTTTTAGGATTTGTGACAATTATTTTCATGTAATGTCACGGGAGTATTGATTTAGTGAGTTAATTCAATGCTGAAATATTGCACCTTTTAGCCACAGGGTGGCAGTCTAAGACCACAAATTGGAGCTATGAGGCTCAATAGAATGGTTTGTCAGCCCATGGTTTCACACGCATCCTATGCGTAGGTGGCTAACAAAAATATTAATACAGTAATACCTTGACATACGAGTTTAATTCGTTCCGTGACCGAGCTCGTAACTCGGTTTACTCGTATATCAAATCAATTTTCCCCATTGAAATGAATTGAAATACCATTAATCCGTTCCAGCCCCCCAAAAAACACCATAATTTCTTTGTTACGTAGTTATAAAAATGAGAAATGTATTTATAAATAATAAATAATTCATACAAAACATAATACAAAGATAATAAAATAGAATATAAAGAAATAAACTGGTTCTAAACTTAATTGCTACATTATTATTCTTCACTTACACTTAATCTTCGTCAGTGATGTTTTCATCTTCATCAGTGACGTTTGCATCTTTTTCATTGATTTTTGGCTTTTTCGTCACGCTTTTCTGACTCTGATCTGCAGGGCGTTTCGATAAAAACCTATCCATGGTGGTTTGTTTCTTCCTTCCCTTCAGAATTTTTCGGAAATGCGTTAGGCAAGTGTCATTACACAACGCCAACGCACGACCAGTTGCCACTTTTTCTGGATGTTTCTTTTCTATAAATTCTGAAACTTTCTCCCACATTCCCAACATCTCCTGTATCTCACTTGTAGAGATAACCTCCTCCTCCTCTGCCTCCACCACACTACCCCCAATCTCCTCCAAAACCTCCGTATGCTGCAGCGTCTGTAGCTCCTTTAACTCCTCCGTCGTCAGTTACTCGGAGTGCTCCTCGACGAGCTCGTTTACATCTCCTTCATCCACCTCCAGGCCCATGGACTTTCCGAGGCTCACAATCTCCTCCATCACTTCCGCTTCGGGTTCGAAGCCTTCGAAGTCCCTTTCGGATACAGCCTCAGGCCACAGCTTCTTCCATGCAGAGTTCAAGGTCCTCCTTGTAACACCCTGCCAGGCCATATCGATAATTCTGAGGCATATAATGATGTTATAGTGATCCTTCCAGAACTCTCGAAGGGTGAGGTTTGTGCTCTCCGTCACCTCAAAGCAGCGGCGGAACAGGTGCTTCGTGAAGAGCTTCTTGAAATTAGAAATCACCTGCTGGTCCATGGGCTGGAGGAGAGGGGTGGTGTTGGGTGGAAGGTAGAGAACCTTAATAAACGAGAACTCTTCAAGGATGTCGTCTTCGAGGTTCGGTGGGTGAGCAGGAGCATTGTCGAGGACGAGAAGGGCTTGCAGGGGTAAGTTATTTTCAAGGAGGTACTTTTTAACGGCAGGACCAAAGACCAGGTTTACCCAATCAACGAAGAACTGCCTCGTGACCCACGCCTTCGGGTTTGCCCTCCACATAACCTGCAGTTTTTCTTTTAAGATTTTGTGGGACTTAAAGGCTCGAGGGTTTTCTGAATGGTATACGAGCAGCGGCTTGATCTTGCAGTCGCCACTCGCATTAGCGCACACTGCGAGGGTTAACCTGTCCTTCATGGGTTTGTGGCCTGGCATCTTCTTCTCCTCTGCTGTTATGTCCTCCTTGGCATCTTCTTCCAAAATAACCCTGTCTCGTCACCGTTGAAGACTTGCTGGGGGACGTATCCTTCGGCCTCTATCAATTCAGCAAAAGTTTTCAGGTAATCTTCCGCTGCCTTCTTATCCGAGCTCGCTGCCTCACCATGCCTGACGACGGAGTGAATGCCAGACCTCTTTTTAAAGTTGTCGAACCAGCCCCGACTGGCTTTAAACGACTCTTCTGATGCAACGTCCGTTGAAGTGCCTGGGGTCTGCTTCAACAAGTCACCGTAAATGACTCGTGCCTTCTCGCAAATGATAGCCTCCGTCACGCTATCTCCTGCGAGCTGCTTCTCCGTCAACCACACCAACAGCAGCTTCTCCATCTTTTCATGGACAGAGGTCCGCAGCTTCGAAATAATCGTAAGGCCCTTGGCTGGCGTTATAGCCTTCAACGAATCCTTCTGCTTGAGAATAGTACATATCGTTGAAGTACTACGCTCAAACTCCCTCGCCAAGTCGACGACACGCACACCACGTTCATGTTTTGCAATGATTTCACGCTTCATTTCAAGCGACATCATTCGCTTCTTCTTATCACTGTCCTTTGCAATGACTTTCTTAGGACTCATGGTTGAGTTACAACAAAAAAATTTGGCAAAATAACTGCACCAATGAAAAAACGAGAGCTAAACACAACACAGATTACTACGAGATGCTTCCACAACGAGATAACCACGTGAACTGAACGAGTGAGTGGCGGGAGATGCGGGTGTTCGCTTGCTTAACTGCGCCAACTAGCGGAGGCGTCTCTAAGCTCGCTCCACTTGCTCGGCTCGTAACTCGGGTCTAGGCTCGTAAGGCGAAGCAAGAAATTGTCCGAGCAACAGCTCGTAACTCGGAATACTCGTAAGTTAGTGCACTCGTATGTAAAGGTTTTACTGTATTGACTTTTGCCAAATGTAGCTTTGCTTCAAACTAGCACCATTGCCCGTCTATATGACTCCATTATACAGTTTGGAGCAGGAGACAGCAGGACAGTAGCCACTCTTAGTGTCATGTAAGCAATAAATATTGGTGAATTGCATATTTAACTTTTTATTCAGGCTCCTATTGGCACACCTGCACTACAATGACAAAGGCAGCTGAGAGGTAACTACCACCAAGGACGGGGAGGCGCGCTACGCAGTTCGCTACCCCAGGTTCCACAAGGGTGGTTGGGTAGTCCGCCCTATCAAAGAGAAGCCGTTGTCATCCTGGTTCTGGAGTGGTAAGCACATTTCCACGCAGGGTTACACTCACAGGACATCCACCAAAAACTCAGCACATCCTTCCTAGCTCAACACACATCCACCCTTCACATATCTCTGTCCCTCAAGGGAAGCAATCTTCAAATCTGGATTTATCTTCTGAGTACTGTGCATGCTTCAACAGATATATCACTGAATGTGATCTAAAAGATGTTTGTTCTCCCCCAGCATATGCATCAGTCCTCTGAGAGAGGGCTACTTAAGCTCACGAGCTGCTCTGAGAGCAGTACTGCCATGTCCTACACCACGCCTGGCCCCCTGTCCAAATCCAGCCAACAGATCACCAAGGATGAGGAGGTTGGGCAGTACCTATCACAAAAGTCATGGTTCACCACAGGACATTAGAGCTGCATCCCAATATTCTTCACTCCCCACCTCCTTTCCTCCACTCCCCCCACTACCACTCCTCTCCTACCCGAAAGTATACAAAACTGCCTGAACGTTTCGAGTACAAGTATTTGCATGTACGGTATACAATGTACCTGACATTGCGGTTTGCATCGAGACATTCATTCATATGTAACCATAATTAATGAATTAAGATGTAATCAGCAACATTAGATTAAAACACAAAGATCCATTTCCAGGGCAAGGAGTAGAGGAGGTGGTAGTGGAGGAAGGGAGAGTGCATTTTTCGAATATTTGGGAGGCACCCTAGGAGTAGATATTGGCTCCAGGTGGAAGCCTTGCAGATTAAAACCAGAGAGAAAATAAAATGTCTTATTTGCAGTTTATTAGAATAGGGATGCAGTTATAAAAGCTGTCTTTAATAATATAGGCTACTTGTATATGTTATAAGCCTGCTGGTATTAGGCTGCTGCTGCATGTAGGCCTGTAGTCATTAATGTTGCATCAATTTAATAAAGGTACTTTTTACCCATGTAACCTGCAACCTGTGTTGCTCCTTGATCTTGTTTTGATTCAATTTAAATGTATTGATCATCATTGCTTCCATAGAAAGCCTCTATAAGTTCCTCCTCCTTCTGTAAATTTGTCTTTAAATTGTGGAGACGACACACAATGGCAAGGGCATCCTTATGTGGCTCCCCAGAATGCCATAGGCCCAGCAGACAACCTGCCTGTAGGCTGTGTAGCGGTATTGCCTGGGGAAAAAAGAGACATTAGTATCTTAAGTCAAACTTGAGAATCTCACAAGTAACAACACAAACTGATTTGGATAGCGATATTGTAACTCGTCTACTGGCGTTGAGTGGGCCATGTTCCAGCTGGAAGTTAATGTATGCCATCTGAAGTACAATGATCAGACAGCAAGCCTAAAAGCCTGGGTGCTCTGTTAGACAGATATGTCTGGGCTGGGAGTGAGGTTCTCCACCAACTTCCAGAATGCATCCACTTCTCTGCAGCTCATACTCTCCACAGCTGAGGCTATGGGACTGCTGCACAAGTAGCCTATCTATCAAGCAAACAGCTTATTAGTAGCTTAAAAACAAATCACCTTCATTAGCTTTTAAGTTACCATCACATTTTTAGTGGTGGTGTGTGCATTCATGTTTAGCTATTGTAACAATACAAGATCATGAGCTGTGTATTCTGCACATCTACTATTATTGTCACAGTTGCAGCTCAACATACCGATCCATTCAAAGTTTAATTGGCTCGCTAGTTATTTAGCTATTAGTTGCATAGTTAAGTTAACGGTACTGCAACTTAGTTCTCACCAGTTCGCCACATGTGCTCCACAGACCACAACTCCGTCTCTTGCCGCGCCCCATTGTTTCTCCTCATTCTTGCCTGTTCCCGGTCCCTGTGACATCTAGCTGGCTTGAAATTTTAAGGCTGCGGTCCATAGCAAACGTTGGAAAGTGGATTTTCCAGCTCATCGGCCTTGACGATGTCGACATTGCGATCCATCTTGATGCTAATTTGGCTTACTTTACTATTTTAAAAAAAGAGAAGAAAAAAAAGCTCCGCAGTCAGGATGAGCGAGCGCCATTGACACGGAGGGGGAAAAGTGCGAGTCGCCCTCCTCTATCTAGTCCTTTAGCGAATCAAGTGTAAATTTTACATAGCAAATTAATATTAATAATTAAATTGGAGTCAGATAAATGAGTACAGAATCAGTGTTGGTGACTGCTAGTCAATGTAATGCACACAGGCTGCCTTTTGGATAAACTGGGTGTTATGTTCTGAATCTGTTTTGTTATTCTGTCATGTTTAGTATTGTCAGTTTCTGTAGCATACACTTTTCCATGTTTTCCGCAGCCTTGCGTTCTGTGCTGTATCTCTCGCTTCCTCTCACGGAGTTTTACTTTCGTTTCTGTACACTTCGTTTGTATTACCCTGCACTACTAATTATTATATAGGACTTATTAATTACTAACCGGCTAAACACGGGTGTGGTTAACTAATCTACTAACGTCAGGGTTTAATAGAATTATTACTAACACAAACTAACAATTTAGTTCTCATCACGTTTCCACAGCTGTTTAGTGTTTCCTTACGTATCCAGTCATTGTCGTGTTAACTAATTTACTAACGACAGGGCTAGGATAGGATAACTACTAACGATTTACTAATTGCCTTGTTACGTGTCTCAGCTCTCAAGCTGTTTTCCATTTCCTGCTATTCTCAAGCTAAGTGTTTGCACCTGTCTACACATGCATTTATACCTGCTGTCTTTGTCCCTCCTTGCGAGTTCGTAAAACCAAGTTGTAGCATTGTCTGTTGCCTGTATTTCACCCGAGTTAGAGTTATCTGTTTTTTCCGAGTCTGTGTTCCGAGTTTTTGTTTTCTGTGTTTCGAGTTTACGTTAGGTGTTGAGTTTGTTAGTTTTTGTGGTCTGTTCTTTTGTTTGTTTTTTTTGTCTGATTGATACCCCGGTTTTGACCTCAGTCTGTGTTCTCGCGACCCTGCTTTTGGATTTGTTTTGTACCTCTGCCTTGCCTTCCTGTTATCGACCCCTGCCTGTTTTTTGACTTCCCCTTGGACATTGATTTGGTACCTTTGCCTGGATATTAAACCTGGTTTGTCGCACTCCTGCCTGCGTTTGGGTTCCTGTCCTATGGATCGTAACAGTACGAACTCGCCATCTGGGACCCAGCAGGCCTATCTACACCATGGAGATCGACCCCTTCGGCTCAGATTCCTATGAGGAATACCTCATGGGGATCTGGGGGCAAAATCCGGAGTTTGCCCGCCGTCATGCCGACCACCACCCATCACCCCGGACTCCTCAACCCAGCTCCCACTCCATTAGGCTCGGAGTTATCTCTCTCCATCAGGACAGCTCCGAGCCTAGCCACAACCTGAAACCATCTACTTTTAATGGTACCCGTCTTGCCTTTTGCCCGGGGGGCTATGGGCCCGGGAGGAAACGATGGGGTCCTGGTTCCCGGCTCCGTCGACGGGCTCGGCCACCCGTTGACGGAGGATCCATCGTCTTTCCTTCCCAGCCCAAGCCTCCTGTCCCGTCCCGTTCCACGCCTCCTGTCCCGCCCTGCCCCAGTTCTCCTGGCCCGTTCTGTCCCAGCTCTCCTGTTCCGTCCCGTCCCAGCTCTCCTGTCCCGTTCCGTCCCAGCTCTCCTGTCCCGCTCCGTCCCAGCTCTCCTGTCCCGTTCCGTCCAAGCTCTCCGCCGGCCCCCTGAGCGATGCAGCCGGCCCCGCCGGCCCCCTGAGCAGTCCTGTCTGCGCCGCCGTCCGCCTGAGAGGCACTGTCTGCGCCGCCGTCCGCCTGAGCGATGCAGCCGTCGCCGCCGGCCCCCTGAGCGATGCAGCCATCGCCGCAGCCGTCGCCGCACTGTCTGCGCCGCCGTCCGCCTGAGCGGCACTGTCTGCGCCGCCATCCGCCTGAGCGGTCACTCCTGCGCCGCCGTCCTTGGTCCTGTCCCGATTTTCTTGTACTTGTTTACTGTGTTCTTTGTTAAGGACGTCTGCCAGTGTTGCATCATTTTTCACAGCTCTCTGATAGTCCCTCCATGCTATCATTGCACACTTGTGCCGTTCAGATTTCGTATGCACTGAAAAACCCCCTTCTCTCTCAGTCGCTTTTTTCCAGTTCCTAAAGCCAGCTCTTGAGACAAAAACAGTGTCTGGGGCATTTTGGGTGCTAAAATGTCTACATGCATAACAATATGAGGAGTCCATCATCACTGAATACTCAAGCCATGGATGAATGTCGTACCAACCAGTCCTAAAGCTCCGTCTCCTGGCCCCTATTAAAGTAGTTGGGGAAATGTTTAACTTGGGCTGTACAGGGGCATTATTCCTGGACTTGCTGATATCTGTGGAAAGATGCACAGAAAACATAGGGTACTATAAACAACATTTGTTTACTTATGTATCATGTACTGTACCGTATGCATGTATTATAAAATGCAGGCAATGCCTTTGTTTATTTTTAACATAAAATTCATATATCAATGACACAAAAAATTATTTACGGCAGAAGGCATCATTTTATGGACACAGTACTATGAATTGTAATGCTATAATACAGTGCTTTTCAAGTTGCAAGTATAAAAACACTTTCTACATCACAAACCTGATGGTGCAGTTCATTGATCACCTCCTGCATCCACCTGCTGTCCCTCTGGCTGTTCCTCTCTCTGTCCCTGCATATCTTCTTCATCCTCACCCTCTGGATTGTTTCTCTCTGTCTCAGTGTCCTCACTTTCAATGCCTGCCTCTTCTCCAACCTCCTCCAACTCCTCTGGCTCTCCCTCTTCCTGCTCTTCAGCTCTCTCAATACCTTGCTGCCGGGTTTCTCTCACTCCTTTCACTTTATTTGCTGGGGCAAAAAAGGACGCAATGTCCCTTCCCCGTTTCATGATGACTAGTCTAGTCTACCATAAGAAGAAAAACAGCGTAGAGGCATCTCATTTCACAAGTAACCATCCCTACTTAGCACGGGCAGATACTGTTGATTACTTTACTCTGACATTTACAAACTTAATTTCGTTGTCGGAGTGGGGAACAATGTTCATATTTGCAACAAATCACTTTACGAGGTGAAATCATTTTTGCTTACCTTTGTCTCTTGCAATAAGTTGCTCCTCCTGCGTGTTGCCCCCGTATCCAAACAAACGCAGGCAGCCAGCACAGTAGGGTGCGTCGCTCTAATTAGTCCGTGTACAACGTTGAGTCACATTAGTTCCGGTTTCGGCGCTAGCGCATATCATCGTAAAAAATGATAATTTTATTATTCAGTCAGCACAGGGGCCACCACAGGGGCCAAGGACATCTGGACAGGGGCACTGGCCCCTGTAGGCCCCGTGCAAAACCGCCACTGAGCCTAACTCATCTCTCTAAAATGCTGATATCACATTAATCACTTCAGGCAAGTAATACACTCAGTCGCAATAGTGCCTATAGCTAATTCATGTCTGCAAATAAAGATTTACAAAAAAATATGTTTTTTTAGGCTATTAGTCTGACAAAAACAAATCAATTCGCTATGACATTGGATGGGGTCCTATGCATTGAACTCGTCATCTTATTTTGCTTTTGAAAATCCAAAGTGTTCTGTCTACACAAAACAAAATGTTGTGCCTTCACAAAGTCAGGGTTGGTTAGGTTATACAGGTGCAGCTCAAAAAATGTGAATATCGTGAAACGGTTCAATATTTTTTGTCACTCATTTCAGAAAGTGAAACTCATATATTATATAGATTCATTACACATAGAGTGAAATATTTCAAGCCTTTATTTCTTGTAATTTTGATGATTATGGCTTACAGCTAATGAAAACCCAAATTCAGTGTCTCAGAAAATTAGAATATTGTGAAAAAGTTCAATATTGGAAACTCATGGTGTCACACTCTAATCAGCTAATTAACTCAAAACACCTGCAAAGGTTTCCTGAGCCTTTAAATGGTCTCTCAGTCTGGTTCAGTAGGCTACACAATCATGGGGAAGACTGCTGACTTGACAGATGTCCAGAAGACAGTCATTGACACCCTCCACAAGGAGGGTAAGCCACAAAAGGTCATTGCTAAAGAAGCTGGTTGTTCACAGAGTGCTGTATCCAAGCATATTCATAGAAAGTTGAGTGGAAGGGAAAAGTGTGGTAGGAAAAGGTGCACAAGCAACAGGGATAACCGCAGCCTTGAGAGGATTGTCAAGCAAAATCCATTCAAGAATTTGGGGGAGCTTCACAAGGAGTGGACAGAGGCTGGAGTCAGTGCATCAACAGCCACCACGCACAGACGAATCCAGGACATGGGCTACAAATGTTGCATTCCTCGTGTCAAGCCACTCCTGAACCAGAGACAACGTCAGAAGCGTCTTACCTGGGCTAAGGAGAAAAAGAACTGGACTGTTGCTCAGTGGTCCAAAGTCCTCTTTTCAGATGAAAGTAAATTTAGCATTTAATTTGGAAATCAAGGTCCCAGAGTCTGGAGGAAGAGTGGAGAGGCACAGAATCCACGTTGCTTGAAGTCCAGTGTGAAGTTTCCACAGTCAGTGATGATTTGGGGTGCCATGTCATCTGCTGGTGTTGGTCCACTGTGTTTTCTGAAGTCCATAGTCAATGCAGTCATCTACCAGGAAATTTTAGAGCACTTCATGCTTCCTTCTGCTGACAAGCTTTATGGAGATGCTGATTTCATTTTCCAGCAGGACTTAGCACCTGCCCACACTGCCAAAAGTACCAAAAGCTGGTTCAATGACCATGGTATTACTGTGCTTGATTGGCCAGCAAACTCGCCTGACCTGAACCCCATCGAGAATCTATGCGGTATTGTCAAGAGGAAGATGAGAGACACCAGACCCAGCAATGCAGACGACCTGAAGGCCGCTATCAAAGCAACCCCATTACACCTCAGCAGTGCCACAGGCTGATTGCCTCCATGCCACGCCGCATTGATGCAGTAATTCATGCAAAAGGAGCCCCAACCAAGTATTGAGTGCATAGAAATGAACATACTTTTCAGAAGGCTGACATTTCTGTTTAAAATATCCTTTTTTATTGATCTTATGTAATATTCAAATTTTCTGAGAAACTGAATTTGGGTTTTCATTAGCTGTAAGCCATAATCATCAAAATTACAAGAAATAAAGGCTTGAAATATTTCACTCTATGTGTTGTGGCAACCGGACTCCAGCTACGCCTCCGCCAGGTGCCACTAGGGGGCAATGGGGCAATGGGGCGACAGGAGGGCATTAACTCGCCACAGAGCGAAGGTGAAGAAGCCACAGACGCCACTCCCAGTGAGAGGTTCAGGACCCAGGTCAGCGCCGACTAATAAATCTATTAGATCAGAGCTGAACCAGACCAGCTGGGAGCAATTGCCACACCTGCAGTCAGGCTACTAAAGACAGCCTGACAAGCTCAGAGGGAAAAAAGACAGCCACGGTGAAGGACTGAGGCAGGGTGCGCCGCAACGACACCCCTTCACTAAACGGATGAAGACTCTTTCTCTGATCTAGGAAAGACGGAGAAAAAGAATTAGAACGAACAAGTAAGCTAAAGGATCATTAACTGTTGTATGCCTCGCTGCACTAACCTGTTTCCTCGTTCCCCATAGCACGCTGAAGAGGCTTGGTGGTGACCGAGCCGCGGCGTCACGGAACCTGTGGAGGAAAAAGGGCGTGAGGGAAAGCGAGACACAGTCAACGAATAGACGGAGCTACAAGGTGAAACTCACCGTGAAAACACGGAGCTGGAAGGGATTCACGGCTGGTGGAAATCCCCATCACTTCGAACACGACGTACTCGGTGATAGCCGAGTAACCGGTGATTCCCCATCGCGGACGGAAGCGGGGAACGTAGGGACGCCCCTTCTCGACGGCGGCCCCACTCCACTTCGGGTCTTCCGACCCACCCTAGACTAACCTCTCCCCTTCTGTATCCCTGACAACGGGCTACCCCACTCCCAGGTGGCAGCTGAGAGTACCAGGGGAACCCCGACAGCCGGAGAGAAGGAGAAAGAGAACGTGAGGACTGAACGTGGAGGAAAACCCGGATCAGGATCGCGGGAACGGGAGCTACCCTCCGGACCCACTGTAAAAAGTTAAAGATTTAATAAAACACTTACCTTGAACTCATCTTTGTCTCCCCGTCTTCCTTCCTCTCCGAGGAAAGTGTGGCTGGACGCCACAGTGTAATGAATCTATATAATATATGAGTTTCACTTTCTGACATGAGTGACAAAAAATATTGAACTTTTTCACGATATTCACATTTTTTGAGCTGCACCTGTAGTTGCTCTATATTTTCACTACTAGATTGGCTTTAGCTGCCCTTGAAGTTATTTAGGGATTAGTTCCTTTTGCTATTTTTGTTTCTTTACTTCTCTTCTACTCTGCTATATTGAGAGTGAGGTTTATTTTTATTTAATTAATTTTTTCACCTCTTATCGGGCGTTATAGTCTACGTTCCTTCCTAGACGCCTTTAGTGGTCCTCACGTTCGTGAGTGACTTGTTCTGTAAATTGTTTTGTCGCGTTTGATTCTGAGGAGGGCCAACAGTAGCTACTTACGGATCAAGTAGGGCTGCTGGCGACCCAGTTACGGGTTCAAGAGGGCTGGTTCTGTGAGTTGGCAGAGAGCATGTGCCTCTTAACTGTTGCACACTAAGCACCTTCACCTGCTGCTCAGGCTATCGCTTCTCCGGTCCCTGTTGCACTCATTTTAAAAGAGCCCAAACTACAACTCCCCCTTCACTACGATGGTTGGGTTGGCAAATGCCGAGGGTTTCTTGCCCAGTGTCTAATATTTTTTAAAACCCAGTCATCACGCTTCATTACTCAAGAATCCCAGGTGAATTTATGCTCATTGTTCACCGGATCCACACTGGGCTACGCCATTAATCCAGAGCAATTCCCCAATTCTTAACAGTGCTAAAGCACTAATGGACAAAATGGAGTCGGTGTTCGACTATGACGTTTTGGTTCAAGAGTCGGCGAGGCGACTTATTCACCTTCGCCAGGGTAACGAAACAGTGGCTGAATTTCCATTAGGTTTCGAGCGCTGGCAGGTGAGACAGGCTGGCTAGAAGCTCCTCTAATGACGCAGTTCACCGAAGCATTAAGCGATTCTGTCCAAGATGCCTTAGCAGTGCTTTTGCTGATTTTTTTGAGGCATTAGTGTCTACAGTCATTCGGATAGACAATCGCGTCAGGGAGCGTGTCCGGATTAAAAGTAGCAGGAGAGACCGTCGGATGAGCTCCTCCTTCGCTCCGTGTATGGCGTCCGTTCCCTCTCTGTCTACCCCCATTTCTCTTAAAAACAAAAAGCCTATGCAGGTCGATGGGGTCTCTTGCTTGCCCTCTGGACACTCTCCCTCTACTCCGGAGTGGTGTCATTACTGCAAATTCAAGGGTCACACTCTCAACCAGTGCCCAAAATTAAAGGGAAAAAGGAGGGTCTCGCTAGAGGAACCGGGGCTGCTAGCGAGACGTAGTGGTACTACACCTCGGATACTATTACCAGTCACCATTACATGGCAACTGCGCTCTCATCAGGTCGACGCTTTTATCGACTTCGGGGCTGTAGAGTGCTTTATTTATGCCTGGTGGGCCAAAAAACAGCAGATACCCATCCTTTGCCTTGCTCAGCCCCGTACGGTCACTGCACTTCACGTTCGCCCGTTGGGGTCAGGTACCATTGTTGAAACCACTGATTTCCTCTCTATGCATTGCACACCCTTCATGAGAATCATACTGAAAAAATACAATTTCTCTTAGTTGATTCTCCTGCTTAACCCCAGCTGCTGGGTCACATGGCTGGTCCAGCAAAGCCTTCACATTAAATGATGGAGGGATAAATCCATCATTCTTCAGTGGGGCCCTCAGTGTGTAGCCCAGGGCCACTCTACTCTTTCCTGTGTTTCCGGTGAACACCAAAGAGGGTCCGACTCGAGCTCTGACTCTGACCTTGAGGAGGTTATCTCCCGGTTTAGTCAGGAGAATTCAAGTTTTGGCTCCGAGGTTGGTGGCGAGAGTTTGGAGTGGGACTCTTTGGTGGATGGGTATTCCACTTGGGAGGGGCTCTCTCCGGATGAAATTTCCGATTCTGAAATCCAATAGTCACCTCCTCCTGATTCGCCTGTTGAGGTAGCAGGTGCTAAAATAGCCGGGATGCTTGAGTTTCCCTTGCCTCCTAATGTCCCAGTCGAGTATACTGACTGGTTTTTAGCAAGCAGAGAGCTACTTCCCTCCCTCCTCACCGCTCATACGACTGTGCTATTGAATTATACCCTGGTACCACTCCTACCAGAGGTAATCTTTATTTCTTATCTGCCCCAGAGAGTTCGGCCATGAAGGAATATATTGAGGAGGCGCTAGCCAATGGGTTTATTAGGCTATCCAATTCGCCTGCTGGTGCAGGTTTCTTTTTTGTCCAAAAAAATATGGAGGATTAAGACCCTGCATTGATTATTGGTCCCTCAATGCCATAACTATTAAAAACCGGTACCCGCTTCCTCTGATGAATCCTGCGTTACAATGTCTTCAGGGGGCAGCAATTTTTTCCAAATTCGACCTCTGCAACACATATAACCAGGTGCGCATGCGTGAGGGCGATGAATGGAAAACCGCTTTCAATACTCATAGCGGGCACTACGAATACCGGATCATACCGTTCGGGCTCACTAGCGGCCCCTCTGTGTTTCAGGCATTGGTTAACGATGTACTGCGGGAGATGCTGGAGAAATTTGTGTTTGTCTACTTAGACGATATTCAATTTTTTTCTGCTGATCTCCAAACTCATATTGGTCATGTAAAGCAGGTTTTGAAGGCTCTGTTACAGGCTAGGCTGTTTGTCAAGGCAGAGAAGTGCTCTTTTCATGCCAGCACTGCCATTCTTAGGGTTCATTATATCAGACCTCAAAGTCCGTATGGATCCTGATAAAGTATCTGCTGTACTAAACTGGTCCACTACTCACTCAGTTAAACAAGTCAAATGTTTTCTTGGTTTCGCCTATTTTTATCGCTGATTTATTAAAAATTTCAGTGCACTCACCACACCCACTGATCAAGAAAACGTCAGCAGGTCAGTTTCACTGGAACCCTAAAGCTGATTCTGCCTTCGTGGAGCTGAAAAAGAGGTTCAGTTCTGAGCCCATTTTAATTACACCCAATCCTTCCTTCCCTTTTATTGTGGAAGTAGATGCCTCCGAATTAGGAGTAGGCGCTATATTGTCCCAGCACTCACCCATTGACCGTAAAATGCACCTGTGTGCATATTTCTCTCGTGCTCTCACTACGGCCGAGAGGAATTATGACATGGGGGATCGGGAGCTGCTGGCTGTTAAATTGGCTCTGGTGGAGTGGTGTCACTGGTTAGATGGAGCTGATCACCCTTTCACGGTGTGGACTGACCACAAAAATTTGGAATACGTCCAACAGGCTAAGAGACGTAATTCTCGGGCAGGCGCGCTGGGCATTATTTTTTACCCGGTTAAATTTTCTGCTGACCTACCGCCTGGGGTCCAAAAACATTAAACCGGATGCCCTGTCACGCATCTTTGATCAGTCCGACATCTCCGCCACTTCAGAGCCTATTGTGCCAGCTGCCCAAATCTTGGCTCCCGTATTGTGGGACATTGAAGTGGCAGTGCAGGAAGCATTGCGTCTTGAAACGGGTCCGGGGGGGGGGGGGTCCCGCCAAGGCAAAGGGGTTTCCTTTTTGTACCTCCTGATATGAGGCCTCGAGTACTCCAGTGGGGTCATTCCTCCCAACTCGCTGCACACCCAGGCACTCACCGCACTAAAGATTTTTTCTCCCGATGCTTTTGGTGGCCTGGGATGGAGAGGGATGTGCGTGAATTTGTTGCCACCTGTGCCATTTGCGCCCGGAATAAGGGTTCTTGACTCCCACCCTCTAGGTTATTATGCCCTCTACCCATGCCCAGTCAACCGTGGAGCCATATGGCTTTGGTCTTTGTTACCGGATTGCCCGTTTCTCAGAGCAATGCGGCCATTCTCGTTGTCGTCGATAGGTTTTTCAAAGTGGCGCATTTTCTTGCTCTGGCCAAATTACCATCGACACCGGAGACCGCCCTGCTGGTGGTGGATCACGTTTTCAAGATCCATGGATTGCCCCAGGATGTGGTTTCGGACCACGGTCCCCAATTTGTCACCAAATTTTAGTGCTCCTTTTGCGCACAGTTGGGCGCGTCCATTAGTCTGTCCTCCGGCTTTCATCCACAGACAACAGACAAACTGAGCGTACCAACTAAACTCTGGAGAACACCCTTCGCTGTTTGGCGGCCTCCAATCCCACTTCATGAAGTCATTATCTTCCCTGGGCTGTATATGCCCATAACACATTGCGTAATGCCTCCACGGGTCTTTCTCCATTTGAGGCCCAGGTGGGTTATTTGCCTCTGCTCTTTCCAGAGCTGGAAAAGAATGCGGAGGTTCCCTCTGCTGGCTCTTTTGTTCGGAGGTGGCGTGCAGTTTGGAAACGAGTTTGCACCTTACTTTTGCGAGCATCGGCGTCTGAGAAGGCTTCTGCCAACAGACATTGTCGGTCAGCCCCTCTTTATCGGGTGGGCCAGCGGATCTCCACACGAGATCTGCCTGTGCGGGTTGAGTCTCGAAAACTCGCCCTGCGCTACATGGGACCGTTCAAAATCATCCATAAAATTAACTCGGTGATGGTGCGTCTTCAATTACCACGCTCCATGTGCATCCATCCTACCTTTCACGTTTCCCGACTAAAGCCGGTGCTCGTCAGTACCCTGTCTCCTGCTGAGAGACCGCAGCCCCCTCCTCGGGTCGTGGAGGGAGGACCAGCTTATACGGTCCACTGCATTCTGGCAGAGAGACGTGTGGGTAGGGGTTTTAAATTTTTGGTAGACTGGGAGGGCTATGGCCCTGAGGAATGGTGTTGGGTCCCATCAAAAAATATTTTGGACCCCGAACTGATTAGAGATTTCCGTAGAGATCATCTGGGGCCGTCCCTTAGAGGGGGAGTCCAGTCATTGTCCGTGGCTATTTTTCCTTTTTCGCGACGGTTCTCGTCCTCTCTCTCCGGTTAGCAGTCTATCGGATTTTTTCCACGTTCCGATTCAGGGTTTTGCTTCTCCCCGCTTATCATTCATTTCACCTGTCCTATTACCTGCTAGGTATTTAAGCCATTCACTTCCGCTTCCTGGTGCTTCTTTGTCATTTTGTGCCTTCACAAAGTCAGGGTTGGTTAGGTTATAGATGCTCTATATTTTCACTACTAGATTGGCTTTAGCTGCCCTTGAAGTTCTTTAGGGATTAGTTCCTTTTGCTACTTTTGTTTCTTTACTTCTCTTCTACTCTCTGCTATATTGAGAGTCAGAGGTTTATTTTTATTTGATTTATTTTTGCACCTCTTCTCGGGCGTTATAGTCTACGTTCCGAAGGTGATTCTTTGTTTTTTCCCTTTCGAGCTTATGCTCGTGTATTTCTGTTTGGGAGTCTCTGATCTTTAACTTTTCCTACTCGTGTCTACGAGCCACACCCGTTTTAGTGGGTTGTTCATTATTTGGCTACGGCCAGGGAGTTTTTCATCCCTTGTTTTTTGTTTCTACTATTATCTAATTTTATATTATGAATAAATATATTTATGAACTCAAACATAGACGCTATTGTCCACTATGTTACGCATGGGTAGGTATAGACTGGGTGGGGGGGTTGCTTGTTAAATGGACTTGCTACTGGAAAACAGTGACACTTAGAAACTCTGTATTCAGCAGAGATCATCACGAATCATCTATCAATAAAGTTAAAACACAGAGTTTGTGATTTCCAATAATAGTTTGGCTGCAGGAGCAACGAATGTCTCAATTGAGCAAAATCCGGCGGCATGGTCACTAGGCATCTGCGCAAAGGGGTTAAGCCATTTTCCAAGTTTCTGTGATGCTCACACCTGGAGTAATACAGCCTTAAGTAGAACACCCCCTAAATAGGTAAGAATTGACCAAATTTGGCACTGCACGAAAAGGTTAAACCATAAATGCAGAAAAATATGAAAAAATACATACATAAGGTTTAACCTCTGATTTTGCCTTCAACCCCTAATCCTTTTTCATTTTTACACCTCCCTAATTATTTTGCCATGACTCCCTCATTATTATGTAACTTCAAAACATTGATAACTGCTCTCCCTATTGAAATATAGCAATAATGCTTCAAGACGTTTCCATACATTTTGATAGCCCTCATCAACAAGTAAGTTGCTTCTTGTCAGGTAGCTATTCCACGATACCTTGCATATGAATGCTTGGAGAAAAAATAGTTGGCGGCTCTCTCCTTTGTCTGAATCCCTCCCCATGTCTATCATGTGACTATCAAGTGACTATTGAGTCTTGAGTAAGTTGAGGAAAAAGGATATTTATTCACAAACATGGTTAAACCACCCTAAGGCATTGTGAGAAGTCAGATCAATCCCATAGTAGAACTTTTAAAAAATCTAAATTAGTGCAGTGACTTCAACAAGTCATGATTGAAGTTTTGACCCTCGGTTACAAATGTTTCAACTTTGTTGCGGAGAAATTGTGTTTTTTTGTTAGTTTAGTATTTCAAATAATACAGTATCCATGAGCCTCAGAGACTCCGTAGAAGAAGAAAAATTGCTAATTTCAGACAACAGAAGAAAAGAAAGGCATTTTCGGCATTAAAAATTTATAATTTATAACACTAGAGCATCGGTATTACCTTCATCACAGAGTCAGATAAAATATGATATCTATCTTTCAAACATATCAATGACGGACATGTTTGAACATGCAAAAGTTTTGTTTAGTCCCCATAGTTAACAAAATTTAATATATTTACACAACGACTTGAATTTTGAAATTTAGGTGAGTGGTAGATATTGAGGTGATATTGAGATATTTAATGGTATTAATTGAATATATTTAATTTTTTATAATTTGTTTCAGATTCTTTCCCATTTTCTCCCAACATGGTAGCCAATTGCAATGCCTATGTATTCCAATCCCCATGTAGCAACCGCTTGAGACTTCGCCGCTACAACCCCGTCAGCCGGTAGTAGGAAGGAGGGCGCCACGTCCCCACGAAGGAGGGCGCAACTCCTGCAAGTCCTGACCATGAATATCATATTTTATCCAGATGCAAGGATTCTCCCCTGCCGAGTCCCTCCCCCCGCCCTGGGAACAGCCGCCAATTGCCAATTGCTGCACCACCGCGGCGCCTCGTATTAACTGAATTTTGACCGGATAGTGATTTTCTCACGTTTTTTGCTTTTCTTGTGAAATTTTATGTCAATGTATCTCAACCTCACGCAGGATCACATTTACTCAAAATAGTTATGTCAGCGGGGCCACTGCGGTGGTACAACGGTAACAGTTGTACTCCGAGGATCGGGGTTCGCGCCCCGGTCCTGCCAGATCCGAGCGTGGCCGGTGCCCTGTGGGAGCAGCAATTGGCGGCTGCTTCCGGGTGGGGGGAGGGGCTCGGAGAGAATCGCTGCGCACAAAATGGCCCTGGGCGAGTTGGAATCACGGTCAGGAGCTCGAGGAGTCGCGCCCTGTAGAGGACGTGGCGCCCTCCTTCCTACTACCGGCTGACAGGGTTGTATAGCGGTGGTTCTCAAGCGGTTGCTACATGGGGGGAATTGAATTAGAATAGGGGTTCAATTGGCTACTAAATTGGGAGAAAAATGGGAAAAAATCTGAAAAATAGTTATGTGATAAAAAATAAGAAATATATGGTTTTCTTTAAATTCACTCATGTTTTTAAGTTTCAGAATTATTTTGATGTTCAGCACCCTGTAAGCAATGTGGGATTTAAGTGAGCCCCTGAAACACAGCTGCTTTCCAGTGACTGTGTCAGAATAGAACAGAGAACATTTCTATTAGTGAGTACTCTGTACAGACATATCCTTTCTCTGCATAATTCAGTCTGTTTATTCAGAGTTGTTCCATCTTTTAGCCTTATGCAGTTATAACTCCCTACTGACACCCTTTCCGTAAGCTCTGCCCTACTTTTACTTGTCTCTCTGATAAGAAAATAGCTGTCACAGCACTGTGTCCAACTCAAACAGTGCTCTGTTAAAAACAAACAGCACTGTTTTTAACATAGAGCTGTTTGAGTTTCACTGAAACAGCACTGTGTGAAACTGAAACCGCGCTGTGTCAAACCTAAACTGTGCTGTGTTAAACTCGAACAGTGCTGTGCTAAACTGAAACAGTGTTGTGTCAAACTCAAACAGCACTGTGCTATGCTCAAAGAGTAATATGTTTAACTGAAACAGAACTCTGTCAAACCCAAACAGCACTGTGTTAAACTCAAACAGCGCTGTGTCAAACCCAGACTGCTGTGTTAAATTCAAACAGTGTTGTGTCAAACTCAAACAGCACTGTGCTATGCTCAAACAGAAATATGTTGAACTGAAACAACACTGTGCTAAACTCAAACAGCACTGTGTTACAATTTTTCTCAATTGTTTAGACACATTTTCAGAAATAAAAACTAATTTCTCAAAACTAAAAAAACACAAAACCCACACGGTAAACTCTTTCTGCAAAACTTCATATATCTCTTGTCAAAATCAAACACTATTTTAAAAACCATGCACTCTCACCCCAAATGGCATTTTCCTCCTAATAATAAACACAATAATAAACAACAAATTAATACAAATTATAAATGCCAATTACACACTGGTGTAAAAAAAATGAAAGACACTATTATCATTATATTAGTTAGGCTTCAGTATTGTTTGAGTGTACTAGCCAACTCAAATATAGTTACTTTTTATTTTTCCAAATTACAAAAATGTAGTAGAGAGTAAAATAAAAACAAACAGGAGATTTTTTTTTTTTTAAATGTAAAAGTAAAACCAAAAATAAATTTGTCTGCTCTTGATCAGGCCACATATTCTCATGTACATCACACATTATATTTTCTCTGGCCAAGCAGTGGGAGAAGTGTTTTTTGGTGTGACGCAGCCACCCTTGGGATGACTGAGAAATTAAAAAGCAATGGTTTCATTGAAACTTTGAAACAGAGCATCATGGTGGAAATAGTCAGGTTCATTATGTTTTGATTTAAACTTTCTGAGACGTAGTGCGTGGAGGGTTGGACCCGAGAAGCACAACTCAGAACAACAGATGTAATAAATACCCGCAAGGGTTTTATTAAGGAAAGTCCAGTAATCGTTGTCTTAGCACAAGCAAAGGTCATACACAAAAAGATCCAGCCAATAAACAAAAGTACCGAGGGAGAAGGCAGTCTCGTCGTCGGTAAGCCAGGCAGTAGTTCGGAACCAGGAAGGCAATCAGCGTGGCAGAGGTACAAAAGGGAGAAGGCAAAAGAATAGTCGAAAAACAAACAGGGTCAGACCGGAGTCCTCGCCGCGTGGCAAAAGTACAAAATCAGCAAACAGGAATCGTGGTCAGGACAGGCAGTGAAAACAAAAGGCTGGCAGTAACAGTGGTCAATAAACAGGCTTGGATCAAAACAGGAAATCAGAATAAGAATGCTTGACAAAATGCTTAAGAGTGCTAGTGAGGCATCAATTTCGCAAGGACATGACATGAACACTGATCTTATATGCAGGTGTAGACAGGTGCAGACACTTAGCTTGAGAGCAGCAGGAAATTCACAACAGCTTGAGAAAATGACACGTAACGAGGCAATTAGTAAATCATTAGTAGTTAACCTATCCTGACCTAGCGTTAGTAAATTAGTAATTAACATGTACGAGAAACGTAAGGTAAACATGAACACATGGTTAGATAGTTAGTATTACCCAATCCTGATCTAATGTTAGTATATTAGTAATTAGACAAGGGAGAATGAAACAATTAGGGAAGCGTGAGTGACAGCAAGAGAAGAAACAGCATGAACGCAAGGCTGCGGAAAAACATGAAAATATGTATGAAACTAATAAACTATGACAGAACGTGAATACAAATAAGGGCGTGACATAACAATAAACATAAAACATGGCGTGGAACGGTTAGAACCGTAACAGTACCCCCCTCTTAACGACCGACTCCTGGCGGTCCATGGTGCTTATCAGGGTGGTCTCGATGAAAGTCCTTAATGAGGCTGCGGTCCAAGATAAGGCTGGGAGCGATCCAGGAACGCTCCTCTGGACCGTAGCCCTCCCAGTCGACCAGATACTGGAACCCCCGGCCTCGTTTTCGAATGTCCAAAAGTTTTTTCACAGTATAAGCAGGGTGGTTATCAATAATACGGGGGGGAGGGGGAGGAGGATCCGGGGGACACAGAGGGTGGGTGGACACAGGCTTAATACAAGAAACATGAAACGTGGGATGAATTTTAAGGGAAGCAGGGAGTGACAATCTAACAGCAGAGGGGTTGATGATGGAGTCAATCTTGAAGGGGCCAATTAATCGGGGTTGGAGCTTGCGTGACGTGCATTGAAGGGGAATGTCCTTAGTGGAAAGCCACACAGAGTCGCCAGGCTTGTAAGCGGGTGCAGGTGTGCGGTGGCGATCAGCGACACGCCGGTTGCGGTCAGCCGTGCGCAAAAGCGCGGCCCTGGTGTCCTTCCATAGCTTGAGGCACCGGCGCATGTGGGTGGCGAGGGAAGGGACAGCAATCTCAGCCTCTTGGTCGGGAAACAGAGGTGGGAGGTAGCCTAGGGAGATCTCGAATGGGGATTTCCCCGTGGAGGCACAGGGCAATGCGTTGTGCGCATATTCCACCCAGGTGAGCATCTTGCTCCAGACAGACGGGTTCTTGGCGGAGACACAGCGTAATGCAGCTCCGAGGTCTTGGTTAGCCCTCTCCGTCTGGCCATTAGACTGAGGGTGGTAGCCTGAGGTGAGGCTTACCGTAGCTCCGAGCGCTGAGCAGAATGCCTTCCAGACCTGGGAGATGAACTGGGGTCCTCGGTCGGAGACGATGTCCGCTGGGATGCCGTGGATCCGGAAAACCTCTTTGACCAGAACGTCAGCGGTTTCTTGGGCGGAGGGCAGTCCTGGCAGGGGAATGAAGTGTGCCGCCTTGCTGAAGCGGTCAACAACGGTGAGAATCGTGGTGTTACCCTCGGACGGTGGAAGTCCAGTAACAAAATCCACACCGATGTGGCTCCAAGGTCGGCTGGGCACAGGCAGCGGCTGAAGAAGTCCCGCCGGGGCTTGATGAGAAGCTTTACTCCTGGCACAGGTGGTACAAGCCTTTACGAACATCCTGGTGTCAGAAGCCATGGAACTCCACCAGAACGTCCGCTTGAGCACTGCCATCGTGCGGGTGAAGCCGGGATGACAAGAGAGTGGCGAGGAGTGGGCCCACTGAAGCACCTGAGTCCGAGCAGTAGAGGGAACATACAGGCGATTACCCGGAACGGCTCTGGGGTCGGGCTCGTTGCGTAGCGCCCTCTGTATGACTGCCTCGATCTTCCACGAGACCGAGGCGATGGTGCAGGAGGCGGGCAGAATGTTCTCAGGTCTCTCTTTCTCCAAACATGAGTCAAATTGCCTGGAAAGGGCGTCAGGCTTAATGTTTTTGGAGCCGGGGCGGTAAGTGAGAGAGAAATTAAATCTCCCAAAAAATAGGGACCACCTGGCCTGGCGAGAGTTGAGTCTCTTGGCAGTCTGGAGGTAGGCTAAGTTCTTGTGGTCCGTCCACACCACAAATGGTACTTCGGCCCCCTCCAGCCAGTGTCTCCACTCCTCCAATGCCATTTTGACGGCGAGAAGTTCCCGGTTGCCAACATCATAGTTTTTCTCCGCTGGTGAAAGTTTGTGGGAGAAAAACGCACAGGGGTGCAGCCGGTTGTCAGTGGCGGAGACCTGGGAGAGCACCGCTCCCACCCCAGTGTCAGAGGCATCTGCCTCGACCACGAACTGGCGAGTGGGATCAGGGTGAATGAGAATGGGGGCGGAAGCGAACAGTCTCTTAATCTTGCAAAAAGCCCCCTCCGCTTCGGGGCTCCAGCGGAACGGTAAGGCAGTGGACGTGAGCTTGGTGAGGGGTGCGACAACTTGGCTATAGCTCCTGATGAATCTTCTATAAAAGTTGGCGAATCCCAAGAAGCGCTGTAAATGTTTCCGCGTGGCAGGCGTGGGCCAGTCAGTGACCGCCTGAATCTTCTTGGGATCCACCCTGATCTGTCCCCTCTCTAGAATAAACCCCAGGAACTCCACTGTGTCCGAATGGAAAACGCACTTCTCCGCCTTGACAAATAGTTTGTTCTCCAACAGTCTTTGGAGAACTTGTCTGACGTGGACTTCATGTTCCTGAGGGTTCTTGGAGTAAACCAGGATGTCGTCGAGGTAGACAAATACGTGTCGACCCAATAGGTCTCGTAGCACGTCATTGACCAGGGCTTGGAACACCGCAGGGGCGTTGGTGAGTCCGAATGGCATGACCAGGTATTCAAAGTGTCCGAGAGAGGTGTTGAACGCCGTCTTCCACTCGTCCCCCTCTCGAATACGGACCAGGTGGTAAGCGTTGCGTAGGTCGAGCTTGGTGAAGATGGTGGCTTCATGGAGAGGATGAAAAGCAGAGTCAATGAGGGGTAAAGGATACTTATTCTTGATCGTGATGTTATTAAGTTCTCTGTAGTCAATGCATGGGCGTAGGGAACCGTCCTTCTTCTGGACGAAGAAGAACCCCGCCCCCACGGGTGAAGAGGACGGACGAATCAGCCCATTGGTGAGACAGTCCCGGATGTATCTCTCCATGGCCTCCCTCTCCGGTCTGGAGACCTTGTAGAGACGACTTGATGGTAGTGGTGTGCCGGGCAACAGCTCAATGGCGCAGTCATAGGGTCTGTGTGGGGGCAGAGTCTGAGCCTGCATCTTGGAGAAGACTGTCTCCATGTCCAGGTAGACCGCAGGCACCGTCTCCAGTGAAGGCTTGGGGGCTTTGGGTGGAGTGGGTAAGTCCTCTGCTGGAGCAGGAGCGGATCGCAGGCATTGTTGGTGGCAATCGCGGGTCCAAGCTTGGATCTGACCTGTCTTCCAGTCGATGATGGGGTTGTGTTTCCTGAGCCATGGTAACCCCAAAATGAGCGGATCGTTGGGAGAGCGGATGACGTGAAACTGGATTATTTCTTGGTGATTGCCGGAGATAATCAGTAGAATGGGTTCGGTGATGTGGGTCATTTGACAGAATGTCTTTACATCAAGGGACCGAGCATTCAAGGGGTGGGGCAATGGAAGGGTGGGAATGTTCATGTCCTTGACCATCACCTCATCAATCAAATCGAGGTCCGCTCCGGAGTCCATCAGCGTTCTGACCTCGATCTCTCTCCCTGGCAACATGATCAAGGCCATGAGGGTCTGGCGAGAGTCATCTCCGCTGGTCTTCTCCGGGTAGGTCAGGGATCCAATCCGAAGTGGGGCATCGGCGTCTGACTTCTTGGAGCGAAGTCTGCACTGCTGTAGAGTATGCCCAAGCTTGCCGCAGTAGAAGCATGACCCAGTCTCTTTACGGCGTTTCCGCTCCTCCGACGAGACTCTCACCCCAGTGCGTGAGAGATCCATGAGCTCGGCCTCCTCCACTGGTCCCTCTCTGGGTCGAGGACTTGACCATCGTCTGGGGTAGGGCTGGCCGGCCGGAACTTGCCTCTCGTGGTGGCGTTGTCTGGAGCGGTTGTCCAGGCGAATGGCGGCACGAACGAGTTCATCAAGTTGCGTGATGGGTTCTTGATGTGCCAGCTCGTCCTGCAGAGTCTCACTGAGACTGGCCCGGAACAGATCGGCAAGAGCCTCCTTGTTCCAGTGGGTAGCAGCGGCGATGGTGCGGAACTCAATCGAATGATCCGCGGCGCTGTTCTTGCCTTGGCGGAGGGTGATCAGGCGTTGAGAGGGTTCTTGATCGCTAGACGCGTGTTGGAACACTTTGCGAATCTCCTGGGAAAATGCCGCGTAGCGAGAGGGAAGTGACCCACTGGACCATACAGCTGTGGCCCAGTCCAGGGCTCTCCCCTTCAGCAATCCCATCACGTATCCAATCCGCCGCTCATCGTCCTGGTAGGTCTGTGGTTGCTGCCGGAACACAAAGTCACACTGGAGGAGGAACAATCTGCATCTCTCCGGTTCTCCGCCGAAGCTCTCCGGGGGGGGTTGCTGTGGCTCCCGGAATTGCCAGGTTCCCGTGGCGTTGAACAGGGGTGATGCAGGCGTGCTGACAGGCTGTTCTGTGGGACGTGGCTGGACAGCAAGGATGAGTCTCCTCATCTCCTGGCACAGCTCTCTCATCTCCCGGCGTAGAGAGGAGATCTCCTGGGTGTGCTCCTGCACGATGGCACCTTGTTCCACGAGTGCGTGGTGCATTGCGGATGAGTCGGCAGGGTCCATGTTGGCGAAATTGTTCTGAGACGTAGTGCGTGGAGGGTTGGACCCGAGAAGCACAACTCAGAACAACAGATGTAATAAATACCCGCAAGGGTTTTATTAAGGAAAGTCCAGTAATCGTTGTCTTAGCACAAGCAAAGGTCATACACAAAAAGATCCAGCCAATAAACAAAAGTACCGAGGGAGAAGGCAGTCTCGTCGTCGGTAAGCCAGGCAGTAGTTCGGAACCAGGAAGGCAATCAGCGTGGCAGAGGTACAAAAGGGAGAAGGCAAAAGAATAGTCGAAAAACAAACAGGGTCAGACCGGAGTCCTCGCCGCGTGGCAAAAGTACAAAATCAGCAAACAGGAATCGTGGTCAGGACAGGCAGTGAAAACAAAAGGCTGGCAGTAACAGTGGTCAATAAACAGGCTTGGATCAAAACAGGAAATCAGAATAAGAATGCTTGACAAAATGCTTAAGAGTGCTAGTGAGGCATCAATTTCGCAAGGACATGACATGAACACTGATCTTATATGCAGGTGTAGACAGGTGCAGACACTTAGCTTGAGAGCAGCAGGAAATTCACAACAGCTTGAGAAAATGACACGTAACGAGGCAATTAGTAAATCATTAGTAGTTAACCTATCCTGACCTAGCGTTAGTAAATTAGTAATTAACATGTACGAGAAACGTAAGGTAAACATGAACACATGGTTAGATAGTTAGTATTACCCAATCCTGATCTAATGTTAGTATATTAGTAATTAGACAAGGGAGAATGAAACAATTAGGGAAGCGTGAGTGACAGCAAGAGAAGAAACAGCATGAACGCAAGGCTGCGGAAAAACATGAAAATATGTATGAAACTAATAAACTATGACAGAACGTGAATACAAATAAGGGCGTGACATAACAATAAACATAAAACATGGCGTGGAACGGTTAGAACCGTAACACTTTCGTTGGCCTTTTTTGTGGATTTGCTAATCTATAAATTTTTGGAAAGGGTATTGTATGAGGAATCAGAAAATCGTTTCCATTTGCACAGATGTCTATAAGGCGACCATCTTGGCATTTACAAAATGGCTGCCGTAATACACAAGTTTTGTAATATCTCGGCTTCTAAATAAACTAGAACATAGATTTTAACTGCTAAACCTACATTTTCAGGGTCAACAAATCCAATAGTAGTTACAAAGCTATTTGTAACTATACATTAACCCGTACATGCATGAGTGGGTCTAAAATGACCCGCTGAGGTTGTTTTCTTGCAATATCTTTGTAATAAAAAGTTATTATAATTTCATATGCCAGCTATTCTTCAAAAACATTTTTATATCATCCCATAAAAATGTGTAACTTACCTTTTATACTTTTTACTTTTTTTGTATTACTTCCATACGTGAGTCCAAAATGCGGCAAACGACTCTGGCCCAGATACATCGCAGACATGCATGACTTGAGGACCAATCACCCTCAGACCTGGGAGGAACTACGAGCAGGCAATATATCAGTCACAAAAAGTGTCATTCCCTTTGTGTCTGTTGGGGCAGACCATGCTTGCGAACATCTGAACAAGCAGATGAAGATGCGCTCTGGGATCATTGGCATCTCCAACAATGCCAATGCCAGACAGAGATTTTTCTTGGTCATACCAGAACTTTCACGTCTGTCGAAAGAATTCAAGAGTCAGTTTGACATGGAAGCTGACAGAAGCACAGAGCACCATGAACTTGGGCCAAGTGCAATCAAGAGGGCACATGGTACAATCAACAAGATCAAAGCAGCCATACTCAGTCATGGAAACCACTTTACCACTGAAGGTGACACGCTGCACAATGTGATTACACATGCCTACATCCCAGATGAGTATGTACCACAGATCTTGGATGCTGATGTCACTGGCCAGAAGTTGTATGAAGACTACGTGTCAGTGCGGATCAATGGAGATGTCAGCCTCTGGGCCCCTGTGAAGAATGTGAACAACAAGATGTTCCTGTCTGGGAACAAGAAGATTACAGTGAAACTCAGAGACAATACTGTGGATCTGAAGGAGACTAAGGACCTGTTTGCGAGGCTGATGGTACTTGCCAGGTCAAACCGAGACATCAATCTGAAAGAGGCCATAGGAAAGTATGAATTCACTCTGACACCAAGGGTAAGGCAGGCAAGGCAAGTTTATTTATATAGCACATTTCATACAACAATGGCAATTCAAAGTGCTTTACAGGGAGCATGTGAATACAGAGCCAGGAGAATAGTTTAATAATTTAAATAAAAGAAATAACAATAGGAATAAAAAATAGGAATAAAAGAATATAGATCTCTATAGTAAAAGAATAGAAATAAGAATAAAATATAGGAACAGAAAAAATAAAAATACAAATGCGATATAAAAATAGTGGAGAAAATTAGGTGTTTAGTTATAGATACTGCAGAACATTAAAGTTTTTAGCTTGGTTTTGAATGTGTTTAAATTTTGGGCCTGTTTGAGTTCTTCAGGAAGTTTATTCCAGATACACGAGGCATAATGACTAAAAGCTGCCTCACCGTGTTTAGTTTTCACTCTTGGAGTGTTTAGTAGACTGGTGTCAGTTGACCTTAGGGGTCTAGCTGGAATGTAAGGTGAGAGGAGATCAGATATGTATTTTGGCCCAAGACCATTTAGAGATTTGTAGACAATTAGGAGTACTTTGAATTCAATTCTCTGAGAGACTGGGAGCCAGTGTAGAGATCTAAGAATTGGTGTAATATGTTCAAATTTTTTTCTTTTAGTTAAGACTCTTGCTGCAGCATTTTGGACGAGCTGCAGTTTACGAATAGCTCCTTTAGATAGGCCTGTCAACAAACCATTGCAATAATCAAGCCGACTCGAAATAAATGCATGGATGAGCTTTTCAAGGTCTTGTTTAGACATGAAACCCCTAATTCTTGTTATATTTTTCAGATGATAGTAGGCTGATTTAGTTATTGAGTTTATGTGGCTGTTAAAGTTTAAATCAGAGTCTAGAATTACACCAAGATTTCTGACCTGGTTTTTAGTATGCAAAGAGAGAGAATCAAGGTGAGCACTGACTTTCAATCTTTTGTCGTGTGCACCGAACACAATTATCTCAGTTTTATTTTTGTTTAGCTGGAGAAAATTATGTCTCATCCAACTGTTTATCTGTTCAATGCATTGACGGAGATTGTTGATGGGACCATAGTCATTTGGTGTGAGGGCTATATAAATTTGAGTATCATCCGCATAGTTGTGATAATTAATTTTGTTGTTTTTTAAGATGTGTCCTAATGGAAGCATGTAGAGATTGAATAAAAGAGGGGCAAGGATAGATCCTTGGGGAACTCCACATGTCATTTTGATTTGATCAGAAGCAAAATTACCAATGGAGACATAATAGTTTCTGTCCTGTAAGTAGGATCTAAACCAGTTTAAGACAGTGCCTGAAAGTCCAATCCAATTTTCTAATCTGTCGATTAAAATGTTGTGGTCTACAGTATCAAAGGCAGCACTAAGATCCAATAATACTAAAACTGAGATTTTTCCGGAATCGGTATTTAAACGGATGTCATTTAAGACTTTGATGAGGGCCGTTTCAGTGCTATGTAGGGGGCGAAAGCCTGATTGAAAGTTGTCAGAGGTTATTTAAGGCCAAATAATTGCTAAGTTGTTGGTAGACAACTTTTTCAATTATTTTACCTATAACGGGTAAGTTTGATATGGGCCGGTAGTTGTTAAGTAAGAGTGGATCTAGGCTGCTCTTTTTTAATAAAGGCTTAATAATTGCAGTTTTCAGGGAAAATTCCTGATGAAAGGGAATTATTGATAATTTGTAATAATTCAAGCGCCAAGCAGCTAAAAACTTTTTTAAAAAGACTCGTAGGTAGAATATCGAGGGCACAAGTGGATGTTTTAAGATGTAACATGATTTCATCGAGAGTCTTGTAGTCGGTGGCGTTAAATTGCGTCATAGTTGTTATATTATCCTTGTCCGGAAAGACAGGTGGCATATTTTTCGTGCCTGATATAGAGGAGCTAATACCTTGTCTAATGCCTTCTATTTTAGTGCTAAAAAAGGATGCAAATTCATTGCATTTACTGGTAGATAGGAGTTCCTGAGCCATAGATGCTGGTGGATTAGTTAGCTTATCAACAGTGTTAAAAAGGGTGCGTGCGTTATTTATATTATTATTTATAATCTTGGAGAAAAAGGATTGTCTGGCGCTTCTTATTTCTGTATTATAGGTTTGAAGATTCTCTTTATAGATATCATAGTGAATCTGGAGATTTGATTTTCTCCTTCTGCGCTCTGCTTTACGACACTCCCTTTTTTGAGACGTTACTGATGGAGCAGTTCTCCAAGGAGCTTTTTGCTTACCAGAGATAGATTTAACCCTAATAGGTGCAATAGAGTCAATAGCTTTTGTGATTTTGGAGCTAAAATTATGTAGAAGGTCATTAACTGAGGCTGGAATAGAAGTCAAGGTGGGGGCCAATAAGATTGCATCCATAAACAGTGCACTGGTATTTTCATTAATATGTCGTTTTGTACTAGTTTCTGATAAATATTGGATAACAGGAGAAATAGACACGTCAAAGAATACACAATAGTGGTCAGATAAGGCAATGTCAGTTACAGTAACATTAAAAATGTTTAAACCTTTGGTGATGATAAGGTCCAAAGTGTGACCTCGATTATGAGTTGGACGTTCCACATGCTGTTGCAGTCCAAAGACGTCCAACAAAACAGAGAGTTCTTTGGCTCTATTGTCCTCTGGGTTGTCAACATGAATATTAAAATCACCAGCAATGATTAAGCCATCAAATTCAGTAGTGATAATAGACAGCAACTCAGCGAGTTCATTGAAAAAGTTAGCAGAGTATTGCGGTGGCCTATATACAATTATTAAAAGAATTCTAGGGGAGCATTTAAAAATAGCTGTAAAATATTCAAATGTTAAAAATTCTCCAAATGATGTCTGCTTGCAGTTAAAAATATCCCTGAAAAACGTGGCGATTCCACCTCCTTTCTTATGTGTTCTAACAACATCTAAACTTCTAAAATTTGGAGGGGTTGATTCAATAAGAATCGGTGCCTTGCTTTCTTGGTCTAGCCATGTTTCAGTCACAAATAAAAAATCCAGTTGATAGGAGGTAATCAAATTGTTAATTAAAAAGGATTTATTAGCTAAGGATCTAACATTAAAAAGGGCTAGCTTAAGTGTTTTTGGTGAATGACTGGGTACAAAAAGATTTGAAGAGTGCAAGGGTTTCAGTAGGATATTGACTAGGTTACTGTGATTGCAACCCATATTATGTCTAGGCCTACAATTTCTCTGCACATTTGTTGTTGAAAAACAAATGTCAGGCTGTGCTCTGAGCACAGTGTTGATGCTGTTTTGATCTAAGGGCTCTATCTGAGGGAACGAAGGGGCGTTTACTAGGTCTAGGAGGTGGAGTTGGCACTACACTGGGAGGGGGGGCAGGTGAGGTATTGGAGATGGGAGTAGAGGAGTGGGGGAGTGATGGGGGGGACATTTGAGGTGGTGAAGAGGTGGGGAGCAAAGGGGATGATGAGGGGGATGGTGAGGATAGTGCATTGGGAGGGGCTGGCAATGAGGTGTGCAGTGAAGAGGGAGTGGGTGGACGAAATGGTGGGCAATCCAATTTAATAACCTTTGGGCTGGCAGTGAAGGATACAATTGTACCTCCTGCCACTAAATCCTTCATTCTCGGATGTAGGGAGAGAAAAGAAGACGATAGAGCGGTGGAGTCGAGCTCCATGTCCTCTGATTTCGTTTGTGGGAAAGATTCCGTCAGCTGGAGAGATTCCCCAAAGGCCTCCATTGGCCTGGGGCCGGCCACCTCCTCGCAGTCCTTTTGGAGATCACTTGTAGGCGAGCGATAGGGGGCGGCTGCTGGTGGCTTGTTGTCACTGTTGAGGGGCGGAAAATCCCGGGGCGATTTCCACAGGTGTGACTACGGCTTTTTCTCAGAGTGCTTCGGAGGGCCCTCGGGCTGTGATTGCACTGAAAGAAATTCCTTGCACTGAAAGTGGTCATTTGTGAAGGTTGTAGCGTTCCGGAGGGTGAAAATAAAATTGTCTGACAGGGCTTTTGTGCCCATCTTGTTCAGGTGAATGCCATCTTGCATAAAAAGAGCTCTGTGTCCCCAGAAGAGATTGAAGTTTTCGATGTAATTAAGTCCTAATAAAATGCTAATTTTGGAGAGCCATGCATTAAGGCTCAGTGATCGAGAAAACAGATTACTTCCCTGACCTGGCAGGGGGCCACTGATGAAAGTTTGCATTTTCAGCCCTCTGAGTGAGTTAAAAAGATCCATAAAATCATTCTTCAGTAATTCTGATTGCTCTCTGTAAATGTCTTTCTTCCCGATGTGAATTATAAGGTGACTGACCGATTTGTGGAGCTTGAGTATTTCGGGAAGTTTAATTGCAATGTCGGAGACCGACGCGTCAGGGATAGACTGTTCTGGCGTTCTTAGCTGCTACGTGACGCACAGCGGTGTCTCCCACAATGAGAATACTTTTCCTGGCCGTGACGTTAACCGTGGGTCGGTGCTGAATAGGCCCCGTTAGCTTATTTGCCATGAGTGTCTGTTTTCGGGCTTTAACCTTTTCGCACGTAAGTTCCAAAATATTTTCAACGGCCCCAAAGCGTGAGTTTTTTTTCTGTGTGCAACAGCTGTTCTAGAATTCGACTGTTACGTCACAGCACTAGCCTTCGCACGGTTGAGAGTTAGCTAATATTAGCGCACACACATACATATACATAGCCTACACCAGTGGCGGCTGGTGAGTTCTAAAATTGGGGAGGACGGGAGAGACCTGTTTGGAATTTTTTTGGAGATTATTGGTCTAAGATTTCTATCTGCATTTTGCACCGTACTGTAAATTGCATAACAATGTTTTTTTTTTTTCTTGTAGCATATTGATTTACATATATACAATGGGGGAAATAAGTATTGGACACGTCAACAATTTTATTATCAAACATATTTCCAATGTAGCTATTCACATGAGATTTTGACCAGACATTGGTATTAACTCAATAAAACTACACAGCTAAAGAAATTGTAACGTTCCAATTCTTTAAAAAAGTTATGTGCAATAAAGTGAAATGACACAGGAAAAAAGTATTGAATGTATTTAATACTTGGTAGGAAAGCCATATTTTTTATATTTGGTTGCATATCCTTTGCACGCCATGACTTTATGATGTCTGTGACCCAACAACATCAAAAGGCTCTTGATATCTTATTCCTACTTTCCCATCTTTCTTTGTGAAGTTAATTTTTGGAAGCGGTCTTCCATCCGCTTTAATGTGCACCTTCTCCTGGTATTGCAATGTACTGAATGGAGTTTGCAATAAAAACTTCACCACATCCTTCTCCCCATTCAACATAACGTTAGCTGCCATGTCCACCATGTCCAGCTATTTCCACCACCTGAGTGACCCACCACCTACTACTCTCAATTTGAAAAAAAAATACTAAATTTGAACAACTATTTTACACTAGGCTATCTATTACATTCAACTGTCTCTCTCAATGTCTCAATGTCAAGCTCAACTCGATGTGAGCCAGCCAGGGCCAGGTACCATGGTTGCCAGATAATTTGTATGTTTCCAGACCAACAGCAGTAAGTGGTTAAAAGCTGCACTAATTGATAAAAATGATACATATTCAACCCACACAAAGCCATTTTTTCAATCTACAATGCAACCAGCCAAATTGTGTATGAAATCTACAAATAATGCAACCCTGTTGTGTAGGGACCCTCCAGGGAATATAAAGCACTCTCAACAGTAAAACCCTACAGCTCTGGCTAGGAAACTCCGATTCACTCACTTTAAAAACTGGGGATGATCAGGGATACGTGCTCTACGGAATGCTCATCTCAGATTTTCATTTCCGATCATGGTATATATTTTTAGATTCGCAATCTTTTGCTCATCAAAATAACCATGATCGGAAATTAAAATCTGAGATGAGCATTCCGTAGAGCACGTATCCCTGACCATCCCCAGTTTTTAAAGTGAGTGAATCGGAGTTTCCTAGCCAGAGCTGTAGGGTTTTACTCTTTTTACCTGTTCTTTTAATACCTCCATGGTTTTACTGCGTGTTTAGAGAGTCCTCTGTTGGCACAGCGAGCGTCATGCTCTGTCTGCAATGACCCGCCTCTTCTCATTTTCTATTGGATGAACAGGACGTCATTCTTTTGTTCTGACCATTTTTGGCTTAGGGAGGACGTCCTCCCTAGCATGTTAGTTTTAACATGGAAAATATAGGAGAGGATAAAAACACCGGGTTAGGTTGCATTTGAATGGAAGTTTATGGAGCTGTAGGGAGGACGGAGAAATATTTCCTCCCTCATCCTCCCTACTCTTTGTTTTTATGCAGGTAGGGGGCGCTGTTGAGACTTTAACATTGGCAATAGGGTTTTGTGCACTGTAAGCTAAATGCTTTGAAATGGATTTGAAAGAGATTTTTTTTAATAGAATCTTTTCTTTTTCTTTTTTTCCTTCAAATTATTGGGGAGGACCATCCTCCCTATCCTCTATGGACGAGCCTCCACTGGCCTACACTATATATATATATATATCAACACTAGATGACTCTCAGTATGTGTGAGGCGACGAGGGACAGTCATCATCTGACTCCGTAGCTAACTGCACCGTCTTTCATTTGCATTAATAAAAATATCTGTCAGCTAATTGTTTGTGTGGTGAAAATGTTTTTATTTTTAATATTTTTCGCATGTTTTCAAATAGTTGTTACAAGTGGTGTATTCCGATTCTAGCAACCATTGCAATGGACACCCATGATGTTGGTAAAGTACATTTTTGAAGGTTGTACGTTACTGCTCACCATATGCTACGAGATGCTATTTATCTCTGATAAAGCTAATAACACGGGCGCAGCCATACAACGTCATCTCTGGTCCAACCAAAGATGATAACGTGACAAGATAACTCACTTCCAGGTTAACTTGTTTGAGAATTGATATGGTTACAGTTGGGAGCAAGTGGAGCATCTCTTCATCATGTATCATCTTTGGTTGAATGCGGAAGAACAAGATGGCAGCACCACAAATCAATATTAGCCTACTGCCGGATTATTTTTGAAAATGCGTTTTTAGAGTATTTCGTCAATTATTTTGATCACAGATGAGTTTACCCGTGATGTAAAACATTGTAAAGTGTAATCGCTATAAGATTGTGTATATTATATTTTCTGTCAGCCCGTAGTTAGCTCATTTTGACAGCTTGGTTAGCACTGACGTTAGCAAACTGTAGCTAAATCAACGTTATAGGCTAGGGTGTATTTGCTGCTTACATTACTTCTGTGAAAGTGTGAACGTCTGCATAAACAAATAAATGTAAATGTTGTAAAGATGTTTATTTGGTACAATGTTTTTGTGGAACAGTGTGTTTAGTCCTAGGGTTAGCCCACAGGTTTATTGTTGCGTCATTCGTAAATAGACGATTTGTGAATGCGCATGTAAGTGAGATCGTCGGTATAATACAGCTAGCTACGTAGTAACCCATATGCATACACTGCAAATTAAACTAGATGACTATTCGGATAACAACTAGCATTGACATAGTAACATTTGCATTTCAGTACAACAATAAACGACTAGGTACCGCACTGGAATCATGTTTGCACTTTTACATTAGGAAGCAATTGTTAGCTTGTGAGGTTAAAAACCACCAAACTGCTAAGATAGCTCAGTGTTGATGTAACGAAGATATTCGATGCACAGCAATGTGTCATTTATCGTTCATTTTAGCTTCTGAAATCGCAAGTTGATGGTATATTTTCCATAATATACACACCTCTGTGACGTGTCTAAACCGTGTTTCGCCTGCAGTAAAGCATTGTGACCGCATTCTCAACGGAGCGTTCCAGTGATACGTTCTAATCACATATTTGTGATGGTACGTGTTTGGGCCATGTCTGGAATGATCACATATTTGTGATGGTACGCGCGAAAGGGTTAAGCTCATTCACTACACTATTTGTGCTTTGCACTGGTTCATAGCCTTCCGTGTTGGATGATTCTTCATGCAAGTTCATAAGCGGTTCAAATCTGTTACTTAGAGGGTACTGTTCGCTCCTGATGGAACAATCCTGCCATGCCATGACAAGTCCAAGTTAATCCATCTTCTCGAGAAGCTGACAAGAGCAGACATGCTCTATGAAGACCATCAGCCGCCTCAAGCTGGAAGTGCTACCCACCAAGATGCAATAGATAAAGGATTCACAGACCCCAAATCTACTGGTCAGCCAAGTCGGAAGATAGTACTGGTGGATGGCATGGTGCTTGCGCAGAAGCTGAGCAAAAAACCAGCCACTGTAGTGACAGTCAAGGATCTGAGTGGCTGCTTCAATGACAGACTGATGTCACTAACACGAGATTATGATGAAATCATCCTTGTGTTCGACACATACAGGGCAGATTCTCTGAAGAGTGCAACCAGAGACAAACGAAAACAAGGAAAAGCTTCTATCCAGTATCATAAAGTCAGAGATGACACCAACATCAAACACGTCCCAATGAGCAGGTTCCTCTCTCATGACAAAACGAAGGCTGATCTGACTGACTATCTTGCTGCCAAAATTCTAAAGTACAACAGGGGATCCTCCAAGCTGATCATTACGTCTGCTTCTGGGCACACTAGGAGCAACAAAGACCTGGTCTTTGAGCACAACAACCACGAAGAAGCAGACACACTTCTTATCCACCAGGCTGTGCTAGCATCACAGCGAAACCCACCTGATGCACAGTTGGTGTTCATCTCGCCAGACACAGACGTTCTAGTGCTAGTCATAGCAAACTATGATCTCTTGCTGATGAACACGTCCATTTATATGGCCTCTGGTGTTGTGCAGATTGAACCACTGTGGCGAGCTCTAGGTACAGAAAGAGCAAAGGCTTTGCCAGCATTCCATGCATTCACTGTGGCCGACAACACAGGGAGGTTCTCCCGTATAGGCAAGGCAACCTGGCTGCAGGTCTACCTCAAAGCAGATGAAGATGTTATCGATGCTCTGCAGATGCTTTTGGGTGAAGCAGAAGTGGCAGAGGGAATGCTGTCAACACTGGCTTCCTTTGTGTGTGCAGCTTACTCACCCAAGGGTATCAACATCAGAACAATCCCTCAACTGCGATGGCACCTCTTCTGCAACCATAGGGCAGAAAGTGACAAGCTCCCTCCAACACTTGGAGCTCTGAAGCAGCACATCTTGAGGGCCCATGTCCAAACAAGGGTATGGGCACAGGCAGTCATTGCTCTGCAGGATCCACAACTGGATCCCCTGTAAAACGGGTACTCAAAACACTCAGATGGCATGCTGAAACTAACGGCCACAGAGGTCCTCCCAGCCCCAAAGTCCATCATTGAGATGGTGCAATGCAAGTGCAAATCTTACTGTTCTTCTGGCAGATGTTCCTGCAGAGCTAAGAACTTAGCCTGTACCGACATGTGTCAGTGTAGCAGCCAGTGCCAGAACGATGATGATTCCAAAGCCGTGATGCACGAAAGCGATGATGATGAACTACTCTAACTTCTCCTCCTCTCGACTTCCCTCTCGAATCATAGACAAACAGACACCTTAGCCCACATGCACATTGACACGCATTGGACTCGCCATTCACATATCACATCACACATAGCATAAACGCTTATACATAGTCAAGAGACACAACCCGCCTGTCATTACACATAGAGTAAATACACATCCCACAAACAGAACAACCAGCACACCCGGCTTGATTATTGTAACGCTCTGTTCTCCTGCCTCAACAAAATATCAATAAACCGGTTACAACAGGTCCAAAATGCTGCAGCCAGATTACTCACTCGGTCCAAAAAAACATGCCACATCACTCCGATCCTTTCCGCCCTGCACTGGCTCCCTGTCCATCTCAGAACACAATTTAAAGTCCTTCTCTTCACATATAGAGCTGTCCATGGCCAAGCCCCCGCCTACATTCACGACCTTATCCACCCTTACAGGATAAACCAGGCCCTGAGGTCCTCCGAGCAAGGCCTTTTAAGGGTGCCACGAACCAGATTAAAAACTAAGGGGGACCGTGCCTTTGAGGCGGTGGCCCCAAGGCTATGGAATTAACTCCCCCAGGACCTGAGAGCCTCCGTCTCAGTGGAGATTTTTAAGGGGCAGCTGAAGACTCACCTTTTCCGACAAGCTTTTGGGGTGTCGGGGGAGGTGAGTTTTTAACTGTCCTACATTGGTGTTTCGTCCTAAACTGTACTGCTGTGTTTCATGCCTTTTTTTGTACATGTTATAGTTGTATTGTATTGTGTATTGTGTACTGTCTGTAAAGCACTCTGTACATTCGTGTTGAGAAGGGCGCTATATAAATAAAGTTTTACTTACTTACCGTATCTCAAAGTACTTTCTGCTTGGCGAATAACATCTATAGCCGGCACGATCTCCTAAAAATAGGATTACGGAGCGAGGAATGTGTCACAGCTAAGTTCCACCGCTCATACAACATTCCGGCAGACATAGCCAGGACTCCCGGCTCTCCGTGGTTCACCATCCCGGCGAGAAGGAGGCGGCGGCGGCGCAGAGAGAGGAAGCAGAAGCGGGGCTGCAGAGCCGGCGTACTAGCAAGGCTACGGAGGCAGCCACACAAACCACCGCTTCCTGATATTTTTCTCGCCAACGCAAGGTCCCTCGTCAACAAGCTGGATGAGCTGAAACTGCGGATTACAACGAACAAGATCATCGGGGATTGTAGCATTCTGCTTATCACGGAAACCTGGTTTCATCCACTCATCCCGGATGCGGCAATTGAGCTAGCAGGCCGCACAGCATATCGGCATGACAGAACTACGGACTCCGGTAAGAGCAAGGGAGGGGGGTTATGCATCTATGTGAACAACCAGGCGCGTAGAATACGGGGGGGACGGTGGGTACACGTACCCACCAGTTTTCGTCATGAGTCATTTTGTACCCACCACTTTTTTTAAAAAAAACTCGAGCTCAATTTAGTAAAAAAAAAAAAAAAAAGTTCATAACACATATAATTCTTGAGCGACAGATGCCAACAGATCCACAAAAATCTCTATCCGCACAGGCACCAGGCACAGCTGTAGCTGCTGCTGCTGCTGCGGGGCAACTGCACGCTTCTCGCACGCTTCTCTGTTTACTGCAACAACTGTAACATTCTAGGTTGTGGAGGGGTGGGTAGCACGTGTTTGCCAAATGTAACGACTTTAACGACTTTGATTGGAATCCCCCGTGTGGGAATCGCACATGATTGGATGATGTCATGTCACTGATGCTACAGGTGCAGCTGACGACGTGCCTGTTTAGCTACTTCTCCTGGCCATCTGACAGGAAAAAATTGTTCGTAGTCGCACGTTAATGGATAAACTTCTAGGACTACTGGCCCCCCCGTCTCACCTTGGCACCATGGTCTTCAGGATCATCTGACTGGCCTCCTGGCAAGAATGGAACTGGCAGCTTGCTTGCTGTCATCCAGCTGAGTGACCGCTGTATCGGTGGCCAGAAAAACTCTGCTAGAAGGCTACTTCTCGGCAGAAGACGGGATGTGGCTCTTTGCCGGCCCACCATATCGGTTGGATGGTTTCCTCATATGTGGCATGTGGCAGGTTACTCAGGTAGGTGACGCCTATTCATATACTCTTAACAATCAGTAAAAAACTCCTTTCTCGTAGTTTTGACCAAGAGCAGCGAGTTAGCTAGATTGATAGCTTCTAGCAGCTATCATTGACGTTAGCCAACATTAGCTTCCAGAAGCCAAGTAGCCGCTAGCTGCTACGTGAGTCGAGTCCCCTTTCAATTTAGTTTTTTCTCGGAGCCCGAGGAGACAGACAGTTTGGGAAGTTGGGTCAATGTGTTAAGTACAAAACGGGTGTGTCCGACTGTTACTTAAGAAGTTGTAACATGAGGGTGGGGGGTGTTGGGAAAATAAAGATACCCGTTGGCATTGTCTTGTTAGTGCTAGCTAACTAATGTTCGTTGGAGGTGCTAGTCTAGTATTAGCGCAAACAGTAGCTGCTAGCTGCTAAGCTAGAGACTGTGACTGACTTGAGGGGCATACTTTTAGTATTAGGAAATGTCTTGTCGTATCTGTTGAGCCTGTGCACTTTATCTGTTTCACCGTGGGAGAGCGAGAAGCGTGGGAGAGTGAGAAGCGTCGTCTCGATTCCTTTGTAGCAGCTATATCTGCATGTGAAGAAATTGACATTGAAGCTACTTTGACTTTGATGTTGACTGAGTGAGCAGCTAGCTGTGGTTAGCCATAGCTGCTACAGCTTACCTCAGCTGACTAAGCAGTTCGCGACATTATTGTAGCACCTTGAGCTTCGGTGTAGTATTATTTTGAGTTCAGACCAGAGTTCAAAAGGAAACCTGTATGTACGCTACCCTCGGCCAGTCTTCCCATGTGTTGTATTTTAAAGAAAGTTTCCTGAATTGTTTGCAAAAGAGAAATTATGTGTTGCTTTTTAATTGGGTTACTATTTCTAGCAGAACACGAAAAGCACGTGTGTGTATGTGACCTCATGCTGGACAACTGTCTGCTAAGAAATACTGCCAATTCAGCCTTAAAATATGCCAACATTTCGTTTTGTTTATCAGGGCTGGCCACCGAGACCCGAAAGTGTGAGGTTGATGCGGTGCAGCACATCGGCTACAACTATCCCACTTAAGATGGTGTAGGCAGGGCCGGCCCGTGCATATCTGCCGCTCTAGGCGAAAAACAATTATGCCGCCCCTGAGTCATATTATTTGCAACGTATGGTCCATACCAGCAACAACACACACACGCCAATATGTCATACAAAAGCAATCAGCAGGTCTGCATAATAACCCCAATAACCTTCCAAATAATTTACAGCAGTCACGAGCATGGGCGTAGGTTTGGTTTGAAATGTGCTGGGGACAAAGACGCATTCGGAAGTGCATTTTCAGAAGTGCTGGGTACAATGACGCGCATTCATATAATTGTTGACGGGGGGGGGGGGGGGAAGGGGGTTGATCGTCTTCTTATTTTTATACTTTATTTCTCGATTAATTAATCTGTCGCTCAAGAATTATATGTGTTATGAACTTTTTTTTTTTTTTTTGGATTTGGCTCACATTTTGCCGCCCTCGCCAAAGTGCCGCCCTAGGCAACCGCCTAGTTCGCCTATATGGACGAGCCGGCCCTGGGTGTAGGGGTGATGCTTCTGCAGCCAGCACTGAGAAGAGGTGGGTAGGCTGTTATGAAAATGCCAAAGTAAGAACCCTGACCAGATGTGAATTCAGCAGATTTTTAATTGATTGTAAAAGAAACCAGAAATTAAGTGCATGTTAATTCAGCAGATTTTTAAATGAACATGTGTGTGACAGACTGGACAACTATCGCCTAGTCTGCCTCAAAATGCACCAAAGAGATGTGACCGCCTCTCTGACATCCCAATGAAGGCCACAGCTATTTGCTCTCTGTTAATAGCTTGGAGTTTCTCCCTGTGGACGTGGCAGACTGACACACTGTTGAGCCTGCACTGTGTCATCGTGGAGCGGAGCCAGGTCTTCAGACGGCGCAGCGCACTGAAACTCCGCTCAGCTTCACAAGACGACGCAGGGACCACAAGCAACAGCCTAATGAGAGTCTCCACCTGATGAAACAGTCGTCTTACTTCTGGCACCATGGTCGTAAGGAGCTGACTGGCCTCCTGGCAAGAAGTGAACTGGTAGCTGGCTTTCATCATAGCCAGCTGCACTTGCAGCAGCTCAGCATCCAACTCTGGGTACCGTGCCACTGCCTCACTACACTTTCCTGTCAGCAGGTGTTCCTCCAACTTGGCCAGATAGCCAAGGCCCTCCTGGTGGAATCTGTCATCCAGCTGAGTGACCGCTGTATCGGTGGCGCAGAAAAACTGTACTCTGAAGTACTCCTCGGCAGAAGAGGGGATGTGGCTCTCTGCCGGCCCACCATATCGGTTGGAAGCTTTCCTCACATGTGGCAGCTTTATCGGCTCGAGGTCAAAAGATGTGGTGAGTTCTACAGCTCTTGAGTAGAGGCTCATAAATGAATCATCTGTTCTCCCTGCCACTAAGGCTTTTTTCGTGCATTCCACAGCCTTCAACATTCCGCCAATTGTCACTGCTCTCCCTTGCAAGCTCCTATTGAGGCCTTCCAGCTTCAGGAGGATCTCCTGCCCCAGTACAAGGCCAAGGATGGTGATGCCTTTGTTAAAATGGTCAAGAAGACCTCTTGCTCTAGGAGCTGAGACACTCCCCTTAAGTGCAGCCATCTCCTCCAGTGCAGCCAGGACCAGCTCATATTGGGTAAGGACTGACTTGATGGCTGGTGTGCGCACAGTCCATCTTGTGGCACACAACGGTTTGATAGTGGTGACCGAGCCATTTTCAGAGATTGCTATCTGTTTAAAGATGGTCTTAAACTTCCCCGACTGGCCAAACAAGCAACCCAGGTCATGGATCCAGTGGAGGGCATCGTTGACCACTGGTGCAGATGAGGAGACCGCCTGAGTGACCAGGTTCACACAATGCGGCCCACAGTGGATGAAGGTGGCAAGCGGCTGAACTCGGCGGACCAGAGCTTGCATCCCGGATATGTGCCCTGACATGTTTGCCGCGCCATCGTATGTTTGGCCACGAAGACCTGAGAGTGGGAGGTTGAGGCGGAGCAGCACATCAGAGGCAATTTTCCAGAGATGCTCGGCAGTTGTGGACGAGGCCTCGTACATCCCCACAAACTCCTCCCTTGGCTCCAGGTCCTTGTCGACATAGCGGAGGCAGATGGAGATCTGCTCCGTTCCGCTGATGTCCTGGGTCCCATCCATAATGATTGAGTACTGCAGCACTGGTAAGGCTGATATTTCCCCAACTATCCCCCTTATTATGGTGTTTCCCATGATGCTTAATATCTCATTTTGCACATCAGGGCTGGTGTAGGAGTGGTTTTTCTGCAGCCAACTTGCCAAGTTGGGGTCATCCTCCGCCTTATCCCTAAGATAGGTCTGGAAGTTTCCCTCCTCTGCGGAATGGCCCCTAAGAGCCAAGCCCTGCTTTGACAGGTACCTTACAGCACCTACGATTTGCAGCAGAGCAGACCTGGCTGCTTCTTGGGCACTTGCTGACGGTGTGCAAAGCTGGTTCCTAACAGAATTGCGTAAGTGTGTGTGTGTGGTGACTGCTATGCCATGTGCCTTGCTGCACTCGTGACGACTGAAAGCCTCCCTACCCTTTCTCCAGTTCCTGAATCCTAATGAAATGAATGTTTGCTCGGCACTTTTAGCCAAGGTGGAGGTTTTCTGTGCAAAGGTGTTCATGCAATGGATACACAAAGCCCCTTTAAGTTGATGGCTGTAGTGTAGCCACGGGAATGCTTCATACCAACTATCTTGGAACCTAAATGTATGATTTGGCATTGTTAGTGGCTCAATATCCCTGGCACTGGGCTGGTACGGGCAGTCCAAAGGATGTTCGAGCTGGATCCCCTCAATTTGAGTAGCTGGCTGTTCCTGAAATGTAATTAGTTCATTGAATATAAATTAGGGGGTAATTACTGTTTTTTAATTATGTTTTTAAAATGTTCAAAGTTATTTTTTTTCAGTTGTGTATTGACCTCACCTCTTCATTTTCCACAAGTTCAAGCTCAAGTTCCTGTTGGTCAGTAAGTTCTTGTTCCTGATAAAATTCAAACAAATACAGTGATTGATGGTATCTTATGTGATTTTGCCCCGTCTAATTTTTGAGATTCTTACAATGGCTGGATTTCTCCTTTTAGGACCTTGTTTTTGAATGTGTTACCTCACCTCTTCACTGTTCGTCACCAGTTCCTGCCTTTCATTTAGTTCTGCACTTAGTTCCTGTTCCTGATAAAACAAATAAAATGTGTTGATTCCATTGATTTTGTCCTGTTTTCATTTTTATTGTGGTTTTAGGTGGTGTACACCCAACAGTGTAGTTCTTGTAATATCTTATCTTTTACCCAAAACGTACATTTAATAAATAACTAATATTAAGTAATTGGTTTGGCTACAAGATGGGTTTCAGGTCATTGTGTTGTTGATACGGTAAAAATGATACAGGTGTCATACGGACATCTAGTGGTGGGTCTGCAAACTGCAAACGAGAAGTCACCTATTGCCCTGATTAGTCAGTTGCGCGGGCCAATAGTTTTTCATGGAGGCTTGTACGTTAACCGCGCGAATCAGCGGCAGTCAAGAGGATCACCACCACTGGACGGATCATGACTCATGAGCTAAGTTCAGTTTAAAGTGTTTGTAGTTGCAAGCAATAGATTAAATTTGCTCAGCCGCCCTCCATTAATCAATCCATACTCTTGTACATTTCCCGGTTATCCAAATTCATATATTTATTAAAATAAGAAAGCTATTTTTAAGCATGCTACTAGCCATAGCCAACACTGTGCCGCTAGTAACAGCTACCTAGCTAGTAGCAGCTAACCGTGTCTGTCAAGAAGAATGACAGATTAGGTTATTCATTTAGCCGATAACAATATACCGGCACACTTACTGTAGGCCTACATGGCTGCTTGGCTTTAAAAAAAGCTCTGATGTCCAGTCCACTACCTCTTTTGGACATGATGATGAGGTCTTTCTCTCAGTTGTTAAACAATCGCGCTCCTTTTTTTAAAAGAATGTCGTGAGTGTAGATGTCCCCTCTGCGGCACCGTAGTTTGTTTGTTTATTTATTTATTAAATGAGCTGACCGCTTAGCATGGACAGGAAACAAGGCATCGTATGATCATATCTATAGGCTACGTAGTCTTTACTTCTGATGCAATGAGCCGAGGTGTCAGGCGAGCAAGACATTGATTTTAGCCTATACAGCAACATACCACGTTGCTAGTGCCATGGCCCATGGACTATATCAAAGTGATAACCTGTAGAAGAACAAATGTATGTTGTACACAGCATGGATATGCAGACGACCACTGACACAAAGGTAAGACGCGATATGTTTATTACTTATTTGCTGGTGTTGTTGTGGCTAGGTTTTGTCTTGTGCATTTTGCACACAAATGATGGCGGGCTGTTTTAACTCTTCTCAACTCTTGTTGCAATTAATGTTAGCCTTAGCCACCAACTTAGTTATGGTTTGCAATCGTACAGCAAGCATTGGTGTTGGAGATGGTCACTCATGGAGTAGTCGGTATCTTGTTTAATTATTGTTTGAATCTATTGCTGAATTCTGGAATAGTTGTGATGATGATGGGGATTGCATATCGGCATAGGCTATGCTTTGAAGTTTTGGTCAGGAATGCCTGATGTAGATTGGATGGATGCATATTGTTGTGGATTGAGAGCAGTCAGCTCGTGGTGTGATTTGTTCGTCTGTGCGAGTCTTGCCACACATATTTTTGCTTTTTCAATCTTGGCGAAATGTGTAGTGTAGAAGTTGTGTTCTGTGTGTGTGTGTCTGTGTATGGTCAATTGTACTGGGAATTTAAACTATAACATCAAAATATTAGCAAAAGGCATAGCCACACATTTGATTTACTCTGAACTTCAACACGTAGCCTAGGTAGGGCTATTTTCAGAAGACAGTGGGTCAAATGTGTAATGCTTTTTGAAAACTTAGGCTTGGCTTTCTTCTTCATAAAACGTGTCGGATGTCATCACATTTTTGTATACATTTTTATGAATTAACATGACCTGCGCGAAAGGGGGGAAAAATGAATGCGCGTCATTGTACCCAGCACTTCTGAAAATGCACTTCCGAATGCGTCTTTGTCCCCAGCACATTTCAAACCAAACCTACGCCCATGTGAACAACAGCTGGTGCACAAATGCCAAGATGGTAGCCAGCCACTGCTCCCCGGACCTGGAGTATGTGACTGTTAAATGCAGGCCCATATATCTTCCGCGGGAGTTTACCGTCATACTGCTAACTGCGGTGTATATACCACCTGATGCTAATGCTAGCTCGGCTCTGGGACATTTGCATAACACTATTAGCAGTCAACAGAGCAGGTATCCTGAGGCTGTTCACATCATAGCTGGGGATTTCAACCATGCTGATTTGAAAGCAGTGCTCCCTAAACTCCACCAGCACATAAAGTGTGCAACTAGGGGAGCAAATACACTGGATAAGGTTTATACCAACATCAAGCACGGCTATAGGGCTAAACCACTACCCCACCTAGACCAGTCTGACCACTGGTCCCTGCTTTTGATCCCGACATACACCCCCCTCAGGAAAAGGGCTCTCACCATAACAAAGACTGTAAAAACATGGCCTGAAGGTGCCTCTCAACAGCTGCAGGACTGCTTCCAGAGAACCAACTGGGATACTTTTGAACACCAGGACCTAGAGGTATATACGGCAGTGGTCCTAGATTACATCAAGTTCTGCATGGACACTGTTACTATAGACAAGTGTATACGGGTCTATCCCAACCGGAAGCCCTGGATGACGAGGGAGGTCCAGAACCTGCTGAAGGAGAGGGATAATGCTTTTAGGTCTGGGGATGGGGCACAATACAGTGCTGCCAGAGCCAACCTGAAGAGAGGCATCTGAGAGGCTAGGGCAGCTTACAGGAGGAGGATAGAGGGCTATCTGAGCAGCAACAACAACAGGCAGGTTTGGCAGGGGGTCCAGCACATCACCAGCCACAAGTCCAGCAACCTTTCAGCTGCTAAGGGTGACGCCTCGCTGGCAGAGGAGCTGAACCTCTTCTTTGCCCGCTTTGAGGTGGAGTCAGCGGCGGCCACATCACACCCACCTGTCCACAGCGGCTACACACTCACAGTGGAGGAATGTGAGGTGAGGCGTACGCTGAGGGCGGTGAACCCATGGAAAGCTGCAGGACCCGATGGTGTGGCTGGACGGGTGCTGAAAGACTGCGCGGACCAGCTGGCTGGAGTTTTTACCAAAATCTTTAACCAGTCCCTGTCCCAGTCCACTGTCCCATCCTGCCTGAAGCGCTCGGTCATAATCCCGCTGCCATAAAAGTCTACCATTAACAGCATGAACGACTACCGTCCAGTTGCACTCACACCCATTATTATGAAGTGTTTCGAGAAACTGGTACGGAGTCACATCATCGACAGCCTGCCACCTGCTCTGGACACACATCAGTTTGCCTACAAGGCAAATAGATCCACAGAGGATGCTATTGCTACAGCTCTCCATGCTGCTTTGACCCATCTGGAGCAGCGGGAGAGCTATGCGAGGCTGCTCTTTGTGGATTTTAGCTCGGCTTTTAACACTATACTCCCCCACAGTCTGGTGTCCAAGCTGGCAGACCTGGGACTTTCAACATCCATCTGCTACTGGATCCTGGACTTCCTGTCGGGTCGCTCCCAGAAGGTTAGAGTAGGCCCCCACACCTCCACAGCTATTAGTCTCAGCACTGGCTCCCCGCAGGGCTGCGTGCTGAGCCCCCTACTCTACACCCTCTACACCCACGACTGTGCCCCCGCCCACCCCAGCAACACCATCATAAAGTTCGCCGACGACACCATGGTGGTCGGACTCATCTCTGGAGGGGATGAGTCGGCATACAGGGATGAGGTAGAGCAGCTGTTGCGGTGGTGCGGGGACCACAACCTGGTTCTTAATACCACCAAGACAAAGGAGCTGATCATCGACTACAGGAGGAAGAAAACAGACATTACACCACTCTACATCAGGGGGGTCAGTGTGGAGAGGGTCTCGACGTTCCGTTTCCTGGGCGTCAAGATTGAGGAGGGCCTGAACTGGAGCGCTAACACCACAGAGCAGGTAAAGAAGGCACAGCAGAGACTTTACTTCCTGAGAGTGCTCAGGAGGAACCACCTCTCCCAGAAGCTGCTTGTGGTCTTCTACCACTGCTCTATAGAAAGTGTGCTCACATACTGTTTGTGTGTGTGGTACGCCAGCTGCACAGCAGCAGAAAAGAAGGCGCTCCAGAGGATCATCACCACTGCCGGGAAAATCATTGGCTGCCCTCTCCCCTCTCTGGAAGTTCTCTATAGCTCTCGTTGTCTTACAAAGGCAAAAAATATCCTCAAGGACTCATCACACCCAGGACAATGTTTGTTTGAGCTGCTGCCCTCAGGCAGGAGATACAGGACTTTTAAAACAAGAACAAACCGGTTAAAGAACAGTTTTTATCCCAAAGCAGTAATAGCACTAAATAATAAATAGATGCACTAAGGCTGGTTTTTTTCTTAAAGTGCAATATGGGGGGATGTGCAATAGTGTCCAGTATAAATGTGTGCTTTTATTTATTTATTTATTTTTATTATATTTTTATCTTATTAGAATTGGTTTTATAGGGGAGATGTGCAAAAGGGGAGTGTTCCAGTATGAATGTGTGTATTTTATTTTATTTCATTAATGTTTTTTATAGTTCCTTTTTTTATACTGTGGAGGATGCACTTCTTCAATCTCGTTGTTATGAAAATTGACAATGACAATAAAAGCATATCATATCATATCATATCATACACTCCCTGCATTCCTCCCATTTATTTCTTTCGTTTTATTCCCTTGTTTATTTTTATCATTAAATACGCCATTAGGCTAAAGATTTACCTGCCTCTGTACTGCCTTACTGGTTCCACTCCGGCCGTTGCCATAACATCGAGACTGTCTAATGCAGAAGGTTGTCATGATCATACTGTGGTCTAAACGCGCATGTCGTGATGCTGAAGATGGTTAGAGAAGTTCACACTTGCTAAATTGCTAAAACTCGTAACTCAATCTGTTAACTTCAATAAAAATGGAAAAAAGTATTTTAAATTGCATTTTAGTTGGTTCTACCTCATTTATTTTGGCACCATTGGATTTGTTGACCCTGAAAATGTAGGTTTAGCAGTTAAAATCAATGTTCTAGCTTATTTAGAAGCCGAGATATTACAATACTTGTCTATTACGGTGGCCATTTTGTAAATGCCAAGATGGCCGCCTTATAGACATCTGTGTAAATGGAAACATAGATTTTCTGATTTCTCATACAATACCCTTTCCAAAAATGTATAGATTAGCAAACCCCCCCAAAAAACCAACAAAATTATATAGCAAACCTGACTAAAACTCACATTGTCCCATGTGACAACACATGTCAGCTGCTCTGGTCTATCTTGTGTGTGTGCACGTGTGAGTGTATATGTGCGTGTTTCTGTGTGTATGTGCATGTCTGTGTGAGTGTGTGTGGAGCTCATTTCTGCAGCACTGCGAAAGGCATATTTCCTCTGTGTTTCAGGTCCTCTTTACAGTAAGGCTGGTAAGATGCTAAGACCGTGCTTAGCTACTCTGAGCTGCAGAGGGGACAGGCTCTCCTGTATTTGCTCCATTTAGGGGTGGCTTTGGGACGTACACGAGGGATACTGCCAACTTAGCTTGTGCACACTATGCTGTCTGTACTACGGTCCCCTTGTAGTAGTATAAATTAGGTACTCTGCAGTACAGGAATCGCTGAGTATTGATATGTTACAGTAAATAACAATAGAGCAGGTCTACTTATTCTCATTTCTAAATGTTTGTCAGCCATTGTCCTCCACATACAGGAGAGCTCACATTTTCCCCTTTTATTTGTGCTAAAGCTCTGATTGCTGATTGAATAATTAAATCAATTAGTGTTTTACCTGTGAAGAATGTGTGTTAATTGATATTTGAATTTATAGTTTTTAATGGCAGTGTTTTTCACATGAAAGCAAGAAATACTTTTGGAAATTTGTGCCTAAAACAGGAGAATTGTGTTCATGTATTCAAATTTGTGTTAAAACAAGCAAAATAGTGCTTATAATTTAGAAAAGATTGTCTATCGTTTGGCAAATAAACTTAATGTTTTATATATAGGGTCATAATACCAATTTTAGTGTCTAAACAATTGAGGAAAACTGTAAACTCAAACAGTGCTGTTAAACTCAGTTGGCAGCTCACGTTCAAGCAATCTTACCTGCCGATGGCAAACCATCTTGCATCATGCTCCATCATGTATTTGATCGTGAAAGGTTACCCAGCAAGAAAGCAATGATAAGGCTAAAGTTGGTGCCAGCTGTATGTTTGCCAGAATTCTGCAAATCAGCACGACGGCAGGCTGGTAATGGCAGATTAGTTCACCAATGGTCTTGACTTCTTTTAGCATGGAATCCTCAACTGAACTCCCTCATCTCATTTACCCACAAGTAGACCACTGTAGAGGCAATCTGGAAAAACATGTTGGTGGATCGACAGCTGTGCAGAAGCATGGCTACTGGACACTGTTCGCTGGCATAGTAGATTTATCAGGCTTCTTCAATGAGGTGTTTCTTTGAATTAAAACTTTCCAAGGAGAAACACATTGCGGAAGTGACATCTTAATAAACCAGGTATTCTCCTGAACTGGCCCAATTTTAGACAGAAAGTAGTCATTGTACTTTGCAGAAGGAAATTAAAGGTATTTACAGATTTGTTGAGGTAACCAATTATCTCATATCCCATATTTTTTTCAGTATTTTTTGCTTCCTCTCTTTTGAATATTTGTCTCACTTGAGAAAAGAGATTCAAAAATATTTGAATCCACAAAAAAACACTTTTAATACAGAATGCATTTTGATGGTGCAGTCGGCACAAGTGGACATCCCTTGATCAAAGACACATCCTTTCATCTTCACCTCACATATTGCAGACACCAAGATGGAATAAACAAGCTTTATTCAGAGTTGACAGAAAACGGGTCAAGGGCCAGCAAACAGTGCAATGCAGGAAAGGCAGAAATATAGTCAGGTCCAGGCAGGGGTCCAGGTAATCAGAGCAATACAGAGAAGGCAGGGCGAAGTCCAGAACAGGCGGAGGTCAGAACAGCGAGATCAGTCAGAGGCTGGAGAACGGGGGGGGGGGGGGGTGAATTAATCTGTCTCGTTTGATAGCTCAGACCCTTGATGACGTACAGCCATTTCGCCAGTCATGTGTTCCATACTGTACCAGCGTAATTTACAGCTGAATCTAGTCTCACCCGCCAATTCCCATAGAGATCAGTTCAAATGCAGAGAGGTTATCGTATCTCTTGTAACAGTACCTGAAAATAAGATATCGAGTCTTTTGATGTTGATTGGTCACAGACTTCAGGAAGTAACAGCATGCAAAGGATATGTGACCAAATATTAAATATGATACTTTAAAAATATGTTAAAGCAAAAATATTCTAATTTTCTGAGACACTGAATTTTGGGTTTCATTAGCTGTAAGCCATAATCATCAAAATTACAAGAAATAAAGGCTTGAAATATTTCACTCTATGTGTAATGAATCTATATAATATATGAGTTTCACTTTCTGAAATGAGTGACAAAAAATATAGAACTTTTTCACGATATTCTAATTTTTTGAGCTGCACCTGTATATATATACACAAACCCCAATTCGAAAAAAGTTGGGACAGTATGTAAAACGTTTTACCTTTTCAACTTTATTGATTTTTGTAAATATACGCAAATTCGGAATTTGATGCATGTACACGTTCCAAAAAAGTTGGAACAGGTGCAAAAAACAAATAAATGCAAAAATAAACAACAATAATAAAAAATACTTTGGTTTATACTAAGCCTACAGAAAAAAGGGAATATTAAAAATAGTAAACTAGTAGGCCTAGCCTAGTGTAAGCTGTGCTCACTAGATATCTTTAGCTTCGCCTACTTTTAACTAAAAAGTGGCCCGTTTGTTTCCAAAGACGGTTATCTTAGACATATGTTTTTTTTTTCGGTTTTTTCGTGCTGTTATGGTTTTGAAAGCTCCACGCTATGGTGGCTATGATGCAGCTTTGGCAAAAACGGGTATGCAGTAACGGCATAGCCTTTTTCTTTTTTTTTCTTTTCAAAGAGGGAATTTCCCGATACAACTGCTGACTTTTGGTGAAAGCGCCGCCGTGGTGATAGATTATCCTAACATGTCAGAGAATGTAAACAAGTTGTCGATTTTCATGGTAAGAAGAAATTTTATGACGTTAGTTAGCTTACCCACAAAGTTACAAAACATTAGCTAGCAAGCAAGCTTATACAGCTGGCAGTTAGCTAACATAAAACAACCATCTTTTAGTTAACTAACTTACTCTGGCGTTATTTCAGGGAAGTTGGGGAACAGGAACCAGGTAACGTTACACTGACTGCATCCAAGGAGGTTTAATCATAACGACTGCACCTCGCGCAGTGGTCAGGAACAAAGAAAGAGGCTTGCATCCTATTGGCTGCGTGCATTCGAGATGCATTCAACAGAGGCAACATTGCGTAAAATGTACAGCTTTTAAACTGAATAGAAATGCGATATAAATCTTACTTTAATAGTTGAAAAACTGAACCAATTAGAACCAGAACGGTGTCCACCCTCAACATTTACTCCCAGTTTACTCCCCGGACGCCGTCCCCTTGCGTCACCCGCAATTTCCAGCACTGCTTGTAAGAGTACCAGAAAATAAGATATCAAGAGTCTTTTGATGTTGTTGGGTCACAGACAGCAGGAAGTCATGCAAAGGATATGCGACCAAATACAGTCAAGCCTGCACACCCCTTTCACCTTCTCCACGTTTTATTACGTTACAGACTTATACTACAATAGATTGAGTTCATTTTTTGCCTCAAACATCTACACACAATAGCCAATAATGACGAAGTAAAAACAGGTTTTTATAAAATATGCAATTTTATTTTACTGACAAAAATAAGTTATTTAGGGGTTACATATCTGTACACACCCTTAGCCTAATACTTAGTTGCTGCACCTTTGGCAGCGATTACAGCTTCAAGGCGTCTTGGGAAAGAAGCTACGAGCTTGGCACACTTGTTTCTGGACATTTTTGCCCATTCCTCTTGGCATATCCTTGCAAGCTCCGTCAGGTTGGATGGGGAGCGTCGGTACACAGCCATTTTCAGCCCTTTCCACAGATGTTCAATTGGATTCAGGTCTGGGCTCTGGCTGGGCCACTCAAGGACAAGTACTTGACTCAGCTGTGTAGCTGTCAGCTGCTGCTGAGACTTAATTCATGATGTAAACAGTATGGTGGATACAGGTAAAGTGGGACAGCAGGGACACTTCAATTTCATCATCTTTATCTTTGTGTATATATTTCCATTACTAAAAATAAACTAAGTTTATTATACGTTTCCGTAGCTCTGACATTTAAACCATTTGGATCATAATTTAAAACTATGCTAAATGTAAATGATCAGAAAGTGTCCCACTTTACCTGTATTCACCTGTATTTGCCTGTATTTATCCTATTTAGATATATTAGTATGATTGTGATAATTGTCTTAACGGGGGTTCATGCTTCTTGACCACTCTATAGGGTTTTGGGTTCACCAACCATAGGAAAAAATATCTGTGGGAAACTGTTACATTGCAGTGATATGATCCATAATTACATTGTTAACATATTTCACATTTAAACTTACAATAACACAGAATAAAATAACAAAAATAGGTAGCTTTATGAGTTCTTTATTTAATGCATACACCATATTGTGAGTGGCGAGAAAGTTTGGCAATACTACTTTTACACTGGTGATGGCACCTCTGAAGCTCAGCTTTGTTGTATACTTTGCATTGATCCCCATGATACCAGAAATACTGTATTAGTGTACCCCGCTTTTGTATAGCCAATTTAAAATTTGTTTCCTTTCAAAAAAAATGTAAGCATCACTTGATCCCCAATTTCAAAAATCACTCTGTATGTGGGGGCATACTGGAGTGTGTGGTGTGTGTAGAATGAGTGGGCTGAAACCACAGAGGTATTCAGTGTGTGTAACTATCCAGTGTACTCCCAATATCTGCTTTGTGCACTGATCAAATGATCTTTCAACAGGTGTAAGTACTCGTGAGAAGTAACCAATTGGAATATGTTTGCCATGAACTTCTTGCATAAGCACTGCTCAGAGCTGTTCTGGGTGCTCTGATCAGTATGTGCCATAGCCTTAACCATAGCCAATAGGTCAGTCAATGTAGGAGGACTTTCAGTCTGTGACTGTACCGTCTGAGGCTGCTGTGCACCCAGCTGTTTTGGCCCTTTTCCTTCCATCCCCCCTCCTTTTGACCAACACTGTCGCCTGGAATGACTAACGCGCTTGCAATTGTCACACACACGGGGGCTCCTACACTCATTCTGAATGTGGCCTGGCTTCCCACAGTTAAAACACAGAACTTTGACCTGGCCCTCATTTGATGCTAGTAGAGCAATACTTTTTCTAGAGCTCTGTGAAGAACTGAGTTGAGACTCATTCCATGCAGTTAAACAGTCTTGAATATCTCTGCCTATGTGCTGTCTGATTGGCTGGGCACTCAATTCCCTATTGAGTTGTAACAATAAATGTTGGCAGGTAGGGGAGACGCGATCTTTGTCTTTATTGATTACTAAACTCCAGAAGATTGGGTCGTCGCCTGTCAGTAATGCTCTGGTCCCTCCACCTCTGTTTCGATTATACACACCAACAAATGTTCTAAGAAAATCAGTGGGATGCTGCCCTTCCTTAGGTACAAACTCAAGAATTTTATTCATGTCAGCTATAACATGATAACCCACAGCCTCGCTCATTAATCTTAACCTTGTGTCATGATTGGGGAAAACAACAGGGTCTCCATGACCCTGTACAAATTCTAACGGAATAGTCACCGATGTAGGAAGCACAGATTGTAATAATTTACAACAGTCCTTGTCAGTTAGTGAGTGCATTCGCTGTAGCGCTTGCGCCTTATCAACAACAGCAGTCGGGTCACTAACTCCGTCCCATGTGGGAGTTGTTGTTGCAGTGTAGTCAACTCTGACAGTGTAAGATCGCGATGAACCTGCTGATCCTCATACTCATACGTGACAGCGCCGTTAATGGGATTATGTGTTCCAGTTGTACGAACTCTACGTGTAATTATTGGTGCAATTTTTGTGTTTCTTTCCCCGACTGATTTAGTTGCTTTTGGTAATCTAGCACTTCTCGAAACCACTCTGCGGCAATTAGAACGAAGTGAATCAGCAATAGACGTACTACTACATTCTGTCCTTACAGCATGCCATCCCTGCTTCTCATCTAAACTACCATCATCACTTCCTTCATCATCCACATCTAACAAAGGAGCTGCCGTACTTCCCATTCATCATCATCAGAACTGTATTCTAACTCGCTCTGCTCCTCGAATGTCGCTAAACCAAGCGCTGCCACTTGCCGTTTCATTACACTATTTGTGAATTTTTGCTTAGCCATTTTTTCTTCAACAACCTTAACTTTTGTACAATGGTCCTATCCTTATTTTCACCAGACACCTTCCATAACTCTTTATATGCTACCTGTGCGTCACGTAGCTGTTCCTGCGTTTTAACCAATTCTGCAACTGTGGTACTCAGTTTCTCTTAACTGACAAATTTCCTTTCTAAATTCTAAGTGTGTTGTGGCCTGTACCATGCGTTCTGCAACAGATGCCTCAAACTCCCTTGAACTTATCTCCAGTTTATTCTCCAAACTTTCAATGTCACATCGTAATTTAGGGATCACTACAACTTTATCTTTCAGTGACTTAATTGTTTGGACCATAGCCACCACACAGTTAGCCTGTCTCCTTTTCTTATTTTTCTCCTTTTCATTGCGCTGTTCACAAGCAGTTTGAAGATATTCAACAACATCCACTTTCTCTGGTACATTATAAAAATCCTCTTTACAATGCTTGGCCAAGCAGCGAACGGCCCACGGTTTCCAACCATTCGCCGCCATTCCTAAACTCCTGTTACAATGGACAAACAAACTTTTGGTACTTGAAAATTGTCCAAGGTCTGTGTAACTTTATACAAGCCCCTACTTAGAACACTGTACACATGTACAATCAATTATAGCCACTTGTATTTTAGAACATTACACAATTTTCGTAACTATTCCTCTACAATATTACATACGTAAATATTTCATACTCACAAATGTACGTGGTCCGTTTCCGTGCCTCAAAGTACGTTTTTCTTTATTCCGGGCTGGTTAATGGCTTCCAAAACAGTCTTTCTCTGGCTGTATTCCTTTCTTGAATGCGGAGTTGACATAAAAATAATAATGTCCGTTTTCTTTGCAGGTCAGTGTCAAACAGTGTTCCACGCCGAAATCAGGCTCTCCGGTTTGAAATTTTTTTTTTTTTTTAAACGTAGCTAGAACAACGGATTTGGGCTGGCTCGCCAATGTAGAATTTCAATTTATTCCTTTGTACGTTTGTAAGTAGAAAAATACATGCAGGCACGTCTTCGTTTCAAAATTGGTTGTTTAATAGAGTAGAAGGAACTAGTGGGTCTGTTCCCCAAGTACAGATCAACAAAAACCAACAAGTAAGGGAGAATGTCAACACTTATACTCTGTCCCACAATGGAAACAAAAGACCAAATGGTCATCGCCTTGAATGAGAACACATCAGGATGTCAAACAAAGGTACTGCATACAAAGAAGGAAATTTGACTGGATTAGGGGCTAGACAAAGTCATCTAATTTGGCCCCATCCGGGGTAGAGGATGTATACTGCATAACAAAGAAGGGAGCTAGACGAGGTTCTCATATTGGCCTCCTAAAAGGTGAGCCACTTCAGGGGGGTTACCTGTACTTTGCTCCCATGATTTCCAACAATCATGATGCTGACACCGCCATGCTTCACTGTAGAGATGGTATTAGCCAGGTGATGAGCGGTGCCTGGTTTCCTCCAGACGTGATGCTTGGTATCCAGGCCAAAAAGTTCAATTTTGGTTTCATCGGACCAGAGAATCTTGATTCTCATGGTTTGAGAGTCCTCTAGGTACTCCAAGCGGGCTGTGATGTGCCTTTTACTAAGGAGGGGCTTCCGTCTGGCCACTCTACCATAAAGGCCTGATTGGTGGAGTGCTGCCTGGATGGTTGATCTTCTGGTTCTCCCATCTCCACAAGGATACGCTGGAGCTCTGTCAGAGTGACCCTCGGGTTACTGCTCACCTCCCTGGCTAAGGCCCGTCTTCCCCGATTGCTCAGTTTGGCCGGGCGGCCAGGTCTAGGAAGATTCTTAGTGGTTCCAAACTTCTTCCATTTACGAATGATGGTGGCCACTGTGCTCTTTGGGACCTGTAAAGCTGCAGAGATTTTTCCGTACCCTTCTCCAGATCTATGCCTTGACACAATCCTGTTTCTGAGGTCTGCAGATAATTCCTTTGACCCCATGGCTTGGAGTTTGCTCTGACATGCACTGTCAACTGTGGGACCTTATATAAGCAGGTGTTGGCAATCCCCAATCATGTCCAATCAATTGAATTTATCACAGGTGGACTCCAATTAAGTTGTAGAAACATCTGAAGCAGTATCAGTGGAAACAAAATGCACCTCAGCTCACTTTAGGGTGTCATATCAAAGGGTGTGCACACTTGTGTACATATGATATTTTACATTTAGATTTTTTATAAATTAGCACAAATGTCTAAAAACCTGTTTTCACTTCGTCATTATTGGCTATTGTGTGTAGATGTTTGAGGCAAAAAATGTACTCAATCTATTGTAGTATAAGTCTGTAACATAATAAAATGTGGAGAAGGTGAAAGGGGTGTGCAGCCTTTCTGGCTTGACTGTATTAAAAATAATTACTTTATTCTCTATATAAATGCAGGGGTGTCAATAATTGTAGTATTTACTTCTTGTATATATATGTATATATATATATATATATATATATATACAGGTGCAGCTCAAAATATTAGAATATCGTGAAAAAGTTCAATATTTTTTGTCACTCATTTCAGAAAGTGAAACTCATATATTATATAGATTCATTACACATAGAGTGAAATATTTCAAGCCTTTATTTCTTGTAATTTTGATGATTATGGCTTACAGCTAATGCAACCCAAAATTCAGAGTCTCAGAAAATTAGAATATTTTGCTTTAACATATTTTTAAAGTATCATATTTAATATTTGGTCGCATATCCTTTGCATGCTGTTACTTCCTGAAGTCTGTGACCAATCAACATCAAAAGACTCTCAATATCTTATTTTCAGGTACTGTTACAAGCGTTACTATAACCTCTCTGCATTTTAACTGATCTCTATGAGAATTGGGGGGTAAGACTAGATTCAGCTGTAAATTACGCTGGTACAGTATGGAACACATGACTGGCGAAATGGCTGTACGTCATCAAGGGTCTAAGGTATCAAACGAGCCCCAAACCATCACTCTGCAGCCAGATATGGAGTAGACGTGGATGGATCCCTTTAAGGGTTGTTTCTCCTGACTTTTTTCCCCATAGAGTTATATAGGAAAATGAGTCAGGAGAAATAACCCTTGCAGTGATCCATCCACATCTACTCCATATCTGGTGACAGAGGGATGGTTTGGGGCTCGTTCGATAGCTCAGACCCTTGATGACTTACAGCCATTTAGCCAGCCATGTGTTCCATACTGTACCAGTGTAATTTACAGCTGAATCTAGTCTCACCCCCCAATTCCCATAGAGATCAGTTCAAATGCAGAGAGGTTATAGTATCGCTTGTAACAGTACCTGAAAATAAGATATCGAGAGTCTTTTGATGTTGATTGGTCACAGACTTCAGGAAGTAACAGCATGCAAAGGATATGCGACCAAATATTAAATATGATACTTTAAAAAATATGTTAAAGCAAAATATTCTAATTTTCTGAGACACTGAATTTTGGGTTTCATTAGCTGTAAGCCATAATCATCAAAATTACAAGAAATAAAGGCTTGAAATATTTCACTCTATGTGTAATGAACAGTGGCGGCCGGCCTATAGAGGGCGCTGGGGCGCCGCCCCCCCCTCCCCCACATACAAATTTTAAAAAAAGTTTAAAAAAAATTATTATTTTTTATTATTATTTAATTTTTTTAGTAGCTTAAAATTATTATTTTTTATTATTATTTTTTATTATTATTTAATTTTTTAGTAGCTTAAACATGTTATATGTTGGCCTTGCGTTGTCTAAAGTTTAATACATTACATATGCATGTTCAGGGGGCTGCGGGGCGCCGGTAACGTTATGGTGAATCAGAGCACTCATTCATTTTCAGGCGAGCCCCCTGATACTGCTGCCTGATTCGCCGCCAAAAAAGGAAGTCCCCGGGCGCAGGCCTGTGCGCCCCGGACTATCCTACCCTTTTCTGATTAGTCCTCATGGTTTATGATATTATTTGATTGGATTTAAGGCATGTTTATCACGCCCAGCCGGCATCTAGCAGGATATCACTGCGAGTGCGCAAGTACGGCTCGGTTCAGTCGGCTGCATCTAGACCAAGCGAGAGAGAGATAATTCGAAATGGCTTCTTCAAGTGGAACAGAAAGCAAAGAAAATTCGGTTATTTCTTTGCAAAAAGAACCTTTCTCAAGGCGTTCATTGGGAGAAACGGGTCGGGCTCGGTCACGGCGGCCGAACAACTAGCGAACATTTTACTTTTGAACTACAGTAAAACCTTGACATACGAGTGCACTAACTTACGAGTATTCCGAGCAATTTCTTGTTTCGCCTTACGAGCCTAGACCCGAGTTACGAGCCGAGCAAGCGGAGCATTGCGAATGCGAATGCAATTTCGGAAATTGCATTCGCATTTCCGAAAAATTCTGAAGGGAAGGAAGAAACAAACCACCATGGATAGGTTTTTATCGAAACGCCCTGCAGATCAGTCAGAAAAGCGTGACGAAAAAGCCAAAAATCTATGAAAAAGATGCAAACGTCACTGATGAAGATTAAGTGTAAGTGAAGAATAATAATGTAGCAATTAAGTTTAGAACCAGTTTATTTCTTTATATTCTATTTTATTATCTTTGTATTATATTTTGTATTAATTATTTATAATTTATAAATACATTTCTCATTTTTATAACAACGTAACAAAGAAATTAGGGTGTTTTTTGGGGGGCTGGATCGGATTAATGGTATTTAAATTAATTTCAATGGGGAAAATTGATTTGATATACGAGTAAACCGAGTAACGAGCTCGGTCACGGAACGAATTAAACTTGTATGTCAAGGTATTACTGTACTAATTGGGATGGGTTAGCTTACTGCACATGGTGCTTCAAGTTGTTTTTGGTGAAAATATAGTGTGAAATAAATACAAATGATGCCGAATATTGTGTGTGTCTGTTATCTACCAATAAAACAATGCCTTTTGACGGTCATTTAGGTGCCCAGTGACCACTAAACAGAGAAGCTGTAACCATGGTAACAACAACTGCGTGACAGGGAAACACAATGTCAGCGCTTCAGTGCCTTAACTGCGTCGGGCTCGGGTCGGGTTCGGACATAAAAAGCAGAATTCCTGTCGGGTTCGGGTCGGGCTCGGTTACTACTATCTCGGGCTCGGTCGGGTTCGGACAGAAATATGCGGCCCGATCCGCACTCTAGTTCAGTGATGTCTTACTTGAAAAACTGTCCTCCACTGTTGCCAATCAAACTGTCTTATGCAACTGAGACACACGGTAGCTTGTTTTTTCTGTTTAAAGTCAAAGTCAGATGTATTTTTTATTTTTTAGAAATGCTAGCGCCCCAACCTATATTTAGATCACCAGCCGCCACTGGTAATGAATCTATTTAATATATGAGTTTCACTTTCTGAAATGAGTGACAAAAAATATTGAACTTTTTCACGATATTCTAATTTTTTGAGCTGCACCTGTATATATATACAGTGCCCTCCACTATTATTGTCACCCCAGGCAAAGATGAGTAAAAAGCGTTATATACAATTCACCGTTTGGTGAATTAGCTTAGTCTCACCCTGAAAAAATGAGAAAAATCCAACCTTCAATTGAAGTAAATTTATTCTGAGAAAGAAAAATCCCTCATCAAGAAATTATTCCTCGTCATTAAATTAATTATTTTTAACAAAACCACGTGTGCCACAATTATTGGCATCCCTAGAAATGTAACAAGCATTTTTTTCCATTTATATTTTACTTTTTAAAGTTGATCAGAGTGTTTCGGAACTTTCAAGCAGTAATCCATGACTTCTTGTTTCACTGGGATATAAATATGAGGTGACACAGAGGCCATATTCCCTTATTCATACACCAACATCGGAAAGATAAGAGAACACACAAATCAAATGAGGGAAAGGTATGTTGAGCTTCATAAGTCAGGGAATGGCTATAAATAGCTACTCACCTGAAAATGCCCATATCTACCGGCAATACTTAAAAAGTTCAAAGCAACTGGAACTGTTACAAACTTGCCTGGAAGAGGACCCAAATTTATTTTGCACCCACGCACAGTGAGGAGGATGGTAAGAGAGGCAAAAAAAAAACAAGGATCACTGTTGGAGAATTACAGAGGAAAGTAGCATCTTGGGGTCCTCAAGTCTCCAAAACTACCATTAGACGTCACCTCCATGCCAACAAATTATTTTGAAGGCATGCCAGAAAAAAGCTTTTCCTGTCATTTCACCACAAACGTAAGCGCCTGGAGTTTGCTAAACGCTACTGGAACTTTGACTGGAACTGTGTTCTATGGTCAGATGAAACGAAAATTGAGCTTCAAACGTAAGCTTTTAGCTTTTCGGCAACCAACACTCAAGGTGGGTTTGTTGTAAAAAGAAGGATGGCTATACCGAAAATAACCTGATCCCCACTGTTAAGTATGGTGGAGGTTCCGTGATGTTATGGGGCTGTTTTTCCTCCAAAGGCCCTGGGAACCTTGTTATGGTAGATGGCATACATGAAATACCAGGACATTTTAAATCTGAATCTGGCTGCCTCTGCCAGGAAACTAAAACTGGGTCGTTGTTGGATCTTCCAGCAGGACAATGATCCAAAACATACGTCCAAATCAACACAAAAATGGTTTAACTGAACACAAAATCAAGCTTCTGCCATGGCTATCTCAGTCCCCTGACCTAAACCCCATTGAAAACCTGTGGGCTGAGCTGAAGAGGAGAGTGCACAAGAGAGGACCTAAGACTCTGGATGATCTGGAGAGATTCTGTAAAGAGGAATGGTCTCAGATTCCTTGCTCTGTATTCTCCACCCTTATTATATGTTACGGGAGAAGATTCAGTGCTGTTTTATTGGCAAAGGGAGGTGAAGTGGGAGGGAAGCCGCTGTTGTGGGGTGTGTTTCCTTCCAGAGGGAGCAGCCCACTAGAATTATGGGGTAAGATTATACTGCGATTCGTGCTTGCACTGCCTGCCAGATGAGACCACGTTTACAGCGCAAATCGCACCACAGTGTATGGCGACTTGCTAATTTTGGGGCTTTCCCGAGCATAATTTGCAATTATTGTTCATTGTCTTTTTCATTGTACTGCACTGTGGTCCTAGGGGTACTGTATTCTTTTTTACACCCATCTGTAATGAGAAGAATGACAAACTTGGTGCATACATTCACTCTTATTGCACGCATAGGGATAAAAACGTACCTCTTAACTCAATGTTAACTCTTAACGTTCAATTAAATCAATGCAGACTAGATAGCCTATCATCTTCCACCACAGTCGTAGTCGGAAATTCACTCGTTCTGCAAGCGGGAGGCCTCCTGACCATGATGAATGGGCGCATTTTTCACAAAACCACGTGATGCGGGATAGCCCAACATGGTCAAACCCCAATACACCGGATCGCAATGCACACGGCTCTTATGCTGCCTTCAAGTGCTTCTCAGAAGCTCCCATTTCCCAGTTTCCAAATCGTAATTACGAGGTTGACACATTCACATGCTCCAAAATCGGTATTAATCTACCAGCAAACATATAAAGTAGGTCTAGAAAGTAGGCTAAATGTTTCTTTTGATCCTTTACGGAAAAACACACTCACTTACTGCATAAAAAAAGAGGAAAGGAAACATATGAGTAGAGCCATTTATCATATATTAAAGTATACTTTACTAAATGGTTGTGTGTGCTGTGTGTGCGTGACCATCAATATGACAATCTACTGCCTGGTTGCATTAACATACATGAATCTATTGCATTTCCTGCCATTTTGATTTGTCTCCTGGGAAATAGGAGCTTCCGAGGAGCACTTGAAGGATAGAGAGGTAAAAGGTCAGTGGTGAAACGTCACAACTCGGGAACTCGGGTAGCAAAATTATCTCAGACTTTCCCACTTGTAATTATGACTTGGAGGTTCGTTCAAGTGCAACTTACATGTCGGAAACTCGTATTTACGATAATTCCGACAGCATGAAAAGGACTGAAAAGAGGTCATTTGATTAGCTATGGCTGAATCCAGCTGAAGCACACCGACTGATAAATATTCAGCACAACGCAAAAGCTTGTGACAGTGTCTCTATAAAAAAAAAATCGCTGTACAAATAAAATTCAATGTGATTCGCTTGAAATCTTGTGGCTTGTAGCTAACCCTCCTTTTGTTCCAGGGATGGCTTTCAACCAGCCACTGATTGACACATGGATCTAAAGGTCACAAATGGTCCCATTACTCAGACAGAGGCTCTAATAAAGTATAAAATGATTAAGTCATTAAAGGTCTGAGATGGAACAAAATAACTCAAACTCATTGACCTAAAATGGCTGCAGCACTGACAAACCAAGAGCTTAGAATTATAAGGTCCTACCTGAGCTTTTGTTTCTGAGATTCAAATGTTTATCACATGGTAAATAAGGATATATACATACAGTATATACTGTATATTTTAAGACATGTGATGTGTTCAAGCAGCTGTACAGCAATAAAGCAAAATAACATTAGTTATTTTATGAGATATATTTGCAAACTGTTGATATGGATCCTGAAAAAAAGCAGGTAGAACCCTATTATTCTGAGCCCTAAATACTGGCCACCATGATACACAAAACCTACTGCAGGCTACTCTGGCATATACAGTGAGCACCATAATTCATTGGACACATTTAAAAAAAAAAATTGGTTATGTACTCTAGCACTTTGAGTTTGAAAGTGCTATGACAAATAGGGTGAAGTGCAGACTGTTGGCTTTAATTTGGCTTTTTATTTTCATCCATATCGGGGCGGCTGTGGCTCAGGAGGTAGAGCGGGGCGTCTGCTGATCGCAGGGTTGGCGGTTCGATCCCCGGCTCCTCCTGTCCACATGTCGAAGTGTCCTTGGGCAAGACACTGAACCCCAAATTGCTCCCAATGAGCAGGCTAGCACCTTGCATGGCAGCTGCTGCAATTGGTGTGTGAATGGGTGAGTGAGAGGCCATTGTAAAGCGCTTTGGATAAAGGCGCTATATAAGTGCAGTCCATTTACCATATATCGGATGAACCGTTTAGAAATTATAGAATCTTTTGTCCATAGTCCTCCCCATTTTCGTGCATCAAAAATATTGGACAGTTTAACATAATGTAGAATAAAGTAATAATTTTTATATATTTGGTCACATATCCTTTGCATGCCATGACTTCCTGATGTCTGCGACCCAACAATATCAAAAGACTCTTGATATCTTATTTTCTGGTACTCCTACAAGCGATACTATAACCTCTCTGCATTTGAATGGATCGCTATGGGAATTGGGGGATGGGACTAGATTTAGCTGAAAATTATGCTGGAAGTCATCAAGGGTCTGAGGTATGAAACGAGCCTTAAACCTATCACTTTGCTGCCAGATATGCAGTAGATATGGATGGATCACTTTAACTCACTCACTGCCGAGGGCATATATGCGCCCAAACTGCCAACGTTCTAGACTGCCAGGGGCGAATATATGCGCCCAACACGCATCAATGTTATGTTCTGTACATCTGTCTGTCTGTTTGTATTATTATTTGATTATTTATTCTGGATTTAATATTTTTTATTTCATCAGTGCATTCCCCTCTGTCCATGGGTTGTCCGAGTCTCATCTGTGTGTTTGTTTACACAGTCTCGTGCATGCACTATTCGGGTGACTTCGGGAGTTTTCATGGGTTAACGCTGTATTTCCGAAGTCTCGTTTTCTGCTACTTCCTGCTTTCCTTTCCCGTGTATAATTGTATATATTACTAACTCGCGCTAACAATCACTCGGGTGCTTTATTAGTTACGGGCACGTTACTAAACCAATTAACATAAATGTATACTAACAACTAATTGTCTGTCTTATAGTTAGATACTAACATTTAACCAGCTTCTCCGCTTTATCTTTGCTACCTACATTTCTAACTGCTCCTGAGCTACCTCTGTAATTCGCTCCAGCTGTTTTGTATTTAGACTTCACCTCTCCTGATTACTGTGCACAATCCGCTCCTATTCGAGCCCGTTGTTTGTTATGCAGGTTTCCGAGTCCCTTCCATGTTTTCATTATGTTCACGTGATTGAATTATTGTTTACCTAATGTATTAACCTCACATCGTTTGTTACCCCTCCCTTTCCTATGTGTATATAACACCCACAATTCCATTTCATCCTTGTCAGAATGTTGATCATATTTCCTGAGCCTGTGACAGTAAAGCCAGTGATTTATCGAGATTCCAGATACACCCTTCCGTTTTCCGACTCCGAGTTTGCCTTTCGATTCTGTTTGTTTGCCTTTGTTGTTTTGGGGTTTTTCACTTTTGATTGTTTTTTGACTTTGCCTTTGCCTGCCGTTTTTGTACCGTTGCCTGTGATTTCCCGGTTTCAATTTTTGGATTCCTGACTACTCTCCTGCTTTTTGATTTGGTACTGTCTCTATTCTGATTACCTGGCTTTTGATCCCTGACTGGAAATAAACTACGTTCTTGCTTTATCCCGCCTGCGGTTGGGTCCAGACATTTCAATTAAATGCCAATCCATTGACATGCCATTCAAACGGTACATGCTTTCTATATATATTTTTTTTAAAAGTATCTTTCCGGTTTTCGCACTGCTTTTCGACAACGTAAAGGCCGTGACACACTGGCCGTGATTTAAATCGCACGTTGAAAAATAAACTCTGTATTGTTCATAAAATCTTGCACATCAAACGCGAAATGTCCTTTAATTTATTTGCAGCAAGTTCATTTTTTGCGAGTTTTCGTTTGCGAAACTATTTATCCAATCATAAGAAGTTTCCATGACTGACGTCACCGCACTGCCACAACAAACTACAACATCCAATATGGCGGACGAACTGATTTTATATGTGTCACAGTATAGCGTCCTCTTTGATGAGAGACATAATAGTTACAAAGACAACGATTTGAAGGACAATTTGTGGAAAACCATAGCCGAGCAAATAGGCTATGAAGATGGTGGGTTTATAGCTAAATGGTTGCAATACGCACAACTTGCTATCTGATGAGCTCCCACAGGTTATTAGCATTGGCTTAAAAGTTGTCCCCAGCTATTTTAGCCAGCTAACGTTAGCTAACCTTTAGGTCTAACGTTAACGTTGATAGCAGTTTATGTGAAGAAAATAACAACCAGTGGCGATTACACACAAACATAGCTACACGATACGTAGGCCTATTTATTTTTTGACTTTAGGCGAGTTCATGTAGGCTACGCTGTGTCGTTTGCCTTGGTGAAAACAAAGGATGAAAGCTAGCTAACCGCTATATGTGATATTGTTTCGTGGATATTTGCTGTAGTAATTGTGGGTTATAGGCTAACCGAAGGAGAAAGACGACACGTAGCTACCGGGTCTGGCCAGGGGCAGCCACTGTGGTGGATGGAGGGAAAAGGGGAGGAGGAGAAGGGCAGGGTAGAGTAGCCTATATGAAATGTTTTTGCTGTCACACGGTTGTCTGTGTGCGTGGCAAATAAAGTCTATAAAGTTCCCCAAAAATCTTATTCCGACTCCTGTGTGATTTCCTGATTACTGATAGCCAAGTTATATAAATAACGAGGAAAACAGATGAGGTCTGCCTGTAGCGATCGTTTTGGAAAGAACTCTTCAGACTTCATGAGTTGCTATACTGCATAGACTACGACAAATTTATTTTAAAGATGTTTGCTGAAATAACGTAATGTATTGTTATGTTGTGGTTAACCCTTTATATTAGTGGAAGAGATCAAGAGGCAGTGGAAAAATCTCTTTTACATAAGTAAAAACGGACACATAATAAGCCCGGTTCAATATTTTGCCAATGTAATTTAAGCATGCTCTGTTTTGAACGTTCTGGTAGAGGCAAACAAAAATTCCGTTCCGTGATGGACCGAACGGATAACCAGGTCGTCATCGCTCGACGAAGAGTAATCAATTTTTATTCGCAGGGATTTTCAACCGTGAAAAAGAAAGCGAGCTTTTCGTTTTTTCGCATCGTTGCAGGTGTGTCAGGTTTTTACGCGAAATATTCGCCAACAAAACTTTTGCATTTTCGCCTCGCTTATTCGTTACGTCCCCGATGTGTAACGGCCTTAACTTGTCTTTCCCACTTCAAACACTGGCTCTAGCAAGCACAATAGAAATAGATGGGATTTGAAGATGAGGAAATGAGAGGTGATCTGAAGAGGACGGAGCGGACGATTAATTTTTAATTTTATTTTTTCCCCATTTGGTAGCCAATTGAACCCCTATTCAAAGTCAATTCCCCCGTGTAGCAACCGCTAGAGAATCGCCACTACACAACCCTGTCAGCCGGTAGTAGGAAGGAGGGCGCCACGTCCTCTACAGGGCGCGACTCCTCGAGCTCTTGACCGTGATTCCAACTCGCCCAGGGCCGTTCTGTGTGCAGCGATTCTCTCCGAGCCCCTTCCCCCACCCGGGAGCAGCCGCCAATTGCCGCTCCCACAGATCACCGGCCATGCTCAGATCTGGCAGGACCGGGGCGCGAACCCCGATCCTCTGAGTATAACTGCACCGACTGAAAGATGGAGCCTTTTACCGCTGTACCACAGCGAGGCCCACGGACGATTAATTGATTGGGCCGTTGAGAGATGGGGATCTTATGCAATCCGTTCATGATCAGTGCTGACCTGTTCATTTGCAATATGCTTATATTTTCAAACGTTATTTAGTGTTCATTATTACTATTATTATATAACTTCACCAATCTACACATGTCTATAATTTATATTTATTGTTCATCATTACAAATCTAAAAATGTCCACATAGGCTACAATATGCATTTGAACTCTCTATGACTTCTCTAATTTAGTCTCTCTGCTAATATGTTAATTTTATCAATGAATCTCATGTTTAATTGAATGGCATACGTTTGACATTAAATAATGAATTTAACTGTTTACATTGTTATTGGTCTTCATGTTGTCAATACTGGAAAAGAAACGTATTACTGGCATCTCTGTGATGATGCTGACTCCTATATGTAGCTATGAGGGCCAAGGAGTGGCAAAGCATTTAATAATGTCTACTAATCAACTAATTACTAATCAAAATAAATGTATATAGCTAAAACAAGGACCATGTACAAGGTTTATACATTTGTCGTGTGAGTTTAATCATTTAGAATTTTAGGCAGCCATATTGGCTTGGCAGTCTCAGTGCTCAGTGTTTCAGAATTCAATGGGAGTTAGTGAGTTAAGGGTTGTTTCTCCTGACAGATTTTTATATTGAAAAATAAGTCAGGAGAAGAAACCCTTCAAGTTATCCATCCATATCTACTGCATATTTGGCAGCAGAGTGATGGTTTAAGGCAGGGGTAGGCAACCCTGGTCCTGGAGAGTCGCAGGGTCTGCTGGTTTTTGTTGTTACTCGCCACTTAATTGATCAATTAAAGCAGTTGATTACACAGTTAACTCACCTCACCTGGTTTTTTTGGTCTATGTAGTTGCTGTATTTAAGGTGAATACAAAAACCAGCAGACCCTGCGGCTCTCCAGGGCCTGTCACTCCCTGTTTACGTCTCTGTACCATTCGGGTGATCTCATTGGTGTTCGGGTTCCCTCTTGCTTCACACCTATCTCTGTGCACTTAGATTTACTAATTACCACTAACATACTAATGATAGATAAGATCTACTAACTCCATTAACAAACTAATTTGTATATACTTACTAATCATACTAACGGCAGGGGTGTGTATAGTTACTAATCTCACTAACATATTAGAGCGCACATTTTCATGCTGTTCTGTCCTTGCTAATCATTCCCAGCTGCATCTGATCTTCCCTCCCTATTCTCTTAATCTTTGCACGATTTCCTGAAACTCCAGGTCATCTGTTATCGTGTATATGTTTGCAATCCAGTCCGCGTTTTCCCTAGTTGTCTACGTGATTGATTATCCGCCCAATGTATTCTCATTGTTTCTCGTTTGGAGTCCCTCCCTCTCACACACCTGATTCCTCTTGTCTCATTAGTTACTTGTGTATTTAATCCCTGTGTTTTCTTCAGTCCCTTGTCAGAATGTTGATTTTCTTTCCCTGTGCCTGCCTGTTCCTGAAGCCAGTGATCTGATTATTCTTCCGAGATACCTTTTGATACGACTATTCTTTTGCCTTGCCCTTGTCTGTCTAGTTTGTTTTACGGTTTCGACCTTGCCTGATTTTTTGACCATTCTCCTGCCTTGTCCCCTGGTACTGCCTGATATTTGGATTGCCCTTGATTGCCCCTTTACCTGCCGTTTTGTACCTCCCTACGTCTGACTTCCTGGCTTGACTCCTGCATGGACAATAAACCACTCCTTTTGCCTGATCCTGTGGTCCGCGTCTGGGTCCTTACCGCTAACGTAACTGAGATCGTAACAGTACGTTCTGACCATTCTTGGACCCAGCGGACCCAACCCACCTGCACGCCGCGCTCCTGCGGCAAGGAGCCATGAGTGGCCGGCAACAGACGTGCATCGAGGCCGTGACCCGGGATCTCCGGTTCCTGATGGCTTGGGAGATTGATCCCCTCGGCCCGGATCCCTATGAAGACTACCTCATGGGGATCTGGGGGCAGAATCCGGAGTTTGCCCGCCGTCATGCTGACCACCACCCATCACTCCGGACTCCTCCTCCCAGCTCCTCTGTTCCGTCCAGTCCCAGCTCCCCTGTTCCGTCCCGTCCCAGCCCCGCTGTTCCGTCCCGTCCCAGCCCCGCTGTTCCGTCCCGTCCCAGCTCCGCTGTTCCGTCCCGTCCCAGCTCCCCTGTTCCGTCCCGTCCCAGCTCCCCTGTTCCGTCCCGTCCCAGCTCCCCTGTTCCGTCCCGTCCCAGCTCCCATGTTCCGTCCCGTCCCAGCTCCCCTGTTCCGTCCCGTCCCAGCTCCCCTGTTCCGCCCCGTCCCAGCTCCCCTGTTCCGCCCCGTCCCAGCTCTCCTGTTCCGCCCCGTCCCAGCTCCCCTGTTCCGTCCCGTCCCAGCTCCCCTGTTCCGTCCCGTCCCAGCTCCCCTGTTCCGTCCCGTCCCAGCTCCCCTGTTCCGTCCCGTCCCAGCTCCGCTGTTCCGTCCCGTCCCAGCTCCCCTGTTCCGTCCCGTCCCAGCTCCCCTGTTCCGTCCCGTCCCAGCTCCCCTGTTCCGTCCCGTCCCAGCTCCCCTGTTCCGTCCCGTCCCAGCTCCCCTGTTCCGTCCCAGCTCCCCTGTCCCGCCCCGGTCCATGTCCCCTGTCCCTCCCCGGTCCGTGCCTCCGGGCCCTTCCGGTCCCGGGCCTCCTGGCCCGTCCTGTTCCACGCCACCAGTCCCGTCCCGTTCCCTGCCTCCTCTCAAATTGCGGGACCAGCTAACCTCCTGTCCTGAGCGGCCGAGCCCCCTAGCCTCCTGTCCTGAGCGGCCGAGCCCGCTAGCCTCCTGTCCTGAGTGGCCGAGCACGCTAGCCTCCTGTCCTGAGCGGCCGAGCCCGCTAGCCTCCTGTCCTGAGCGGCCGAGTCCGCTAGCCTCCTGTCCTGAGCGGCCGAGCCCGCTAGCCTCCTGTCCTGAGCGGCCGAGCCCGCTAGCCTCCTGTCCTGAGCGGCCGAGCCCGCTAGCCTCCTGTCCTGAGCGGCCGAGCCCGCTGACCTCCAGTCCGGAGCGGCCGAGCCCGCTGACCTCCAGTCCGGAGCGGCCGAGCCCGCTGACCTCCAGTCCGGAGCGGCCGAGCCCGCTACCTCCTGTCCTGAGCGACGCAGCCGTCGCCGCCGGCCCCCTGAGCGACGCAGCCGTCGCCGCCGGCCCCCTGAGCGACGCAGCCGTCGCCGCCGGCCCCCTGAGCGACGCAGCCGTCGCCGCCGGCCCCCTGAGCGACGCAGCCGTCGCCGCCGGGCCCCTGAGCGACGCAGCCGTCGCCGCCGGGCCCCTGAGCGACGCAGCCGTCGCCGCCGGCCCCCTGAGCGACGCAGCCGTCGCCGCCGGCCCCCTGAGCGACGCAGCCGTCGCCGCCGGCCCCCTGAGCGACGCAGCCGTCGCCGCCGGCCCCCTGAGCGACGCAGCCGTCGCCGCCGGCCCCCTGAGCGATGCAGCCGTCGCAGCCGGCTCCCTGAGCCGGTCTCCTGAGCGATGTAGCCATCGCAGTCTGTCCTGTCTGCGCCACCGTCCTCCGGAGTGGTCCTGTCTGCGCCGTCGTCCTCCTGAACGGCCCTGTCTGCGCCGTCGTCCTCCTGAACAGCCATGTCTGCACCGTCATCCTCCTGAGCGGTCCTGTCTGCGCCGCCGTCCTCCTGAACGGTCCTGTCTGCGCCACCGTCCTCCTGAGTGGTCCTGTCTGCACCGTCCTCCTCCTGAGCGGTCCTGTCTGCACCGCCGTCCTCCTGAGCAGTCCTGTCTGCGCCGCCGTCCGCCTGAACGGTCCTGTCTGCGCCACCGTCCTCCTGAGCGGTCCTGTCGGCGCCGTCGTCCTCCTGAGCGGTCCTGTCGGCGCCGTCGTCCTCCTGAGCGGTCCTGTCTGCACCGTCGTCCTCCTGAGCGGTCCTGTCTGCACCGCCGTCCTCCTGAGCGGTCCTGTCTGCACCGTCGTCCTCCTGAGCGGCCCTGTCTGCGCCGCCGTCCGCCTGAGCGGTCCTGTCTGCACCACTGTCCTCCTAAGTGGTCCTGTCTGTGCCGTCGTCCTCCTGAGCGGGCCTGTCTGCACCGCCGTCCTTGTTCCCCTCCTCCGGACCCCCTCCACCCACCCTGCTCTGTTTTTCGGACATTACTAACTTTGAACATTTATTCATTACCTGCTGTCCCATTATCCCTCCTCCGGTCCCCCTCCACCCACCCTGCTCAGCACTCCGGACATTTCTCCCTGAGCCCTTTTCACCCTCCTGAACTAAGTACCTGCTACCCCTTTTGCCTGATCCTGTGGTCCGCGTCTGGGTCCTTACCGCTAACGTAACTGAGATCGTAACACCAGGGTTGCCTACCCCTGGTTTAAGGCTTGTTTGATACGTCAGACCCTTGATGACTTCGATCCATTTGTGATGTCCTGTGATCTGTTCCTGGTCTTCCGTTTGTCTGTCAGTCCACCCGTGTTTTCCCTCTCTCCCTCCACTTGTGTTCTCCACTTCCCCGCACCTGCATTGTGTTTCCCTCTCGTTTCCTCGTTAGTTGTCGCCTCGCCTGTTCCTCGTTCTGTCTTCGTTAAGTTTGTATTTAGTCTGCCCCGTTTCTCTGTCCGGGGCCAGACCATCTTGTGGTGTACCTTGTGTATCTCGTGTGTTCTCGTCATGTCATGTCATGTCATGTCATTGTTATGTTCTGAGTCTGTTTTGTTATTCTGTCATGTTTAGTATTGTCAGTTTCTGAAGCATACATTTTTCCATGTTTTCCGCAGCCTTGCGTTCTGTGCTGTCTCTCTCGCTTCCTCTCAGAGTTTTACTTTTGTTCCTGTACGCTTCGTTCGTATTACCCTGCACTACTAATTCTTATATAGGACCTGCATGATTACTAACTGGCTAAACACGGGTGTGGTTAACTAATCTACTAACGTCAGGGTTTAATAGAATTATTACTAACACAATCTAACAATCTAGTTCTCATCACGTTTCCACAGCTGTTTAATGTTTCCTTACGTATCCAGTCATTGTCTTGTTAACTAACTACTAACGTCAGGGCAAGGATAGGATAACTACTAACGAATTACTAATCGCCTCGTTACGTGTCTCAGTTCTCAAGCTGTTTTCCATTTCCTGCTATTCTCAAGCTAAGCGTTTGCACCTGTCTACACCTGCATTTATACCTGCTGTCCTAGTCCCTCGTTGCGAGTTCGTCTTACAAAAATTTATACGCGTTAGTCTATTGCCTGTTTCCCCCCCCCGAGTGAGCTTATCTGTTTCCGAGTATTTCTTGTTTGAGTTGTTTTCCGAGTCTGTGTTTCTGTTGTTTGTTTTGTTTTTCTATCTGATTGCCATCCTGGTTTTGACCTCAGTCCGTGTTCTCGCGACCCTGATTCTGGATTTTGTTTTTGTACCTCTGCCGTGCCTTCCCGTTACTGACCCCTGCCTGTTTTTGACGCCTCTTTGGATTTGGAACTGTACTTTTGCTATTATTAAACTTCGGTTTTCTCTACCCCTGCCTGCTTTTGGGTCCCTGTCCACCGATCGTAACAGTCATGTCCTGTGCGTTTTGTGTCTGTTCCTGCCCTGACCTTCAGTTCCTGTCCCTGGCTTTCGGTTCCTGCCCTGGAGCTCTCTTCCTACCCAGTGCCTGTCCCTGACCGCGAGCCCCCACGCTATCCGTGGGAACCCCGCATCTTTTCCAGAACCCCAGGCTGAGTGCCTGTCCGACCCCCAGGCTGAGTGCCTGTCCCTGACTGCGGGCCCCTACGCCATCCGAGGGAACCCCGCATCTGTTCCTGAAACCCAGGCCGAGTGCCTAAACCCCAGGCTTAGCGCCTGGCCTTGACCGCGTGCCATCTGCGGTCCCCCACTTCTGTTCCCGACCGTGGGCCCCTGCGCCCATTGAAGTTCCTGTGCTGCCTGGTTCCTGACCCTCCAAGTTCCAGTTCCTGTCTCGCCTGTTTTTGTCTTGCCCTTGCCTGTCTTCCCAGTAAATGTGCTCCCTGGTGAAGTTTTCCCTTGAGCCATCTCTGAGTCTTGCATTTGGGTCCAGTTTCCCCTCGAGGTACCCAACACCATTTAGCCAACCATGTGTTCCATACTGTTCCAGTGTAATTTACAGCTAGTAATCTCGAGAGTTGCTGTCCAGCTTCCTGTCCATCGCCGCTTGCCCCTCCCTCCCCACCACCGCTGCCAGCCGATCCTGCCGCCATCGGCACCCGTTTTCCCATCATCATTGCCGCCACATCTGGACTGCCATCTAGCTGCTGCAATTTCCACTATCATGGATATTGCCAGTCAGTTTTGACCATGCTGGTCATTAAGATCTAGACCCTGAGCCGACCTGAGGAGAATGGGTTTCCCCCCTTGAGTCTGGTTCCTCCCAAGGTTTCTTCCTAATTACACCAGGGAGTTTTTCCTTGCCACTGTTGCCTCTGGCTTGCTCTTGTGGGGGTTTAGGCTGGGTTTTTTCTGTGAAGCGCATTGTGACAACTTGTTGTGAAATACGCTATATAAATAAATATTGATTTGATTTGATTTTGATTTAATTTATTTAGTTATTCATTAATTTATTTATAGCAAAGGGGTATCTTCTGCCCATTCCTTCAGTCCTATTTTCCCACATAATATTTTCCTGCTGCTTACAAACCATTTTTGTTAGTGCAGAAACATAAACTGCAAGAATTTGTATTTAATTCTTTCATCTTCACCGTTCGCCAGATTTTTTGCTGCACTGACAGTTTTTTTTAGCATATTATTATTTCATCTGGTTTCTATGGCTATTTAGTCTGTAAATAGCTCAGATGGTATTTAAAGAGGATTACTGGCTGAACTCTCTCAGTGCTTGGGCAACTTCAATTAATAATTTAATTATTAATACAATTACACATTAATAACTAGATTTAGAGTTTCTGAAGAAACTCTTGAGTTTTCATGTTATTGAACTTTTCACTGTATAAAGTGATGTATATTTATGCATTGTTCTGTGTGGTACTACATGATAAGGTTTAGAACAGGTCTTCTCTAACGAAAGACAATAGACAATATAAGTTTGAAAACAAACTTCAAGTTGGCTTGAAAAGGACAGAGAACACTACATAGAAATGAGACATTACAGAACAAACAATAGACATTGTTACCAATGGCATGTATTAGTACGAGCATGTTGAAGAAATAGCTATATGCACACGCTTTACCCATCCAATAATTCCTATAAAAAAAACAGTTAAAATTTTAAGTGGAATATACCATTAATTATATGAAATCTTTCAAAATGGACAAAGAGGTGGTTGCTAAGGTCTTTCTAGGTGGTTGCTATGGCCTTACTTGTTGGTTACTAGGGTCCCTGTTGGTTAATAGGGTGTTACTAAAAAGATTGCTCAGTGGTTTCTAGGGTCTTACTGGGTAGTTGCTAGGGTGTAGTAGCTGATTGCTAGGGTGATACGAGGTGGTTACTAGCTGGTTGCTTTGGTGTAGTAGGTGGTTGCCATGGTATTACCAGGTGGTTGCTAGGGCCTTACCAGGCGATTGCTTGGGTTTTAATATGTGGTTGCTAGGGTGTAGTAGCTGGTTGCTAGGGTGATACAAGGTGGTTACTAGCTGGTTGCTAGGGTGTAGTAGTTGGTTGCCATGGTATTACTTGGTGGTTGCTACGGTGTCATTAGTCGTCATTTCCTCCAGATTTGTTCGCATTTTCGAGCCTTCCGGATTAAGAAAATAGACAGCCTATGAGAGAAATGAATGAAAATGAACGGGAGTCTATGGGGAAAATGGAGGGATGAAAACGACAAAAACAGGAGAACGAGTGGAAATATAAAAATTGCTAGTTACAGTCAAGCCGGAAAGTCTGCACACTCTTTTCACCTTCTCCACGTTTTATTACGTTACAGACTTATACAATACAATAGATTGAGTTCATTTTTTGCCTCAAACATCTACACACAATAACCAATAATGACGAAGTGAAAACAGGTTTTATTTTACTGACAAAAATAGGTTATTTAGGGGTTACATATCTGTACACACCCTTAGCCTAATACTTTGGCAGCGATTACAGCACTTGTTTCTGGACATTTTTGCCCATTCCTCTTGGCATATCATTGCAAGCTCTGTCAAGTTGGATGGGGAGCGTCGGTACACAGCCATTTTCAGCTCTTTCCACAGACGTTCAATTGGATTCAGGTCTGGGCTCTGGCTGGGCCACTCAAGGACATGCACAGATTTTCTCAGAAGCCACTCCTTTGTTCTCTTGGCTGTGTGCTTCAGGTCGTTGTCATGTTGGAAGGTAAACCTTCGCCCCAGTCTGAGGTCCAGAGCAGGTTTTCTTCAAGGATCTCGTGTACTTAGCTGCATTCATCTTTCCCTCTATCAGGACTAGTCGCCCCGTTCCCGCTGCTGAAAAACATCCCCACGTCATGATGCTGCCACCGCCATGCTTCACTGTAGGGATGGTATTAGCCAGGTGATGAGCGGTGCCTGGTTTCCTCCAGGCGTGACGCTTGGTATTCAGGCCAAAAAGTTCAATTTTGGTTTCATCGGACCAGAGAATCTTGATTCTTATGGTTTGAGAGTCCTCTAGGTGCCTTTTTGACAAACTCCAAGCGGGCTGTGATGTGCCTTTTACTAAGGAGGGGCTTCCGTCTGGCCACTCTACCATAAAGACCTGATTGGTGGAGTGCTGCCTGGATGGTTGATCTTCTGAAAGGTTCTCCCATCTCCACAAGGATACACTGGAGCTCTGTCAGAGTGACCCTCGGGTTCCTGCTCACCTCCCTGGCCAAGGCCCGTGTTCCCCGATTGCTCAGTTTGGCCATGCGGCCAGGTCTAGGAAGATTCTTGGTGGTTCCAAACTTCTTCCATTTACGAATGATGGTGGCCACTGTGCTCTTTGGGACCTGTAAAGCTGCAGAGATTTTTCCGTACCCTTCTCCAGATCTATGCCTTAACACAATCCTGTTTCTGAGGTCTGCAGATAATTCCTTTGACCCCAATGGCTTGGCATTTGCTCTGACATGCACTGTCAACTGTGGGACCTTATGTAGGCAGGTGTTGGCAATCCCCAATCATGTCCAATCAATTGAATTTATCACAGGTGGACTCCAATTAAGTTGTAGAAACATCTGAAGCAGTATCAGTGGAAACAAAATGCACCTCAGCTCACTTTTGGGTGTCATATCAAAGCACACTTGTGTACATATGATATTTTACATTTAGATTTTTAATAGATTTGCACAAATGTCTAAAAATCTGTTTTCACTTTGTCATTATAGGCTATTTTATGTAGAAATTTGAGACAAAAAATTAACTCAATCTATTGTAGAATATGTCTGTAACATAATAAAACGTGGAGAAAGTGAAAGGGGTGTACAGACTTTCCGGCTTGACTGTATAATATAGTAGAGGTGAGTTGAGGTACTATTTGCATAATGCATGGCAAGTGCTACAATGAAAGCATATAATTCTGCTTGAGTGCATTGGGGCATCAGGACTGGGTTGCACCAGTTTGGCATAAGTCATTACTAAATTCAAGCATTTAGTTTTTACTAAACCCTTATGCCTACCATACACTAGAAGACTTTGAAAAGACTAAAAAGTCTGACACCCTCTCACATCTAAAGACATTTTTAAGTCACAGACTAAGATTTTGCAAAGACTGGGGATCTTGCAGGGTCACTATTTGCAAGACTACAACTAGATTCCTTTTGAGATTATTTCCCATCCTGCTTCTGGTGGAAATTTACAAGAAGAAAAACTGCTGAACAATGGAGCAGAAACAGAAGCATGCTAACTACCCAGCTAGCCTACAGATCTGGGCCGATTCCGGCAGAGCGTCGACCTCGGCAACAGCTATCTGGGCCGATTCCAGCTAGCCTTAGCCAGAGTCGCCTGATTCAAAGATGCGGCCATGCTATGGCTAGCCGCACTCGGGCCGATTCTGGTTACTGCTCGGCATGTTTTGAAAACGGGCAATCAATCCATTCCCATCAATCAGTAGCCAAATTATCTTAGTTATGTAACCTATTTTTATTTATTTATTTAAGAAATGCAAAGATTTTTTAGCCTTAAACGGCCATACTTTTATGTTATTTTCTTCTTTTGGAGCATTGATAAAAAAATCAAAGGGATTGAATATGTGCACTCTCGCATAATGGAAATTAATTCATTTCAGGTCAGAGGTGCATCGACAGCACAACTTTAGCAGTCACACTTGGGTCATGATTGAGGTAAACAAATACATAAATTACAGTTATAAACATGTCATTCTGTGACCGATCGCGAGGATAACTGCACAAGAAACTGTTTTTCAGTCTCACTCTGACAGAATAAAGCGTACAGCTGGGTGAGTATTGGCCAAGTTTATTTTGGATAACTAACGTGAGATTGTTTAATAAGGGTGGCAATCATTCTGAATAATTAACTGGCAAAAAAAAAAAAGAGTTGCACGTTAGCATTACGTTTTCTTCTCATCACGTTTAAGAATGTAGCCTAATAAATTTAAGATGGCACTCAATTTAGTCCAAATTATTTAAACATTAGAAAGCATAAATTTAAAGAGGGAAACCTCTTAAATGGCTGGAACCAGCGTTGAGTGTGACGCATGCATTCAAGCTAAAAAAAGAATTTACCCAAATATGTGCTGTTCATACTTAGCTAAACTGCATGACATATTAACGCATTTTATGTCATCACAAATGTGGATATAAGAAAATGCTGCGCAAGTTTATTTACCCATTTGTCCAAATTATTCTATGTCCACCTCAATCAATAGATTCATGGTTCATAGCTATGCTCGTACCACAACCCACAGTAGGCTATTATTGTTTTAATTTCAATTGGAGAACTTAAGCAACAGAAAAGCGCAGAGCTTTCATATGTAGCTTGACGAGCGCGTTCACGGGTGTGGGAGGGGTTTAAATCTGCAGGGGAGTCGAAAGGCTCTGCAGGGGAGGCTCTTTCATAGATGTTTTGGGGGGAAAAAACTCAGGATATCATCCAAGTGAATTTCACCTTATTGAAAATATTTCATAGTTAGCCGGCTAACTCTGTTGTAGCCTACCCAACAGCTTTGCTGGGTTTTCTTCATTCAAAGTTTGCGAATTTGAGAGCAACAGCTAAGGAGAGCCGTCGATCCACTGTGGCAGTTACGCTTGACACACCCCTCGCCACTAACTCGACAGGCTGCGCCAGTTATCCTCGATCCACTGGCAGTTACACTCGACAGGCTGCACCAGTTATCTTCGATCCGCTGCGCCAGTTACGCTCGACAGGCTGCGCCAGTTATCCTCGATCCCTTGCACGGGTTATCCTTGACACCCCTCTGCGCTGTTCTCGACACTTTTGAATGAATTGGCGCCTCATAGACTGCTAGACAATATTACATTGGTATAAAAGTTTAAAACCCGATCACTGCGGTGATGGAAATTGAATCGTATGGATTTTCACTTAATTTTTTAAAATAACGCACCATTAGTATTGCAGGAAAATAACGTGAGATTGTGTATTTTACTGTTTTGGATTTTTGTATAGCCGGCCTGTCCACTGGCCCTGCAGGCCATTGAAAAATGACTGGGGTTTAAAACCTTTTGACTTCCCATTATTTAGCATCACTGATGGCTACATGTTGTAGTGTTTCTGAAGATATTACAAGATAACTAAATGAGGAGCAGTTTCACATGATCAAATTGTGTAGCCTGCACTGTTAAAGCCCAAGAGTTCAATTGGCTTGAATCATTTGAGTATAGGGAAAGTATTCATTTGTTTGAACGTTTCAATTAAACTAACCTTTCCATTTATATTATTTGAAATTGAGTAATATCCACTTTAATTGGGACGACCCAATTCTGTTAGCAAGATTACCATTAAGGTTTAGGTCAGTGTGATTCAAGGTAATTGGTTTTCTAAAATTATTTGAGTAAACTGAATTTAGCAGTTTTACAGTGTAGCCTAGGCCTACTTATATTTTATGTCAGCATAAAACACTGATTTGTCCGTAGTGGAGTTCAAATTGAAATGGTGACAATCATTTTCATTGATTTAATTACAACACATCCATTTATCTTATAGACTAAGAGAAGAAGGACCGGTCAGTGATTGTTAGCTGGCAACTACCGGACTTTGGCCGGTAATGTTGCAAGTCTATTTTATTTATTTATTTGCCAAATAAAATTTAAAAATTATCCTTGTGTCTGTCATTTTAAAATTAAACGAGACTGTTGATGAAATGGTTAGAGACAGATGGCCTAAAAGTTATTTATCCCTCTGGCCATCCATCCTGATGGTCTGACGAGTTTGTGTGCCGGCAACCAGTCCAGCGAGTGTCCTCAGTCCACCGAGTCGTGACTACTATACAGCTACGGATAGCTTAAGCTAGCAATCTACACTTCTTGTCAAGAAGCCTAGCAGCACTAATGCAAAGTAACCTATAGGCCTATAACTGAAGTCTCAGAGTCTAGCACATAACTAGCCTACATTTTTGTTTGAATAATACTGGAAAGCAAATACTTTGCTATGTTTTATGCAATAGCTTATGTCATTCATTCAGTTTTCGATTGTTGTAAATTCAGATTTTATTGAGATGGGCTATTCATTTAAAATCCAAAACACTGATTATATGGCAACATGTGTTACGATCCCCACGGGCCTAGGGGTAGGTAACTTGATGTATATACCGGGAGATGTAAAAGTATTACGGAACAGTAATAACAATATGAAAACAGAGACAAAATAGCAACTCAGTGCACAAGTTTTTACTGTGGTATGAATAAAAAAAGTATACAGAGTGCAACACTAAACTACAAAATACACAATACAAAAACCAGACTCACACAACCAGGGTCAAGGGACGCTGGATGTTGCCAAAAGAACACCAAACCGAAGCTAGCTAACACAGAGATTAGTATCTAATCTAGTGTATCAAGTACACAAAACAAAAGCCTAACGACTCTAACTAGCAGACTGAAAAATACAGTGGTTGGCAATCACCCCTAACGACTAGTGGTTCTATACATAAACAATCTACAGGCATATGTATAGGAGCCCCCAGTCTTACCTGTCCAAAGACCTGGAAGTGTACATAGAACAGAACAAGTTCAAACAAAACTATTGTAGACTGAAACTGCAGACATAGAGCACACCAACACACACTCATTTGACCCAAAAACACCACCTGCTAATGGCAAACAGTCCAGCTTATATAGCAGAGGTGGCGGGTTCTGAATGGATGATGGTGAAATGACACGGAGGGCTTGGATAGGTGATAGCGGGACTTGGTTGATGGTGATTGGCAGGCGAAGGCAGGGAAGTCCACAAAAAAATAAAAACACAGGCACGTAACAATGTGACAGTTGGGCCAGTTCTGGCTCAGGTTTGGTCCAAGCATGGCACATTAGTGATGGGCATTCCGAGTCTTTTCGAGGAGCTGGATCTTTTGGCTCCGTTCACTGAAAAGAGCCGTTCACTAATACTTCCGGACTTTAAAATAAATAAATTAAAAATGCAGTTTGACGTGGAGAGGGTATTGAGAATCTTTGCTATAAGTGTCGGACGCATGCGACAGTGCTGGTAATGTGTCGACGATATTTCTATCATAGTGCAATGTAGGCCTATGTTTATTGTTAGATTAATTATAATTTATATGATATTAATTACCCACACTTTAATTAAAGATGACTAGAGCACTTCATCCTACTACTATGATATACTAATAGGCTATGATCAAAATAGCCTATATGACCGAATGGCTGTTTTTGAACGGTGCTTGTGTGCATAACATAGGCTAGGCTAGCACTCTAGCGAAGTGTGGGAAGTAGAACTAGGCCCTCTGCAAATTTTACCTTTAAGATTTAAATGGATGATCACTGTCAATCTGTTTCCGTTTACTTTGCCTGATTGTCAATCAAACAATTAGCCTAATTCGCTCAATAACAAAAACCAATAAGTAAATGATTAGACTACCAATTTATTTTCAAGCCTATTCTCTGTGCGTCATAAACTTGTCGCATTTTTCTATATCCACATTTATGATGACGGAGTTATCATGCAAAGATTCTGACGCTCAATGTTTAAATGTTCCGTAGATTTTTGTAAATTCTTTTTTTCTAGCCTGAATTGGCCTATGCATTGTGCGCAACGGGTTGAGACTTAAGAGGTTGTCCTCTTCAAGGTTTTGCTTTCTAATGTTTAAATGGCTTTGACTAATTTGAGCGCCGTCTTAAAGTGAATTAGCCTACATTCTTTAATGCATGCTGCATATTATTGCCACCCAGGTTAAACAATCTCAAGTAGTTATCTCTTTGTCATTATAATTTCTTAATCATTATAGGTTATTTAGGCGATTTTATAAGCGATTATTCAGCAAATTAATTGTTTGATCGTTAGGCTACAGAAGCTAAACAAACGGAAACAAATACTAATGTGTTAGCTACACCCAGCTTTTTCCAGTGCACCGTAGCCTAGGCTACACATATTTAGTTTTATGAGACAAAGAAAAATGCTAGCACCGAAAAACTTGCTATAGCCTATTCATTGATATTTGTTATTCAGTTAATTATCTCCTTGATTTATAATTAAGAACTATAAATGGAAACAGGTTGGGAGTTATATCCATAGGTAGTATAAGGTTACAGAAGGCCTATTTACAGCCCGACCGGCGCTTTCTGTCTGGTCACATAACGTTGACTAACACGGGAAAAAAAGAGCCAAACTAAATGGCTCGTTCACCGAAAAGGAATCGGTTCCCTCCGTTCACCAAAGAGAGCCGTTCAAAAACAGCCATTCGTTCACGAACGACCCATCACTATGGCACATATGGCACAGTGCCGGCTGGCCAGAATTGGGCCGCATTGGCCCAGACTCGGGCAGTAATTCAAGACCGAGGCTGAGCCGACTCAGAAGCCGCACTCGGGCCATATCTGGCCACATACATTTGGCTACTTGGGTATTTACCCGGTGTGCTGCTTCCTGTATTGGTGCTGAAGAGAGCGCAATGTTCACGTCATTGAACTTCACTATTTGCATGAGCCAAGACTAAAGACTTCCGATAATATTAAACATGTCTGATTTTATCGGAACGTCAAGACGAGAAAAATAAAAAGTTTTATGACCACCTTACACCAAACGATCGAGATGACGGGAGCGCGCCACAACAAAAGTTGCAGTACTTCGTCGTACACCCTTATGTGTCGAATGACGAACGTGACGTATTTCCAACTGAAAAAACTGTCGCTCAACACTTTTTCTCAGTGTCGCGCATCTCTAGAATGTTGTTATGTCGCAGACATATTATCGGCTTTTTGGTACTCCCTGCCTGCTACTGGGTCCCTCATTTCCACCCGCCCTTACACTATTCTTTGTGCTGTTTTCAATTAAATATTTGAAAAGGAGAATTTACAAATCACTGCTTTCTACTTTTATGTGCATTTTATATACCGTCCAAACTTTTTTGGAATTGGGGTTTGTAAGTGTTAATGCTTGTCATATTTAAAATATATATACGTTAGTTTTTCCACTCCGCCACAGTGTTGTGTTCAATATTATTATTTTCGCATTTTGAGTGCATTTCACATACTGTAGTGTAAGCTTTCATAGGTGTCTCAGTCATGCTTTATGTTTGATTTGCCCTTGAGCTAGAATATTTATCAGCATTTTCCTGATGGTGGAATATAATGTTATTGTTATTGTACATAATATACACTATGCCATATTAGTATGTCCCTGGGCAATAATAGTCACTTAGGGCATGGAATATACTCATTCAAATTTACTTTGCATATATGCTAGATGAATGTAAAATGTTTCCTGGAATGAGTATGAATATGTACAGTGAGCACCATAATTTATTGTACAGTGACACATTTTTTGTTATTTTGATTCTGTACTCTAGCACTTTGAGTTTTGAAAGGATACAATGACAATGAGGTTGAAGTGCGGACTGTCAGCTTTAATGTGAGGGTATTTTCATCTATATCGGATGAACCGCTAAGAAATTATATAATCTTTTGTACATAGTGACGCTGTTCCAGTGTCATTTACAGCTAAATCTAGTCCCCACCCCCCATTTTCTGGCATCAAAAATAATGGACGGTTTAACATAATGTAGAATAAAGTAATAATTTTTTATTTTTGGTCGCATATCCTTTGCATGCCATGACTTCCTGATGTCTGACCCAACGATATCAAAAGACTACTATAACCTCTCTGCATTTGAATGGATTTCTATGGGAATTGGGGGGTGGGACTAGATTTAGCTGTAAATGACACTGGAACAGCATGGAACACATGGTTGGCTAAATGGCATCAAGGGTCTGATGTATCAAACAAGCCTTAAACCATCACTCTGCTGCCAGATATGCAGTAGATATGGATGTATAACTTGAAGGGTTTCTTCTCCTGACTTATTTTTCCATAGAGTTCAACAGGAGAATTTGTCAGGAGAAACAACTGTCTTGTTTTATTTAAACCATTTGCCAAGTTTCTGTGATGCTCACACCTGGAGTTATAAAGCCTTAAATAGAACACCCCCTAAATAGGTGAGAATTGACCAAATCTGCTCGAAGGGGTTAAATCTAAATGAGAGGTTAAGGTTTTATGAATTCATGGTTTAAACATTATACCAATGAAAGTTATTCAAAATCATTGCAAGCACTGGGTTAGGTACTCTGCAAATGTAACAATTTCATGCAATAATTCCTGGTTTGAGGGTGTATTTTATGATGAGAAAAGGCAGAATTCGCAAGAAAATCTTTCAAGCCAAATTTCTCAAAACTGTGTTTTGAAAAAACACAATATTTATACAGTAATTTCTCCAGAAATATTTACGCCATCTCATCAAGTAATACCTCACTTTTCAGCTCTGATTCTGTACTTGAACATGAGATTTAAAAAACTCAAAAGGTCAAATTATTAAACATGGATCTGGTCACATGTTTGGTTATGTAACTGTGTCATGATACAAGGCGTTCAACTGTAAACACTCTATGGTTTTCCCCTGAATGATGCAGTCTGCTAAACAGATGAATAATTCATGTGGTATGGGAATAATACAAATTTACTGTTCATAAATTCCAGCCGCAGCAACACAGAAGCTCCAAGCTCCAAGGGAGTTACACTCTCTTCGAAATCCACGTGACCTTCATAGCATGAATATTACTGTTGCAACAACAGCATAGCTTGGGGAATGCCTGTCAAAAGTTAATCACCATTCTGAACTCTCGAGGTTATTCAATAAAAATGCCAGAGGCTTTGACCTCATTGCTACAAGGGAAGTCAGTACAGATTAAAAACTATTTTCTATGTTTATTTCACACATTCTGCGTTTGTTAAATGGAAGTGACATTACATTGATATAAATTGAAATATATTTGTTTTGGGATATGAATTATAATGTATTTATATTATGTAATTATTACAGTACTGCATCATGTATGACTTAAAATGACTAAAATTAAATTCTTCATTTATTGGAAACATAATTGAATCTTGCTTGTTAGTCATAATTGCTACAAATTTGATTTTTAGTAGAATAAAGACCTCTATATATCTAGCTTGTTATTGGCAATGAGTCACTGCAGCTGATTTTTCAGAACTATTTTTCATGCAAAAAACAAAAGGGGACACTGGCGAGAAACACTCCTGATTCACATGGCATTCACATATGACGTCACATGGAGCTGTAATGGCAACATGTAGTCCACCTGTCTCTCGTGTTTGTTAATTTGAATGCGTTTTGTTGTTTCATGCGCTGTGTGTTTGTAGTGGGACAGGGAAGCGGGCTGGAGATTTTTCAGGGCACTCCTGCTGCTCGTTTTAGACGAATTGTCTAGTCAATATAATTTTGTTTGTGGTCGTCATATATGCTCTGGTGGCAACATATGCTCTGTCGGATATGCAGCAACAAAGTTTACCATCGCTCTTCACCGGAGTTGAAGATGTCGGGACTGATCCGGGAGTGCAGGCAATTCTACAAAAGGCAACCAGGGAAGAGAAGGAGAAGATAATGCGGGGGAGTAGTGAGGTAACAACTGGGAAGGTTGGCGCAGTTCGGTGCTCCATTTCGACAGTGGACAAAGACCTCAACACTGTGTGTATGGAGGAAAGTCGTGGAGGTGGAGTTTGTGTGTTACATTACATTACAGGCATTTTAGCAGATGCTCTTATCCAGAGCGACTTACACAACTTAATGTAATAAAATGTGGAGACGGTGAAAGGGGTATTCAGACTTTCCGGCTTGACTGTACCTCAACCCTTCCTCATTTTTGTAAAACTATAGTGGTGTCAGTGGGCGGGTACGTTGAATTTAGAGATACCTCCCATGCTATGCGAAAGAGGCCTTGACCAAACTCAGAGAGAGGTGGGGAACCTGCTATTACAACTGTAAACAATATTAGCTTGCGAGCAAACTCAAAGAGCACAAAGTTACCAATTATTAATGGCTTCCAACGATTTTGTGGACTATACATTGGATGACGACGCCTTACAAGAAATTTTACTTGAATTGCAGGTGGAAGATTACCATTTTGAGCCCGTATACATGGCAGAGGAGATTTTCAGAAGGCGTGAGCCAACACCAACTCTTGCTGTATCCAGAGCCGAATTCATTGTCGACCTGGGACTTCCTCAGGCAGGGGTTGCATTAACCAAGAATTTCCTGACATTTACCTATTTTTATAAGCTTTGACAGAAAAATCCAATGCTGCAAATGTGTTAAACACCAACTGAATGCAATAGCCTAAAAAGTCTTGTGTCATCTAAATACATTTTAATCATCTAAACAATTTCATGGATTAGGTATATTTCTTGGGAATTAGAGGAAGATCTCACTTCCCATTAATTCTAGCATGGATTCTTCTAGCTATCAGAGTTGCATCTCTCTGTCATGTCACAAATGTAGCCATTTTTGTTTAGTTACATGAGAGCAAGGGCATTGACTTAAAATGTTGTTCTTTTAAAATAAACTGCTTTGTTTTGAAGGCAATTAATCACTCTCAATTTTATTTTCAACACTAGCTGAGCAAGGAGAGTGAATGAAAATGTGTTTATTGACTAAACATGTTCTACACCCTTACAGAAGTGGATAGTTTGCTGCTAACTTGCAGCTAATATGTAGCACATATCGACAAAATGTTGCAAGAGGTTTGCCAGTAGTGGTGAAATTCTGGTGAACTTCTTGCAACAATGGCAGTTTCCACAAAGCTAATTTGCAGGTGAAAATATGAGCTTGCTGCAAACCTGTGCCAACAATGCCAAAGGTTTGACGCAAATTTGCCAGAAGGCCTATGTTTTTGTAAGGGTTTGTACTACATACGCATAATTATTGTGGTTGTAAGGGAGCCGCTAGTAGGCTAACTCATATCATAGTTCAACCTTATCATTTTCATTATGAGTAGACGTATATTTGTTGAAAGAAAAATTGTATAACGACCAGAGGTCGCGCTAGGATTTTAAACTGCCTCCCAGAATGTCCGGAATGATTACAGTTTGTCGGACATATGATAAAAAAAACAGCCATACCTATTTTCAATGCATGAATGACAGGCAGGTGCATTTAATGATGTAGCCTAACAACATATGTTACAGCATAGTATTATATATTGGACTGAAAACAATTAGAAAATAAAGCTGTCTTGATTTTGCATCATTAGTTTATTAGAACAAATTTTAATAACAAACAATAACCTCATTTTGAATAACATTTTAACATTTCTTTACTCCAAGGCAAATTGCAGAGTTGCGGAAGATGCTATAAGGAAAAGAGCCAGCAATGACATGTGACAATTGGGATCCGACCTAACGTTAATGAACAACGCTTATGGGAAAGTCAGAACAAAACATTGTAGACTATTTATTTAACAAAGAAAATATTTTCCCAGACGTAAGGCCAGAACTTGCGCGTATAATTTAATATCGGAATTCATTAATAATATTGGGTGAAAATTGGTGTGATCTTAAACCTGGTCTAAAGTCATGTTGCAGTTATTTCTATGTCATTTTAAGATGAGACACAGCAGGCAGAAATTACATTTTTGCAGATACTCATCAATTTTTTGATTTTTGATTATTTTGCTTCTGTAACATGTCTTCTTTAACACTGATATCATAAAAATTCCCAAACAGAAATATGTTTATTTTATTGTATTTTGTCTACTTAGATCCACAAATTTTATCCTAACTTGATCAAATGTTAGCTTTTTTGAGCGAGCTATAGTTCTGTGACGTTTAGTAAAACAATATAGTGTTACGTATCATTGTAAAGCTAATTTTCTGTAGCCTAAAGGCCGTTACACATCGGGGACGTAACTAATAAGTGGGGCGAAATTCGTCGCCGAATATTTCGCGTGAAAACCTGTCACACCTGCAACGATGCGAAAAAACGAAAAGCTTGTGTTCTTTTTTGCGGTTGAAAATGCGAATAAAAATGGATTACTCTTCGTCGAGCGATGACGACCTGGTTATCCGTTCGTGTTTGCGATGTCATTCATTAAACACAACAACGTTCAAGAAAATTACAAATTCGGTCCATCACAGAACGAAAGTGTATACAGATGAACCTCGATCCAACGGACTAATAGGGGGGAGCAGTTGTCCGTTAAAGCCGTTTGTCCGTTGCAGCGAATAATGCGACACTGCAAAATATCACTATAACAAGAGATATGTAGCGCACAACAACCAGGCAAACCGACGCTTGTACGCTTGTAAACAACACGTGCGCGCCGCCAAGCGGACGCTTACTCAAGTAGCGGTCTCGGTTCGCTTCACCCGGGAGTTTTAAACGTTCGGACCAGATATTCACTCTAGCGGATTGTGTCCGTTGGATCCGGAATCCGTTGCATCGGTGTCCGTTGGATCGAGGTTCATCTGTATATATTTTTTGCCTCTACCAGAACGTTAAAAACAGAGCATGCTTAAATTACATTGTCAAAATATTGAACCGGGCTTATTATGTGTCCGTTTTTACTTATGTAAAGTTTGTTTTGTCTACAACATGCTCTCCTTCTCTTCCCTCCTTTTACGGACATACGTGTCCCTGAGATTTTTCCACTGCCTCTTGATCTCTTCCACTAATATAAAGTGTTAACCACAACATAACAATACATTACGTCATTTCAGCAAACAAACATCTTTAAAATAAATTTGTCGTAGTATATAAAGTGTAGCAACTCATGAAGTCTGAAGAGTTCTCTCCAAAACTATCGCTACAGGCAAACCTCGTCTGTTTTCCTCGTTATTTATATAACTTGGCTATCAGTAATCAGGAAATCCACGGAATAAGATTTTTGGGGAACTTTATAGACTTTATTTGCCACGCACACAGACAACCGTGTGGCAGCTAAAACATTTCATATAGGCTACTCTACCGTGCCCTTCTCCTCCTCCCCCTTTCTCTCCCTCCACCACAGTGGCTGCCCCTGGCCAGACCCGGTAGCTAGCCTATGTGTCGTCTTTCGCCATCTGTTAGCCTATAGCCCACAATTACTACGGCAAATATCCACGAAACAATATCACATATAGCGGTTCGCTAGCTTTCATCCTTTGTTTTCACCAAGGCAAACAACCCAGCCGGTGACAGCGTAGCCTACATGAACTCGCCTAAAGTCGAAAAATAAATAGGCCTACGTATCGTGTAGCTACGTTTGTGTGTAATCGCCACTGGCTTGTTATCTTCCCTTCATATGAACTGCTATCAATGTTAACGTTAGACCTAAAGGTTAGCTAACGTTAGCTGGCTAAAATAGCTGGAGACAACTTTTAAGCCAATGCTAACAACCTGCTCATCAGATAGCAAGTTGTGCATATTGCAACCATTTAACTATAAACCCACCATCTTCATAGCCTATTTGCTCGGTTATGGTTTTCCACAAATTGTCCTTCGAATCGTTGTCTTTGTAACATTTATGTCTCTTATCTAAGAGTACGCTATTCTGAGAAACATACAAAATCAGTTGGTCCGCCATATTGGATGTTGTAGTTTGTTGTGGCAGTGCGGTGATGTCAGTCATGGACTGTGATGTCAGTCATGTCAGTATTGCAAACGAAAAACTCGCAAAAAACGACAGGAGTTCATTTTTATTTTTCAACGTGCGATTTATTTGTGCGAGTAAATCGTGGCCAGTGTGTAACGGCCTTAAGGGTGCTTTCATACAAAATGCGTGCATCTTTATCCATTCTTTTTTAAATATTTTTGTTTCTGATTTTTCCCATTTTTCTCCCAATTTAGTAGCCAATTGAACCCCTATTCTAATTCAATTCCCCCCATGTAGCAACTGCTAGAGAATCACTGCTGCACAACCCCGTCAGCCGGCAGTAGAGCGAAGGTCGCCGCGCTCGCGCGACTCCTTCCAAGCCTGACCGTGATTCCAACCCGTCCGTGGCTGCTATATGCGCAGCGATTCTCTCCGAGCCCCTCCCCCCACCCGGAAGCAGCCGCCAATTGCTGCTCCCACAGGGCGCCGGCCATGCTCGGAAAATGGCAGGTCCGGGGCGCGAACCCCGATCCTCGGAGTAAAACTCTTACCGTTGTACTACCGCAGCGGCCCATCTTCATCCATTCTAAGAAGAGAAGACCTTCCTCCACTTCTTGTCTTTTATTTTATAGGTTCCATTGCCTTACTAGAACCAGAGTACTTTGACACACAATCATTGCATGATTTCACAGTGTACAGTTTAACTGTGCACAATTTGTCCGGTCGTTCTGGCTGAGCTGCAAATCTGGTTACCCTAGCTGTAATCTCATTGGCTCTTTCTATGTATTTAGATTTAGATTTTTTTTAGTTTTTTGAATTATTTTAATTTAAAATTATGAAGATAAAAATCACCAGCCCCATGATGATATCAGTGCACACACCAAAGCCAAAAGTAAAAACTTTATCTGATAACAGTTAGTGATATTACTACAGTCTACTTTTAATTTTAGTGGCAGAGATAGAGTGAGGGTTGGAGTCCTTGGACAGAACCAGGGAGCAAATCAGAAAGGCGTACGTGGACATCGATCCGGATGTAGCCGAAAAGGCTGATGGAGAATGCAGATGCGGTCCTCAACATCAGTGTGTCCTTTGATAGAACATGGCAGCAAATGGGCTTCACCTCCAACTACGGCATTCATTGGTGTGTGCATTGACATAATCACAGGGCTAGTGATAGACTTTGAAGTTTTATCTTCTTATTGTCATGCATGCATACTGAAAGAAAGCACAAGGAGGGACAATAAGATTACAGAGTAGGAGTACAACGCCTGGAAAACAATACACAATGATTGTGCAAAAAACTTCATAGGTTCAAGCAAGACAATGGAGTCAGCAAAGCGCATGTGGGGGAGATCAGTAAATCGCCACCACCTGCGTTACACGGAAATGCTTAGTGATGGTGACAGTGCAGCATACAAGGGGGTTGCTGCATTTAACCCTTATCCGGGTTATGAAGTTACCAAACTAGAATGCATCAAACATGCACACAAGCGCATGGGAACGGCACTGCGCAAACTTAGTGCAGAGGGAAAATTGGGTGGTAAAGGGGTGGGAAAGCTCACTGCCATAAAATACAAAAGTGTGCAGAACTACTACAGAGGGGCAATACTTAATAATCAGGGGTGTCTCGAGCTGATAAAAACTGCAATATGGGCTGGTCTCCTCCACTCCATGTCAACTGATGAAAATCCACTCCTGGTGGAGGTGCAAACCCTCCTGGTGCTGGTACAGGAAAGCAGAAGACAATGGTGAAACTCCAGGGAGTCACACAGTACATGCAGCGACCTTTTTGACACGTGAGGTTGGCAAAACAATCATACCAGTCAACCACAGAATGTCAAGTGACAGCCTGCTGCAGTGAATGCAACATGGGGGAACCCAAAATGCAAATGAGTGCCTAAATTCAGTTATATGGTCCAGATGTCCCAAAACTGTCTTTGTAGGTAAAAGCAGAGTTGAGGCTGCAGCCAGTATGGCTATTTCTACTTTCAATGAGGGTGCCTCTGCCATGTCAGCAGTGATGAACAGGTTGTGGCTTGAGACCACAGTGGTCACCGTTAATGCTATTAAAGATGAGGATGAGCAGAGAATTGCAAAAGCTGACGCTGTCACTACTGCTGGTGGCAAACATAAGAGGAAGTGCTCTGATGCAGCCAAAAAGGTCAAAAGGCACCAGCAAAAAATAAAAGAAGGGTCAACAAATGGGCAGGGATGGCAGATTAAGTTGAGAAAAGACAAAACAGACGAAGACAAAAAGCACAAAAGGGTTGCGCAGTAACTGGAAGGCCCTGTGACTATGCCTGTGCTTAGTTGTACTTAATAACAAGTATCTAATCTAGTAAGTATATATACAGTTTAGATGTGTTCAGTAGTGTAATGGGGCATTGGGGGATGTGATTTAATAGGTTATTGTTGCTTTAAAGACTGATTTCTAGATCACTTACATACACTAAACTTTCCAGGTTAATTCTTAACTATATTCTGAAGATTATTACTGAAGGATTTGTTAATATATTGCTAGTTGCCTGAATTATTACACATTTTGTTCTTAAAAACATGGCAAAAATGCATTTCTTATACCTCTATATAGCAGTTTCTCATTTATAAAATGAAAAAAACATGTATCCAAAATTTGTTCTGTAATTTTTTGGTAATTTATGTTGTCAAAAGGGTATAAAGATTTTAAGCCTGGCTTTATCAAATTTGTCTAATTTTGGTTTTTAAATATATGCAAATTAGCGTGTATTTAATGAGACATTGCCTAATTTGCCTATTTAAATGTAACTGTAAAAATAACTTCCAATACAAAGAATAATTGTAACAACGTAAATAATCAACTGGTAAAGTTTCATGATGATATCTTGTAGTTCATTTCTTTTCCCTATTCTGCAGTGTCTCGCCTTCACAGCGCAATATAAGTGCGTCTACATAGACATGTGCACAATGCGCGTACACCCTCATGTCTGTTACACACAGGGGCACACACAAGCATGCATACAAGATATCAAGATTACATTGTGAAATTATCTCCCGCAATAGACGTAAGTCAGTGCCCCCAGAAAACTGAATGTTCCGCAGAAAATTAGAGAGGCTGCGTAATCATGCAGAAAAGTGATATTTACCCCACACTTAGCTTAGTTTTGTACCCCGGTTCTTGCTGTAGTTGGTGTTGTTTTTTAAGACTACAGCTGCAAGCAAGAGGCAATGGAGAGGTTCTTACTTCCCTCTAAAACAATGGAATTACCAGTATAAAACTTTGGTCTCAACCGGTTTTATTTTCCTATTTTCGGTACTACCTGCCATTTTTTTGTTGTTGCATAAGAAAAAAAATCACTCGGCTTAAAAGTCTGTTCAGAATTGGCTCCAGCTGGGACGTCATTACTGGACTCCTGCCAGAAAACAGCCAGATGTAATTTGCATAAACCCACCCTCCTTCAGCCTCTAAAGAACAAGGTAGGTATACAGTTCTGTGGTGACGCCAGCCTTTCTTTATTTAGCCTCTATCACCACAGTGTATAATTACGAGCAAGTTGAGAGTTCATGACAAGCCAAACCGGCCATGTTAAATGTGCTGTGTCAGTCCATCTTTCCAGCTACAATAGTAAGCACTTCGACATTTACAGCTTTAACGTTAGTTTACAGCTCTCTAGCCAAGCTGCCTGGTTGTGAACGGAGTCCTGTAACGTTAACCCATACAACCAATACCGTTCATTACCTACCAGAATCCAACGCAGATTTCGGTGCGACTGTAAAATACTATGCACGAGCTTCCGATTGCTAACATTATTTAACGACGGCTCAGTCAGTGACCGCAGGTAGCCTATTGTTAGCAAGCCAGCTAACGTTAAACTCTGTCAATTTTCTAAAAGCGAAACTGTCTAAAGTGTGGCTGTATTTTACCAAAAATTATTCAGACGAATGCTTAAAAACAATACTATATTGCAAAGGGGGGAACATGTCGCATTTGTTGACAAAAGTATACATTTGAAAGCATGCAGGGATGCATCTTCAACTGCTTGAAAAGTAACGTTAGCCTACAGGCTAAGTATAATTGAAACCGTGAAGAGGTAATTGCTATATTGTATATATGTTACATGTATTTCCCTTTGTAAAAAATACACTGCTCAAAGAAATCAATCAACACAGTATAACACCAAGTCAATTAAACTTCTTGGATATCGATCTGTCCAGTTAGGAAGCGTAAACTATTGTGAATCTATTTCACCTGCTTTGGTGCAAATGAAAGTAAAAACAGATGGGCAGGAGAGGCAACAGCAAGACAACCCCCAAAAAGTAAATGGTTTTTCAGGTGGTGGCCACAGACCATTTCTCTCTCCTTATCCTTCCTGACTGATTTTTCTCTAGTTTAGCATTTTGCTAGTGCCCTTGTCACTACTGCCCTTGTCACTACTGGTAGCATGAGGTGGTACCTGCAGCCCATTCAGGTTGCACAGGTAGTCCAGCTCCTCCAGGATGGCACATCCATACGTGCCGTCGCAAAAAGGTTTGCTGTGTCTCCCAGCAGTCTCAAGAGCGTGGAGTAGATACTGGGAGACGGGCCATTGCACGAGGACAGCTGGAGAGGGCCGCAGAAGGGCAACTACCCAGTGGCAGGACCGGTATCTGCTCCTTTGTGCGAGGAGGAACAGGAAGAGCACTGCCAGAGCCCGACAAAATGACCTCCAGCGGGCTACTTGTGTGCATGCTTCTGACCAAACTGTCCAAAACAGACTCCATGAGGGTGGCATGAGGGTCCGACGTCCTGTAGTGGGACCTGTGCTCACAGCCCAGCACCGTGCAGCTCGATTAGCATTTGCCAGAGAACACCAGAATTGGCAGGTTCGCCATTGGCGCCCCGTTCTCTTCACAGATGAGAGCAGGTTCACACTGAGCACATGTGACAGACGTGGAAGAGTCTGGAGACGCTGTGGCGAATGTTATGCTGCCTGCAACATCATCCAGCATGACCGGTTTGGTTTAATTGACTTAGTGTTATACTCTGATGATTAAGTGTTCCCTTCATTTTTTTGAGCAGTGTAAGTTCTTTAATGTCTTTGTTTGCTTTTTTATTTGTTTCTTAGGTTTTTCGAAGTGAAAGTGTAGTGTAGGCAAGAGTGTGATTCCGGGTCAGTTAGCCAATCAACGCAGAGCATGTGAAAAAGAGCTGAACTGCCCACCGAAAACGGGCTGTTCAGCTGCAAGAGTAAAAAACTCACTCGATTATATTTAAAAAAATATCTATTGCAAAACCTTTTTCCTTAAAAAACCTTATCAACATGTTTGGTAGACCTTGTAGAATAATATAAAATATGGGACCTTTAATAAAACCTGCTGTTCAAAATAATTTAAATCTGATTAAAAAAACGTCTTTGATGTAAAAAAGCCAAGTTATATTGCCTATCGTAGCTCAGACTAAATAAACTAGCTCTATTCCAAAGCAATGCTATCCAAACTTTCCTAAATTATTTAATGCAACTTGGCCCAGTGTTTTTTCATCTTAGCATGTGAAAAGATTGTGTCTCATGGAACATCTATTGATTTCAATTAATGTTTTTAACAGTTGATTTATAATTACACTCCAGAAAGGATATGGTTATACTTTGTTGGCAAGTTTACTTTAGAAAATGTACAGGTTTTAAAATATTAACTGCTGCTACAGATTTCTTTACAATTCACAAAGAGACATTTATATCAAGAAACATCATGTACAATAGAGAAAGGGGGGATGATTAATGAATGCAGATAAAAATGAGTAATATTTTAACCTAGAAAATAGCATACATTTTACAAATGTATGCAGACATGTTTGTGGGTCAGATGATGGCAAATAAGTAATAGTACCAATTTTCTTAACCATAATAGTAGTTATGATTTGCGAACATAATTTTGTGAACACAAGGATATCTATAATCTGTAGAACCACACAGGTTTTGATAGAAATCCAAATATTCAAAATAAATCAATCAATAAATACATAATAATAATACATTTTATTAATTCTGTGCTTTTCATTGTTCAAACATGCCCTATAGTGTAGTAATTTTTCCGTTTAATTTCTAAGTGCAACACATCTGAATCAGAGTATTTCCACTGTAAATTATTTTCATTTTGCAGTTTGATGTGGCACATACCTATTTCATTGACCACATTCTCTTGAGATGGTAAGATTAAAGAAACACAGGGCCAAGTTGCATTAAATAAGTTTGGATAGCATTGCTTTGGAATAGAGCTAGTTTATTTAGTGTGAGCTACGATAGGCAATATTGTTAGTTGTAGCTTGGCCACATTTTGATATCAATACTTTTAAAGACAGGCCTAGTTTTTGCACGTTGGAATTAAGGACTTCTAGACATCGCTCTGTAGGCTATGCTTGAGTAACTTGGCTTTTTTTCCACGTCAAAGACTTTCTTTTATCAGATAACACTTATTTTTGGTAAATAATGACATGGAGAGAGACATGCATACAGAATACATGCATTCCAAAAAAATGACATTTCAGACATTTGTGTAACCAAACTGACAAGAATGAGAAGTTATCCTATTACCGGTAGCCCACAATTACATGAAAAGAGTTTGTAGATGAGCAGTAGCCTATTTAATGTGGAATGAAATACAACGAAGAGCACAACCTGAGCTATGGATCATGAAGAAGCATGTAAATTAATGAACTAAGTCTACATGGAGACATGCATGCACAATAGGCTAGACACAAACTCATTCTAGCTGAAAGAAAGACATACAGCCTAAATAGCCTAGTTAGTACAGCCTAAATAGTTTACATTAGAAAAATAAGGGAATACAGTTTTAAAATAGGCCTAATAGTATTCTATAAAAATACATTTAACGTTATGCTATTCAACATTGGCTTGCCGGAAGCATAACTCCAAGTTTCTATGTCTGGGCTATGAGCTGCCGAGTTCATAAGCAGAGCAGAATTCCTTCGCAGTTTTTTTTCCGGGAGTGTAGCCTAACGTTGGCTGCAGGAAATGTTTTGGTACCGGACCATGTAGCTAGGTTTAGTTTAGTTTTCTGTAGTGCAATGATTGCATATAAGGCATGTTGATTCGCTTCGTAGTAGCCTAGCTTGTACCTGCTTCTGGACTGTAGGGACCACAGACTACATTTCCCTTCATTCCACAGGAAACCCAAAGGACATTTACAACCCAGACACAGCGTAACGTCCGTTTGAGTGATTCAATTTTGTCACTTGGAAATACGAGACACTAAGGGTCATAAAACTAAAACAGATAAAACTGAAGACATTCCAGTCTGGATCCCCATTTTTTCTTCACCCCACTTTTTCTCTCTTCCTCCATCGTGCAGCAGCACAAAAGCAGTACTCCATTTTCTCTTCCCCCTTTTGATAGCTACACAGCTACAAAGGTGGGCCATGGAGAGAGACACAAAGAACGAGTTCTACGTTCTACGGCATCTAACCAGAGGACTGAATTAACGCAATTCCAACCGAGGTGTGTTCCAGCCACGGACAAAGACGCAAACCAGGTGGTAACAGCGACGTCAGAGAAATTCCAACCGGGAGAAATTCCAACTGGGATAAGAAGGGCCAAAGGAGGGCCGCTGCGGTAGTACAGCGGTAAAAAGCGCTGACTTTCAGTCAGCGCAGTTGTACTCCGAGGATCGGGGTTCGCGCCCCGGTCCTGCCATTTTCCGAGCATGGCCAGCGCCCTGTGGGAGCAGCAATTGGCGGCTGCTTCCGGGTGGGGGGAGGGCTCGGATGAGAATCGCTACGCAAAAATAAGGCCCCGGGCGAGTTGGAATCACGGTCAGGAGCTTGGGGAGTCGCGCCCTGTAGAGGACGTGGCGGCCTCTTTCCTACTACCGGCTGACGGGGTTGTATAGTGGTGGTTCTCTAGCGGTTGCTACATGGGGGGAATTGAAGTAGAATAGGGGTTCAATTGGCTACTAAATTGGGAGAAAAATGGGGAAAAATCAGAAACAAAATAAAAAAATAAATAAAAAAATAAGGGCCAAAGGAGACGCCCTGGCCACCCACCTCATGCACAAGCCAGCTGTAATCAACTCACCGCGGACTCAGTAAGACTGATCAAACATCCCAGGCATAGTTTAGGATTTTAGTCTGAATTGTTTATATCTCGACTTTGTGTGAGAATACCTGTATAAACCTGTTCCACTGGTTAGCAAGCTAGCCGGTTAGCCTATCGTTTATGTGGTAGTACTAGTACTCTAACTAACCAAAGCAGGCCTCACGGTTTGCTCACCTATCCTAACACTGACTAACGTTCATGTCATATGATCTCATTTTAGCTTACTGTAGATGGTTCACAGTATTTCCTGACCGAAGTGCGTGAACTTATTTATAGTAACGTTAGATTTGAGATTAATAACCACCATCGTGCTGCAACACAGCCAGTTTACTCCACACTCCTTTGTTCTCTGAGCACACGTGACACACACCTACACATGCACGCACACACATGTGCATACCCACACAAATACTCCAATATGCACACAACACGTTATGTCTATTTAGTAGAATGTGATATTCCTGTTTTTCCTTTAATAAATCTAATTTTGTTAAACCTGATATCTGTTTTGATATTATATGAACACGAGGGCTGAGTCAACCTAATCATTATAACGTAATACCTTCACCCTTATGAGTTATTAGTTATTAGTGCTTTGATGGTAAATTGTAGTAGTAATTATAATCCATAATAATCAAAATGAGACTGATTTAATTTTAACCTAACTTAAGAATAATAAGGGTAAACCTCATTATTCCATAGTTATTACCTATATTTCTGGAATCCCATGTAAGAGTTTATAAATATATATATATATATGTATATATATATATACACATATATATATATATACATATATATATACACAGAGGCATATTCCTTACATTTATCGGCGCCCTGTCCGAGGATATTCCCGACATAATTGGTGCCGCGTGAGGACTGTGATGATTCAGAAATAATATTACTAATCATCTTGCTCACTGCTACCAGATTCGTATGTATTCTCTGCATTAGTTGGTGCCCGGGTGAAGACTGGTAAGATGGTTTTATTGGTCTGTCACTACTATTGCTAAATATACAGCTGCAGCTCAAAAAATTTGAATATCGTGAAAAAGTTCAATATTTTTTGTCACTCATGTCAGAAAGTGAAACTCATATATTATATAGATTCATTACATAGAGTGAAATATTTCAAGCCTTTATTTCTTGTAATTTTGATGATTATGGCTTACAGATAATGAAAACCCAAATTCAGTGTCTCAGAAAATTAGAATATTACATAAGATCAATAAAAAAGGATATTTTAAACAGAAATGTCAGCCTTCTGAAAAGTATGTTAATTTCTATGCACTCAATACTTGGTTGGGGCTCCTTTTGCATGAATTACTGCATCAATGCGGCGTGGCATGGAGGCGATCAGCCTGTAGCACTGCTGAGGTGTAATGGAAGCCCAGGTTGCTTTGATAGCGGCCTTCAGGTCGTCTGCATTGTTGGGTCTGGTGTCTCATCTTCCTCTTGACAATACCCCATAGATTCTCTATGGGGTTCAGGTCAGGCGAGTTTGCTGGCCAATCAAGCACAGTAATACCATGGTCATTGAACCAGCATTTGGTACTTTTGGCAGTGTGGGCAGGTGCCAAGTCCTGCTGGAAAATGAAATCAGCATCTCCATAAAGCTTGTCAGCAGAAGGAAGCATGAAGTGCTCTAAAATTTCCTGGTAGATGGCTGCGTTGACTGTGGACTTCAGAAAACACAGTGGACATGGCACCCCAAATCATCACTGACTGTGGAAACTTCACACTGGACTTCAAGCAACGTGGATTCTGTCTCTCCACTCTTCCTCCAGACTCTGGGACCTTGATTTCCAAATGAAATGCAAAATTGACTTTCATCTGAAAAGTGGACTTTGGACCACTGAGCAACAGTCCAGTTCTTTTTCTCCTTAGCCCAGGTAAGACGCTTCTGACGTTGTCTCTGGTTCAGGAGTGGCTTGACACGAGGAATGCGACATTTGTAGCCCATGTCCTGGATTCGTCTGTGCGTGGTGGCTCTTGATGCACTGACTCCAGCCTCAGTCCACTCTTGTGAAGCTCCCCCAAATTCTTGAATGGATTTTGCTTGACAATCCTCTCAAGGCTGCGGTTATCCCTGTTGCTTGTGCACCTTTTCCTACCACTTTTTCCTTCCACTCAACTTTCTATGAATATGCTTGGATACAGCACTCTGTGATCAACCAACTTCTTTAGCAATTACCTTTTGTGGCTTACCTTCCTTGTGGAGGGTGTCAATGACTGTCTTCTGGACATCTGTCAAGTCAGCAGTCTTCCCCATGATTGTGTAGCCTACTGAACCAGACTGAGAGACCATTTAAAGGCTCAGGAAACCTTTGCAGGTGTTTTGAGTTAATTAGCTGATTAGAGTGTGACACCATGAGTTTCCAATATTGAACTTTTTCACAATATTCTAATTTTCTGAGACACTGAATTTGGGTTTTCATTATCTGTAAGCCATAATCATCAAAATTACAAGAAATAAAGGCTTGAAATATTTCACTCTGTGTAATGAATCTATATGAGTTTCACTTTCTGACATGAGTGACAAAAAATATTGAACTTTTTCATGATATTCAAATTTTTTGAGCTGCACCTGTATATCTATTACAGCAATGGATGGACATTATGCTTGTGTCCAGAATAGATATTTTATCTATTCCTGACATAAGCATAAAGTGTTTGCTGTAAGATGTTATTATTGCAAGTATACAGCCATTTAATAACTCAGAAATGGTTTTATATGATATGTTATGGATTAATGAAATGGTAAATGATTACATATTCATATATTGCAGCAAAGGATGGACATTTAGCCATCTGAGACAGTCCCTGAAGAGAAGGAGGGTGCTGAGGGTCATTGCAGACCATGACACGGAGGATCATCAAGGCATGCACTTACTGTTATCTTCTTGATTTTTGAATATATTGAAGGCATTTATGCTTGACCATACATTTGTCTGATGTATCTGTACTAATAATGTAATTAATGATTTTACTGTAAATAAATCCAATTCATTCATTTCACGGGCATCTAAACTGATATTTGCCATGGGTTGTATCTTGTTTTTATTTGTTTTGCAATGTTATCCATTTACTTAATTCATCCACTCACTATGTTATGTCTTTTTTTAAAATAAAGTGTGTGTTTTTTTGAACACATAAATTGAACATTTCAGTGTATGTGTCTTTCAATTTTGCATTATATCAACCGATTCTCAAGTAGCCTACTAGGAGTATGGATAAGTGGTAATGTGAAATGAACCCAACATTCTAAAAAACTTTTTTTTTTGCATTTTTCCATACATCACCAAGAGGTTATAACTTTTGAGTAGTAAATGATAAATCTCTTCTGATTTGTACTCTATCACTTACAAAATAGTGAAGATACCACAGTTGGTCTCCCTCGATCTTGAACATGAAGCTTTTAGCTAAAAAGTTTTTTTATTATTATTTATTTTGTGAATTGTTTTAATAATTGATGATATTGTGTTAAAGTAAGCATATTATTGGATATAAATGGGAAGCCCCAGTTATCCTGTTTAAAATGGTATATTATCTTTAGGGGTGTGACATAATATGATCACACCACAAACATATTTGCATACGCATGTCATATTTTCAATGAACCTAACATTCTAAAGCGTTTTTTTAGCCTTTTCTTTCCCATCATTGAAGTGGTTATAACTTTTGAGCAGTAGAAAATACATCTATTCTGATTCCTATTCTATATCACTCACACAATGGTCAATATCACAATATCATACACTGTAAGTTTACCTCTATTTTGAACATGAAATGGGTAAAATAGTCATTTAGAATGTTTTATAAATTTAGTTGGTGAATGTCTTTCCATCATTGATGATATTGCCATCAAGTAATCCTATAGTTTTTTATATCAATTGAAAGCCCCAGTTACAAATGTTAGCCCAAAAACTTAAACCTAGAATGTATGCTATACAAATTAAATATTTTATTAATTCATTGTGTGCCTAAGAGGTCTTCATATACATTCATACATATACATACATATAAGTATTCATATTAGATAACATTGTCATATATTACAGACTTAACTCAATATTTTCTAACATATTTGCCCAACAAACAATATTATGGGGTTTTGCATTATGCTGTTTAGCAATAGAACACTCTAACTGAGCAATATTTCTATAGGATAGGAGCTACTCTCTCCTTGACAGTGTAGTGGTTCGTGGCCTTTTTCTTTTGCGGTTCTCGTTCTGGTTTTCACGATTGTGAATCAATCTGATTTTTTCTTTATTCCGTTTCGTGGTTTGCAGTCTCATTATTGTTTTCACCTGGGCTTCAACGTGCAGGGTATTTAAGTTCCTTACTTCTGCTTCTCCGGTGCTTGTTTGTCTTACGACATTGCATTCGAACCAGGTACTAGCGACCTCCTGATATTAAACTTGTTTATGTTCAGGGGGGACTTGCTATTCGCTACTTAATAAGGGATAGGATTGTTTTCCTCCTGGTAGTGTTCTGTGCTATCTATTTTGTACATTACATTATATTACAGTTATTTGGCAGACACTTTTATCCAAAGCGACGTACAATAAGTGCATATTGAAGGTCATTGACACAACTACTAAGCAAATCCAACAAAGCACAACTTTCTCACAACGTAGGAGCTATCGCTAATAATCAACATAGAATACAGTCGGCTATACATTCTAAGCTATAAAATAGCAAAAAAAAACAAATAGAAACTAAAATAAACAGAAAGTACGTACTATATAATTGGCCCTATATATGTAGTTAGTCAAGGTGGAGTCTGAAATAGTGTATTTTCAGACCACGACGGAAAACAGACAGTGTTTCAGCTGAGCGCAACGGAGTGGGGAGTTCATTCCACCACTGGGGAGCTAGAGTGGAGAAGCTCCGCAGTCGGGATGAGCGAGAGCCGTTAACACGGAGGTAGGGAAGTGCAAGTCGCCCTACACCAGCAGAGCGAAGTAGTCGAGCAGGAGCGTAGTGCTGGATCAATTCCTGTAGGTAGAAGGGGCCTGACCTTTTGGCTGCAGTGTAGGCCAGGGTCAGAACTTTGAACCTGATCCTGGCCACGACTGGCAGCCAGTGGACTGACTTCAGCAGGGGGGTGACGTGTGAGAACTTCGGGAGGTTGAACACAAGCCGAGCAGCCACGTGCTGGACCAGTTGTAGGGGCAGAATGGTGCAGGCTGGCAGGACGTGAGGTGACCATGGCCTGGACAAGGAGCTGGGCGGAGTAGGTGGTCAGGTATGGCCGAATCCTCTTGATGTTGTACAGGAGGAACCTGCAGGACCGTGCCGTTGCCCTGATGTGCTCTCTGAAGTCCAGCTGGTCATCTAGGACCACCCCCAGGTTTCTTGCAGAGCGGGAGGCGGTCACCATAGTTCCGTCGACGGTGATGGATAGGTCTAGAAGCGGGGAGGTCTTGTATGACATGAAGAGCAGCTCTGTCTTGTCGAGGTTGAGCTTCAGGTGATGGCTAGACATCCACTCAGAGATGTCAGCCAGGCAAGCAGATATCCTCTCTTTAATCTGTGGGGTAGAGGAAGGGAAATAAAGGAAGAGTTGATTCTCATCAGCATAGCAATGGTAAGAGAAGCCATGTGAATTAATGACCAAACCAAGAAACTTAGTGTAAATAGAGAACAGATCCCTGCGAGACTCCTGTAGAAAGGTGTAGAGATAGAGCCCTTCCAGGAGACTTGGTAGGATCTATCTGTGAGATAAGATGTAAACCAAAAGAGAGCAGTTCCAGAGATGCCCATCTCAGCCAGTGTGGAGATCAGGAGTTTGTGGTTGACTATCAAACGCTGCAGACAGGTCAAGGAGAATCAGGACAGAGGAGAGGGAGGAGGCTCTAGTAGTGGCGAGTGCCTTAGTCACAGCCAGGAGTGCAGTTTCTGTTCAGTGCTTGGTTCTGAAACCAGACTGATGAGGGTCGAGCATGTTGTTCTGGTGGAGAAAAACAGACAGTTGGTTAAGGGCAGCGTGTTCAAGAGCTTTTGACAGGAAGGGCAGGAGAGACACAGGACGATAGTTTCTGACATCAGAGGGGTCCAAACTAGGTTTCTTAAGAAGAGGGGTAACATGGGCAGTTTTTAAAACAGCAGGAACATAGCCACAGGTTAAGGAGGTGTTAATAATGGATTACAGATATGGAAGGACCTCATCGTATATAGATTGGAGGACTGCCGAAGGGATGGGGTCCAGTGGGCAGGTGGTTGCACGCTGGTGTGATATAAGTTGGAGTACATCTGTGTCCTCCAGAGTCTTAAAGGACAGAAATGTAGCAGTGGGTTTATTATGGGGGATTTAGGCGTCACCAGATGCGTGAAAGAGTTTCTGATCTTGGCTACCTTCTCCTCAAAGTGGATCAGGAAGTCATCTGCAGAGAGGGAAGAGGTTGAGAGGGGTGGAGGAGGGATCAGCAGGGAAGGGAAGGTGGAAAAGAGTTTACGTGGGTTAGACACACATGCATTCATTTTTAATTGGTCATTATTTATTGGAGTTCGAGAGATTTTGTTGGTATTCACAAATGTTCTAGTTTGCCCATTTTTGTGGGTTGATTTTAGTTTGTGGCTGTTTTGTCTTCAGGAATTACGTTCTTGTCTTTTTTCTCTCTTGGCAGCAGTAAGGCCTGCTAATAAGAGACGCCTTCCACTAGTACTAAGTTCTAGAGAAGAAGTATCATTCAGTAACAGCACTGATTGTGAATGAGGGATTGCACTCATCAGAAATGTGGATATATATATACCTTGCCGTAAGCAAAACTTATTTACCTCAGGGCATTCCAAAATCAAATATGCATAAAAGTACCAATGACGTTGTCTGAGCAAGATGTACAGTATGGATAAATTCTGGATTTAATTTGGTGTAACCGTCGTGGTGTCAAATAATATCTATGTATAAACTTGCCCCATGAAACACCCTGAGCTTTCCTTGCTGAACGTAGTTAGCAAATAAAGAAAAAACAAAGAACCTGGAAGATTAAAAGAGTGTTCTAGATCTTGTAACTCAAAAAACCCATGTTGCCCACAAATATCACCAAGTACACTGCTCAAAGAAATTAAGGGAAACCCAGTATAAAACCCTAGTGCCCTTGTCACTTACTAGTAGCATGAGGCGGTCTACTCGGCTACTCGTGTGCATGTTTCTGACCAAACTGTCAGAAACAGACTCCATGAGGGTGGCATGAGGGCCTGACGCCCTGTAGTGGAACCTGTGCTCACAGCCCAGCACCGTGCAGCTCGATTGGAATTTGCCAGAAAACACCAGAATTAGCAGGTTCGCCATTAGCGCCCCGTTCTCTTCACAGATGAGAGCAGGTTCACACTGAGCACATGTGACAGACGTGAAAGAGTCTGGAGACGCCGCGGCGAATGTTATGCAGCATAACCGGTTTGGTTTAATTGACTTGGTGTAATACTGTGATGATTAAGTGTTCTCTTAATTTTTTTGAGCAGTGTATATGAATGCCTTTATCCCTCCATTGTGGAAATATAATTGGTTTACCATCAATTAAAAGGCAGTCATTATTAAAAATTGGGGAATTAATAAAAAACCAGTCCGTAATTTTAACAATTTTCTGGATCTTCTGCATAAAATATTTATATACATAAAAGATGGTGAATCAAGGAACCAATCTTCTTTTTGGCCAATTTTAAAGGAATATTGGAATATAATAAATGTGACAAATTACATGGGTGAGCCAATGCCTTCTCAATTGGATGCCAAGAAACATAAGACTCTGGATCCAGCCATGTACTTAATGGGTGCAGAACAAAACACCAAGAGTACCATTCAAAGTTTGGCAAGTTCATACCTTCAAAATTGTTACGTTTATGTCATGTTTATGCCACATTTCATGTTTAGTGTTTGTCACAGTTTATTTTCTGTTCATGTCATGCTTGTGTTCTGTTTATGTTACGATGCAGTTCATTGTTAGCATACACATTTCCATGTTTTTCCGCAGCCTTGCGTTCATGCTGTTTCTTTCTCTTGCTGTCGCTCACGCTTCCCTAATTGTTTCATTCTCTCATGTCTATTTACTAATCTACTAACATTAGATCAGGATTGGGTAATACTAACTCTCTAACCATGTGTTCATGTTTACCTTACGTTTCTCGTGCATGTCATTTACTAATTTACTAATGTCTAGGATAGGATAACTACTAACGATTTACTAATTGCCTCGTTTCGTGTCTCATTTTCTCAAGCTGTTGTTCATTTCCTGCTGCTCTCAAGCTAAGTGTCTGCACCTGTCTACACCTGCATATAAGATCAGTGTTCTTGTCATGTCTTTGCAAAATTGTTGCCTTTAGTTTACTACTGTCACTTTTGAGCGTTTTCCATTGTTTTGACGACCGTTATTGATCTAGCCTGTTTACTGACCATCGTTACTGCCTGCCTATTGTTTCCACTGCCTGTTTTTGACCACAAGTTTTGCCTGCTGTCTGTTTTGTACCTCTGCCCCGCGGATAGGACTTCGGTCTGACTCCTGCTACGCCCCACGACTACGAACTTTGCTTTACCCCTGCTCCGCTGACAGCTACTCTGGTTAATGAACTTGTGCACGGATACCGATTTCGAGACTGCCTTCTCCCTCGGTACTGTATCTTTGGTCTGGCTGGATTTATTGGTTTTTGGACTTTGCTTGTGTGACTACAATTTTGGATTTCCCCATAATAAAGCCCTTGCGGGTATTTATTATTACGTCAGTGTTCTGAGTCGTGCATTACGGGTCCAACCCGCACACATCCGTCTCAAAAATATTTATTTCTATATAATGTAGATGCTGCAATACAAGGTTTTTTGTTATTCCACAAAAATATTAGTGCTAGCATGAATTAATTTCCAATAACCACTTAGGGGAGCTAAAGGAATCATGGAGCTAATAAAATGAATGCGGGGGAGTACAGTCATTTTGATGATCGAAAGCCTAGACTGAAATGAGTTAACTATATTGCCCCATTTCTTCAAGTCAATTTCTATGTCCTTCATAATTTTGTTATAGTAATATAAACTTGTTTCCTCAATAGTTGAAAAAATTGTTACTCCCAAATATTTAAAATTCTTTACCACTGGAACTTGTCTGTTGTTTTAGCTCATCTAATGGCATTAACGCTGATTTAGCCCAGTTAATTTTGTACCCTGATTTCCCAAAACTTTCAAATATATTCAATAGATAGGGCAATGAAATATCCATATTTTTACAAAAAATCTGAATGTCATCAGCATAAAGAGAAATAACATGTATTATTATAAGAGGTATTATGAATAGTAATTGGCTCAAAAGCATGAGATTGTCGTACCGTCTGTGCAACTGGTTGCAGAAATAGCAAAAATAGCAGAGGGGACAAAGGACAACCGTGGCGAGATTACCTAGAAATTGGGAACCTTGGGGAAGAGGTGTTGCCTGTCAAAACAACTGCATATGGGTTTGTATATAGAACCTGTATCATTGATATGTAACGTTCGCCAAACCCCATATGACATAATACACACCATAGGAAACCCCACTCTACGTGGTCAAAAGCCTTCTCCGCATCTAATGACAGTATAGCATTAAGGCATTCAGATCGGGGAGCGGCTTCTAAAATATGGAGGAGACGACAAACATTATCTGAAGAGAATCTAGATTTAATAAAACTGGTTTGGTCATGGTGAATAAGGTGAGGCATAAACGACTCAAGCTGGGACGCTAGAATCTTAGCATACAGTTTAATCTCGCAGTTGAGAAGATTTACAGGCCTGTAACTATTACATTCATAAGGTGATTTGTCTTTTTTCAGTAAAAGTGATATTATAGCTATATTTGAATTTGAAGAAAAGGAGCCTTAGTCAACAGAGTAATTAAGCATATTTAAAAGGTGTGGACTAATTTGTGTCCAGAAGGCAAGATAGAATTCAGGCGGTAATCCATCCATACCAGGGGACCTATTCTTATTCATTGATTCACCTGCTAGTTTTAATTCCTCAAGTGTAATAGGGGCCGCCAGTATGCTAGTCGCCATTAATGGTAATTTCTGTAATTTCCACATCTCTCTTTCTTGGAGGGAGGTCCGGTCTATACCGTTCGGTGTATTTTGGCTGAGAGGCATGTAGGCAGAGGCTACCAGTTTTTGGTGGACTGGGAGGGTTATGGTCCTGAGGAGCGCTGCGGGGTTCCCTTTAGCAACATCTTGGACCCGGCTCTTATTAGGGATTTTCATAGAGGCAGAGCTGAGGGATCGCCCGGAGTCGTCCCTTAAAGGGGGGTCCTGTCATGGTTATTAGCATCCTCTGCTGTTTCTGCGTTCGGTTTTCACTTTGGCGTCGTTTTAGATGCTCTATCTGATTTTTTTCAGCTCCATTCCAGTGTTTGAATCTCGCCCAGCAATTATTTTGAGTTTCCTGCTCAGAACTTCCGCCTTCCTGCACTTCGATATTGTCTAAGCTTCTTGACAAAACGAAGTTGCTAACGGTATAGGAATTCGGTCACTGCATTTCTGGTTTGTATAAATAAGAAACGCAGCAAGTCCGGTTAGTTATAGGATTAGATTTTTTTATTCATTTCTTTCCGATCTTTAGTTTATCCTAACTCTCTCGACCTGTTTACCTTTTGTGTTCAGCTCTTTTCTTACTAGAGCTTAGGTAACAAGTTTGATTTTCAATTTCTTTCCTTCACCCATTTTCTTGGGTTTTCTTTTGATTTTTTCCTACCTCTCGTTACGCCTAATTATTTAGTGCCCTTTCTGGTGCGGTTTCTTCTGCTTTTGTGGCGTATCTTTCGAGATACGCTTTTAGAATCCTTATGAGTTGCACTTGGTTCTCCAAACCCTACTCTAACCCTTACACGTTTTGACACCCACAACTGCTCTATTGAGTGTGAGAGACTGCTGGGGACCCTACCCACCCCTGAGCAGAAGAGGATGTCCATCGGCAGCTGGCGAGGTGCGAACCGTGCAAGGCCCCAGGTCCGGATAGCATCCCAGGATGGCTGCTCAAGATCTGTGCCATGGAACTCTCCTGTCTTCCACTCCATCTTTTGTGAATCCCTCCAGACTGCAACTGTACCCATTCTCTGGAAAACATCCACTATCATACCAGTCCCCAAGAAACCCCGCCCCTCTGAGCCAAACCACTTCATACCGGTAGCACTCACTTTCATAATCATGAAATGTTTTGAAAAACTGGTGTTAAACTCAATCCTCCCTGTTGCCTGCCCACAACTAGACCCCCACCAGTTTGCATATAAAGCCAAACGGGGGACGGAGGATGCTGTGGCATGTCTCCTCCATACTCTCCTTCAGCACCTGGACTCACTTGACCACTATGCCAGGGTTCTCTTCATCGATTTCAGCTCTGCCTTCAACACCATCCAGCGGCACCTGATGATTAGCAAACTCCACCATCTCACTGCCCCCCCTCTCTTCATCTGCTGGGTCCACAGTTTCCTCAGTGACAGACCCTAAGCTGTCAGGGTGGGCACCCACCATCATCACTAACATCACCCAAGGCTGTGTTCTGAACCCCTTTCTGTACACCCTTTACACTAATGACTGCTTGAGCCCCTCCCCCATCACAAGATACTTAAAATACTCAGGTGACACAGCCATACTTGCACTCCTCAAGGACAATAACTCAGTCATGGCCTATAAGCACTCCATCTCCCACTTCACTCAGTAGTGCACAGACAACCTTCTACATCTGAATGTCCCCAACACCAAGGAACTCCTGATCGACACCGGCAAAAAAAAACAGCAGCCCCCACTGCCTCATCTCTATCAACAGTGAAACAGTTGAGATGGTGGAGAGTTTCAAATACCTTGGAACCACCATTGACAATAAACTTAGCTTCGAACAACACACCACCGATATCCATAAACGCTGCCAACAAAGGCTCTCCACCATCCGGAAACTCAGGGCACTCTCAGTCACACCTCACCTCCTGCTCCTCCTGTATAGGAGCACCATAGAGCCCATTCTCCTCTACTGCTCCACATGCTACTTCACCATGCTCACTGTCACCAACGGAAACAAACTTCAAAATCACACACACCGCCTCCAAGCTCATTGGTCTCCCTACTCCCAGCCCTCATTAACACTGCCATCACTCGCAAAGCACGCATCATAGCACACAACCCCAGCCACCCCCTTAACCCATGCTTCACTCTACTCCCATCCGGCCACAAATACAGATCACGTATCTGCAAAAAAGCATGCTACAGTAAGAGCTTCATGCCCTCTGTCATCACTGCCCTCAACTAACTAAAAATGACATTTAAATGGACCTGTGCCCCTGTGCTTGTGGATTTTTGTTTGATTGTCATACCTTTGTGACTGTTTTCGTGTGCCCTGTGGCTATGTTCTGTGTTTGCTGGATGTTACCTAACCGTTTGTGTGTGTACAGACTGTGAAAACTAATTTCCTATAAGGAGGACAATAAAGAATCTTATCTATCCTCTCTTTAAGTGAAGCCACGGTTCAAAAAAGCTCATTGTGACTACATTACAGAGACAAGATTCTAAGTTGCAGTTGCCAGGCACAGCAAAAGTACAGTGTGGAGAGCTGGAGGAAAATTGGCTTCATGTGTGAGAAAGATGCTGATTGGGGTTTTAAAAGAGGAGAAAAAGCAATGACAAATAAAAAAAATTAATATGCACAAAATGTACACGTTTTGCTGGTTTGACATGTAAATCGATGACCACAGTGTAATGGGTTTTTAAATGGTTCGGAAATTCAAACGTGAAGGTGGGGGAATCAGAACAAGTCAGCTCACAACCGTGAGGACCAATAACAGGGGAAAAAAATTATGAAAAGACTAAGACTAACAGCCAAAATGAAATTCAACCCACTCAAACAGGTGAACTAGTAAACTAGTAGAATACCTAACTAAATCTCCCGAGCTCACGTAATGAGCTAAAACGGGAAACTTAGCAAACAAAAGAAAACTCACGGCTATCTTAGCTCAAAAACAAACAGCCGCAAACCACTACACACAGTACAATACCTACTGTAGTTTTGTTACTGAAAACTGGAATGAGGGGCTGTGTGTACCACAACTGTCGTGTGACATTGTGCCTATTGAGGCTTTGTGAAATGTACCTGTACAAACTGCAGTAGAAATTAATTAATTAAATTTAAATATGAATATTAACTGAATATATTGTAATTATATGGATCCTGAATGTGGATCCATCATTATTTTCTTTTCTGATGCTTGGATGCAGTCCTCCTCGCCCTCCTTCCCACCTCTATTGGGTTTGTGGTCTCAGAGCTGGGTATTAAATTGTCAAATGTGACAATTTAATACCCAGCTCACCACCACATCGGCTGCAGGATTTCCCTGTGATTTACGGTGTAGTCCTGGTTTCTGAATGTAAACTCAAACTCAAAAAGTCAACCAAAGTAACCGCCAAGAGACTCAATTTAAGCCTTTATGTGTGACAGACTCGTTATTACCAAGGAGAAAGAACGCCTTCACAAAACCACATTCACAAACCCCCCCTGCACACACCTTTTTAGCTTGTATCCCCAGCCAAATTGTTCATTAACCACAGGGCTGTACAGTGCGACATATATGTCGCACGTGCTACGAAAAAATTGGTCTGTGCGATAAATTAATTTACTGCAGTAGCACCCGTGCGATAGCCTGTGTGTGAGGAAAAAACTATTTTTATTTTGCGTGTGAAGTGAGGGTTTGTGTGAAGTGAATTGATGCGCCTCGATATTCTATTTGGTAGTTGTAGTCTATCGTGCGATTAAAAACCATGTCCCTGGGGTTCGCGCCCCGGTCCTGCCAGATCCGAGCGTGGCCGGTGCCCTGTGGAAGCGGCAATTGGCGGCTGCTTCCGGGTGGGGGGAGGGGCTCGGAGAGAATCGCTGCGCACAAAAATGGCCCTGGGCGAGTTGGAATCACGGTCAGGAGCTCGAGGAGTTGCGCCCTGTAGAGAACGTGGCGCCCTCCTTCCTACTACCGGCTGACAGGGTTGTATAGCGGTGGTTCTCAAGCGGTTGCTACATGGGGGGAATTGAATTAGAATAGGGGTTCAATTGGCTACTAAATTGGGAGAAAAAGGGGAAAAAATCTGAAGAAAAAAAAAAACATGTCTGCGTAGAGTCCATACATCCAACACCAAATCCCACAATTCCTAGCGAACAATCCCCTTTTGGTCAGCGAGTCGAGCAAGCTAGCTATCTATCTGGGACACTGGGATGACGACACAATGAAGAGGTATTTTCAAGTATTAAATCAAAGTAAAGTAGGAGAAGTGCAAAACAAAACCCCAGCCCGCGAGGAATCCCTGCCAAATGAAAAATGCGAAACAAGAAAGAAGATTTACAGGCACATTTGGACGTTAGTATCAACCTCTGACTCTGATCAGCCAGTAGCTGTGTAACGTTAGCTAACTAGCTGACACTCAAATAACGGCAATCAAACAAGGTTAACGTTTATTTAGGAACACAAGCTGGCTAGCATAACCAGTATGTTTGTATTTTTCGTTTTTTTTCCAACTAACTTAGTCATTAACATTTCTCTTGAACGTTTGTTTCACAATATACCTGATGGCCACCTCCATTTAATTCATTAGCATATTGATGGTGGACAATTTGAGGGAATCCAGGAAATCTTTGTCTGATATAACCATCACATTAACGTGTGTGATAATAGATGGAGCTAACGTTAGAGATTAGCCTCTGTTAACTAATTTACTACATTTATTAATTTAGGATAGCTTGATCCGAGTGACCGTGACCTTCTACGTGCTCTATATCGCCATCTGGTTTTCTGAAACTACATAGTATACCTTTAATGGGAAAATGCATATACATTCTACATTTTCCACAAAGAGCTACTAAACACCTTAAGCTCTGAACTCTGTGTATTAAGAAAGTTGACGGTCTGCTGAGTAGAAATGCCAGAGACTATGCGGAGACATCAAGCATAGTTTTTTTTATGTACAAAGCAAAATGTACTAGGCTATGGGAAAATGTATTGTAATAGCGCCCCTCTGGTGGTGGGCTCTGGTACATACATGTGTGACACACAGACAGACAGACAAAAAGTGGCCAGCAGCACACACACACACATACACACCGTTTGTTGTTTTTATTCTCTTATTAGTGATTTACACACTTTCTCAATTTAAAATAAAAAATATTGTACGATGATATGAATTTAAACTGAGATTTGCACTTTACCATTATGGGCAAATAAAGAAAAAATGTTTGTCTGAAAACATTTCTTGTTAAGGTTTGGATTTTGTGTGCCCTGTATGCAACATTCATGTCCTTTGCCAGTCACAAATACCTGTTTAAGTGATGAACTGCATTACTTGTGATTGTTTTTAGAGATTTTAGAGATGTTTTATACTCATGCTACAAGTTTTTGGCCTGCACTACAAAACTATCAACCTCTGTAGCACCAGTGCTATGTGCAAAAAAAGTTAACGTACAGCCCTGGACCATATAATTGACACTGTGCTATGGCAAAAACAAATTCAATTTAGAGGATTGAATTTGCTGCTAAGTTAATATGGTCATAAAACGTCATTATTTTTTTAAACTTTCATATCAGACCTCGATCCCAGAAAGTTCCAAGACCAAAGATCTGTCAGCTGAGATATAACCCCCTGAGATCTGGAGAGTGGAGCTGCATTGTGTTCTGAGATTTTTCTGTACTACAGCAGGGGATGCCTGGGCTCTGTTTCCTGTTGCACAAAAAAGCCTTCAGAATATCCCGCAGGTGAAGACAGATGCTGCGTGTGGGCTGTGTGAGAAGGAGGATTCACTGGCTGGTGATAGCACACTCGCATCCGGAAAATTCCAGATTCCGCCAATTTTTGTCCTCTTGCCTAGAGGAGCTTGCTTCTTTTGTCTGGTTGCCATGAAGCCCAGATTTAATAAACCAGACTTATTTTAGCGCCTACACTCTGTTATTATTATACACTAAAACATTATATAACAGCAACCATTCTCAGTGAATAATTGTACAATATGCTAATTTATACATATTTTAATACCAAGAAAACACTGAATTCATGGAGCCACAAAAATAACAAATAGTATTTCCAAAATAAATATTTAAATTCTATTTTGCACCCTTGTCCCGGCAAGCCAAATAATGTTTTTAAAATGTAAGGCTAATTTGGACATATTTACAATGTACCTAGAATGTTTTGGGCTGGTTAAAAAATAACCATAGCCATTGCTTTACACCACCTTAATGCAATGTTGCAAAAAGCTACGAATGCTGCCTGGGAACTTTTTCAATCCCTGGGTGGTGGCTCCAGGTTCAAGGCACTGTAGACTACCAAACATGTTAGTATTTTTCTACATTGAGATGGCAGGTATGGGATCATTTGGGTAATACAGCTTGTCGGGGCATGCCCCATACCTATACAGAACCAAGAGTTTGCTACTTTTCAGGGTTTCCTACAGAAATAACCACAATGACCACAGACTCTCAACCGTAAATGTCATGGTTTTTAACCGCTGTTTCATTCGTTTCTGCGGGACGAGACTTTGCCTTATGCGGGACGTTATTTTTTGCAGAGTTTTGGGAAACGAGTGGGCGTGTCCTTTCGCAGCTCACTTGCGGCTCTGATTGCCGTGATTCTTTCTCATGGTATTTAAGCACTCCTAGCCTGCTGCTCTGTGCTTTAGTGTCATTTGTGCCACATACTAGAGTCAGGTAACAGGTTAGAGAGTCTGAGTACTCAGAAGACTGCATTGTCTTTTCGCGAATATAACGCAGGAACTTCTTCGTTTTAGGAGTTTACCGGTTTAGTCTTCTCAACTTTATTTTTTTCCTCCTTTTATTTTCTCACCTCTCTGTTTCAGTCCTCTGAGGCTGTAACTTTAGTTCATGTTTATTTACCTCCTCTTTTGTTTATTTACCTCTTGTGTCTTTTCCGTGAGCAGGTTTATTTTTTGGCTTTTCGTTTGTTTATTTCTCTCATTGCTACGAGGTACATTTGCCCAGTTTTGTGGGTAGTTTTTTTGTTGGCTTTGCCGCGAGGTTTTGTTCCCTTCCTCCTTTATTTTCTCACATCTAATTATTATTGTGAGCAGGAGGTTTTCTTTATTTTGTTTGTTCCTTGCTCTCCTCATTACGAGTTTATTTCGCCGTTTTTTGTGGGTTGTTTTTCGTTGGCACTGCCAGGAAGTTTTGTTCCCTACACTTTGTTTATTATTCCACTCCCCGTGTTAGGAGTTTAGTTTCCTTTATTAGTTAATTCACCTTGTGTGAAGTAGCTTTACAAATTCCTTCCTGTTTGCATCTGGTCTTCACTCCCCAGCAACCCTTATAGTACACTAAAGCCTATGGAGGGACCAGCGACTACTCCTGAGATGGCGCAGCAATTAGCTGGCCAACAGGTGGTGCTAGCCTCTTATCAGTCTGCTCTGACTTCTCACCAGGGTGATATTCAGGGTCTGCACGCCAAGCAGGGACAGGTACTTGATCAACTGCAGTGTCAGGATGACTCTCTTAAATTCATCATGGAGAGTCTGGCTCGTCTGATGACGCAGTTGCTTCCACAGTAGCTCAAGCACCTCCTACACCACCTCAGTACCTCCTACACCACCCCTGTCCTTCCGACTCCCATCCACATTAGGGAGCCCAAACTCCAACTAACCCCTAGGTATGCGGTGGAAGTAGGGAAGTGCAGATCCTTTCTTTCTTAATGTCTAATTTTTTTTTGGGCCCATGCCTCACGGTTTGCTACCAATGAGGCACGTGTGGCATTTAAACATCTCCTCACGGATTCCATTTGAACCGCCGGCCACGTTCGATGCGCTAGTATCCACAGCCATCCGAGTGGACAACCGGATCAGGGAATGCGAGAAAGAGATAGGAGTGGTAGGAGAAGCGACTCAGTTACAACCTCAGGTCCTTTTGTCATGCCACCCGTCACGTCTGACCACTTCTCCCTTGAAGGTTCTGAGCCTATGCAGGTGGACAGCTCTACATTGCATAAACCACCTAGTAAAGCTCAGGGGAGGTGGTGCAGTGATTGTAAAAGAGGGGGTTGTGACAAGCAGCATTGTTTTAAGCGCTCGGGAAATGAGGAGTCTCACAGCTGAGGCGTGAGATGCCCGCGAGACGGCAGTCTAAATCCTTTCGCACCATTTCCATCCAGCTTAGCTGGGGTCAGCAATTGTCTGCCGCTGAAGCCTTCCTCGATTCTGGGGCTGTTGAGAGCTTCATGGATGCCCGGTAGGCTCGCGAACAGGGCATCGGGGCTATTCCTTTGGTTCAATCTCGGCTAGTCACTGCCCTCGATAGCCAACCTCTAAGCTGTGGGATGGTTCAGCACAAAACAGAAGATATAATAATGTGCATTTCTCAGGGGGGTCACTCTGAGCGCATTTCTTTTTTTAAAATTAATTCACCTATATTTCCTGTTATTTTGGGCCACTCCTGGCTGAGCCAGCACAAACCCCAAGTTAAATTAGGGGTAAGGGGGGATATTATCCTCCAGTGGGGCCCTGCTTCCTCGGTTCACTGTGCTGATGCCACTGCCCTGGGATTTGGGTCAAGAGAGGTCAAGTCTGACTCTGACTCCAGTAGTGAGGTGGAAGGGTAGCCCACTACCCAGATAGGTCGTAGATTGTTGGAGTGGGACTCCGGAGATGTATTGGAGCCCTCCTGGGAGGACCGCTCCGACTTAGATCTTTCGTGGGACCCTTGGCTGGACTCAGTCTTGGATGAGGAGGCTGTGGAGGTTTTCCGTTACCGGCTAATGTTCCTGGGGTATTTAGAGCTTACTGAGGTTTTTAGCAAGCAGCGGGCCACCTCCCTTCCACCCCATTGACCTTATAACTGTGCCAAAAATCTTCATCCAGGCACAGTGCCACTGAGGGAAGGGCTGTACTCTTTCAGCTCCTTAGAGTGCAGCCATGAAAACGTATGTCCAGGAGGCTTTGGCTAATGGCTTCATCCACCCTTCGACACCACTGGCTGGGGCGGGGTTTTTTGTGGAGAAAAAAGATGGGAGACTGAGGCCTTGTATTGATTATCGGGGCCTCAACAGTATTACCATCAAAAACAGGTATCCCCTCCCACTTATGAACACTATGTTCGAGCGCCTCCAGGGGGCGTCTGTGTTTTCCAAACTCAACCTCCGCAACGCCTATAATATGGTGAGGATGCGGAAGGGGGACGAGTGGAAAACTACTATTAATATTCATTCTGGGCACTATGAGTATTGTTATGCCTTTCGGGCTCACTAGCGCCCCCTCCGTTTTTCAGGCGCTAGTTAATGATGTGCTCAGGGAGATGTTGGAAAAGTTCATCTTCGTTTATTTGGATGACATTTTGACAATTCACCTTGTGTGAAGTAGGAATTCCTTCTTGGTCGCGTCTGGTCCTCACTGCCCGGCAACCCTTATAGTAAAATAATTAACTTCTGTACCTTCTGACTGTATGTCATGGTTCTTAGGTTTTGGTTTTCTTTTCTGCTGCGATTCTCGTCCTGTTTCCCGATTGAGAACATAAATTGTGATATTAACTTTGTTATGTTCACGAGGGACTTGCTTTTTACCTTATTCAGGGATAGGATTGTGTTTCCTCCTGTTAGCGGTCTGCACTATTTATTTCTGTGCTGTTCTCTACGAGACAGTATTTTCTTTTGGTGTTTTTTTTTCACCTTTTATCGGACGTTGTAGATTTACGTTCCAAGGGTTTTTTCTTTGTGTTTTCTAATCCCCTATTTTTTGCTCTAGTGTTGAGTTCGGGAGATTTAAATTAGTGTTTTACTTGTTCTATTCGAGTTCGCCCTATTTTCATGGGTAGATTTAGTTTGGCTGTTTAGCTGTCAGGAATTAATTCCTGTTTTTCTTTCTTTTGTTTATGTTATATCTCCCTTACTGGTCCTCACCTATGTGGGTGACTTGTCTGATCTCCCTCACCTCTGCGTTTGAATATCTGCTACTAAATCCATCACACTGTAATGGTTTTACGGAAGGGCGATCAGAACAAGTCACCCACAAAAGTAGGAACCACTAAGGGAGCTTAAACCGCTAATGGGTAGAAAAGAAAAAGGAAAGATCCTAGTAGCTAACCAGCCAAATAATAATCAACCCAGGAAAATAGGGCAAACTCGAAAAGACGAATGAGAGCGCAAAACAAGTCTCCCGAGCTCAATACTAGAGCTTAAACGGGAAAACCAAAAAGAAAAGAAACACCTTCAGCATGTAAACTAAAACAGCTGGAAAAAGGTGAAACAAACAAATGAAAACAAAGGAGACTGTCTAGCTTCGAACAGTATAGCTTCAACGAGGAATATTCATTACATTACATTACATTCATTTAGCAGACGCTTTTATCCAAAGCGACGTACAGTAAGTGCATACAGAAAGGTCATCGAAGTAACTACAGAACAGATAAGAAAGCACATTCTTCCCAAACAGTAGCAGCTATCCCTAGTAATGAACACAATGCAGTTCAAAGTGAACTGGGTAAATCAGCTCTAATACAATTCTATTCAAACTATTATAAACTTGACTATCTTGAGTACACAGTTCAACAAGAGCACAAACCATGAGGTCCTAGATAAGTATTAGTCCAGGTGGAGTCTGAAAAGGTGCGTTTTCAGGCCACGACGGAAAGTAGGCAGGGTTGGCATGGAACGTAGGGGAATGGGAAGTTCGTTCCACCACTGGGGAGCTAGGGTGGAAAAGCTCCGCAGTCAGGACGAGCGAGTGCCATTTACACGGAGGGGGGGAAGTGCAAGTCGCCCTGCAGTAGATGAGCGAAGCGGTCGAGCAGGAACATAGTTCTGGATCAAGTCCTGCAGGTAGACAGGGCCTGTCCTATTGGCTGCAGTGTAGGCCAGGGTCAGAACTTTGAACCTGATCCTGGCTGCAACTGGCAGCCAGTGGAGTGACCTCAACAGGGGGGTGACATGTGAAAATTTCGGGAGGTTGAACACAAGCCGGGCAGCTGCGTTCTGGATCAGTTGGAGAGGCAGGATGGCGCAGGCCGGTAGGCTTGCGAGCAGGGAGTTACAGTAGTCCAGGCGTGAGGTGACCATGGTCTGGACCAAAAGCTGGGTGGAATAGGTGGTCAGGTACGGTCGAATCCTCCTGATGTTGTACAGGAGGAACCTGCAGGACCGTGCCGTCGCCCTGATCTGGTCTTTGAAGTTCAGCTGGTCGTCCAGGACCACCCCCAGGTTCTTTGCAGAGCGGGAGGCAGCCACCACGGTCCCGTCAACGGTGATGGAGAGGTCAAGTAGCGGGGAGGTTTTGTGTGGCATGAAGAGGAGCTCTGTCTTGTCGAGGTTGAGCTTCAGGTGATGGGTAGTCATCCACTCAGAGATGTCGGCCAGACAAGCAGATATCCTCTCCTTCACCTGTTGGGTAGAGGGAGGGAAAGAGAGGAAGAGTTGAGTATCGTCAGCATAACTATGGTATGAGAAGCCATGTGAATTGATTACTGAACCAAGGGATTTTGTATAGATGGAGAACAGCAGAGGACCCAGTACAGATCCCTGCGGGACTCCTGTAATCAGGGGATGGGGTGCAGACACAGAACCCTTCCAAGAGACTTGGTAGGATCTATCAGTGAGGTACGATACAAACCAGGAGAGGGCAGTCCCAGAAATGCCCATCTCAGAAAGTGTGGAAATCAGGAGTTTGTGGTTGACCGTGTCGAACGCTGCAGACAGGTCAAGTAGAATCAGGACAGAGGAGAGGGATGAGGCTCTGGCAGCGGAGAGCGCCTCAGTCACGGCCAGGAGAGCAGTTTCTGTGGAATGTCCGGTTCTGAAGCCGGACTGATGGGGGTCAAGCAGGTTGTTCTGGTGGAGAAAAACAGACAGTTGGTTATGGACAGCTCGTTCCAGAGTTTTGGACAGGAAGGGCAAAAGAGATACAGGACGGTAGTTCCTGACATCAGAGGGGTCTAAGCTAGGTTTTTTTAGGAGTGGGGATACACGGGCAGTCTTAAAAACAGCAGGGACATGGCCACAGGTTAGGGAGGTGTTGATAATAGTGGACAGATATGGAACGAGCTCAGCAGATATTGACTGGAGGACTGCTGACGGGATGGGGTCCAGCGGACAGGTGGTCGCGCGATGGTGCGTCACAAGTTGGAGCACATCTGCGTCCTCCAGAGTCTTGAAGGACGACAGCGTGGCGATAGGTTCGGTACGGGGGATGTGGGGTGTCACCTGAGGTGTGAAGGAGTTGCGAATCATGGCCACCTTCCCCTCAAAGTGGGTCAGGAAGTCATCTGCAGAGAGGGAGGAGGGTGAAGGGGGTGGAGGGGGGGTAAGGAGGGAGGAGAAGGTGGAAAAGAGTTTCCGTGGATTAGACACACATGCATTAATTTTAGTCTGAAAGAAAGAAGTCTTAGCCGATGTAGTTGCAGCTGTGAAGGCTGCCAGCAGAGTGTGATAGGAGGCCAGGTCATCTGGGGATCTGGATTTCCTCCACTTTCTCTCAGCGCCTCGCAGTATGGTTCTGTTGGATCTGAGAGAATCTGTCAGCCACGGGGAAGGGGGTGATGGTCGAGCTGGTTTGGAGACAAGCGGACAAAGTGAGTTGAGAGACTGAGAGAGGCAGGAGTTAAACATAGAGGTGGCAACATCAACATGCATATTAGCAAAAGACGCAGGAGGAGGAAGTATAGAGAGAGAGATACATACAGATACATATTCCTGTATGTAAACCCTAAAGTTTCTCATGAACATAAAACAAAGCTTTAATATCACGAGGTTGCTTGTACCTAGCTATACCTGGCTTAATGTAAGTCGGAATGACAAGAAGCACCGGGAAAGCGGAAGTGAAGAGTTTACATACCCCGCAGGCAGTAGCACAGGTGAAACGAATAATAGGCAAGGTGAAGCAAAACCCCGGAACGGAACGTGGAAACAATCTGATGGATTCTCAACCGGAGAAAAAGGACGAGAACCGCAGCGGAAAAGGAAAAATAACCACGGACCATGACACTGAGTTCATGTAACCACACATAATTCAGATACAACTTTACACATCCACACAATATAGCCCTAAACTTATTTTTGATGTAGAATTCTTTCTGGAATTTTTCTCCGTTATCTTCCTTTTCCTACTAATTTCATCATCAAAAATGCTCCATACCCTTAAAGAATAATTCCCCACATGGGATAACATCTGATCTACCAATGATAACACCAGATGAAAGTACTCTCATCTCAAAGTACATATCTTAGTGGTTACAGCAACTGACGCTGGAGAGCGGGGTTCGAGATCCTGCCAGTGCAGAAGCATGTTATGCTTTTCACATGTAAGAATGTTCTTTTCACATTAAATAACGTCTAAGACTAATAAATTCAACAACATTAATTGTTAACTGTTTAAATTATATCGGGAAACGCCGGGTTATTTTGTGAACTTCTATCGATTTTATATGTTTAATGTGAGTCTTGAAGCTTACCGCACTAGAACCGCGCCTCCCGGTTCCCTTATTTCCATATGCACTCCATCGCGCTGATCTACATCCATGGTGGTTAATTCCAGCTGTATATCTATACTGCATACTGGAAGGTTCGAAATTAATCAGATTCGCTGATAAATAAAAGTCTGATATGACTAAAGGGATGCCATCCTCATTATCTTCAGGTTCTTCTGGGTTTGGCGATTTATAGGTGTGTCTTGGGCGTAACATGCAATAAACCAATCAAAATGTCATATCCCATTCCCTTTAAAAGCCTGCTTTTCCACCTTGGCGGATTGCTTATATGATGGCGAAACAGACATGCTTGTGCGTGTGTAGTACGAGCAAGGCTATATGGATCAATAGTATGATAAATATTATTTGGACAAACCATTATACGTTTTAATCTTTAACATTAGGGTTGAACACCAGCACGGCTTCCCAGTAATTCCTGACAGTGCTGTTATTTTAGAAAATATAGCCTATGCGGTTAGATTTCGTTAAAAGCACCTGCAACAGCTGAGAATAAGCTACCAGAATGGCTTAGAAAATGCCAAATTAGCCTGCTTGTTTAACAAATTTTGTTTGATTATACAATGAAGCATAGTCAAACATCAATTCCATGAGGCTTATGGACAGCGAATCCCCTTGCGAATAGCCTAGGCTATTTGAAAAACAATACACTAGACAAGGTTTTGAACTTTTTTCAGTCAAAACCATTCTATTTACTTACAAGCTGTAGGCCTAGATGAAGTGAGCTGTATTGTAATGGCATCTGAAGCGCATTTTCAGAACTCAAATGTCCGTCTATTGCAATGCGAGAGTTTTCCATTGAATGACAATTTGCGCATTGGGCTTTATACAGGTGTTATCAGCAAAGGTTTTAATAGATAGCCATTGTCCCATAACCACATTGTCTCCTCCGGAAGATTGGCAGAATATAGGCTAAGTCATAGGTTTATCCAGGATAATTGCAAATAGGCTACATGTAACCTTACACGTGCCATCACACATAGCCTGGATGTTTATAGAGTGGCTGAAAGCAATTTAATGCAGCATTCCCCTTCGCTGAGGGACAGGTATGTGGTCTTTGACCTATGGACGCTTTTATTATTATACATTCTTTGATATAGCCTACACAATAATAATATTTCACATTGTAATCTTGATATTTTTAGTCATGCTTGTGTGCGCCCGTATGTAACAGACAGGAGGGTGTACGCGCGTTATGCACCGCCTATGTAGACGCACTTATATACACCGTTAAAATAACATGTAAACAACTACGACATGACTTTAGACCAGGTTTGTGGTGGTTTTAGCGTAAGCGCTTTCTGCTGGATCAAGATAGCAATACGCCAAAAAGTATCCTGGCCACTCCTCATTTTAAGACCAACACGCCCAGGCCTCAGAAGTCTGACGTAACGCAGAGCAAAAACCTTTGCCCAAATATGGATATCCGGATCAAAGCGATTTTCTCTATGGAGAAAATGAATGGGAGTTTCACGTAATCGCCCCTGTCACAGTCAGTGATTTATGTTATATACGTCTAAACTAGCGGTTCTGAGATCTCTGGTGAGACAAGTTTGTGCTAGCTAGCAAACTTTTATGTAACATGGTGGTGTCAATGTGTAGTATGTATTAAGCTACTTCCATATAACGTTATAGCATTTAACAGAAACGGATATATATTAAAGCGATATGGTGAACCTGTGGTAAGTATACAGTCAAGCCGGAAAGTCTGCACACCCCTTTCACCTTCTCCACGTTTTATTACGTTACAGACATATTCTACAATAGATTGAGTTCATTTTTTGTCTCAAAATCCTACACAAAATAGCCCGTAATGACAAAGTGAAAACATGTTTTTAGACATTTGTGCGAATTTATAAAAAATCTAAATGTAAAATATCATATGTACACAAGTGTGCACACCCTTTGATATGACACCCAAAAGTGAGCAGAGGTGCATTTTGTTTCCACTGATACTGCTTGAGATGTTTCTACAACTTAATTGGAGTCCACCTGTGATAAATTCAATTGATTGGACATGATTGGGGATTGCCAACACCTGCCTATAAGGTCCCACAGTTGACAGTGCATGTCAGAGCAAACTCCAAGCCATGGGGTCAAAGGAATTATTTGCAGACCTCAGAAACAGGATTGTGTCAAGGCATAGATCTGGAGAAGGGTACGGAAAAATTTGCAGCTTTACAGATCCCAAAGAGCACAGTGGCCACCATCATTTGTAAATGGAAGAAGTTTGGAACCACCAAGAATCTTCCTAGACCTGGCCGCCCGGCCAAACTGAGCAATCGGGGAAGACAGGACTTGGCCAGGGAGGTGAGCAGGAACCCGAGGGTCACTCTGACAGAGCTCTGGCGTATCCTTGTGGAGATGGGAGAACCTTTCAGAAGATCAACCATCCAAGCAGCACTCCACCAATCAGGCCTTTATGGTAGAGTGGCCAGACGGAAGCCCCACCTTAGTAAAAGGCACATCACAACCTGCTTGGAATTTGCTAAAAGGCACCTAGAGGACTCTCAAACCATGAGAATCTTGATTCTCTGGTCTGATGAAACCAAAATTGAACTTTTTGGCCTGAATACCAAGCTGGAGGAAACCAGGCACCACTCATCACCTGGCTAATACCATCTCTACAGTGAAGCATGGCGGTGGCAGCATCATGATCTGGGGATGTTTTTCAGCAGTGGGAACAGGGCGACTAGTCCTGATAGAGGGAAAGATGAATGCAGCTAAGTACACCGAGATCCTTGAAGAAAACCTGCTCCAGAGCGCTCTAGACCTCAGACTGGGGCGAAGGTTTACCTTCCAACATGACAACGACCTGAAGCACACAGCCAAGATAACAAAGGAGTGGCTTCAGCGAAAGTCTGTGCATGTTCTTGAGTGGCCCAGCCAGAGCCCAGACCTGAATCCAATTGAACACCTGTGGAAAGAGCTGAAAATGGCTGTGTACCGACGCTCCCCATCCAACCTGACGGAGCTTGCAAGGATATGCCAAGAGGAATGGGCAAAAATGTCCAGAAACAAGTGTGCCAAGCTCGTAGCTTCTTTCCCAAGACGCCTTGAAGCTGTAATCGCTGCCAAAGGTGCAGCAACCAAGTATGAGGCTAAGGGTGTGTACAGATATGTAACCCCTAAATAACCTATTTTTGTCAGTAAAATTAAATTGCATATTTTCTAAAAACCTGTTTTCCCTTCATCATTATTGGCTATTGTGTGTAGATGTTTGAGACAAAAAATGAACTCAATCTATTGTAGTATAAGTCTAATGTAATAAAACATGGAGAAGGTGAAAGGGGTGTGCAGACTTTCCGGCTTGACTGTATATCATGAATATTGGCAAGGCAAGGGGCTGTTTGGCAGGACGTGAAGTGAGGTGCTAGCAAGCCCAATAATAGCCGTCTGCCTGTCTCAATATTCATCATACCACAGGTTAGAGTTCCATATTGCTTTTATTAAACGGTGTGGCCCTACATCTTATACTAATTCACCAAAAAAGACAACAAATTTATGTTTTAATAGATGCGTGGCCTTTTGCAGAATTCATTAGGTTAACGTGGAAATCCGTGCATAGCCTACGGATTGCAAAACCGAGAGTAACGTTAGCCTATGGCATGTTGAATTTTTTTTCTCAACCTATCGTTAAAGCACAAGTGAAGTTTGGTAGACCTTTGGGTTGTGTAGTTACCTGGCCATGATATGAGTCCAAATGGTGGCGAAATATGTTCGTTAGTTGCTCTGTGCTGGGGTGATAATCTAGAATAGGGTATTTGTCACTCTCCATTCACTTCTATGGGGCAGCTAAAACGGTAATTTGCCTGTACACCTGTAAACCTTTTTGTCATGAACAGTTATAGCCAGCGTTAATAGGCTACTTTTCATGGTTCAGGTAGGCCTAATAGCCCTATAGCCTTTGTTTGGATGGCCGAAGTTTCAAAGCAGCCATAATTTTGTACAGAATATATGTTGCTTTTATTAATAAAATGTTTGAAAAACAGTTTGTTGTTATTCATATTCAAGAATCTCAGCCAATAGTACGCTAGTGGACAGTGCCATGGTGCTGAAAGATATATTTTTATATGACATATGGATGCCAGTAGCCCGTAAACCAATAAGTATGCTAGGGTCGCACATTTTATAATAGCCTACTAGAACGTCCCTTTTTTAGACGGGATTTCCCGGGAAACCCGGGAGCGAGGTGTTATAATGTTATAGAGTTTAAAAATAGCACATTTTCAGGAAAATATTAAACACTACAATGCACCAACTAACACAAATAGCTCAATGATATCAGGCTTATATCCCTCGACTAATAAATTGTCTTATGGATGATTTTATAGGGTATTTTATTCATGTTAACCAGTGGCGCCCCCAGAAATTTTTCATTGGGGTGGCCAGATGGGGCCACTGAAAATCTTGGGGTGGCACACTAAAACCAAAAGCCATAACTGAATTTCAGGAATTCTATTATGTTGTTTTAGTATATAGGCTAGTTGAAAACTATGTCAATATGAGAGTTAAGGAATCGCATACTGGTTTCTTATTTTACAGTTAATTTGACTAATTATCTGATGTGCACAGACAGTTAATGTTACTAATTATCTGATGTGCACAGACTAATACCGGTACAGTTAACATTTTGAGTTCCACAACAATCCTGTTTTAATGTGTTACGTATCTGTATATACATAGGCGATTCATTGTTCTTCAAATAGGCTAGTAGTTGTGCTTTTCCTTAAAAAGACAAATATACAGCTTTAATTTGAAGGAGTAGCTACATTGATTGTAAGGAACAAAACATTTACTGGGAACAAGCCTACTAGAGTTTAAAAACACCACACAGAGACTTCCAATTCTTTTCAATACAGCTGTATTTGGCTGTTGCTGTGTCTTTTTGTAAACAAAAATATTATATTATATATGTCCAACAATGAAAAACAAAACAAAAAGCATAATCATGGACAACAATATACATTTTATTATAGCCTACTCACCTACTCATATCCCTGCTTCATCAGGCTACATTCTTCTCAGCCCGTTTCGTCCACAGTTATCATAGGCTGGGTTATGTATAGCCGACGGTTTTTATTTAGTTTTTTTTAAAGGGTTTCCGCGTTGTTAGGGTTTTGAAAGCTTCGCGCTATGATGGCTATGATGCAGCTTTGGCGAAAACTGGTATGCAGTAGCAGCATAGCCTTTTTCTTTTATTTGTTTATTTTTTTCAAAGAGGGCATTTCCTGATATAATTGCTGACTTGTGGCGAAAGTGCCACTGTGGTGATTTACTTTAACATCTGTCCGAGAATGTAAACAAGTCGTCCATTTTCACTGTAAGAAGAAATTTTATGACGACGTTACCTCTATTTCGCTAGCTTAGCCTACTTCAACAGTTACAACCTGCATGAGAAGAGTAGCCTTCCCATTGAAAGCTGATTGCTTTTTCTTTGTCTCACCGTTTGTTTGGAATCTACACGCATACAACGATGAAAAATTATCGTTCTTTGGATGCCCACAACTTTTTGGATGACAGTATTTTGCACTTGCAAATATAATACTGTAACGTTATAGCACTCAGATTTATCCACATTCCACTACAAAGCATTTGCATATGGTCAAAATGTTTTAGCGTTTCTTACAGCAATATTAGTTAGCCATAAATTGACAATTGGATAACTTATTTGACTTAGGCTACCTGTGAAACAATGCTTGCTGCACACATAAGCATGTGGAGTTTCAGAGTCCCACATTTTTCCCTTTCTTCCTGCCGACGCCTCACGTCTTGTTGCTTGGATCCACTTTTCTCATCTTATGGGCTCCGTTTTGCGGTTCGGAATCTTATAAAACAGCAATTCTCTGTTTTTTGCCTTGTTTGTAGTGCATCCCACCAATCAACAACTTTTAGGCATTTTTATGCTGTTAGCTAACGGATCGAAATGACAAGAAGTCACCAGCACGTCAAGTCAATGGAGGGCGAGAGCGGGATGTGTTTTCCCCCCCGAGATGGGCGACGCCTATTTGCGTTCAGTCTCCTGGCAATGCACTGTGCAGCAGCAGCGCAGTGACGGACGGTCATAAGCAGCTGGCCGGCTATGCATGTGTTATTTTCTTTCACATGCAAGAACTATTATTAAAAATATAATTATTGATTTAAATGAATAGTACCAAATGTAAAATATCAGATAGCAGCATATTGTGGCGAGCGTGCATTTAAAGAATGGATTTTCCACACTAAGTTCTCAACTGCGCTTAGCAACCTGTGCCCCATACACCGCACGACCCCAGGTTTGCTTGTTTATTTGTCAAACAAAGCGAAAAGGAACTTGCGGTAACAACCGCCAATGGCGGGGGTCAACATTTACAACACACATTTCCATCACGGTGTTCACATTCAGCAGCAACAGATAACAGCAAAATAAACACGGTTACTTATATAAAACATTCATCACAACACTGAACTAAAACTGTACATTTTAACGTTAACTTATAAGAGTTTTCGCCAGAACATTCGATTTCCCATGGCGCATTGCGCCCCAAAGTCCACAATGACGCGACCCAGCTCCCGGGTCGCTACATAGCCCCCATCTGAGGGGTCAGTTGTCCCCAACGACCCCATCACCCAAATCAAAGTCCCGGTACCGTGCCGGTTGCCGCCGTTGACGGCCCGGCCGCCTGGAGGGCGCATGGAGTGTCAATGACGGGGAATCACCCGGCTCTGTACGGGCAGTGTCCGGACTGGCCCCCCCCTCCTCAACAGGCGGCGCGAGAGGTCGGTAAGGTGCTAGTCTGTCTCGGTGGAGCACCACCATGCGACCCCGACCGGGCATACGCACCCGGTACACCACCTCAGATAATTGTCCCAGGACTTCCCCCGGCCCCTGCCAGTGACTCCGCAGTTTGGGGGAGACCCCCTTCTTGCGGACGGGACAGTGAATCCAGACCTGGTCCCCGGGCGAGAAGGCCTGCCCACGACACCGGGTGTCATACGCTCGTTTTTGCCGCACCCCGGAATTGGCCTGCGCCTGGCGGGTGTACTCATGGACTGCTTGGAGACGGTCCCGCAGTCGGCGGAAATAGTCCATCTCCCTTCCCCCAGCGATTTCCGGCTCGGGCGGGGCCCCGAACACCAAGTCCACCGGTGTCCGGAGCTTCCGCCCGAACATGAGAGCAGCAGGGGTGCACTGGCTGGACTCTTGCACGGCAGTGCGGTAGGACCACAGGACCAGGGGCAGGTGGCGGTCCCAGTCTCGTTGGTGCTGGCTGGTGAGAATGGCGAGTTGGGTGGCCAGGGTGCGGTTGAACCGCTCCACCAGCCCGTCGCTCTGTGGATGGAGCGGTGTCGTCCTGGTCTTGCTCACCCCCAGCCGCCGGCAGACCTCGCTGAACACCTGCGCCTCGAAGTTACGCCCTTGGTCGCTGTGTAGTTCGGTGGGGACCCCGAAGCGGGCAAACATCTCCTCCACCAGTCTTTCCGCGGTGGTGGCGGCACCGCGTACGCCTCAGGCCATTTAGTGAAGTAGTCCATGGCCACGAGGACGTAACGGTTGCCGGAGTCAGTCACAGGAAAGTAAGTAAGTAAGTAAGTAAATTTTATTTATATAGCACTTATCACAGAGACGACTCACAAAGTGCTTTACAGTGCATAAAATAATACAAAAAATACAGGGTACGAATACAAAAGGCATAAGTAAATACATAAAATACATAAAAACAATGATACATAAAAACAAGGACCAACAGTCAGCACATCAGTACACGCATGCCACAGGCATCAAAGGGCAGCCTCAGGAAAGGCCTGGATAAAAAATAAGGTCTTAAGGCCTGATTTAAAAACATCTAAAGAGGGTGCAGACCTAAGACCAGGGGGCAGGGCATTCCACAAACATGGGGCAGCCACCTGGAAAGCCCTGTCACCCTTGGTGGACTTCCTGGAACGGGGAACCCACAGCAAACCCTGATCCGCTGATCTCAAAACCCTGCTTGGGGCATGGGGGCGGAGCAGCTCAGCGATATAATGAGGGGCCTGACCATGCAGGGCCCTATAGGTCAGCACCAAGACCTTGAATTGGATACGAAAGCTGACCGGAAGCCAATGCAAGGCAGCCAGAATTGGTGTAACATGTTCATACTTCCTAGATTTGGTTAGGAGTCTGGCTGCCGCATTTTGAACAAGTTGTAGTTTGTTTATAGAGGCCTTGTTGAGACAAGTAAAAAGAGCATTGCAATAGTCAATGCGTGAGGCAATAAAAGCATGAATAATCATTTCAAGCTCAGGTTTTGGTATAAATGACCTGAGCTTAGCTATATTCCTCAGATGGAAGAAGCATGTACGGGTTTGGGCCCTAATGTGGCTGTCTAGGTTCATGGCCTGATCGAAAATAACACCAAGATTCCTTAGACTAGCGCGCACACTAGGGCCGAGGAAACCAATACAGCTAGTCACCTGATTTGCAATGCTCTCTGAAGCCACAACAAGAACCTCTGTCTTAGCGGCATTTAATTGCAAGGAATTACCCGCCATCCAATCATTGATGGCTGACAAACAGTTGTTTAAAACAATGAGACTGTCGGTCCTTGCAGGATTAAAAGAAAAATACAGTTGAAGGTCATCAGCATATAAATGATATGCGATGCCCTCGAACTGGCCAATAATATGGCTAAGAGGTAATAAATACAAGATAAAAAGAATAGGACCCAACACCGAGCCCTGCGGCACACCACAGGAAAGGGGCGCAGACTCAGAAATAAAAGAGCTAACGGCCACTGAAAAGCGTCTACCCGAGAGGTAGGAGGCAAACCAATCAAGGGCACTACCTGAAATTCCGACATATTTGCTTAGTCGCTCTAAAATAATATGGTGATCAACAGTGTCAAATGCCGCACTAAGATCAAGCAGCACCAGGACAGTGCAGTCACCAGCGTCAGAAGCCATTAAAATGTCATTCGAGACTCTGAGCAGAGCAGTCTCGGTGGAGTGCTTCTGACGAAAACCAGATTGAAATTTATCAAGTATACCATTTTCATTTAAAACACTTGATAACTGGTTAGCAACAATTTTTTCTAAAATTTTCGAAATAAAAGGCAGCTTTGAGATGGGCCGATAGCTATTAAAAGAAGAGGGGTCCAGGTTTGGCTTTTTTAAAAGAGGCTGAACAACAGCCGTTTTAAAACAGTCAGGGAAGCGACCAGAGATCAGCGAGCAGTTAATTATTTCGAGCAGAGAAGGGCCAATAGAACTAATGACCTTTTTCAATAAAGACGTTGGGAGGGAATCTGAAGGACAACTAGAGCTTTTCATACTGTTCAGTAGCTCACTTAACTCTGGAAGCGTAATGGGATCAAAACAGGTTAAAATAGGGAGCCGCACGGGCAAAACCAACTGAGAGGGAGACGAGGGAGGTATTATGCCAGCCCTAACGTTAGCAACTTTGTCGACAAAGAAACTAAGAAATTTATCACAATCCCTGTTGGAAGATACAGGCGGACCAACCAGGGACAAAGAAGGGCTGACAAGACCATGAATGGTATCAAAAACGAATTTGGGATTTCGCCTATTTGAAGTGATAAGATCGGCAAAATAGGCTGCCCTAGCCGTCTTAACCATGGTGTTGTATTCTGTCATCAGTTCTTTCAAATAAATTCGATGAACGTGGAGGTTGGTAGATCTCCATAATCGTTCAATCTGTCTATATTTTCGTCTAAGACACCGAATCTCAGCGTTTAGCCAGGGAGACAAATTTGTAGCACGTATAGTGCGAGGCCGAAACGGTGCGATCACATTTAAAATGCCAGTGCAGCAAGAATTGAAGTCATCCAATAAAAAATTTACATCGGTGTCATTATCATTTGCCGGCACTACACGGTTTTCAAATGCAGCAGCAAATTTCACGGCCGAGTGAACGTCGAAATGGCGAACACGCTTAGCGCGTTTCAACGTGGATATATTTGTACAGAAAGACATCGAAAACACAATACACGCATGATCACACACAGGGAGTTCATGAAGGTCAACGTTATCAACTTCCACACCCAGGGAAAAGACCAAATCCAATGTATTACCCTTGGAATGGGTCGATCCGTTAACATGCTGAATAAAGTCGAAAGAATCTGTGATGTTCAAAAAGTTTACAGCAAAGTTATTTTTTTCATTATTTACTGGAATATTGAAATCGCCTAATAAGAGTATTCGCTCGAGTTTAATAATAGACGCCAGAAGATCGCTAAATTGAGACAGAAACACACCATTTACGCCAGGCGGGCGGTAGATAACGAAGCAGTAATAGGGGTTAGAGCGACCCACTTTAAACGCCAACAGTTCGAAAGAGGAAAAAGTTCCAGGACTCACCCGGCGGATAAAATAGTCGTTCTTGTAAACACAAGCTAAACCACCGCCACGTCCCGATAGCCTTGGTGCAGAGAGAAAAGAGCAATTCGGAGGACAGAGTTCATTCAAAGACACGTAGTCATCACATTTCTGCCACGTCTCCGTAATGAACATGAAATCCATGCCCAGGCTGCCAAACAAATCGTTCAGAATAAAAGCCTTGTTCGCTATGGAACGAGCGTTCAACAATGCCAGCTTGGCAAGCTTGGCAAGGGAAGGACCGGGGGCAACAGTCACCAAAACCCTTGGTAGGGGGCGACAAAGGGAGTCCGTTGCAGATGCCTGGCGGCGTAAAGGAAGGTAGATTTGCGGCTGAAGAGGCACATCTGGAAACACAGTCCGGAGGCTTGCTAGCCTCAAGCCAAGAGCCGACAGATCAGCGTAGAGATCAGCAGAGAAGACAGGAGAAACGCAGGGGTGAGTGAGTATGCGGAGGAGCCGCTTTCGTTTCACCGAGGAACCAGCACGGCAGCCGCGTCTCCGATTTCTCCTTCGCTTTCGGTGAAGGCTACGTAGACGGCCATCAGGACAAACCCGAATTTCGCCAGGGCAGCTCGGGCAAAAATTGTGAAACAAAAGTCCAACATCTGGATTTCGAATAGACTCCAACGATGCACGGATGTCAAGAAGCATTTGGCGATCATAAACGACAGCTGACTGAACACTACAAAAACAAAACGAAACAAACAAGAGCAACGCAAACAGAGCGAGTGCCAAGCGGTTTGCAGCCCAGAACAACGGCGCAGCCATCTTGACAGTCGAATATTGTCAAAATTGTGTATAATGTGAGGGCCCGAGGATGTCCACCCCCACCCGTTCCATCGGGGCCCCCACCAGATACTGCTGTAGTGGGGCGTGGGAGCGCTGGGTCGGCCCCTTCTGGGCGGTGCAGGAGTCGCAGCAGTGCACATGGAGTTCAACGTCCCGCCGACAGCCAGGCCAGTAGAATCGCTCCCGGAGACGGTGCAGGGTTTTGGAGTTCCCGTAGTGCCCCGTCCCCACCGACCCATGGACGAGCTGGAGTACCTGGGAACGGAGCACCCGGGGCACCAGCAGTTGGAGGAGGTTGCTTCTTCCCCCAGGGGCCTGCCACCTCCGGTACGCCACCCCGTGGTGCAATTCGAAGTTCCCCCACTGGGAATGGTACGCCTTTACTTCCGGCCACCTGGCCTTCGGGGTTTTTAAAGTTCAAAAGCCAGGTGAGCGAGGCATGGTCAGTGCGGAGGAGGAACCGGCTCCCGTGCAGGTATGGCCGGAAGTGTCGAAGAGCCAGGACCACTGCCAACAGCTCGCGCCGAGTAACGCAATAGTTCCTCTCGGCCCGACTCAAAGCGCGGCTGAAGTAAGCCACGGCACGTTCTCCCCCCTCTCCTGGCTGAGAGAGGACGGCCCCGACCCCCACATTGCTGGCATCGGTGTCCACAATGAAAGTGTTCTGGGCGTCGGGGTAGGCCAGCACCGGAGCTTCAACGAGGGCTGCCCTGAGCTTGGTGAAGGCTGTGACACAAGCGTCGTCCCACTCGAACGGCCGCCCTTTGTCGGTGAGGCGGTGGAGCGGGCTGGCGGTAGTGGCAAAGTCTTGGACGAAACGGCGGTAGTAGGAGGCCAGGCCCAGGAAACTCCGTAGCTCGTTGACATTGGCAGGGGTTGGCCAGTCTCTGACGGCAGCCACCTTAGCAGGGTCGCAGGCAACGCCCTGGGCACTGACCACGTGACCCAGGAAAGCCGTCTCTCTCCGCAGCAGGTGGCACTTTTTGGGGTTCAGTCGCAGCCCGGCCCGACGGATGGTAGCGAAAACTTCCTGCAGGTTGGCCAGGGCTCGGTCGAAGGCGTTGCCATGCACCAGCAGGTCGTCCAGGTACACAATACAGCGACTCCGGGGAATGGCCGCCAGCACCCGCTCCATCAGGCGCTCGAAGGTGGCCGGTGCGTTGCAGAGTCCGAAGGGCATGACTCGGAACTGCCGCAGCCCCTGCCCAATGGTGAAGGCAGTCTTTGGCTTCGCGTCGGGGGCCAACTCCACCTGCCAGTAGCCGCTGCGCAAGTCAAGAGAGCTGAACCAGCTGGACCCCGCGATGTGGTCGAGAGCGTCGTCGATGCGGGGAAGCGGGTAGGAGTCCTTTTTCGTGACAGCGTTGAGGCGGCGGTAGTCGACGCAGAAACTCCAGTCGCCGTCCTTTTTCCCCACCAAGATGGCTGGAGCCGCCCAGGGGCTGTCAGAGGGCTCAATCACCCCCGCAGCTGCCATCTCCTTGATCTTGTCCTCCGCCGCCTGCCGTTTTGCGAGTGCCAGGCGGTGTGGCCACAGACGGATGGGCTGGGCAGACCCAGTCTCTATGGCGTGCTGGACCAGCCCTGTCTGTCGGCAGTCCTCGTCACGGGCGGCGAAGATGTCGGCGTAGTCGTCGAGCAGGCGCTTCAGCTGGCGGCGTTGCTGGAGGTCGAGCCCCTCGCTGCTGCGGTGCCACAGCTCGCTAGTGGCCCCAGCCGTCTTGGCGGCGGGACCGGGGATGTCCACCCCCACCCGTTCCATCGGGGCCCCCACCAGATACTGCTGTAGTGGGGCGTGGGAGCGCTGGGTCGGCCCCTTCTGGGCGGTGCAGGAGTCGCAGCAGTGCACATGGAGTTCAACGTCCCGCCGACAGCCAGGCCAGTAGAATCGCTCCCGGAGACGGTGCAGGGTTTTGGAGTTCCCGTAGTGCCCCGTCCCCACCGACCCATGGACGAGCTGGAGTACCTGGGAACGGAGCACCCGGGGCACCAGCAGTTGGAGGAGGTTGCTTCTTCCCCCAGGGGCCTGCCACCTCCGGTACGCCACCCCGTGGTGCAATTCGAAGTTCCCCCACTGGGAATGGTACGCCTTTACTTCCGGCCCCAGGGCGGACACTTCCGCCCACTCCGGACGTCGCCCCGCCTCCAGCCAGCCTCTCACCTTGGCCACGGTTTCATCAGCCTCCTGCTGTTGTTTCAGCTGCGACGGGGTTAACGGGAGCCACCCGTCTTCCGGACTGGTCGCTTGCACGGCTGCCACTGTTAGTGCCGGCTGGTCGTGCTCCTCCTGTCGCCGGCAGTAGCGACACTCCCATGCCGCACAGGGACGCCGCGAGAGAGCGTCGGCATTGCCGTGATGTCGCCCCGCTCGGTGCTGGATTTCAAAGTCATACCCTTGGAGGGCCTCCAGCCAGCGGGCCACCTGGCCTTCGGGGTTTTTAAAGTTCAAAAGCCAGGTGAGCGAGGCATGGTCAGTGCGGAGGAGGAACCGGCTCCCGTGCAGGTATGGCCGGAAGTGTCGAAGGGCCAGGACCACTGCCAACAGCTCGCGCCGAGTAACGCAATAGTTCCTCTCGGCCCGACTCAAAGCGCGGCTGAAGTAAGCCACGGCACGTTCTCCCCCCTCTCCTGGCTGAGAGAGGACGGCCCCGACCCCCACATTGCTGGCATCGGTGTCCACAATGAAAGTGTTCTGGGCGTCGGGGTAGGCCAGCACCGGAGCTTCAACGAGGGCTGCCCTGAGCTTGGTGAAGGCTGCGACACAAGCGTCGTCCCACTCGAACGGCCGCCCTTTGTCAGTGAGGCGGTGGAGCGGGCTGGCGGTAGTGGCAAAGTCTTGGACGAAACGGCGGTAGTAGGAGGCCAGGCCCAGGAAACTCCGTAGCTCGTTGACATTGGCAGGGGTTGGCCAGTCTCTGACGGCAGCCACCTTAGCAGGGTCGGTAGCAACGCCCTGGGCACTGACCACGTGACCCAGGAAAGCCGTCTCTCTCCGCAGCAGGTGGCACTTTTTGGGGTTCAGTCGCAGCCCGGCCCGACGGAAGGTAGCGAAAACTTCCTGCAGGTTGGCCAGGGCTCGGTCGAAGGCGTTGCCATGCACCAGCAGGTCGTCCAGGTACACGATACAGCGACTCCGGGGAATGGCCGCCAGCACCCGCTCCATCAGGCGCTCGAAGGTGGCCGGTGCGTTGCAGAGTCCGAAGGGCATGACTCGGAACTGCCACAGCCCCTGCCCAATGGTGAAGGCAGTCTTTGGCTTCGCGTCGGGGGCCAACTCCACCTGCCAGTAGCCGCTGCGCAAGTCAAGAGAGCTGAACCAGCTGGACCCCGCGATGTGGTCGAGAGCGTCGTCGATGCGGGGAAGCGGGTAGGAGTCCTTTTTCGTGACAGCGTTGAGGCGGCGGTAGTCGACGCAGAACCTCCAGTCGCCGTCCTTTTTCCCCACCAAGACGGCTGGAGCCGCCCAGGGGCTGTCAGAGGGCTCAATCACCCCCGCAGCTGCCATCTCCTTGATCTTGTCCTCCGCCGCCTGCCGTTTTGCGAGTGCCAGGCGGTGTGGCCACAGACGGATGGGCTGGGCAGACCCAGTCTCTATGGCGTGCTGGACCAGCCCTGTCTGTCGGCAGTCCTCGTCACGGGCGGCGAAGATGTCGGCGTAGTCGTCGAGCAGGCGCTTCAGCTGGCGGCGTTGCTGGAGGTCGAGCCCCTCGCTGCTGCGGTGCCACAGCTCGCTAGTGGCCCCAGCCGTCTTGGCGGCGGGACCGGGGGCAGGTTGGCTGGTGACCGGTGGGCTGGTTGCGATGGCGGCCCGTTCAGGCTGAGGTCGGGGCAGCGGTGGCAGTGTGGCACCCGGTCTTGGAGCGTGCTGGGCAGTCGCGGCCTGGTGAGGGCCCCGTCAGGTCTTCTTCCCCTCACGATGGTGCTGGAGCGCTATGGTCTCGGTGCCGAGGGTGATGGCTGCCCCTGACATGTCAACACAAGCGCCCCAGCGGTTCAGCAGGTCCAGGCCAATGATGCAGGGCTCCTGGATGCTGGCGAGCCAGAACTCATGAACCAGCCCCTGTTCGCCAACGCGGATCTGCAGCGGCTTCTTCTCCTTCATGCCCGACGTCTCTCCCATCACCGTTGTCAGCCGGGTGTTGGTTGGTGACCACGCTGTGGGGAGTGGTCCGGTGGTACCCGGAAGGAGCCCCGGCCGTACCAATGAGATGGTGGACCCCGTGTCTACTAGGGCCCGGCAGGTGTGGCCGTCGAGCTGGCAGTTCAGGTACAGTCCTCGGGTGTGGCCTAGGCGGCCTACTGGCGTGCATCGGCCGTAGAGAGGGGCTGAAGGCTGGAGTGGCGGTCCCCTCACTGGGCCACTCCGCTGTCGTTTCCCGCCGGCTGCCTGGTCCTCACCTTTGGTGCTGGGGCCGGGCAGTCACGAGCGATGTGCCCCGGCTCGTCGCAGCGGTAGCAGCGGTTGGTCAGCCTTGGTTGCCGTCGCCGAGCCGCTGAGGGCCAGTTCGTAGACCGTGGTGGTGGCGATTGGGCTCGGCGGACCTCTGCTGTGTCGTCCTCCTCGTCCTCATCGTGGTCGGCCAGCCTGATGCGTGGCCCCGGGGCGGAGATTCTCTGCGAGTTGGCCCGAGTGGCGAGTATCACCTCGGCTCGTTCGGCTTCCTGGATCGCCTCGCTGAGCGTGCGGGGCGTGGTGAGGCGGACGTGTTGGCGCAGTCGCTCTGGCGTGAGTGCCTGTAGGAAGGCGTGGAGGGCCAGCTCTTCTTGGGCAGTCGCGTTGAACTGCGGGTAGCCCCGTTGAGCGTGCAGCTGTACATCGGCGGCGAAGGTGCCCAGGCTCTCTCCCTCTTGTCGGCGGCGGCTGGCCAGTCGTTCTCGGCTCTGGTCGCCGAATCGGCGCTGCCCGAACCGTCTCTCCAAGGCTGTGGTCAGGGTGTGGCAGTCGCGCTGCTCTGCAGGCCCGAGGTCGAGCAACACCTGCAGTGCTTTACCCTCCAGAGCCAGGGCCAGGTGTATGGCAGCCTCCTCGCCGCTCCAGCCGTTGTGCCATGCTGCTAGCTGGACCTGGGACAGGTATGGCTCCAGCGGCGTTGTTCCGCTGAATTTGGGCAGCTTGGCTGGCGTTCGGGGTGCTGTGGCGAGGGGTGGCCGGCTGAGCACCGGGGCCCCTGGTGGCAGCTCGTGGGCAGCGGCGGTGGTGATGGGCTGCTGTCGTTCGGCGTTGGACCGTGGTGTGTCAGCATCCGTGGTCCTCTGGGCTGCTAGGGGGCGCTGTGCAGCAGTAGGCGGCAGGCGTCCCTCTGCAGTACCACCTCCGGCCCCTAGGTGGCGATCTCCAGCAGCGTGGGGTAGCAGCTCATCATCAGCGGCGGGCTGTGGAGTGGTGTCGCCATTCGTCCTTCTGGTCGCTAGGGGGCGTTGGACGGCAGCAGGCGGCGATTGGCCTCTTGTAGTGGCACCCCGAGCCGCTAGGGGCCAATGGAGCCGTGGTGCGCTGGCGCCGTCAGGCCGGGGTGGCATCCTTCCCGCCTTGGTGGGCTCCGTTCCTGGCCGTGCCGGGTTTTCCGTCATCTTGGCTGACTGGCGCCCCTGGATCAGCTGAAGAGCCTCCTCCAGTTCTCGGATTTCTCTCTCCATTCTTTTCATCCCACTTCTGACACCAATGTGGCGAGCGTGCATTTAAAGAATGGATTTTCCACACTAAGTTCTCAACTGCGCTTAGCAACCTGTGCCCCATACACCGCACGACCCCAGGTTTGCTTGTTTATTTGTCAAAGCGAAAAGGAACTCGCGGTAACAACCGCCAATGGCGGGGGTCAACATTTACAACACACATTTCCATCACGGTGTTCACATTCAGCAGCAACAGATAACAGCAAAATAAACACGGTTACTTATATAAAACATTCATCACAACACTGAACTAAAACTGTACATTTTAACGTTAACTTATAAGAGTTTTCGCCAGAACATTCGATTTCCCATGGCGCATTGCGCCCCAAAGTCCACAATGACGCGACCCAGCTCCCGGGTCGCTACAATATTATGCATATGCGACTCGCGAGGGGGGGCCCGGGGGGCAGCGATTGTATCGGGGTGGCCGTGGCCCCCCCTGGCGGCGCCACTGATGTTAACCTCCACAGACATACACCCACGCGGTGTACGATTTGACAGCTGTTGCAAGACATTTGACTGCTAACTGCATGATGATCACGTTGGACCGCGCCCCCCTCCCGACATTGCCTATTCGGTTTTATAGCGCTCAGATTACATCGCCGCATTCTTCTTCAATCCTGCCGTCCTGATTTATTGACTCATCTGTGACCAACTACATGCGATCAAATGCCTATCACCGTCCGTGTGACTTCGACTTTAACGAGCCTACGGAAGGGACGATAATTCTCGTTAGTCATCACATCAAAAGCGTTTCCGCTTTTGGTATTTAGCTTGGGTATACAGGTGCAGCTCAAAAAAATTTTATATCGTGAAAAAGTTCAATAGAACAATTGCAGAACACAAAACATGCGTGAGTTGTGAAACACGTGTAAATAACATTGGCACTAAATTCACTTCATATCATTTGTTTCTTAGGCCTTACACAGAAGCATTTGCATTTTCAATTTTAGACATTTGGCTGACTGGAATTCTTCAAGTTTCAATCTCGCTCTTGCTATGTCCATACATTTTTTTTGTTTTAACTCGCCAGATCAGATGCATTTGCTAGCTAAGTTAACGTTACACAACCTCTTCATGTAGGATTGCTAACTGACTGTTACTATTATTAGCTAGCTTAGACAGACAAATGATCTTAGGACCTAGCTAGTTGGAGCAGCTGGCTATTAACGTTAGCTAGGCAATCACGGTAGCTAGCTAACTTATGGCCAGCCAGCTAGGACATTGGACAGCTAGTTAGAACTTTAAGGAAGTCGAATAACTAAATTGATAAGCTAAATGTCTTTCAACAATAGTAGCGCCCAGATTTTTTAAAAACAAGCCCAAAGAAATGGTACACTCTTAGAAATAAAGGTACAGTGGAGGTACATTCTTCTAAGTTAAGGTAGGCTACACATTTCCCAAATGTACCCTGAAATTACAATAATGTTCTATTTGGGTACTAATAAGTAGCCTACCTTTTCGAGCAAAAAAGGTAATAATTAATTAGCTAGGTATTGCTGCCAAGGGGTACGATTTTATGTAGCCTTGTCTACCTATACCACCCCAGTGACAAGCGTTTGTACCTTTTAGGTACCTTTCGTACCTTTATTTCTGAGTGTGTAGACATTACAACTGCTATAGCTAACTAAAATAAAATGACACCACCGGTAACGATAAACCTGTGACTGCTTTTTATAACGTAGCCTACGTTTTCTAAGTTAGCTAACATATAGCATAACATTAGGCTACCATTAGCTACTGCAATATGACAGATTGGGTGTTTAAGTATGTTAGCCGGAGTGGTTAACGTTAGGTTTACTGTGCAAATTGAATTGTTTTTTTAGGATGACAGTGGGCCTAACGTACCGTATCAATTCAATCCATCTTTATATACAAAATAGAAAAATGTATAATTAAAGGGTAACTACACCCACTGTTTCAACCCGTCTCCGCCCACAAAACAATTTAAAAAAATACTTTGTGGGGTGAGCGAGGGGAGCTGTGTCCATCGTCATTTGCATAAATTAACATACATTGTACAAATTATTACGTATAACTCTAATCAAACTGTCAAACTAGACGTTGCACATCCAATATAAATCAAGATTCAGCTACACGGCCTATTTCTCACCTCAAATATCTTCAGAAACATATTTTAGTTAGGGGGACCAGACGTCCTCTTTTCCCCGGACATTTCTTCTTTTTGGGACCGAAAATATCCATCCAGGCGAGATTTCTAAATTCCTAAAATGTCTGTTTGGATTTCCTTGTTCCATAGACCATATATATATATACCATATAATATAGCCTAGTATTATGTTCATAACGCCCTCTTTTTTTGAAATCCAAAATATGGTAACCCTATTTTAGTGGACTATTTAGGTGGAATAAGAGAGTTTATGAACAGGACGCAATGTTGTCCCAGTTTAAAAACGTGGAGCCAAAATGAAAGTAACGTAGTGGGCGACAAAAATTATACATATGACATATAGGTACCTACAAAGAGGTACTCTGACATTACGATTGGGACGGGGGCAGTGTGGGGAGCAGAAAGGAAATTTGAACCGTTAGGGGCAGCACAAAGACGCTTTTCTACCAGTTTCTCCTGATTTATGTTATTATTTCAGAATTTTTGAAATAACGGAATGGATAAATACGTTTCATTATAAGGTAGGCATACAAACACGTTTACAGCTATAAAAAAAAAGTGATCTAGTGTGTAGTTACCCTTTAATTACACTTGTCACAGCAAACGAGTAGCTTGAAATGCTTATACAGCCCTGTGTGTGATGTTGAAATTATGCAATTTTTTTTAGATTATAAAAAATGGCTGAAAAACTTTTTTTTACATGTACAAACAAACGTCCAAATGTCATATATTATTTTGTAGGAATTAGGGAAACCCCATTCGTCCATTTTCTTGATTCGGAAGTCTCGAAAATGCTAACATATCTGGAGGAAATGACGACACGACTTCTGAGGCCTATGGGCGCAAAAATACTTAGTATTTAAACAACGTGAGCACTAGGCGCTATAATGAACCCTGCGCCAGGTGTAATATAGCAAATACACTTGTGTTTGGGTTAGCGCCGGGTATAAGATAGGGCCCCTGAAGTGGACTTCAGGCCCCCCTTGAATAACCACATTTTCTTCGGATGGTAAGATGAAAAAACCCACAGGGTCAAGTTACATTAAATAATTTAGGAAAAATTGCATAGCATTGCTTTGGAATAGAGCTTGTTTAATTAGTGTGAGCTACGATAGCCAATATTGTTAGTTACTTAGCCTCAGTTTGCTATCAATACTTGTAACGGCAGAGGTCTAGTTTTAGCCAGTTTTAATGAATGATTTGCAGTGCTTTGTATGCTATATGCGAGTATCTTGGCTTTTTCGTACATTGAAAACGTTTTTGTTGAGATAGGAAAATACAGCACATAGGCCCAAAGGATCGCAACTGTTGGTGCATATTCATTTACGTCAACTGTGCAACACTATGAAGACAGTTTTCACAGATCAAGGGAAGGGCGTTGGATACTTTACCTGTTGGGACAGGTCACATCATAATCCAACAATGAGCAGGTGATTATTTATTTATTTATCCACGGTAACATAATACATGGTTTTTACAGAATACAGTTCCTTTTCACAGCAGTCTTCTTCCCAAATAAATTGTGGTGATATTAATTAAGTACCCGGCACAATGCCATATCAAGGGCATCCCAGTGGGGAACCTGGACTACAAGCCTGTTTCTTTAACCCCTGTGTAAGACTGAAAATTATTGATCCTTTGGATTATCAGTCATAAACGCTGGGTTACTGAGCTGGTGGCGACTTCCTTGAGGGTGCAATAAAACAATTCACCAGGTGGCCTAAGTTACCCACCACGTTGCATCTTTGCCTCTTCCCATGGGACTTCCAACTCTACTGCCCTACAATTTTGAGCCATCAAAAGTACAAGGTCGTAAACGACAGCTGGAATGACCATACAAATGGACATTCGAAGTAAACTGCATTCTGGGCATGGAGCAGTTTTGCGATGTTTGTTCCTCCTAATGACGCCGGGAACCCAGGCCTGTTCACAGGTCGTAAAAAGGCCTGTGAACAAGCACCCTATGTTCTTGGAATATATTCTGAACTGAAACAAAGCTGTATATGTATACTGCATCATATGTATTTGTAAATAATTGTGGATAATATGATAAATGTGGTGGGCAGGGATAAATACCAATTTAAGTGTGAGGTATGTGAAAGAAAGGAGGATTGTAGAGGTTATCAATGATGCGCTTGTCCACATAATCGTATCTGGATCACAGATCTGGATCACAGATCGTATCTGGATCACAGAGTGGCCATCACCTAGACATCACTTGGTATCTAGATAAATGATTGGTAAAATCATGAGATCACACGCCGTCATACAAAGTACTTATTACTATCACTAGATCAGGGGAAATAGACTATGCAGTTTATCTTCCTGGAGGAGAGGGGGGTCTCTTGGTGGTGAGGGGTTACAGCCCTCTTCCTGGCTGGACCTTATGTGGACAAACAAAGGGAATTGTGCAATGTGGAAGGACTGCTCAGGACTGCATTTAAGGGAAGTCCAAAGGGACATTTGAGGAGAATCTGCTTAACAGTTCTTCTGGTACCATAGTCACACTATATGGAATAATTTGGTTATATACTTTGTTGGTGAACCTCTTCATGTTTCTTTGCCTTAGCATCATGTTATCCTGTGTTTAGCTATAGGTATTGAGTGTGTTCATATTTGCTCTCACAGTCTTAACCAGTGATTATTGTCATTAATAAATTACCATGTTTCACATCATCTGTATCTTTCTTTTCAACCCTTTTCCAGCTCCAATTGCTTATATGATCTGAGCTGCAGTGTTCCGGGCACTGTGGTATGTATGCTTGAGTCTCGGAGTCAGAACCCCTGCGTCTCACTCAGGGCTGAGTGCAAGTTACCAGTATGGGAGAATCTGCTCAACAGGTCTCCTGGTGCTGTAGTGGTACCATAGTCATTCCAGTACGGAGAAGCTGTAGTCAGACTCTCCCGCACATCTCACCTCCGTGTCTTTGTGTGTAGCGATAGGTATGACAAAGTATTTTACTGTGTACTATATTTGAATATGTGATGTTTTAATCTGTAACTGTAAATAGATTATTTTACGTAATATAGTTAAACTTCATTTGGGTGGTTTCTCTGAAAGCTATCTCTGTTCACCGGTAATGAGTTGATTTCCTCAGTCTTGGTTACCCCCTCAGCTGGTCTAGGGAGGTCGTCTATTTAAGCTTAATGTATCACGGAGTATTGCACCCGTAGAACTATGTCTTAAATTAGATAATTTCCGCATGACGTTTATACATGTTGAGAATGGTGGTCGCCAATAGTACCTTCTTGGGTCCCTGAGCCTTATTGGATAGGCTATACCTCACAAAGTGGCCTCTTCCGCAACCTCTGAGATAAACGCATGGTGTTTATACATGTTGAGAATGGTGGTCGCCAATATTACCTTCTTGGGTCCCTGAGCCTTACTCATAGGCTATACCTGACAAGTGGCCTCTTACGCAACCTCTGAGATAAACGCAAATATCTAGCCAGCTGTGAGATGTGTACATAACAGCCGAATGTAATGCGCGGTGGAACCGGAATATCCAGTTCAGAGAACCGTCTCAAAAGTACGGGATTCCTTTTGCAAATCAAGTGTAAATTTTACATAGCAAATATATATATATATATATATATATATATATGTTACGGTCAATGTGGGAAACCGGTCATTTTGCAAAATAACCAGTCATTTTGCAGACTAACCAGCTATTTTGCAAAATGACCGGTCAATCTACAGAATGACCTAAAATGTGGTTATTTAGCAAAATGACTAACCAGCTACGTGATTATAAATATTGTAGCGTGGTAGCGTCCACAAATTATATATTGTTTCATTTCCAAGATTAATGTGATACCTTGTGACAATCAAGTCGTGCATTCTCTGTTGATGGGTTGGAATTATAAAATGGATAGGTCCAGTTCATTGTTCCTACAGGTCAATTTGCGCTCCAGCCATGACAGTAGGGTAATCACAGACAACCATGAGTAAAAAGGATGTTTACATTTATCATTTTAATATCATTGCAATTTTAATAATTTTATATATTTTAACGTGAATAGATCCATTGAGCCTACACAAACAGTAAGATCAAAGTTCCGAAAAAAATTTAAACATAGCTTACTCTTCCAAACTCGAACGTCTGCTACTGCAGTCAAAAAGAACGACAAATCGCACCTTGACTGGTAGTGTCCAAATTGAATTATAGGCTACACCAAGGAAAAGTTATATTTCATAGTGTTTATGTATCTAGCTAGATCTAGTTAAATAGAAGCGTCAATCTAACAAGTTTTTTTTGTTTTGCCACTTCTTTAAGGACTGATTGAATCAGTACTATGGTATGGAGCTGACCATGTGGAGGCGGCTCCATAATGCATTCAGAATTTGTCCTTAAAGTGGCAAAGAATATACCACTATTATAACAGAAAACATCAGCCAATTACCTAACATTCTTGTTTACTAATACAAATTATTATAACAATTTATTTGACTGACACTTTATTTATTTATGTATGTAATTATTTACCTCAGAGATCACATTTGGCATACAGTAGCTTCAATGTAGCAAGTTATGCCTATTCTGACCATGTAGCTTGGAGGGTAGCTCGCTATATTTCTCAAGAGGTATCTTTCATGTTGCTGAGCTTTGTTTTTTGTAGAGTTTTGAAGGTTTTGAAATTTGCTAAATTTTCCAAGTTGCTTGCCTATAATAATAATAATTTGAGCAGAAAAATATAGCAACTTTCCATGCCAATTTTTGTAATGCAAACATGGCAAAATATTAAGATTGATTTACTTTGCATCACTCAAAAAGTATGTCCAAGAAATATACAGTGACAAAGGTCTATGTGAGTATAATGATAATGTGGTATAATGGATTATGTGAATATGCAAAACAAACAGTCCTAGCCTAGCAAGAGAATGTCAGAAGAATGGTTGATAGTGTTTTATTAGGATTAAATGGCCATATTCACAAAATATATTGGCTGGGCTAATCTTAAAGTTAATAAATGGTAGACGAAATACAGCAGTATCAAATAAGGCCCACATAATTATTTTAAATTATTTTAAAGAACCGTGTATTCTGTCTACCCCTCCCCCTGATCTACTTATTGCAACAGGTACTGCTCATTACATTACATTACATTATAGGCATTTAGCAGACGCTCTTATCCAGAGCGACTTACACATCATTTCTTTTGCATTTATACATAGTATCCATTGATACAGCTGGATATATACTGAAGCAATGCAGGTTAAATACCTTGCTCAAGGGTACTACGGCAGTGTCCGACCTGGGAATCGAACCTGCAACCTTTCGGTTACAAACCCAGTTCCTTAACCATTATACCACACTGCCGCCCACGGTATGCTCCCATGGTATTTGCTATTGAAAAGCAGCCCCTTCCTTTTACAATTACACTTCTTAGTGCCATGGTGTGACAAGCCCTTGCAGTTGCACTTCTGAAAGCCTTGTCCATTACCATCATTAAGCACTGCTGCAGTGTGGCGCAAAGACACCTTCTTGTTTTGGGGGACATCCATCTCACTCAGAAAAGACTCAGTGCAGGGCTCAAACTGGCTTCTGATGTACAGCTGGTTGAGAATTCCATTCTTTGTTCCTAACTTATAGCTGCCATCATCTGTCACATTGAGGATGACTGCCAACACATTTTGTGGATCGGTCTTCCCACGGTCTAGCTCAGGAACAGGGACCCTGACACACTGCCCAACCTCAGCTGGCTTGAATCGATTGGCAGATACAGTTGTGTTAAAAAAAAATACCAGTAACCTGATGGACCACTGTTATTAGTAGTAGTGATATTTCTGCATGGCAAATAATTTACTTGTAGATGTAGTAGTGTAATAGAAAAACAACAGACCCACCCAACTGTCATGACATGTGCGCTGCTTGTGCTGAGTAATTGACTCATTCATTGAAAGGGGCCTGTTCAAAATAATAGCAGTCTGGAGTTTAATTAGAGAATTCATTAATTCTGTGAAAAAACAGGTGTCATTAATTGTCCTTTATTAAGAAAGAAGGGAAGCAAATGTTTCAAACATTGTTATAAAATATATTTATTTCTGAATTGCTAAGTAAAATGGGCCATTCCAAACATTGTTTGGAGGAACAACGTAATTTGATTAAAAAGTTGATTGGAGAGAGGAAAACGTATAAAGAAGTGCAGCAAATTATAGGATGCTCAGCATAGGCGCCGATTCCGTGGGTGCTTCGGGGCCCGAGCACCCACGGAGAAGGCCGAGCACCCACGGGAAAAATGCACTTGATATGCCTACTGTATATGCGGCAAGCGCTAGCGTACAGTCGGGGCCAAATGTACATTGATTTGATAGCAAACTACACGCAGCATACGCTGCGCGGCATAGCCCACATTGCAAAACAAGTTGATCCACCCACTCAAAAGTCATAGCTTTAATGTGATTGGCTAACGTTAGACGCACTGTCCAATTGAAAGCGATGTCAGATGAACCGCTAATGTGTAGAGCAAGGCTGGCGAGAAGGGTGTGCCTGCAATACCGGAGCAGGGACCGTCTCAGGGCCGGGACAGTCTCAGGGCCGGCCGGGACCGTCTGAGGACCCTACAGTCCTGCGCATGCACAAGAGAAACAAAAAGATGGACGACAATCTGAACGTGAGTACAAAACTGAATGTGAATCAAGTTTTATTTGTTTAATGTTAAAAACAATTCTGGTGTCTTGAATACGACAGCAAAGTTAATGTTAGCTATCTAGTCGAAGTGTGAGTAGCTTACTAACGTTATGTATGTAACGTGAACTTTAGCGTTTAGCTAAATCGAATTTAACGTTAGCTTATGATAGTGTTGGCTAACGCTAATGTTCGATTCCAAGATAATCGAAGCATATTTAAAAGGCACTACAAACAATCATTGTTATAACGGTAGTTTACCGATAGCTTGCTGCAAAACGAACTAACGTTGACGTTAGCCTCATTTGTTTATTTGTTTAATGAAACCGTAGCGCGGTTTTGGCAAGCCCAACTAGTTGACTATGATAACGAATTCTTAAAAGCCTATAAAAAAACAACTTTAAAGCCTATATAAACAACATGCCTACCATGGTGCTACTTGTGTATGGACCCGTGTATAATGGCTTGCTGTTCTGTATTGGTATAATGTTATATTTGAATTATATTGTTTAAAAATTAACCATTTTCTTTTTGTCGTCCATCATATATGCCCTGGCTGTACTTCAGAAGCTGTCCTTGCAGGAAGCTGAGCAGGTATTCCTCTCTGGTCCGGTTTATCATCACAGGTAAGGGTAGAGAATGTAATTTTATTTACACAATGCCATAAAATCTATCAACTATTTACTAATATTACTTAATACCTTAATAAAGAAGTAGACCATTAGCAAATGTTAACTAAATATGAGTTAACTGTTATTTAATGCTTATAACTGTAAAAAGCAATGTTAATGAATGTACCCTTTTTAATTTTATTTTATTTTAAGTGTTACCAATATTTATGTTAACCTAGCAGTGATTATGTTGTCCGTCTTTACTATTTCAGTGAAGTGGAGGAATATAACCGAGGGATATACCGGCAATTGAGGACAGAAGGGAGACTATTCAATTGGTAGGTAGTGCTGTTACCGACTTCACAATCTGTGGTTTGAATATTGAAGGCTCAGGAAAAGTCAAATGTCAATAACATGTTATTTCTATTTTGTTTTCTATTGTATTATTGCATCTCTCTCGCTCTCTCAGAACAGGAAACCAGGCCCAACAGGCGGAATATACAGCGCTGGAGCCTCTCAAAATGGCCATGTACCCTGTGCAAATAAAAGTTATTTCTTTAAAATTTTGTGCACAAATTTGTTTACATTCACGCTACTAAGCATTTTCCTTCAATGAGATAAACCACCACCAGTCAGGGTGTGACCATTAATTACACTGACACAACTTTTGCTGGGGACAATAAAAGCCCACTCAAATATGTGTTTTTGTCACATGACACAATGCCACAGGTGTTGCAATTCTTGAGAAAGCATGCAATTGGCATGCTCAATGCTGGGAGCTTTTTAAATTTTTTCAACAATTGACAAATTTCTTGTGTGAAATATTACTTCTCATTATATTTTCAACTTGGAAATCACTTCCATCTTATTTAAAAAGATGAACACACACGGGAGCTGTACTAGCTTAAAAGAATAGATGTTTCCGTTTTATTCTGGACACCGCCATTGGTGGCTGTGAGAAATCTGCGCCTTGGCATGTTCTACAATTCTCTGGAACTCTACTGGAGGGAAGCAACACCATTCTTCCAAAATAATGTTAAATTGGGTTGAGATCAAGTGGCTGCAAAGGCCATAGCATATGATTCCCATCATTTTCGTACTGTGAGCCACTGTATTTGCCTTGTAAAATAAATGCATTTTGGGGTAAAATGAGTTCTATGTTACATTACATTACAGGCATTTAGCAGACGCTCTTATCCAGAGCGACTTACACAACTTCTTATTACATTTATCCATTCATACAGCTGGATATATACTGATGAAATTCAGGTTAAGTACCTTGCTCAAGGGTACAACAGCAATGTCCTACCTGGGAATCAAACCTGCAAAAGTTCTAATCTAATGCAAAAATTATGAGGTCAAATTTTTTATACAGTTTTATTATTGACATGCAAGAACTGCGGTCCTGCCATGGTTGCACTGCAATTCAGTAGGTGAAATGAAAAACTAGGGTCCTGACACTGTCCCGGTCCTGAGACTGTCCCGGCCCTGAGACTGTCCCTGACACTACACTGCTCCGGGCCATGTTGCACTGTTGCGGTCATCCAATTGGGTAGGTGGCGCTGTCGCGAAAAACTAGGTCCCGGCCGGCCCTGAGACTGTCCCGGCCCTGAGACGGTCCCTGCTCCGGTATTGCAGGCACATACTATTGAGGCTGGCTGGCAACTCGTTAGCTAGCCTTGACTTAGCCCAACAAAATGGACAAATTTGTGATTAAAAAACCAAAAATACCAAGCAATGTTACGATTTCCAACAGTGCGACTTCCAGTTCCTCCAGTGCCTCCAGCAGTGCCCAGTCAACTAGTAACAACAGTAACGAAGATAACGACAACCGCAGCAGTGAAGATGGACAAAAGAAGGGACGGACTTATCAAGCTAGCTGGAAAGTAAAGTTCCCGTGGATAGCCTATGAAGCCACAAAAAACAAGGTATTTTGTGAGGTTTGCACTACAGCTAAAAACACGGGTGCCCCACTTCCAGCCACAACACACGATCAAGAATCTTTGAAAGCTTTTGTACGAGATGGCTTTTCCAGCTGGGCTAAAGCACTAGAACGATTCCGATTCCACGAAAAGTCAACTCTGCATCGAGCTGCTGTTAGCATTGTTGCCGCTGCTAATGCAGGTGTTAATGTTGCCACTTCTATTTCTGTCGGTAAACAAAAGCAGATGGCTGATGCGAGAATAGCTTTGTTGGGTATTCTATCCTCTATCCAATATCTTTCATGTTAGGGATTGGCCATTCGAGGAAAAACAGACGAGGAGTCCAATTTGACCCAGTTGCTAAACTTGCGTGCTCAAGATATCCCAGAGTTACAGTCATGGCTGGCTCGTAAGGAGAGCAAGTGGCTATCTCATGATATCCTAAACGAGATGACTGAAATTATGGCCCATGATGTGCTGAGAACGCTAATTGAAGAAATAAAGTCTGCTGAGTTTTTCTCTGTGATTATGGATGAGACAGCCGACATTACGGTCAAAGAGCAGGTGTCTATCTGCTTTCGTTTTGTGACTGAAAATCTGGAGCCAGAGGAACGTTTTGTTGGATTTTATGAGACACCAAAAACAACAGCAGCCGCACTTTTTCAGCTGTTAAAAGACGTTCTGATGAGATTCTCACTGCCAATCAGTAAATGTAGAGGACAGTGCTACGACGGCGCGTCAAATGTTTCTGGCATTAGAACAGGTCTACAGGCTCGCGTGCAGGAACAGGACCCCCGAGCACTGTACATTTGGTGAATTTGGTTGTGCATGATGTCGCCCAAAACATTCCCGCATGTCGCTACTTCATGGCACTTATTCGTGACATGATAACACTGATCAGAAATTCGCCAAAGCGACTCACCTGGTTCCAAGAGTTTCAAGGCAAAGAAGCACCGTCTTTGAGACCTCTGTGCCCAACGCGCTGGACTGTGAAAACGGCCTCGTTGCAATCCATTGCTTCCAACTACAGCGCGCTAATGGAATTTCTCGAGGACCTGTGTTTAAACGACAAAGGTGACGCAGGAGGTAAAGCCAACGGTCTGCTTTTGCACCTGCAGAAATTTTGCACTTTTTTCTCGTTGAAACTCATGCTGAAATTATTTTCGTGCATTGAAACAGTCAATGCTGCACTTCAAAAGAGCCAGTTGCACCTACAGAAAGCTAGACAGATGGTTGACACGCTCAGAGAAGACATAAGGTGTCTTCGCGAAAAAGGATTCCAAGAATTTTGGGAAAACACTACCGCAGCAGCACATGACCTGAACGTGGAGAGCCCAACTGTGCCAAGACCAAGAAAAATTCCCCGCCGACTGGAAAATGGAGGTGCGCCGCCACACAGCTTTCAAACACCAGAAGCAATGCACCGATAGCAATACTTCGAGATCATGGATACAGCATCAACATCCCTGGATTGCAGATTTAGTCCTTCTGCATTCAAACACATGCAAGATGTTGAGGATTTTGTGACCGGAAAGGGTGACTGTAAAAGCATCGTGCAGTTCCATGGGGATGATTTGGATGATGTCAGGCTGACACTGCATCATGATATGTGCGTGGACGTAACAAAACGACGAGGAGTTTTCCTAGCTACTTTTCAAGATATAGTGGACTTCCTGAAAGGCGATCAAGGAGAGCACTTGAGAACCATGTTGCCAGAGATCACCAAACTAGTGAAACTCGCACTGACTGTCCCTGTAACATCCTGCAGTTCAGAAAGGTCATGTTCAGGCCTGCGGGGTCTTAAAACTTATCTGCGGTCCACAATGGGGCAAGCAAGACTGAACCATGTTGCAATATTGAACTGTCACAAGAATGTGTCACGAAATGGGAACCTGGATGCAATCGCAGATGAATTCATCAAGCGCACGGCTGCAAGGAGTAACACTTTCCTCGTAAAGAAGTAACGTCAATGGTGAGTGAAAAACAAATCAAATTAGTAGCTGTGTGGGCCTGTGTTGATGGTTAATTAATTGACTATTTTACTGCGTGCGCTTGTATGCTTTATTTGCGTGTGTAACGATATTATAACTTGTTTGGCTTGTTAATAGGCCCCTTGTAGCCTATACTGTTATGTTGCGTTCAATAATTTCGGTGGCAGTGTGTGTGTGTCAGTCGCTGTTAATTTCCTGTGGTGCTGAAATGCGTGCGTTTGACTACTTTTTCCAAATCCGTATAGCAAAAGTCATGTAGGCTATGGTTATTGGAGAAGGTTTATCTTGGGCGTGGGGGTGGGGCTGGGGCATTCAACTGTTTTGAGCACCCACCGGCAGAAACATAAATCGGCGCCTATGATGCTCAGCTAAAAAGATCTCAAATGCTTTAAAATGGCAACAAAAACCCGAAACACGTGGAAGAAAACGAGCAACTACTGTTAAAATGGATCGAAGAATAGTCAGAATGGCAAAGATTCAGCCAATCATCACCTCCAGAAAGATCAAAGATGATCTAAAATTACCTGTAAGTGCTGTTACAGTCAGAAGACGTTTGATCGAGGCTAAGCTATCAGCAAGAAGCCCCCGTAAAGCACCATTGTTGAAAAAACGGCATGTGCAGAATTGGTTAAAATTTGCCAAGGAACATTGATTGGCCCAAAGAGAAATGGCGTAACATTCTGTGGACTGATGAGAGTAAAATTGTTCTTTTCGGGTTGAATGTGTAATGTTTCTACTACATTTGAAATATGGAACTAAAAGCTATTAAAAAATATTTGCACTTTATTCACTTTTTTTTAACACACTGCTATTTATTTGAACACCACTGTAGCTCTGTCATTTTTCTTGCTTGATCCTCCTGAATGAAAGAATGTAATGTATGAATGGCTTACATTATTATTATTATTATACTATTTTGTACACTATGTACACCAAAACATTCAAACAAAATTATGCTAATTAACAAGCAAATTTACCTGCTTCCTCTTGGCTCCTCTCTGCTGCTCCTGACGACTTTGAGCTCTCTGGCAATGAGAGCATAAGACACACGTTCCAAACCCCTCTTCATTACCAACTGTAGTACTACAGGGTATGATGGCATGGCAAACCTGCATATACTTATGTGCCCCAGAGGCTGTTTTCTGGCAGGACACACATGTTGCACAGGAAACACTGTCATCTTCTGCTTTCACATCAGATCTTTCACATTGACCAAACACCTCCATCAGGTCCTCCTCTGTAGATATATCACTGACAGACTCTTTGGGTATATGGCAAGTCTGAAGCCAGACTGTCAATGGCTTGCCATACATGGCCTCATATGGACTCCTCCCTATACCTGAATGGAATCGTCGATTCTTCACTTACTGTACAAATCAGAGCCCTTCTGCCCATTTTGTTGTGTGGTTGTCTCTCTGCCACATCATTAAGATGTCTTGGATGTCGCGGTTGGCTTGCACAACAGAGAGTGGCGGGGCTTGCCATATACAAGTTTGCACTCTGGCCACATGCTAAGAAGCTTCTTTATAATCTTGTTGGCAAATTCCCTGCCATTGTCACATTGCAAGACTAAAGGCGCCCCTTTATCAATGAAGATATGTAGCAAATGGTAAACAACTTCCTCTGCCGTTTTGGTTCTCAGCGGGCGAAGACAGACAGATTTGGTGAGATGATCCTGGTAAACAAATATGAAGCGGTACTCTCGATTAGGTCGATGCATGTCTATCAGGTCCACTTGACAATGTGAGTTCATCACATTGGATATGATCGGCTTGACAATGATACTCTTCTTGACCTTTTTGTGCTTTAGCTGACAGTCCTCACACAGGTTTAGTTAGTTAATCGCCTGAATTGTGACATTACAGTATGACTTGTGTAGCTCTCTAGCCATGGCATTACGGCCCCCATGTCATGTTCTGATGTGGGTTTCATGTATAGTGTCAAACAAATCCTCCTTTGCCACAAGAACAGTATTAAGGCTTCTCCTGGTAATTTTCTGTACACCATTCCAGTCAACCAAACCTTCCCTCCACCTGTATTCATGTCTGAATTTTGGTCTCTCACTTTCCTGTAGCCTTCTGAGCGATGCTATTATGTCATTGTCATATGTTATCATTTTGTTGGCAGTTTTCCCGGAGAGAGAATTGTACAGCTTTTCGATGAAGTAGTCCCTCTTGTTCATATTTTGTTTTTTAAAGTTAGGTAGCTATACAGAGAGTTGGTAAATAGGAATATGGAGTACCACACATGAAATAATGACTATCAACTGAAGATTTTTGCGCCGATTTATTTGGACTGTGGTACACGCGCCATTCACGCCATAGTCTATCCCTACTCGAGCCACGCGCCCCGTGATTTAACATCTGGACATTGGGAGACATAGCTAAGGGCTAGGGCTGTCAACATTGGCATGACATTGAGTTTGGCATGACATTTAACCTTCTAAATAATGAATAATTATACTAGCTATGCAGTGACGCTCCCTCTAAACTGCCTATGCGTTACCGTCCACAAGGGAGCAGTGTAACACAATAGGACATTGACAATATTGTTAAGAATATAATGTTTTTTAGTTAGGCCACATGCAGTAGGCTAGGTCTGACACTTTATTAAGTGCCGTTTATACAATTGTGCAATTATTTCAACTAACGAAACTGGAGTTTAAAAGTTTAAACAAATTAACCCAGCAAACAGGTTGTCTCAGCGATGTAGGCTATTCGCCATGGCTCTGCGTTTATTAAGATAGCAAGTGCATATCAACACAAAAGTCACAGCGAGCGACATTAACAACGGAGAATAGACTAGAACTATTGGACACAACGGCGAATATTCCTATTCTGACGGATTATTAACAACGGGGAAATCCCTGTTAATTTATTCACAAAAACATATAAAATATAGGCTATTTCAAACTACTGAAATGCTGCACAAACGCACAGGTCATTGTTTAATGATCCACATCCCAATCTTACCTAAAGCTCGAGAACCGAAAAGAAACATTTTCTGTTTCATTAGCTAAAGAAACCATTAGCTAATTTACATTGCTGAGTGAGAGTTATGATAGCTGCTCTACGTATTCACTTCATATTCTTGGAATCTCTGTTTTGAATAGCTATAATTGTCCATCTGGTTAATAGGCCATCCATGAAATCAGATCATTTTGACCTAAAGGCTAAAACCAAACAGAATTTTAATATTAGCTGGTAAACGTGATGATCACACACCTAGCATGAAGTTAGCCTTCTATTTAACTCAGTTGAGAGAGCTGACTATCATTTTGGTCATTAGCCTATAACCACATCAGCCTGCTGGTTACCCTGCATTCTCACATCCAGCAACTTCGGTCGCCCAGTCGCCGGAAGTCCATTCATTCTCTATGAAGCTGACCTGAGCGACTAGGAAACTGAGCAACCAAAATCGGCCCATAAATGTTGCCCGCAATTCAACTTTTTCGCCGACATCGGCCGTAACAGCCAATCAGAGTTCCGCGCTTTATATTTCTCCAACCGATACGAAACCATTTTGTGAATAATTGTTCCGCCCTATTTCACTCAAATTGCAGCAATTGAAGAGCAGCTAATAATGGTCCAAGCTTACCACGTCCTGTTCAATGTATAACATAACCTTAAAGGATATATGTAGCTGTTCTACCAATATCACATTGAGCCAAAACTACATGTTGAGTTTTATACATAAATCTATCTATGTATCTAGATAGATAGATAAAAATCGCTAGCTCGCGACGAAGATAGATATAGGCTAGCCTATCGCTAGCTAGCGAGAACACATAATTATCAGTGTCATGACATAACTATAAAGAATAGGATGCATCGCAAATATGTTTTTGTTCTACGTAGGCTTCTGCCGTTGTTTCTCTTTATCAAATAATTGTAGCTGCACGAACTGACTTGGATGACACAACGGGAAGCTCTTGCCCCGCCCCCAGCCTCGTAGAATTGACCGACTCAGCGACCAGTTGCTTGCTGTGAGAACGCAGCGTTAGTCTACAAAATGACGGTCATTTTGCAAAATAACCACATTTAAGGTCATTCTGTAGATTGACCGGACATTTAGCAAAATAACCACATTTTTTTAACCACATGACCAAACCACAACATGGATACCGACAGCAACAGCTCAACCACCCCATCCACCAAACGAAAGAAAAAAGATTCGTCCACGGATACAGACGATTTACACATGACTGAAATTGAGGTTAGTGTTCTATCAAATATTAATAAAAAGCTTGATATTCTCATCTCTCTACATGAGGAAGTTAAAGAGCTAAAATCTAGCCTGGAATTCGCCCATGGTCAGATTCAATCAATCGATAGAGCAAACAACTCACTTCAGTCATGTGTAAAAACTCTAACCGAACAAATAGAAACAGTAACAAAAGAAAACAAAGTAATGAAAGAAACTATCCTGGATTTGCAAACACGTAGCATGCGCGATAACCTTATTTTTTCCGGCATTACCGAAACCACACCCGACAATCCGGAGACAAAGATGAAAGAATTCATGAAAACTCACCTTAAACTCCCATCTGACACAGTTAACAATATAACCTTCCATCGAGTACACCGCATCGGCACACCATCAAACAGAGGACCCAGACCAATAGTCGCAAAGTTCGAGCACTATCAACAGAAAGAATTAATTAAAAGCAAAGGTAGAGAACTAAAAGGAACTAATCTCGGTATGAACGACCAATTTCCGCGTGAAATAAATGAACGCCGCAAAATATTGTATCCGATTTTAAAGGAGAATAGGAATAATAACAAGCGAGCTTACCTGGTTGTGGATAAGCTTTACATTGACGGTCAACTCCTCCGAAATACGAAGTTAACTCCATGGCTCTTCTAAATATAACAGGATCTACATAATGTACTGTAAACCTCTTACCGGTGTTGTGACAAATTATAGATTATTCATTATTTATATACAATTATATATCATACTATAGGACCAACTATATTAAAATGTAGTGTTAATATGAATATGTTCTTCTGTGGTAGGATGAATTGCACAAAAGGCCCATATGTGCACAACAGCACATATTCAAGGCCTCAGACACTCACGCCGGAAAATGAGCTCATTATTTGTATCGAAGTGTGCTCAATGAACAATGGTCCCACGCTAGGCACCCAATATGAGCTCATCTCGACACCTGTAAATCAAGGACATATACACACACCCACATGCAGGGGAATTGAAGAAAAACTCGCTCTCAGCGGAAAACAGCCATATTGCAATACACTCCCCAAAATTTATTTTAGTTATCTCAAAAAGAAGGCAATGGACCCATTCATTCACACACACATACACACACCCATACACACACACACACACACACCCATACACACACACAGGCAATTAAATGTTCCTAGCCCGTCTGAAGAGATAAGCATGAATGACTCCCTACACGTTCTTTGAGGCCTGAGTGTCGAGAAGAATGTCCAGCACTCTAGCCTTGAAAATGTGTGTGTGCAGTTTGAGGAACTGATAGAATTTATTAAATCCAAAGAAAACATTTATCTTCTATCTTTACAAACATTGGTGTAAAAACTATGTATTGAACTACTATTGTCAAACCGTGACTAGGATGTTTCTGATATGATTAAATCATGGCATTTCATCAAAACTACCATATAAATAAGGGTCATATGTAATGCTTAATTAGGACCGGCAGAGACCGCTGCAGACCATGGAAAAGTAATCGCCCAGGTAATGGGAACACCCCCCCAAAAAAAGGGGGGTCGCAATAACATATAAGATGTCAGCTGAACTTCATGATGCGCTTGTTATGTTTTGCTTCTGTCATTAACGGACCTGTTTTACGTCTTGTGGGTGAGCATGAAATTGACTGACTTAGACTGGACCATGTGATTGAGAATGTTTTTAACATATGTATGTTTAGCCGATCAGCCTGGGTATGTATATTCGTGCAAATCTTTTTATAATAAATTACGTTATACCAGACTCTGGAATGTGGTGTCTATTTGGAAGAAAGTTTAAGTAAAGTATAGTTGAATGGTCCTGACCCCTCCCGACAGGGCGGTGATAGGATTGTTCGATTTATTATACTTCACCGGTTCTATGCTTTTCTTTCTGGTTTTTCTTATTTAACTTGTTTGAGTATTTCCTCCCCCCCCTCTTTTTCTTTTCACCCCACGCCTATGTGCGCACCGGTTCCGTTCAATGCATACACGCACACATTTGCGTGCGCTAGCATACACACTCATAGGCCTACTGTCGCCCCACATACAGATAAACACACATACACACACTCCCCTCCCTCTTGCTATTTTCCCTATGTCTGTTTTTCTCTACTTTTGCTTACTCTCTCACTTTATGTTCTCACACCAATCCACCTTTGTATTATGTATGTGCAGTTATATGTGGTATTGTATTTGCCTCACTGAAAAAAGACTCATGCACAAGCACACAAATCAATCACACACACAGATCAACTCTAACAGAGGTTCACTCACACTAACATGACACAAACACTTAACTTAATAACATGGAATGTGCGTGGCATTCGTACTCAGATTAAAAAAACAAAAATTCTAAACCATCTTATTAAACTAAAGGCAGACATATGTTTGCTGCAAGAGACTCATCTATCACATTCTGAATTACATAACCTTAAATCTCAACAATTTAATCAAGTTTTTTCAGCAACTTACAACAGCAGACAAAGAGGTGTCTCTATTTTAGTAAACAAAAGAATACCTCTAATTCACCATTCCACAATTGCCGACTCTGAAGGACGTTATATTATAATTACTGCATCCATCTATGACACAAAATTCACAATTGCCAACATATACGGTCCCAACAGCGACAATCCATCTTTCTTTGACACATTATTCTCTACACTACAAGAATCAACAAATATCATAATTGGCGGTGACTTCAATACAGTAATCAATCCCGCAATTGATCGGTCAAGTACAGCCGGTAATTTAAGAAACTGGCACTCTACAGAATTATTAAAACAATATATGGGAGGACTTCCGGTTACGACATGGCCTGAACAGACGCTCGAATACCCGGCTCCACCAGACCCGCAATTAAAATAGCCTAAAATAGATACTTGTCCGACAATTTAACACTAGATTGCATAGTAAACTCCCTATTACAATGAGTGTAAATCAGAAATCGAATAGAAGAGACGCAAAAATAGGAAAACACGACGAAATTAAAGCAGGCCAGAAGCAGCTAACATTAGCAGAAACGACGCCATTTATGCCTAACACTGACTCAAGCGGTGAATCGGAGGTGCTAACGGAGTTAAGGAAACTCCGACAAGAAAACAGTGAATCCTTCCGTGACACTAAACTATCGCTTAACAGGTTAGAATCATCCTTGGGTGAGTTAAAGCAGCAAATTGAGAAACTGGACGAGAGGATAACCGCGGCGGAGACTAGAGTTAGTGCCGCGGAAGATAGAAACATACGCCAGGATAGGGTCGTCGGTTATTTGCTGAAAAGAGATGCTAGCCTAGCTGCTAAATGTGACGATATGGAAAACAGGCTACGGCGCAACAACATTCGGTTATATGGGATTAAAGAGGGAGCAGAGAAGGGCGACATGTTGTCGTTTATAACTGATTTTTTCCATACATCCCTAGAGTTGATGGAGAATACCGATATAAAGCTGGAAAGAGCACACCGGGCGCTCGCACCAAAACCGAAGGAGGTGACAGCACCTCCGAGATCCATAATAGTACGTTTTCTGGACTTCAGTGTTAAACAAGTGGTGCTGCAGCAGGCTTGGAAACAACGGGACATTCAATTTCAGGGACAGAAGGTGTACTTTGATCAGGACTATTCGCCCGACTTGCAATCAAAAAGGAAACGAGTGCGAGCGGTGATAAAGAAACTGAGGGAGAAAAATATCAAAGCCCACTCACCATACCCTGCTCAACTTAAACTTTTCTTGGACACGGGGGTGAGAACGTTTCCCTCGTTACTGGAGGCTCAATCAACGCTGGAAAAGCTGGGAATTGACGCGGAAATTGACGATCGGGAGATACTGGAGAGAGAGCTGGAACAAGACAAGTGGACAACCCAGAGGAGGCAAAAGAGAAACCAGGGATTGAATCCCGCAGATGTTCGAGCCATTCTCGAGGAGACAGTGGAGCAGTACAATTGAAGGGACGTGAGTAAGGTTACAACCCTCGAAAATTGGAAGCGTAAAGTAGCCTGCTACTGCTTGGACAATTGTGTTGAAAGAGACTGTCGGACATTAACGTGCTGAGAATACGGATTGGCAATGGCTATAATGTGTAGTTTTGCTGATTTTTGATTTATTTTTGGGTCTGATGGGTGGGAAAGGGAATGCCCATGAAGGTCGCATACTCGGATGAGAGTATTGCAAATAAAGCGACGGCAACTCCAACTAGGAGCATTCTGGTGGACCGTTGCAATTGCACTTTGTGCGTTTCTCCGGGAGAGCTGGAGCTCTCCGCCCAATTTAAACTGGGTGTGGCAAGCCACCGGACAATTGGAAGTTCATCATCGTTTAATGCAATGTTTAATAATGCGTTATCACATGTTTGTTCTTAATGTTCAGTGTTTTTCGGTAAGCATGTTTACGAAGTGGAAATATATTCTAATTTTAAATTGCATATGGCAAAAATATGAGGTATGGCATAAATCTAAGAATATGATATACTGCATACTTGACAGCATAGTCAAGTTAAAGTAAGGACATCAAAATATGAATACTTTGAATTGTATTAGTTATAATTTAAACGGAATTAATCATCCTATAAAGAGGAAGAAAATATATAGTCAGTTAAAGAGACTTAAATGCTCTGTAGCATTGCTCCAGGAGACACATTTGAATGACAAAGAACACAAAAAATTGAAAAGGGAATGGGTGGGACAAGTTTTCAGTGCATCATGTGAAAATGGGAAAAAAAGAGGAGTAGCCATTTTATGTCATAGATTAGTAAGTTTAGTTCCGGAGCAAGTACTTGAGGACAAAAAAGGACGCTATATTATGGTTGTGGGTACAATTGGGGATATGAATATAACTATTTTGAATTTATATGCCCCAAATGAAGAAGATCCAGGTTTTTTTAAAGAAATTGCAACAGCATTAGCTGAAAATGCTAAGGGAGTAATTATAGTGGGAGGGGACTTCAATTGTGTCATGAATAAAAAAAGAGATAAACGCCCATTTGAACATGGACCCCAAACACAAAAAGCCAAAGCACTTTGTAATATGATAGAGGAGCTTGGGCTCACAGATATATGGCGCTTAAAACATCCTCAGGAGAAAGACTTTACATTTTTTTCAAAAGTGCACAAAAGCTACTCCCGAATTGACTTTTTTTGTATTTCAAAGAAAGATGCATATAAAGTCACTGATTGTCATATTGAACCCATAACCATCTCAGACCATGGACCAGTCGTAATGTCAATAAATTTGGAAACAGAAAAGCACTTCAAACACTGGAGGTTGAACGTTTCTCTATTAAATGATCCAGACATAGTGCAAAACATAAGAGAGGATTTAAGTAATTATTTGGAACAAAATGATAATGGAGAAGTCTCAGTATCTACCTTATGGGAAGCGGCAAAAGCGGTGCTTCGGGGGAAAATAATATCACTCTCCTCTAGAGAGAAAAAAATACGTGAAGGGAAACAAGTAGACTTAGAAAACTGCATAAAGAAATTGGAACGAGAGCATAAAGAGACGAATAGTGGGACCACCTTCAAATCCCTTACCCAGTGCAGAGAAGATTTAAATGATCTATTGACATACAAAGCTGAGGGCGCTCTGCGCTTCTCTAATCAGAAGTACTACGAATCAGGAAACAGGGCCAGTCGGCTACTGGCATTTCAGTTGCGTAAAGCACAAGCAAGCCGGGTAGTTCCGAAAATTACCAGTCCAACATCTAATAAAATAGTATCTCACCCTAAAGATATAGCAGAGGCCTTTTCGATTTACTACAAGACACTCTATGACTCACCAATGAGAGAGAATAAAGAAGAAAAAATTAGTTAATTACTTGGAAGTATTAAGTTAACGAAATTAACTGAAAAAGAGTCACAGGCAATGATAATGCCAATAACAAAGGAGGAAATTGAAGAAGTTATAAAGAATTTGAAAAATAATAAATCGCCAGGGATAGACGGGTACCCAGGAGAGTTTTACAAATGTTTTAGGAAAGAGATCACACCCATATTGCAAAGAGTATTTAACTATGCCCTCAAGGAGAAAGACCCCCCAAAAACATGGTCAGAAGCAATAATTTCGGTGATTCCCAAGGAGAGGAAAGACCCTACAAAGTGTGCCTCTTACAGACCTATAAGTTTGCTCTGCAATGATGTGAAGATACTAAGCACAATAATGGCCAAAAGAATCCAAACATGTATTCATAAAATAATTAATCCGGACCAGACAGGTTTCATACCTGGAAGACAAGGAATAAATAATATTAGACGAACCTTGAATATAATTTCAGCAGCCCGAGAAAATAAAACCCCCTCAATGCTTCTCAGCCTAGATGCTGAGAAAGCCTTTGATAGAATAGATTGGCTATATTTGGAACACACTCTTGAAAAAATGGGATTTCATCCAGATTTTATCAACTGGGTTAAAGTATTGTATTCTGGACCACTGTCAAGGGTTCGAGTAAATGGGTATACATCTGAACAATTTAAATTAAAAAGAGGGACAAGACAAGGGTGCCCCCTATCCCCACTGTTATTTGCGATTAGTATAGAACCGTTGGCAGAAATGATAAGGGAAAACCCGAGAATATCTGGAATATTAATTGGGGGAAGATCACATAAAATATCATTGTATGCAGACGATGTTATTCTGTACATTAGTAACCCCGGAACATCTGTCCCAACACTTTTGACATGCCTGAAAGACTTTGGGACAGTGTCAGGTTATAAAATTAATGAACTTAAATCGGAGGCAATGATGTTAGTGGGTGAGCGGCCATCTGCGTTGGATGGGGTGGTTTCATTTAATTGGTCTCCACGAGGATTTAAGTATTTAGGCATTGTAATCACCTCAGACACATCACAGTTGTACGAAGCAAATCATGGTAAAATAATCACTGAAATAAAATCAGATCTGGCGAGATGGGAGATTCTTCCACTCTCATTATTTGGTAGAATTGAAACAGTTAGGATGAATATACTCCCCAGGTTATTATATGTTTTTCAGTCGCTACCCATTTGGATACCGGTTTCAATTTTTAAAATGCTAGATAAGTTGATGTCCACCTTCATATGGCAAAAAAAGAAACCTAGGATTAAACTGAAAGTGTTATTTTACCCAAAAAGCCAAGGAGGCCTGAATCTCCCTAATTTAAAATTATATTACTGGTCAGCACAACTTCGTGGAATGGTGGAGTGGTTAAAGCAGAATGAGGAGACAAATTGGTTGGAATTGGAAAAAAACTCATGTCCATCTGTGCCTCTTGACACATTGCCTTTTTTGGAGCAAAAAAGGTGGAAAAAACTTAAGATAAAGAATGAATGGATAAACTGTACCCAAAAAGTTTGGTCGTTGGTGAGAAAGAGAATGGGAGCACCTTTAACAATATCAAGGGTAATGAAGATTGCGAAATCTAATTTTCCTGCCAGGAAAATTAGACACTGGATTTAGGGTGTGGGCGGAGAAAGGGCTTGTGACAATAAACCAAATGTTTGATGGACAAATTTTAAAATCGTTTAAACAACTACAAGATAAATTTGATTTATGTTCAAAAGATTTTTACAGATACTTACAACTGAGGAGCTATTTAATGTCGCATAAGGAATGGAATACCCTTAGACAACCGCCCACTCCTATATAATCTTATTTAATTAAGATAATGGAAGAAAAGCAGAATACAAAAATAGTTTCAAAAATATATAAATGCTTACAAAAATATACGTCAGGTAACACTCTGGAAATAAAAGAAAAATGGGAGCTGGAGATGAATGTTATTATTGATGATGAAAAATGGGAGGAAGTGTGTGAACGGGGACATAAGGTAACTAGTAGCCCACTATGGAAAGAATTTAATTGGAAAATAAAAATTAGATATTTCAAAACACCTTTTATCATATCAAAATATGATAAGACTAAAACAAACTTGTGTTGGAGGGAATGCAATCAGGTCGGAGATTATACACACATATTTTGGGATTGTCCGAAACTGAAGACATACTGGGAAGGGATTCATAAAGAAATACATGCCATTTTGAACATCAACTTACCGCTGGACCCATTAAACTATATTATAGGAGCAATCCCGGATGGAGCTGTGGAAAAGAGTGTGGTCTATTTGTTGCACATTTTTTTATTGGTGGCAAAAAAAATTATATCTGTCTCTTGGCTTAAACCACTGCCACCCACGATACAACAATGGAAGGACAGACTAATAAAAGTGTACACTATGGAAAAAATAACAGCCAAACTCCATTTAAAGACAGACATGTTTATAAAACATTGGGCTCCTGTAATTGCATATTTTAAATTACTAGGGTGATAAGGTGCCGTGTGGTTTGAATTGTAAACCAGGCCAAATTGTATAATTGTATTGAGATATTTGTGACCCATCCATGTATTGTACTTAATTCTTCTACCCATTACTTCTATTATTTTGTTTTCCCTGGATACTCCTCTTTATATGGATGTCTTTGATGCCATGATCTACATAACTCTATGTTTGCTTACCGAACTGTTCTTTTTTTTTTCTTTTTTCCTCAACCTATAAAGATGTATAACCCATGTGTAAAAAAGTACAAAATAAACTAATTGTTCAAAAAAAACAAAAACAATATATGGGAGATTTTGGTCTTGGCGACAGTTGGAGATTGAGAAACCCATCATCTAGAGAATATTCTTATTTTTCCCCACTACACCAATCATTCTCCCGATTAGACTTTTTTTTAATCAATAATATACTTCTAACTAAGGTATCCGAAACCATCATACATCCAATCATTATTAGTGACCACGCACCAGTATCCCTCACCTTAAACATTAAATCCTCTACCACTACCAAACACTCTCCCCGCTGGCGCTTCAATACCTCACTGCTCAAAGATTTTGATTTTACTGCCTTTATACAGAGAGAGTGGGCATCCTATATGGAATTGAACGACTCCCCAGAAATCTCACCATCAATACTATGGGAAACAGGTAAAGCAGTAATTAGGGGATATATAATATCATACTCAACAAACAAGAAAAAAAAGGAACAGGAATTAGAAATACATCTGGAACAGAAGATTAAACAACTTACAGATACATACTCAAACAATCCCGATGAACAAATACAAAATGAGCTACAAAATACCAAATTCCAGTTAAACGAAATTATAAACAAAAAAACGCAATTTATGATTCAACAACTTAAATATGATAATTTTGAAAATGGCAATAAGTCAGGCAAATATTTAGCTAGTCAGTTGCAACGCAAAAAAGAAAAAGCAATAATTTCAACCATAAAGAATTCAGTAGGCGAACCCACACAAAACCCACAAGAAATAAATAAAATATTTCAAATTTTTTACAGTAATTTATATTCTTCAAATACAGACCCTGACCCATCAGAGATACAGTCCTTCCTTAACAACCTGGATTTACCCAATCTATCTAATCAAGATGCAGACACCCTAGATGCGCCATTAACACTAGACGAACTCTACAAAGCTCTACTCCAGATGCCAAATAATAAATCACCCGGACCCGATGGCTTCCCTCCTGAATTTTATAAACACTTTTGGCACATACTATCCCCACTATTTTACAAACTAACATCAGAAATACAAAATACATCGCAAATTCCTACACACATGAATACATCTGTTATATCAGTTCTACTTAAACCCAATAAAGATCCAACTCAACCTACCAGCTACCGCCCTCTGTCATTAATAAACACCGATCTAAAAATAATTACAAAAGCCCTAGCCATCAGATTAGAAACAGTCATTTCCACATTAATACACCCCGACCAGACAGGCTTTATCAAGGGAAGACATGCCTCAGATAATGTACGAAGACTGATTAATATCATTAACTTCTCACAACAAACTCAAACCAAGACAATAATTGCATCACTTGACGCAGAAAAAGCATTTGACCAAGTTAACTGGATCTTCCTATTAAACACACTACACAAATTTGGCTTCGGGGAGTCGTTTATCCATTGGATAAGGACACTCTACACCTCACCCAAAGCCACAGTCACCACAAATGGAATTACATCAAAGAGTTTCACACTTCACCGGGGCACCAGGCAAGGATGCCCACTCTCTCCCTCATTATTTGCTATCTTCATAGAACCACTTGCTGCAGCTATACGTCAAAACAATGCCATTAAAGGAGTTCACACCACAAACCTTCAACATAAAATTAGCCTCTATGCTGATGATATTTTATTGTATTTACAGGACCCCGTACCCTCGTTAAAAGAAACCTTTAATCTCATCGCCACCTTCTCTAAAATCTCTAATTATACAATAAACTGGAATAAGTCCATTATACTTCCACTTTCTGAAGATGCTTGGGATTCTGCAGAACAAAACTCATCACTCCCACTTCGCACTGGTAACATTAGATATTTGGGTATTGACATTTCCCCCCGGCTGTCAGAGTTGTTTCATCTTAACTATACTCCATTGCTAAAAACAGTAGAAGATAACCTCCGGCGCTGGATGAATCTACCTCTTACTCTCATAGGACGAATTGCAACTGTTAAAATGAAAATACTCCCCCACATTAACTATTTCTTTTCAATGCTGCCTGTCACACCAACAGATAAATGGTTCAAATCTATTAACTCTCTCATTACACATTTCTACTGGAAAAATAAAAAAGCCAAAGTTAAATTATCCACTCTACAAAAAAGTAAATCTCAAGGTGGACTAGACGCCCCAAACTTTCTTTTCTACTACCTGGCAAATCAAATACAATACCTTACCAAATGGATCCATCTAACTGACCACAACATCCCATGGATAGACTTAGAACATCTATATTGCAAAAACATCTCACTCCCAGATTTACCTCTCCTTAGCACAACCATCAAACAGCACCCCTGCTATAAAAATACGGCAATATCCACAACTCTGACAGCCTGGTGGAAAGTCATTAAGATATTTGGTTCTACTCCGACACCATGTAAATACACTCCTATATGGCATAACCCCGACTTCCAACTCCGCGGCACCCCTCTTCACTATCATACTTGGGCACAAAAAGGTATCACACACCTTCACCATCTTTTCAATAACAATCAGTTCATAGACTTTAAAGACCTCATAAAGAAGTACGGACTTGGGAGACATCAATTTTTAGAATATCTACAACTTAAATCCGTAATCAAAACAAAAATTAACATTTCTTCTAACCCACTCGAACCTTCCAAAATAATCAATGATATAATTCAATTTACAAATTTAAATAAACTAACTTCACAACTTTACAGACTTTTATTAACCTCAGATGATTCTATAACAGTCCCAGCAGCCAGCTGGAACACCGATTTAAACATCTCTCCCTCAAACGACTTCTGGATAGAAATCAATAAAAATATTTTTACCATGACGCCCAATACAAACCTACAGCTAATTCAATACAAAATCATCCATAGAACACATGTTACTCAATATAAAATGTACAAAATGGGACTGGCAAACACAGGCATTTGCTCACAATGCACGATAGGCACAATAGATAATTATTTTCATGCACTCTGGGTTTGTCAACCGGTTCACTCTTTTTGGGACTCCGTAACACAAAAACTTTCCACCATCTTGAACTGCAGAATCCCTCCATCCCCACAGCTCTGTCTATTAGGAGTCACTTCAGAAATCAACATACCAAACAAATACAAGAACAGCTTGCTCATTTCTCTAACTGTCGCCAAGAAAACTATTCTCTTAAACTGGAAATCAAAAAATTTAATAAATATTAATCATTGGACCAATCTCATTTCAGAATACATATCTATGGAAAAAAATCACTGCTCACAATAACAACATCACCACAGTCTTCAAGGAAAGATGGTCTCCATTCTTGTCCTTGTTGGGGCTGGGCTAATGCCACGCACATTCCCACATTCCCACACTCCCACACATAAATCATATTGCAACACACACATTAACTTTATAAGTTATTTAATTATTTTTATTTCAATGTTTTTGTTTCGTTGTTGTTATTATCATTATTACTGTTGTTATTTTTTGACAATATTAACTATGTTTTGTTGATACTTATTACTGTTATTATTATAAAAAGTTGTAAATATGCACCCACAACTTCCATAACACTGACATCCCCCTATCTGCTCATGAACCAATGTATTTATCAATTTTTGTTATTTGTTTATCTTTTGCATCCCGGTATTTGTTATTAATATTATATCTTCTTAACCTTTTTTGTATTATGTTTTGTGTAGCAGTCACCCCTTCTCACTTTAATTATTGATGTTTCAATGTGCTTAGTTTTTTATTATTATTTATATATATATATATATATATATGTATTTTTTTTTAAAATATATAATTTCTTTTTGCATACACACACACACACACACAAACTCACACATATTGTATTAATCTGTATATTTTTTGTTTGTTTGTTTATTTGTTTGTTTTGCTTACTTAACCCCCCCTCAAAGAGACTTCACAATATTTTTCTCCCCTTTTTTTTCTTCTCTCTTTTCTTTCTTAAAAGTGGCAAATGTAATAATAAAAAATAAAGTTGACCTCCCAAGAGGGGGGGGTGGTGGCGGGAATAAAAAAATTAAAAATAAATTAAAAATTAAAAAAACACATTTTAGGTCATTCTGTAGATTGACTGGTCATTTTGCAAAATAATCGCGTAGCTGGTTAATCTGAAAAATGACCGGTTATTTTGCAAAATGACCGGTTTCCCACATTGACCGTAACATATATATTAAAATAAATATTAATAATTAAACTGGAGTCAGATAAATTAGTACAGAATCAGCGTTGGTGGCTGACAATCAATGTAATGCACACAGGCTGCCTTTTGGATAAACTGGGGTCAGCCTCGACCAGACTTAAAGCGGAAGGTAACATGGTGCAATTACCTTTGATACGTGATCACTTATTAGCTGATCCCGTGAATCTAAAGAGCAGTCTCACCCGGTTGCAAGAACAGTGATATTTCACAATAACTCCTACCTTTTCCCACAGCAATAGCGGAATACATCACGCTTAAACCTTCGCTCCGGGCTATTCCTTCATTGGTCTAGCTGCGCGAGATTTACACCAGCATTATGTTTTCTATGTTTTCAATGTATACAAATAATATTTATCTTCTTTGTGAGAAAAACCTTTGAGTTCTTAAAATCAATAATTGTTTTAGAAAGTAACTACAGTTTCTTATTTTAAAGTGATTCTGCAATCGCTTTTCTAAGCTCTTTTTTTTAAACTTCAATTTGAACTTTTTTTGAGCTGTGGGTAGGTGTGGTTATATGACGATGATGCCACAAGGTCATATTATGAATATTCATATGGTCAATGAGTGAAAGGGTGTGTCTTAGTGAACTGACTCAGCCCCCTTCCTGCTTTCTGCAACTGAGCTCTCTGCTCACTTTACTAGCCGAGACTCCGCCTAGTTTTATGCTAAGGATTTTGGGACGTCACGAATCCCTGGAAATGGAGCACATGGTAAGCCAACACAGAAACTCAGTCGACACCCACTTCGACACAACATGAGATTTTCGTGATTGTTGTGTATGTAAAGTCACCGCTTACTAAATAATAAAACACAGAATCCAGTTGGTTTAAAGTATATATCCAGTTTAGTTCGCTTCTCTCACAGTACACGTTAGTCACTTCCTGATATCAGTGAATCTCCCTCCCCTGCGCATGCGCCGGCCCGACTATGAATTAACCCATTCATTACATCTTCCCCCTAACGTAACAAAGCTATGACATTAACTTTAGCCTTAATCCACTAACCTGTAACTTAGTTGCCATATAACAATATAGCTTAACAGTTGCAATGCCATGAATATCAAGTGGAACATTACAATATTACAATGGCGAAACATCACATAGAACATATTTGTTGTTTTCCACATTTTCCTTCACAAGTCCAGTCTGCAAACCGGCTTACTAACTCTGCCGTAGCGAGTAACCAAAGTCCCAGCTGGGTGAGCATCAGCCATCTCTGTGTGGGTTACTGTCCCTCCCCCCTCACCGGTCTCCTCAGCTGCTGGTCCAGCTTGCGTGATGGGGACTGGGGTGTCTGTGCCAGAGGAAACAGCTCCTGGCACTCGCTGCAGGTGGCGCCTGTTCCGCCTATACTGCCCACCTTCCTTTGATTGCACGAAGTAAGACCGTGGGGTTGGGCCAGGCCCTTGGACCACTGCTGGGGTAGTCCACTGTTGTTGTCCATCCAGCTTCATGAGCACTGAGTCTCCTGGGCTCAGCGGAGCTAGGTTTCTCACTCCATTTCTGCGGTTGTAGTAGAACGCTTGTTTTTGCTTTGCCGTCGTGTCTGCTTGTCTGACCGTCTCCTGGTCTGGCCAGTTTGGTCTCAGGTTCTCCTCTAGTGTAGGTAAGGTGGTCCTAATCCTCCTTCCCATCAACAGCTCGGCTGGGCTGAACCCGGTGGATGAGGAGGGGGTGGCTCTGTATGTCATCAGAGCGAGCACGGGGTCCTTCTGCCTGAGTATGCCCTTCGCTATCTGTACTGCCCTCTCTGCCTGCCCGTTGCTCTGGGGGTAGTGTGGGCTAGCTGTAATGTGTGTGAAGTCATACTGCTTACTGAACTCCCTGAACTCTATTCCTGCTAGCTGAGGCCCATTGTCACTAACTAACACTTCTGGTACACCGTAACGTGCAAAGGTAGCCTTCAGCTTGGATATGACCTGACTGCTTGTTGTGGTAGGGAGGTTAAGAACCTCTAGAAACCTTGAATAGTAATCTATTACTACCAAGTAGTTTTGCTTCCTGTACTCGCATAAATCTACTGCTATTTTCTGCCAAGGCCTGGAGGGTAACTGACTAGGCATCAGTGGCTCCTTTCTCTGTGTGTTCCTATTCTCTGTGCAGAATGTACACTGTTGTGTCTGTGCTATGATGTCCTGTGATATCCCCGGCCACCACACTGACTGATTTGCCCTCTCTCTACTCTTCACCAACCCTTGGTGCCCGTCATGAATCCTCTCTAAGATTTCTGTTCTCATGCTAGTAGGAATAACTATGCGGCTCCCCCTAACTACTAGTCCCTTTATCTCTGATAGTTCCCCTCTAACCTGGTAAAAGTCACCGATGGATTCGGGTGTTCTCTCTGGGTACTCCGGCCACCCGTTTCTGATGAACCACAGCACTGACTGCAGGTGTGGGTCAGCCTCTGTGTTCAGTCTGATGTCTTCCATCCTCTGTGGAGTGACTGGCATGTTGCTGACAATGGATGCGATGTGTGCCGCCACATCGTCGTGCGTGTCCGAGCTGCCGCTATTGTTCTCTGGGCCCCTGGAGAGTGCGTCCGCTACAGCCAATGTCTTTCCTGGGGCGTACTCCGCTTTTGCGTTGAAGCGCATGTGTCTCATCAACAGTCTCTGACACCTGACGGGGACGCTGTCCAGATCTTTGCTGTTGATGAGGGGCACGAGAGGCTTGTGGTCAGTGACCAGTGTGAAGTTATCAAGGCCGTACAAGTACTTCTCAAAGCGCTCGCACGCCCACACACTGGCCAGGCATTCCTTTTCGATCTGAGCGTACCTTGTCTCGGCATCACTCAGGCGTCTGGAACAATAGGCGACAGGGTTCCAGTCCTCTCCATCCTGCTGGAGCAGGACACCCCCTAACCCGTAGCTACTGGCGTCAGCCGACACCAGAGTGGGCTTCCTGGCGTCGTAAAAAGTCAACACTGGGGCCACGGTTAGGGCCGTTTTGAGTCTCTGAAAGGCTGACTCCTGTGTGTGCCCCCAGGCCCACTCCACCTGCGTCTTCAGTAGTTCATAGAGTGGCTGTCCTACTGTGGCAAGGTTGGGGATATACTTTCCCAGATAGTTCACCATCCCGAGGAACCTCTTGAGTTCCGCTACGTTCTGGGGCTGGGGAAAGTTCACTATCCCTGTGACCTTCCCCGGGTCAAGCCTGATCCCCTCCTCGTCTATCACGTGCCCCAGGAAGCGGACCCTCCTCTGTTTGATGTTGCACTTAGCTTTGTTTAGTTTCAGGCCAGATGCCTCAATGACCTTCAGCACCTCTTCCAGGCGCTGATCATGTAGCTCCTCTGACTCTGCATGGACGAGCACATCGTCCATGTAAACGACCACCCCTTCCAACCCCTGCAGGGTTTCGTTCATTTTCCTTTGAAAGATTTCGGGTGCGCTCGTGATCCCAAAAGGGAGGCGACGGAAGGCGTACCTGCCAAAGGGGGTGATGAAAGTTGTCAGTAGGCTACTCTTCTTATGTAGGGGGATCTGATAGAATCCACTCGCTGCATCGAGTGATGTAAAGAACTTGGCTCCTGACAGTTTGGGCATTCTTTCTTCCATGGTGGGTAACACATATTTCTCTCTTTTTACAGCTTGATTTAGTCTTTTAAGGTCAACACAGATGCGGACATTTCCATTGGGCTTTAACACCGGCACCATAGCCGCGCACCATTCTGTTGGCTGTGTCACTTTCTCCACAATGCCATCCTCTTCCATCCTGTTGAGCTTGTCTCTCACTTTGGACATGAGTGGCAGTGGTACTCTCCTAGCTGCATGCACTGCATATGGCTGAGCTCCTTCTCTGAGGCTGATTCTCACAGGCTCTGTCTTTAGCTGTCCGCCGGTCCCGAACACGTCCCTAACCTCATTTATGCGTTTGACCAGGCCCATCTCTACGGCTGCTGCTCTGCTAAGCAAATTGTTAACCTCCCCACCCTGTATCACATATACTTGGAAGGTGTATTGTCGCCCCTTGAAGCTCGTATTAGCTTGAAACTGACGTAAGCACTTTAACTCACCCCCTGGACTTTTCAGACGTGTGTCCGCTGGGTGCAGTTCTCTTACGGGGGACAGCTGCTTGAATATCTCCTCACTGATGATGGATGCATCTGCACCCGTATCAATCTTAAAGTCGGTCAGTGTGTCTCCTATTTGGAGGGTTACAGTCCAGTTTCCTTTACTGTGGTCTTTGCTGATTGCACCTAGAAAATTGACCTCGTCCGTGTCCTGGTTGTCTTCTGTGAGTTCCCTCACCGTTTTGGTACGACACATACGTTCCCAGTGCCCCCTCTTTTTACACTTGTTACATGTGCTTCTGAATGCAGGGCACCTGTCTTCCACGTGTGGGCTCTTGCCGCATCTCCCGCAGTTATCTGCTCTGTTGCCTGAGCTTGCCCCGCGCTCCCCTTGGCGCGCGCCTCTTCCCCATTGTTTCTCTCCCCTCTGAGAAAAGCTAGCAACTTGCTGAACTAGCTCGGGTTGGCTTTCTCGTGTTTGCAAGCTAATCTGCCTTGCTACCTCTTCGGACTGACGCACTTGTTGGATGGCTTGTGGTAGCGTCAATGTCGGCATTAACTGGAATTTCTGGCTGAGCTCTTTATCCCTAATGCCCACCACCAACCGATCTCTGATGTTTTCGTCCCTGTTAGCACCAAAGTCACAGTTTTCAGCCAGCTCATATAAAGCCCTGATGTACATCTCTGCCTTCTCTCCCGCTTGTTGGCTGCGCTGGTAAAAACATGCCCGTTCATGTATGAGATTGCGTTGTGGGATGAAGTAATCATTAAACTTTTTAATCACCTGATCAAAGTCTTTCTTTTCATCCTCACTAGCAAACGCAAATGAACTGAAGATCTTCTCAGCCTCGCTTCCCATCGCATAGATGAGCGAGCTAACCTGGATTTCTCCGTTGTCCTCATTCAGTTTGGTGGCTGTCCTGAAGCGAAGAAATCTCTGTTTCCACTCGGGCCATTCAGCGGGGCTTTCAAAGTTGAACTCCGCCGGTGGGTTAAACTTCGGCATTTTCGTCGTCGAGTTACTGGCTATAGGCTACTAGGTCACTTCTGACACCATGTAAAGTCACCGCTTACTAAATAATAAAACACAGAATCCAGTTGGTTTAAAGTATATATCCAGTTTAGTTCGCTTCTCTCACAGTACACGTTAGTCACTTCCTGATATCAGTGAATCTCCCTCCCCTGCGCATGCGCCGGCCCAACTATGAATTAACCCATTCATTACAGTGTATGATCATAGTCTAACCCAAAACATCGGTTTTCAACGCGAAAAGCTTTTTTTTGTTGATATTTTAGTTTATTTTTTCAGAAAAGTATGTGCTAGATCCTAAACACTTCTAATTGCACAGAAGAGACGAAGGGACAGGAGCCTGTATATCTGAAAGAAAATTGATCTATTGGGTGATTTATTGAACTCTAACTAATTAAAACCCAGTAAGTACAGTCATGCCATACAGGGTCTTTCACAAATCACAACAACCCCTGTTTTCATAGAAGCCCTTCATTATTGATCTTCTTAAAATAAATAACACTGAGTGTGACAGTGTGAAGATTTCTAAACAGTGTTGTATAAATCTCCGTTATGGAATATGAAGTTTGAAAATAAATTTTCTACCTGACATTCTATTCTGAAAGGAAAATGAATCATAGTGGCTTGAGGGAAAGGCATCATGTTAAACATCATAGTTGCTGCTGTGATAATTGTCTGCTTGTTTAAGCTTGGGATGGCAGGTATGCCATCCGCCTAGTTATGGCTTGGCGGGGCACGCGCCATACCTATACAGCACAAAGATTTTGCCATGTTTCAGGGTTTCCTACAGAAATAACCACAATGATCACAGACTATCAGCCTTTAAAAACATTCATGTAACCACACATAATTCAGATACAACTTCACACATCCACACAATAAAGCCCTAAACTTAGGTTATTTTTGCAGTTTTCTTCTTTTTCCTGCCAATTTCATCATCAAAAATGCTCCATACTCTCAAAGAATAATCCCCCCTATGGGATAACGTCTGAAAGTACTCTCATCTCAAAGTACACATCTTAGTCATTTCTGCAACTGAATACCACACTGGAGAGTGGGGTACGAGCAGTGTTCGAATTGTCGTTGAACACAGGGGAGCTATGCAATTCTGTAAAATGTAACACATTGGGTTACATTTATGTCAAAAGACGAGCTATCTTTTTGAACCCATCCGTGGTCCGTAATGCGAGTATAGAACTCACTAATAATGTTTATTTAAAGGCCAATTGAACAAATACATTGAAAATTGTCAGTTCAGTGCTAGTAGCTAGTGAGGCAGTAAAGCAACGGACCTGGAAGTGGGAAAGTTATATACTGGGAATAATTCTAGGCTACGCTACACTGGTCCGACTGCCTTGTTGCGAGAGATAAATGGAGAGAGGTAGGACAGTTATTATTTTCATATTCTATTCTATTAATTTGTGGCTTGGGCATACATTGATTGGTCACGCAAAGACATGTAAAGTTGGCCGTTTGTGTGTTTTTTGGCCGCCGTGCCATGCGCGCGTGTGAATGTGTTTGTATGACATGAATTGCGTCGGTAAAAGTCGGCCAATTCACATACATAGATGTAAGCTAAATTACATGAATCTTTCTCAATCATACAGTTTTAATGCCGCGGTTTCCACTTCTGCTAGTTATTAGTGCAGGACAATTCATATGTCTGTTTGTAAAATTATGGCTGAAATTTAATTGTTAAAGTTTTATTTTTGGTTTGGCGGGGGATACATTACATAGGCCTACAGGTAAATAAACTGGTGGCCTGTAAACTGTAATGTGTTCCGTTACTATTAATAACTCAAAATTAGGGTTATTTCAGTAGTTTTCTCTTTCTTCTTCTTGTTATTTTTCGTGCTGATTTCATCATCTAAAATGCTCCACGCTCTCAAACAATAATTCTCCCATTGGATAACATCTGATCTGCCAATATCAACATCTGATGATCAAAGTACTTTCATCAAAGCAGACAATTGCAAAATAGACAGACAAAATGTTTATGTTGCCTTGAAGTTGCCAAGAGGTAGCCTTGGCCTAGTGGTTACAGCAACGGACTTTTAAACTGGAAACCTGCGTTTGAGCCCCGCCACAGAGTACTGTTCAATTTATTTTTGACAAAAATGATGCAAATGTACTTTTCACATATAAGAATGTTCGTATCACATAAAGAACATCTTGGTTATTACAAAGGCAAAGACATTGAACAATATTAATGGTTAACTGTTTAAATTATATTGAAACAGAGGTGAGAGTAAGCCGACATGGTCTGGTAGGCTACCCACTACCACCAAAAGATTTAGCCTACCACAGGTAACATTACGCAGTTAAGTTACCAGAAAAAAATATCGCATTTGTCAGGCAGAGAAAATAGTTTTAACACAAAGAAAGTTTTTTTTCTGGCTCACTGTCTCTCCCCAGTAGCTTATATAGCTCTCCCCTGTATAGCTAGCATAAGTCATACAGTAATATAGGTTATATTTACTAGGCAACGCAAGCTCATATGGCAGCCTTGTCATTTTGCAACAACATTACTGATCAAACGTTGCAAGAACAACATTATCAAGCATACAGGCAAGATAAATGACATTCATTTTCACAATTTCACATATCAATTATTTTTGTACTGTGTTTGTTATCTCAACAAAACAAAAAAAGTATCTTTTCAAGTACTAAAATTCCAAGTTACCCTTACAAAGCACTGTCCTGCCATTAACATTATAGATGTCAAAATGAGGCCAAGTTACAACAAACAATATTGGCTATCTTAGGTCACACAAATTAAACAAGCTATATTCCACAGTAATGCTACCCAATGTTTCCTCCATTATTTCATGTAACTTGGCGCTTGCTTTTCATTCACCTGAAGAACTGGATGCAGACAATTGTTCAAACATATTGTGTTGTCATTTGTAAAAAGATTTAAGTGTAACAGCTGAATTACACATTATTTCCACTATAAATGTTTGGCATTTTGCACTTTCACATGACACAAAGTTTTGTTACGGCTCTTTTGCTCCGCTGGCTGATAGTAGGCTGGTGGGTGGAGTTGGAAAGACGACTAATTATGAATTACACCTGTTGAATCTTTTTGCTCTTTAACTCGCTGTCTTCTATTCCCACAAATCGTTGGTTCTTCCCACGGATGTGTTTGTTTGGGTTTTTGCATCTTACAACACTCACTATGATACCTTTCACTCATTCAAGCATATGCATACATAACTGATAACTTACACACTTCCATGCCTCATGTTTTACTTTATTTTGTATGTGTTTTGGGTTAAATTAAACAAATTAATATCTTCTCAGTAATTTCCCTGTGTGGTCTCCCTGTTTTGTCATGGCTCTACGAGCCGGGCCGTGAAAGTTTCAATGACCACATTGGGCCTCATGTATCATTCATGCGTATCATAGGCGTAATCTATAAGGGGGATGGGGTGGGGCATGTTTATTTAAATATTTAAAGCACGGTAAAAAAAATAATATATAGCCTATATACAGTACAAACTGCGGCACTCATGAAATAATAGTAAACGTGTAAATTTAGCTCAATTTAGCCATAATATAGCCCAGGTTTTACCCGGATTTACCTAGGATCTACATGCTAGCTGGTTAAAAAAAATTCACTTTAGCCAGTTTTTCACCTAGATGCAGGACAGCGTTTCACTGTCTTTTCACTGACTTTTCAACAGAAAAATGTTCACTGGAAAATTTTGGTCTGTAGAAAAATTTATAATTAAATGAATTACGTTGCAAATCTTGCCTGTTGCAGTGAAACATTCATGGACATCATTGGCTGCTGTTATTGGCCCCCAATCCATGAAAAAATCAAATCTGATAATATGATGTCGGACATTGACGCCCGTAGCGCCATCAGCTAGCCTACTGACGAATCATAGCCGAGGGCTGCATTCGAATAGTCAAATTCAAGCAAGGAAGGATCCTTTAGATCGCATAAATCGGAAATAGTTTCTGGGGAGCCATGCTAATGATGCGCCTTTTTGTCATAATTTTTCGTGCAAGGAAAGGAAAAAGGAGCTATTTTTTTGACTATTCAAATGCAGCCTACATATACTATAAAACTAGAGAAAAGGGCTGCGTTCGAATAGTCCAAAAAATTGCTCCTTTTTCCTTTCCATGCAACTTTTCCTTGACCTCGCCAGAAAACGTCATTGGGGTGAAGGAAAAGTTGGAAGAAAATATTTACTAGCGTAACTGGAATTTGAACCTCCTTCTCTACCTTGCGTCGTGGTACGACGTCCAGTCGTATTGATGTGACTGTTCAACATAGCAAACTACAACTTTACGAAAAAGTATGACAAAAGGCGCATAATTGCCGTCTGCATTTCACTTGAACCGTTCGTTTTATCTCTGCGAAATATAGCCTCTTAAAGGTCCCATATCATGGAAATGGGAGTTTAGCTACTTTTAGCATTTAGATGCAGTGTAGCATGATACTTATTTGCTGGTAAAATATTATGTCGGTACTACCTGCCATTTTTTTGTTGTTGCATAAGAGAAAAATCACTCTGCTTAAAAGTCTGTTCAGAATTGGCTCCAGCCAGAACGTCATTACTGGACAAAAAAAACAGCCGGATGTCACCCGCCCTCCTTCAGCCTCTAAAGAACAGGGTAGGTATCCCTTCTTTACTTAGCGTCCATCACCACAGAGTATAATTACGAGCAAGTGGAGTGTTCATGACTAGCAAAACTGACCATGTTAAATGTCCTGTGTCAGGGCACTTTTAATCTTTCCAGCTAGCTCTCTAGCCAAGCTGCCTGGTTGCGTACGGAGTCCTGTAACGTTAACCCATACGACCGATACCATTCATTACCTACCGAACAGAATCCAACGCAGATTTCGGTGCCACTGTAAAATGCACGAGCTTCCGATTGCTAACATTATTTAACGACGGCTCAGTCAGGGACCGCAAGTAGCCTACTGTTGGCAAGCCAGCTAACGTTAAACTCGGTCAATTTTCTAAAAGCGAAACTGTCTAAAGTGTGGCTGTATTTTACCTAAAGTTATTCCGACGAATGCTTAAAAACAATAGCTTGCAGAGGGGGGAACGCGTCAATAATGTCGCATTTGTTGACCTATAGGATACATTTGAAAGCATGCAGGGATGCATCTTCGACTGCTTGAAAAGTAACGTTAGCCTACGGGCTAATTTAAACAGTTAAGAGGTAATTGCTATATTGTATATATGTTACATGTATTTGCCTTTGTAAAAAATACTTGAACCGCCCACCCAAAATCAGCTGCAAGAGTAAAAAACTTACTGGATTTATATATTTTTAAAATATATTGCAAAACTTTTTCTCTTAAAAAACTATATCAACATGTTTGGTAGACCTTGTAGAATAATATAAAATTCACAAAAAATCGTATGATATGGGACCTTTAATAAATTTGGTGTATTGTCTGATTGTGTCATTATTTATTTACTTTCTATTATAAGCTAATACTAATCAACAATACTAGCTATTCATTTAGATTTCTGCCATTTCTCAGATGTTCGCCTTGTTGTTTAAATTCAGTAATTCGGTATGTTCCGGAAAACTCAGATGCTTATGAAAACATTGGCGGCATTGCATTGTGGGGCGTGGATACTACCTTCCTTCTGAAAAGGATAGTCCAGAGCATCCTTTGTGAAAAGACGGATAAAAGGAAGCTCCTTTCCTTCTCAATATCAGAAATTCAAACGGTTCTTAGCATGGCTGCCCCGGAAACTATTTCCGGTTCATGTGATCTAACGGATCCTTCCTTGCTCAAATTTGACTTTTTGAATGCAGCCAGGGCAACAGTGGGTTATAGATTTTTGCGGGATAAACATAGCCAAAGTTATTGCAATGTGCAGATGACTGTTTCAATATAGGATATTATTGGAGTTTAAACTGCAGCATGCGAAAGTTATTTCTCCACGTTATCTCGCGTCGTACCATGTTGCACGGGCGAAAGGAAAATCAGGTTATTCTTGCTCACGAGAAAGCCATTACTTCGTCTCTTGATATGGATGAAAGTAGGCTACGTGTTTTTGCGGAATTTTCTTATTCCCAAAGTCCAGGTGACTCACGTTGCAGTATAACACGTCATGCGGTAGGCTATAGCTAAGTACACTAGTGAACTACAGCTTATTATATACAGATTATAATTTTTTTTATTAAAAGCGTAATTGTTACGATCCGCTCCTGCTTCCCTTCCCTTTGTGTTTTCCTCTGTTTCCCTGAACCGATTGTGTCATGTCTGCGTTCATTGCCTAATTGTGTCTACATTGCACAATTACTTCTCGCACCACATCTTAATTACACATTCACATTTAATTGCTTTCACCGCATTCCTCACGTTTTCTAATTGTTCAATCAATTCGCTGATTTCGCACGCATTTCCCGCAAGCTGCAGTTTATCAGCTCTAATGACACTAGTTCTCCGGTGCTCGTTTGTCTTACGACATTGCATTCGAGCCAGGTATAGCCAGGTACTAGTGACCTCCTGATATTAAACTTTGTTTATGTTCAGGGGGGACTTGCTATAGCTACTTAATCGGGTATAGGATTGTTTTCTGCCTGGTAGCGTTTGGTGCTTTTGTACTTTGCTGTTCTCTATGAGACAGTTTTTCTTTGTACTTTCGTTTTGGTTTCACACTCTACCGGCTTTGAGCTACGGTAGCCGAGAGTGTTCTTTTGTTTGCTAAGTTTCCCATTTTAGCTCATTACGTGAGCTCGGGAGATTTAGTTGGTATTCTACTAGTTTACTAGTTCGCCCGTTTTAGTGGGTTGAATTTGGTTTTGGCTGTTCGCCTTAAGGAATTAGTTCCTGTCTTTTATTTCTGTTCTTTCATTATTTTTTCTCCGTTATTGGTCCTCACGGTTGTGAGCTGACTTGTTCTTATTCCCCCACCTTCGCATTTGAATCTCCGAACCATTTAAAAACCCATTACAGGACCCCTCCCTGCCAGATAATTATAGGCCTATTTCTAAACTCCCTTTCTCTTCTAAAATTTTAAAAAAGGTTGTTGAATTGCAACTTGTTCAAACACTGAATTTGCACAGGGTGTTTGACAAATTTCAATCTGGCTTTCGGAAACTACACTGCACTGAAACAGCTCTCCTTAAGGTTTCAAATGATATCCAAATGGCTGCAGATGCTGGAGAGTGTTCGATCTTGGTTTTATTGGACCTTAGCGCAGCATTTGATACTATTGACCACCACATATTAATACACAGGCTAAAACACCTGGTGGGCATTTCTGGGACTGCATTGGAATGGTTCTCCTTTTATCTCACTGATAGGACTTTCTCAGTCTCTGTAGGTGAATTTGTGTCAGACACTGCTGCTTTGTTATGTGGCATCCCCCAGGGATCGATATTGGGGCCTATTTTATTTTCCATATACATGCTTCCACTAGGACAGATTATCAGTAGTTTCAGCAATATCTCCTATGATTTGTACGCTGATGACATCCAGTTATATTTTTCCTTCAAATCTGATGAGCTTGAAAGACTGTCTGTATTAAACAACTGTTTAAATGCAATTAGAAACTGGATGGCAAATAATTTTCTGCAGTTAAATGCAGAAAAAAAGTAATGATTATTGCTCCTGATAACCTTCACTCAGTGATCAAGCAGAACCGTGGTGCCTTATCCTCATCTTCACGGCCTAGTCTGCGTAATCTTGGTGTGATTTTTGACTAATCCATGAATTTTGAAGCGTATATTAGGACGCTGACTCGATCATGTTTCTTTCACAGAAATATAGCCAAACTCAGTTCTGTTGTGTCAAGAGCTGAAATGGAGATGTTAATACATGCTTTTATCTCATCACGTTTGGACGACTGCAATTCTTTTTTTACCTGCCTTAATAAATATTCTTTGGACCTTTTACAAACTGTCCAAAATGCTGCTGCTAGGCTTTTAACACAATCCAACAGATGGTCACACATTACACCTATTTTATTCTCTGCACTGGCTTCCTGTTAATTTTAGAATTAATTTTAAAATCTAAAATCTTGGTGCTCACTTATAGAACCGTACATGGCCAGGCTCCACAATACATCATTGACCTTCTGCACCCCTATGTTACGAGTCAAGCTCTTAGGTCTTCTAACCAGGGTCTTTTAATGATGATGATGATAAATAAGGTTTAATGTCCAGACCTTGAGGCACGGAGTAGCGCCAATCGCGTGCACAGCCATGCTATTACTAAGTTGCCTGTTGCTTTTTCAATAACTTTGCCTATTAAAGGTAAGTTAGACATAGGTCTATAATTATTTTAAACAGACATATCTAGGCTGCTCTTTTTAAATAGAGGCTTAATTACAGTGGTTTTCAAAGCCTCATTAAAGATGCCCGATTGGAGGGAGTTATTAACTATTTGAAGTAGTTCAATCGCCAGGCAGTTAAAAACATTTTTAAAAAGGTTTGTGGGTAGAATATCAAGGCAAAAAGAAGAAGGTTTAAGATTTAATACAGTTTCCTCAAGAGTTTTACAATCAATGATCTCAAACTGAGTCATGTTTATCATGATATCTCTATTTGGGTGAGGAGGCAGCACTATGTAATTGTGAGAGATGGAAGAGTTAATGGCTTGTCTAATGCCTTGAATTTTATTGTTAAAAAAGGTTGCAAATTCATTGCGTTTATTAACGGAAAGGAGTTCGGGAGGTATTGGAGCTGGTGGGTTTGTCAGCCTATTGACAGTAGCAAATAGGATGCATGCGTTGTTGTTGACGTTGTTGTTAATGATTTCAGAGAAGAATGACATTTCTTATTTCTAAATTGTAGAAATTAAGTGTTTCTTTATATATGTCATCGTGAATTTGAAGGTTTGATTTTCGCCATCTGTGCTCTGCCTTTCGGCACTCACTCTTCATTGCTTTTACCGACATAGTAGTTCTCCAGAAATTCATTAATTTTTTAAATTAAAGTTATCCAGTTTTACAGCAGTGGAAGTGGGGGTTAGAGTAAGAGCAAAGGCCTTCATAAACAATTCAGTAGTATTTTCATTGATAAACCGTTTTTTAACAGTTTCAGATCGAATATGAATATCAGGGGTTATAGAGAGATCAAAGAAAACACAGCAGTGATCGGATAAAGCAACATCAGTTACAGTGACATTTGAAATATTCAAACCCTTTGAAATAACTTAATCTAAAGTATGGCCACGATTATGAGTTGGCCCATTCACATGTTGAGACAGTTCAAAGGTATTCAGTAGGGTAGAAAGTTTAGTGGTGCTATCGTTGGAATTATCCATATGAATATTAAAATCACCAGCAATAATAAGACAATCAAATTCCATGGAAATGATGGATAGCAGTTTGGCAAAGTCATCAAAAAAATGTACACAATATTTAGGTGGCCTATATAATGTTAACAAGATATTCAAAAGATGAGAATGATATTTGCTTACATTGAAATACATTCTTGAATAAGGCAGCTACTCCACCCCCTCTCCTCTCAGCTTTACTAACATCCATAAAACTGAAGTTGGGAGGTGCTGTTTCAATGAGAATTTGTGCACCTGCATTGTTTATCTAACCATGTCTCATTTAAAAACATAAAATCAAGTTTGTGCGAAGTAATAAAATTGTTAATTAAGAAAGACTTGTTCGCTAAGGATCTAACATTTAATAGGGCTAGTTTTATTTATTTTTTTTCCTTAACAGGCTTCAAGGTTGGCTGTTGTAGACAGGGTATTGAGACCAGATTAGAGAAGTTTACAGAGCGATAGGAAAAGGATTCATTTGTTAAATTAATTGAAAATGTTTGATCTTTCCTTACATGAGCTTTCAACATTCTGTTTCTAAGCATGACTGGGATGGTCATGCGGCAGGGCCCCAGCTTGTTGTCTGGGCTAATGTGTGGAGCATCACTAAAGGAGCAGGGACCTGATTCATGTCAATTTATTGCCAGATTTCGATGAGACCTGGGAGGTGGTTTAGGAGTAGGTGGTGGAGCTGTAGGAGGGGCTGCGGTGGGAGAAGGAACTATCCTCCTGGGGGGGTGGAGAATCTGGGACGGGCAAGAGAGGGAGTTAGTCCTATGCCTGCAGACACTAGCTGATTCATCCTCAGGGTGAAAGCCAGAGGGGAGGAAGGGATGGAGGAAAGATTAAAAGAACCAAAGGCAGAGGATCCCTTGCTGTCTTCAGAGAGTGGTGAAGGGGGTGAGTAGAGCTGTCGTCTCTGTTCACGCAAGCAGGGGGCTGGGCAGCTGATGTGGGTGTCCCAATTTTGCTTTTTGGGTAAGTGGGATTTACCTTGGGCTGTGTTTTCTCAAATGCAGTTGGTGTGGGCGTCCCAAGCTTGCTTTTTGGGTCTGTGGTGGGTGTGGGTGTTTGGGTCAGATTCCATGGTCTGTGTTATCAGAGACACAGAGTTTTGGGCAGTTGTGTTTGTTTTGATACCAGAGAGAGGTGCATTAGATAGCACCGGCGGAGCTATCGAGGACACGGTGTTCTGGGTTGTTGTGTCTGCTTTAAGGGCACTGTGAATGTTCAATTGTTTCACCAGCTCTGTTCAGCTTAGATCCGTTTTTCCTAAAAAGGTGGTGTTGCTTCCAGAACTGGTCCAAGTTGTCAATAAACTTCACATTCCATTTAATACAGGCCGAAATCAGCCATGCGTTAAATGTTCTGGATTATTTTTCTGAGCTCATTTTTATTGCAGGTAGAGGGCCAGAGATGTACATCTTCATGTCAAGAGAGATAACGGCTTTTAACAGAGCCTCGAAATTATTTTTCAAAGTTACTGATTCTGGCTTATGGGTGACTTTAGCATCTACCTGCAAAATAATATTGCTTATGCTTTGATTGGAAGCCATAATGACAGGGATTTCTTCCGCGATGTCAAGAGGTAATTTATTTGGAAAACAGTAGCTTTTGATGTCATTACCTGCAATCTGATGTGTGTCTTGAGTAGAAGTGGTAATACAAGCAGTGGTGGTGGGGGGCTTCGTTGCCTTGACAGATGGCGATTCTGGCTGTGATGATAGTGGAAGGAATCTGTTGCTCGGTTTAAGCTTTCCCGGCTTTCTTCTTGTTTTTTCTTCCCGCTGGTGGAAAGTTCTCTTTGTTACTCCTTGTTGCGTTAGCAGATAGTTGCGTAACGTTAGCATTTGGTAGTGGAAGCAACCCTGTGTTGGTACTGTTTTGCATGTCGTTAGCCTAGCCGTTAGCTTAGCCGTGGGTGACGGATTCCGAGAAGGCAATTCACCTTCTTGCATTCTAATCTTTGTCTCAAGAACAGTAATTTTGTGGAGAAGCCTGTCGCAATCTTTGCAGTGCTTCATTTTGCCCATTTGTGTGTTTTTTTTTTTTTTTAAGATAAAAGTAAGAAGTAGACAGAAAATAAAAATAAAAATAAATTTAAAAGATATAAAATAAGTAAAACAATAAAATAAATCAGCTGTAAGCAAATGGAAAGAAAGTAAAGCAAAGAAAGTCAAGCAAAGCAGAAGCAGCAAAGAAAATGCGTCCTCTCTCCTTGAGCTCTAGTGACTCAGAAAGATTCGATGCGGTTGTCAGGGGACTTCCCCCTTGCCTGCGAGCTGTGACAGCTGCCTCAATGGCCGTTTTCTGCTTCGGCCCCCCTGGTTGCATATCACACTCTCACAGTTTTGGTTCCACATGCTGTAGCAGAGATACTGCTCAATCAGAAAACTGCTAATTTTTACCCTGCTAGAATGTTACATTATCAACATGTGCTGCTTTCCCTTCCCAATGTGACAATAAAAAGATGTCCTGAACCCCGCTACATTCCTGCCTACCCCAGCTGATGGTGAACCGCATAACTGTGTACATACAATTGAACAAGCACTCACACCAGGCATTGATCTTGCTACTGACCCCCTACTCAATCCAAAGGTAGAGTTCTTCGTTGACGGCTCAGCTAGCCACAACCAGGACACTGGAGTCAGCCAGGTTGGCACATGACATCACGGAGTCCGCCAGGCTCCTGGGCCATCTCTCAGCACAAGCTGCTGAGCTCTTAGCCCTCACACGTGCATGTCAATTAGCTGAAGGAAAGTCAGTCAACTTTTACACAGACAGTAGGTACGCATTTGGCGTGGTTCATGATTTTGGCACTCTGTGGAAGCACAGAGGCTTCCTCACATCTACTGGTAAGGCCATTCAGAATGGTCAGCTAGTACAGAATCTTTCAGACGCTATACTTCTCCCCAGGGCTATTGCTGTGGCAAAATGTGCCGCACACACAGGACAGCCGGATGCTGTCTCACTAGGCAACGCATCCGCAGCTCAGGCCCCACTCAGTTTAGTTTAGTTTAGTTTATTTTGGTCATTATACAGCTCATACAATCAAAAAAACACAAAACAGGTTGACCAAAAAGGTGTAGGCTGAAGCCTTAGCTTATTACACCTACCATTTTTGCATTCATTAATTTAGTCAGCTCCCTTAAGAATTATACTGTAAAATGAAAGAAAAGAAAATATACATACATACATAGTTACATACATACATATATACATACATACATACATACATATATACATTATATACCCTACTCTGATATCCCCAGACATATTTCATTTACACAATGGTCTTCATACTTCAGATTTATATTTGCTAATCATCTTATTTTTAAATATTATTTTAAAACTATTGAGTGTTTCACACATTTTCATCTCTTTATCTAAACTATTCCATAAGTTTACTCCTTTGACAGATATACATCTTTGTTTGACATTTGTTCTGATCTTTGTTTTGGTGAACATGCAGACTCCTCTCAGTCCGTAACGACTCTCTCTGAGGTGAAACAACTCCTGGATAGAGTCTGGAAGCATTTTGTTGTATACTTTAAACATTAGTTGTGCAGTTTTGAAGTGTACCAATTCTCTAAATTTAAGGGCCTGTGAGTTTATAAATAATGAATTGGTTGGTTGGTGATAATCTGCTTGGTTTATTATTCTTATTGCTCTCTTTTGTAGGATGAAAATTGGATTGGTTATTGTTTTATAAGTGTTGCCCCAGACCTCCACACAGTAAGTGATGTATGGAAGTATGAAAGAGCAATACAATATATGTAATGAATTTGGGTTAAGGATATCTTTTGTTTTATTCAATATTGCGATGGACTTTGATATTTTGTTCTTAATATGATTTATATGTGGTTTCCAGCTCAATTTGTGATCTATGATAACTCCCAAGAATTTATTTTCAAAGACTCTTTCTATTTCCATATTATCAATCATGATTTGTACTTGATTATAGTTCTTTCGATATCCAAATAGTATATATTTGGTTTTATTTAAATTTAATGACAACTTATTAATATTAAACCATCGTTTTAAAGTTTCCAATTCTGTTTCCACTCTATCCAGAAGCTGCTCAAGATTTTTACCAGAACAAAACAAATTTGTATCATCAGCAAACAGAACAAAGTTGAACAATTTAGACACATTACAAATATCATTTATGTACAATATAAACAACTTTGGACCCAGTATCGAACCTTGTGGGACCCCACATGTGACCCTCAGCAAATCAGATGTTATTATTTATCTGCACATACTGATGTCTGTTGTCAAGATAGTTGCTAAGCCATGAATGTGCTACTCCTCTAATCCCATATTTTTCAAGTTTTCTCATTAATAATCTATGATCAATGGTGTCAAATGCCTTTTTTAAATCTATGAATATCCCTACTGTATATTCCTTATTATCTATTGCTGTGGATATTTCTTCTGTCAGTTGCATCAGTGCCATTGTTGTGGATCGATTAGATCTAAAACCATATTGATGTTCACTCAGTAAGTTGTGTTTTTCTATGAAGTGGTCTAGTCTTTGGACAAAAAGTTTCTCTAAAATTTTTAAGAATTGTGGAAGAAGTGAAATTGGCCTATAGTTTGAAAAAGAGTGCTTATCTCCATTTTTGTAGATTGGAATGACTTTTGCTATTTTCATTTGGTTGGGAAATATGCCTGTTTGAAGTGACTGATTGAAGATTTGGGTCAGTGGTTTTGCTATACTATCTATAATGTATTTTACTAGTGTCATATCAATATCATTACAATCCGTGGATTTCTTATTCTTAAACTTGTTTACTACATCAACTAGTTCTTCCTCTTCAATTCTTTTCAGAAAAATGGTATTTGGATTTATGTTAATAATGTTTTCATCTACATCCTCTTTTATAATTGGGTCCACAATTTCTTTTGCTAAATTATAGCCAACGTTCACAAAATAATCATTAAATTCGTTAGCAGTTTCATTTGTTTTAGTTAAGATTGGTTGATTATTTTTAATAAAATGATTTGGATAATCTGATTTCCCTGTACCCTTTTTGATTATGCTGTTAAGCACTTTCCATGTACCTTGTGTATTGCTTCTATACCTTTCTAATTGTATGTTGTAATAATCCTTCTTATTAAGTCTCATTATACTAGTCAATTTATTTTTATATTTTTTATATTTAATTTCAGCTTCCTTTGTTCTAGATTTTAAGAACTGCTTATATAGTAAATTTTTCTTTTTGCAGGCATTTTCTAGTCCTCTAGTTATCCAAGGCTTGTCTTTATATTTATTATTCCTTAATGTTCGTATAGGACAGTGTTTGTCATATAAGGTAGTAAAAGTAGATATAAAATCCTCATACGCTTTGTTTGGGTCATTATTTGAATAAACCTCAGTCCATCTTTGCTTCCTTAGGTCCATCTTTGCTTCCTTAGGTCCCTCTTAAGAGCCTCTATGGTTTCTGGTGTTCTTTGCCGAATAAACTTAAAAGTGTCCGTTTTTTTCTGCGTTTTAGTCTTTAAAAAATTTTGTAAGGTTGCAAACACAGGAAGATGGTCACTTATGTCGTTAATAAGCAGTCCACTTACTACTCTATTTCCAATTTCATTGGAAAAAATATTATCTATTAATGTAGCACTTTCACTTGTTATTCTGGTTGGTTTTGAAATAGTAGGAAATAAACTTAAACTGTACATTGTATCAATAAAATCTATTCATTTTGTGTTCCTTTGGGTTTAATAAATCTACATTGAAGTCCCCACATACAAAGAGCATTTTTTTATCATTCATTGTATCATACATATCAACCATATGATTGTTGAATGTGTCAACACAAGATCCTGGTGTTCTATAAATACAGGTTATTCTTACATTCTTTTCTTTCTCTACATCTATTTCTACTGTAACACATTCCATAATATATTCTATTGTTGTTGACATTCTTTCTACTAATTTACATTTGAGTTCATTATTCACAAACAGGGCAACACCTCCTCCCTTTTTGTTTGTTCTATTTATGGTATATAACACATAACCCTCAAGTTCAATATCAGCTTCCTTCTCATTACTGAGCCAGGTCTCTGATACAGCAATTATTTTAAACATGGTGAATTGACTCAAATAGTCCTTAATTCGAGTGAAATTGCTATAAAGACTTCTGCTGTTAAAGTGTATTATTGACAATGTACCGTCCATAATTATATTGCTTTTGAATTGTTCATCTGTATAATACTCACAGTTGCAGCTGATGTTATGGTAGAAGTGGTTCTCAGGATCGATGTCATTCTCCAGTTCATACATTTTATAGTCAGTGAAGTCAAAAGTTTTCAGGTTCAGGTTTTCGTAATTCTCATGTGAATTACTACTCACATCTGATGGTCCAATTTCTCCGAAATCTCCATCATCCATGTCACTGAAAGGAAAGGAATAATCCTTATCCAGTTCCACGGGACAGAGCAAATGGTGAGTACGTGTGGTCATCTGTACGGATCCAGGTCTTTTGAATCTCTCACCATTAACACTCGTGCAGTTTCCGGAGGTCCATTCAGCCGAATCATCACTTTACAATTTCTTGTCCAAGTGGATTGTATATTATTTTGCTTCCGTAAAATGCGTGCCTGCCTGGCGATGTCAGCGTTCTTTCTGGTTAGGTGTTCATTCAAATACACTCCCGTCCCTGCCAGCTTCTTCGCCTGTCTTAGTAGCTCAATCTTGCTCTTTCGATTTACAAAGCGAACTATGATTGCCGGCTTTGCTCTGCTGTCCTTTCGGGTAAGCGTGTGACAGGCCGATATGTTATTGCATTCAATGGAGATGTCTTGTCTTTCAAAAAACTGTTTTAGTTGTTCAAGTGTTCGTAACTCGTACGCAGGGGCATCCTCACCTTTGTTTGTGGATGACGCTGCCCTGGCATATGTTTGGTGTTTGGTCTCTAGTCCGGTTATAATCACGTCTTCCATCCGTGAATATTGTTCCAAGTCATCGACTCTTTTTTCCAAGTCTTCAATCTTTTTATCCTTTTCCTTAATGAGCGTTTTAAGTTGTTTCACCTCATCCATCAGTTCCGCAAGTTTCGTTTGTTTGGCGAGTTTACTTATCTCCTCCGTCATGAAGTTCAGGGATTTTCTAATTTCCTCCATTTCTTCTTCCATGGCGCCTTGATTTCTCGTCTTTAGTTTAGGTGGCATTCCTCTCTTGTTTTCGGCACTTTGAAAATGTTTTTATTTCATTGATTTCTCATAGAGAGCCATTCTCCATTTAGTGTTTAGCCTACATTAGCAGGACGCAGCACGCAGCTCGCAGATCTGCTGGTCATCAGCACGTAGCTACAGATGCTCGCAGATACATAACCACTTCTTCCCTCCCCTACTGTGGCAGAGTGCCAGGCATCAGCCTCACAAGCGGACAAAAATAAATGGCCTAGAAACGGCACTCTCACTGATGGTGTGTGGTACGGCCCTACAGGTAAGTCCTGCCTACCCCAATCTCTTTTTCCTTACTATGCTAAATTGACACAAGGTAAAGACCACATGTCAAAGGGAGGGATGGTAGCAGCCGTCACAAACTTATGGGAAACGTGGGTTCTCCATTTTTGCTGAAAATGTTTGCAAACGTTGCTTTATTTGTGCTCAGAACAATGTTGGTTGTGGTCTCAATGTACAACAGTCAGCACACCCTCACCCCGCAGAACCATTTGAACATCTTATGATGGACTACATACACCTAACACTGTGCAGAGGCAAGGCATTTTGCCTGGTAATCATTGACATGTTCTCCAAATGGTTTGAAGTGTTTCCTACTAAAGCTGCAGACTGACATGCTGTGGCAAAAGCACTAATGACTGAAATTATTCCCAGGTGGGGAATACCTAGAAAAATTTTATCGAACAGAGGTCCACATTTTGTGAACAATTCCCTAGATAAGGTAATGGCCTATGTGCATTAACATGAAGCTACACTGTGCCTACCACCCACAGAGTGGAGGTGCAGTGGAAAGAGCAAATCAGACACTGAAAACAAAACTGACTATAAAGTAATGGAAGAAACAATGTTGGACTGGGTCCAAGCCCTGCCAATAGTACTCACAGGCATGCGAGGCCTGACTAACAGTTCAACAGGTCTCTCTCTCTTTGAGGTCATCACAGAACGACTAATGAGGGCAGGTTTTCACCCCCCAGGGGTGACATTGAACTCCGACGTAGCTGAAACAAGCATGGTAATTTACTGTCGCACTCTAACAAAATCTCTAAAGTCTGTACACCAACAGGTAAAAGCAGCCCTTCCAGAGCCAGCCAGCGGCCCGCTACACACATTGCAGCCAGGAGATTGGGTGTTAATTAAGGACTGCCGGAGAAAGAAGTCGCATCAACTACGGTGGAGAGGTCCGTTCCAGATTATCCTGACAACACCAACAGCAGTGCGGGTTGAGGGCCGAGCATTGTGGGTTCACGCCAGCCACTGCAGACGAGCACCACCCCTGCCGGAAGAGGAAAGGCAGACAGCCAACGCAACGGACGTTAGCTCTCAGGCGGTTTAAAAACCTGCAGAGAACCACCTCAGCGCAGCATGTCACCAGTGTACTACGTCAACTGCCCTGGAGGAGGGAGAGGTGGCCTGATGAGACGGCTGGGATGTGGCACGACAATTGGACTCTGTATCCTGGGACTGATCGCCATCATAATTACGGTACCGATCGTCCTGACCCATAGTTTGCACTTTGAGCTGCATTCGTTGTATGAAAGGTGCTATATAAATAAAATACTTACTTACTTATAGTTGAGGGGTACAAACAAACTGTACCCCTCATTCAGAATCGATTAAATGCACACCGTTGCCTTCCTATGCGCCCACTCTCATATGCACAACCACCAAACAATGGATTCCATGGTCACTAATACTCACTGTCATGGACTTACGGTGCCACGTCCACAATTGTTCCTCTGTATCAAAAGCCACCTTCATAAACAGGCCAAAGCTTATGGTCCTGGTAGAACCTATTCCGGTCTACCCACTAGAAAACGTCACATTCTGTTTCAATTTAACCACAGAAAACCCGTCCCAGCTGCAAAACTTAAGCATGGCAATAAAGAACTTGGGTCACTCACAATGCACAGGAGCGTTGGCAACACTCCAAACAACCTCGGTACTAGCACAGGTGGTCTATGTAATCTGTGGGGACAAAGCATATCCCCAAATCCCTCAAGGTGCCACAGGCATATGCTATCTAGGCCACATAGTACCATTAATTCGAAAGGCTACGAAGTCAGAGCTGGTCTTGTTAAAAACGAACCAGATGAGAATTAACAAAAACACAGAGAATTTTTGGTCTGATCTTTCCTGGGTACAGAGTTTTTAATAATCAGGAAGAATTACAGCATTGTCAAACGTCCTAGAACAGCACATGAATGCCTCCCTCAAAGCGGTAAACGGCATACAGAAGAAGTTGAAAGAAATTAAAACAGTAGCTTTGCAAAATAGAATGGCGCTTGACATAATGCATGCTGAGAAAGGCGGAACGTGCACCCTGATTGGGTCCGAGTGCTGCATGTATATTTCCGATTCAGACCAGGAAATACAAGACTTGTGGGAGAACACAGAGAAAGGAGTAGAGGAACTACACACCCATTGGGTGGGATAGGCAGCTGGCTAGAAAAATTCTCAAAATTCTGCTCATTATACAGGTGGTATTGCTTCTCTTGTGCTGCTGTGCAACGTGCACCATCCCATGTGTCACCGGGATGGTTAGGAAAATGATCACCAAAGCAGGAAAAGAGACTAGCAGACTAATGGAAGGTTCAGAGGATCCTTTACAGGGCCTGCAGTGCTTCACCCTCCTGACACTACCCGGTGACCCCTACGCTAATCCCGAAAACGCCCTTACACCAACCAGGAGGTGCATTTAAAAATACCTTAAGCAGGCCCACAACTCCCTGAACCAGTAGGAAGCATGTACATCCATGTTGAGCAGTGTGCCTCTGGTCAGTACGTCGACGGTTGCGGTACACCTTGCAACAAACTCGGTGGCCCACTTGATTGCCCGTTCGGAAACCCGATTTGCGAGTATGGTGTACGTGGAGGAGCAGGCTGGAAGTGCTGGAAGTTCAGACCTGATCTCCACTTAGACAACCCCCGAGTTTTGGAAAGCATGGTTTGAAACTGATCCCAATGACAAAGAAGAGTTTGTGGACTATTTTTAAAATGATGGCAGTTATCGTAAGAATGATAAAAGAAGGGAATTGTAAGAGAAAATTTTCTTTTCCAATGTGCTTTGCTAATGCATTAAAACTCGCTTGGTAAGCTTATAAAGGGATTAAAGAGGACCTTATGAGAAACAAAACATTCTGCCCATTCCTCATGTTATGTTGTTGTTATGATTAAATATCTACATGAGTAAGGCTGTGTTTGAGCTGACAACTGTTGACGCCATAAACATCTTCTTTATATCTCTTAATGACGTGCAAACCTGAAAACAAGAACTAGCTATCTTAACTGGGAAGCTAAGCCAGTTGTGTGTTCTTTTATCTTTTCGATGTTGATGTATGAATAAGGGAATATGGCCTCTGTGTCACTTCATATTTATACCCCAGTGAAACAGGAAGTCGTGGATTACTGCTTGAAAGTTCCTAAAAACTGATCAACTTTAAAAAGTAAAATATAAATGGAAAAAATGCTTCAGCTACATTTTGTTCATAAGAATTTGTAGGGGTGCCAATAATTGTGGCACATGTGGTTTTGTTCAAAATGATTATTTCTTTGATGAGGGATTTTTTTTCTCTCAGAATAAATTAGGTTGGATTTTTCTCATTTTTTCAGTGTGAGATTAAGATAATTCGCCAAAAGGTGATTTTTTTATAACCCTTTTTACTCATCTTTACCAGGGGTGCCAATAATTGTGGAGGGCACTGTGTAAATGGCTTAGATGTTCAGGGATTAAATACAGTATCCATGTATGCAGATGATTCAAATTTTCTAATATCGCCACAAACTGGATCACTTCAATCTCATACAAGATTTGAACACATTTTCTAAAATATCAGGATTACCACCAAATTATGAGAAGTGTACCATACTACCAATAGGGTCCTTGAAAAATGTAACTTTTACACTACAGTATGATCATATTACCCCTGTCCTGACCTCTTTGCATTGGCTCCCAGTCCAAGCTAGAGCTGATACTCTTTTTAACATTCCAAACACTAAATGGGCTTGGACCATCTTATCTATTAGATCTCATTATACCCTACACACCATCAAGGCTTCTCTGATCCCAGAATGCAGGTCTCCTGATAATCCCGAGGATTAAAAATAAAACAGCAGGCAGCAGGGCTTTCTCTTACTGAGCACCAACCCTTTGGAATAGCCTCCCCTCTCTGATGCTGATTCAGTTGAATCTTTTAAAAACAGACTCAAGACATATTTATTCTCACTATCATATAACGATACTGAGAGAGTGTTTACCTGCGACTCTGTTCGAAGAGCAGGCCAGTTCTCCAGGAATTATTTCATTGGTGGGCTGTTATTGACAGTTTCCTGTCGACGGAGGGCGAATGTAATCTGCATCAGCTTCTCTATAAGTGGTTGTGGTATATTTACAGGTCATTACAGACTACTGTAATGACCAACTATATGAAAATGTAATGTTAATATGAATGTTTTTCTGTGGTAGGATGAATTGCAAAAAAACAGTTCTAAAGGCCCAAATGTGCACACAGCACACAGTCAGGGCCTCACATTCAAGGGCAGACACTCACGCCAGGAAAATAAGCTCATTATTTGTATCTGCATTGGTCAATGGACGATTGTCCCAAGCTAGGCACACAGTATGATCTCATCTTCGACACCTGTAAATCAAGGACATATACACACACCCACACACAGGAAAATTGAAGGGAAAAACTCGCTCTCTGCAGAAACAGACATATTGTGAAACACTCCCTAATTTCCCATGGCGAGTTTTAGTTATCTCGAAAAGGAGGCAATGGACCCATTCACACACACACACACATACACACGCACACTAGATGAATCCTAGCCCGCCTGAAGAGATAATATGGGTAACTCCTTGGGGCCTGATTGTCAAAAAAAACATCTAGCACCCTTGCCTTGGAAATGTATGTGTGTTTGTGTGCAGTTTGAGAACTAATAGAGTTTATTAAATCCAAAGAAAACATTTATCTTTTTCATCACAAACATTTAGTATAAAAGACAATAAATTACAAATAATAATTGGGTTTTTTAAGATGTTGTCTTTGGTTTATAAAGCAACCACCTGTGGTAAATAGCATTTAAAAAGCTTATAGCTAGTATTATTTAACCCATCAGAGCATTGTATTATTATGTATGGAACCACTATGGTCAGACCATGGCCAGACTGTTTCTGAAATAATTGAATAATGGTATTACATTAAAACTACTATATAAATAAGGGCCAATTGTAATGCTCAAATAAAACCAGCAGAGACCGCTGCAGACCATGAAAAAAGTAAAAACAGGAAACGGGAAAAAAAAACCCAAAAGAAAGGGGGGTCAAAAAATAAAATATAAAAGGTCAGCTGAACTTCATGGTGGTGTATGGTATTGGGTTTTTTCCTGTCATTAACGGACCTGTTTTACGTCTTGTGGGTGAGAAATTGACGGACTTAGACTGGACCGTGTGATTGAGAGTGTTTTTAACATATGTATGCTTAGCCGATCAGCCTGTGTATGTATATTCATGCAAATCTTTTTACAATAAATTACGTTATATCAGACTCTGGAATGTAGTGTCTATTTGGAATAAAGTTTGAATTGCGTGTAGTGGAATGGTCCGGACCTCTCCCGACAGGGCGGTCAAAGGATTATTCAAATTGTTATTCTTCAATTAGCGAGCCACATCCAGGAGTGTTAACAGGTAGCGTGGCCGAATGCGCGGACGGACACACTGTATCTCAGGTCAACAGGCGCCAACCACAAAGGTAAACAGAACCTTTAATCTATATTGTAGTAAATCGTTGATTCTCAGAGGCAGTGTGTCCGCCTGTGCAGGGGTCCTATATGAAAACCTCCTCACAAAAGAACCATGTACAAAAAAATAATGTACGAAAAGAGTCTGGTATAACGACAGGTATAATAAATGTTGTGTGTCTTGTACTGTCTTATGTGAATACAATTAAATAATGAACTGAAAGTGATTGCTAGGAAGTCTGAAAAATGTAAGAGAGCGCAGTGGTTCGAATACCGCCTCAGAAAAGAGGGTCAGCATAGGAACCGGCGTACGGTCCAGAGAACAGTACTGGTTACTGTGCTGGACCAGAAAGTGCGCAGGATCGAATACCGCCTCAGAAAAGAGGGTCTGTATAGGAACCGGCGTATGGTCCAGAGAACAGTACTGGTTACTGTGCTGGACCAGAAAGTGTGCAGGTTCGAATACCGCCTCATAAAAGAGGGTCTGCATAGGAACCACTGCGCTGACCACTAAACAGTTTTTTTTACCGTGCTGGCCAGAGAATGATTGTACGGAAGCCCTAAAGCGCAAGGTGAAATTTTTTTTTTAAAGAGCTAACTCATTTAAACGGGATAGTAAGTCGTTAATACGAGATAATAAGTCGTTATTTCGAGATAGTAAGTCGTTAATACGAGTTATCTCATTAATTCGAGATAGTAAGACGTTTATATGAGTTATTACGTCGTTCGAGATATTATCGCGTTTATACTCGTTTATACGAGTTATTAACTCTGATTTCAATGTGTATTTTGAGTGCAATTAAAGCTGTTTTTGAGTCCTTGCGTGCTTCATTTTGACATGGGGGGACGAGGGGCTGTATATTATTTTTATATTTGTAACACTTAAAATATAGGCTAATGTTACTGAAAACACATGTGTTAACTCTAGCTACATTGTGTATTGAACAAATGATGCATCTATCAGGTTTAGAGATAATTAGCTGCCAACCGGTGGTGTTTATTAGGCTATGTTTTATTAGAGATTAAATGCATAAACTGATATTTTACAGTGCAATTGTATCGATAATAGAAGAGATGTTCTCATTCTCGTCAGGAGAGGGCAGTATGGTCACGCGAATCATTGATTAGTTTCTTTCTGGGTGCAGGGATTTTGGAAGACCAAATGTGACACAATAAAATTAATAAATAAGAAATGAAATAGAAATACATATTTCCTAGCCTACAGGAGTTGTCAACATGTAGTAATTGCTTGTAGGCGTACAGTAGGCATGAATTAATTTAAAATTTCAGAGAAATATGAATAGGCTACGACGTCAACGAGTAGGGAGCCACCGTGGTATAGGATAAGCGTAATTGACGGGGTAATAATGAACCCAAACCCATATTCCAGGACATCGCATTCTGCAGAAATAGCCCAGCTATAATTACAAAATGAGTATTCCACTTAGATACCTTCACACGTTTAGATACCTTCGCTTTTTTTAACAATTCGCAGCCTACGTATGCAATTTTACAGGGGTTAGCCTAGCTACTCGTAGCAGGGGAAAAATAGCTTCCTCATTCAAGAGATCAGCTTCACCGAGAATGTAGTATGATTCGCCGTAAGAGAGAAATTTGATTCGGTTTCTGTCAAAATTTGATTGATGGGGTCAAAGGTCAATTTATGAATATTAATGAGTTTATGAAAAATTATGATTATGCATAAATTATTTTTTAATGATTTTTTTTTTTAATGATTATGATGATGCATCATCATTCGGGGCGGATGTTTGTGGGTTTTTCGTTTCAAGGGTTTGGCGATGTCATTTTATTATGGATTGTTGTAAGCGTTGTGGTTTTGTGACGAATTGTTTTTATGGACGGGGCATGGTGCTTAGGGAGACATATTGGCAATGTAATGTGTTGTACATTGTTTTATTTGAAAAACATCGTGAAAAAGTAATGGTGTATAAATGTATAGGTTGTTAGTTGTAGCAGTAGTAGTAGCCGCGGTAATTAAGTTTTATTTTTAAAAAGCAGTTTGTGTTAGCGGTAGCAACCGCTTGTTAAAAAGAATAGAATAATTCAAGCAGTTTTGTTAAAACGTGAAAAATCGCCGTGGACTATAATGAAAAAACATTAAACAGAAACATTGTAAGACTTGTTAGATGCCAAGAAGGAAGAAAACATAAACTCTGGGTTGAAAGGCGTTCGCAATACATCGTCCGTGAACATAGGGACCGTGAACATTAAAAACTTAGATGAAATCTCGGGTTCCGCGAAATCACAATATTGTACAAAAATAGACAAAGATGGGTCCAAAAGGCGAGATAGCGCGCTTAAAAGCCTAGAATGGTTCGCACGAAAGACTATGAAGAAAATAATTTAAATAAAAGAATATGTTACGTTTTAAAGAATTAAAACGAAAAACGAAAAAAAAATAACTAGGAATGTTTTCTGTCATTGTATCGATGTCCGGGGTTCCGTGGGACTGCGAAGTTATTGCCGTTAGAAGAAGAAGAAGAAGAAGAGACCACAGTGTGGTGTGTGTGACAACAGCGCATATGACTAAAATGGTCCCGAGAGAGAACTTTGGGGTGTATCAAGCACCAAAATGACGCACCAAACGTCTTGTCACATGGAGTTTGACGCAAGTTTACGTAGGGGTGTTTGATGGACGTTTACGCGAACCAATGGTAATGACGGTGTCGGAGGGCTGGTCCAAAAGGGGTCAAAGGGCCCGCACAGGCGCAGAAGCGTTCTTAAAGTTTGTGTCAAAGACCTTCGAGACGTTTGTAAACAGGTGGGAGATGGGGGGTGTGGGGTGGGGTGATTGGGGGTGTAGCCCACAGGCGCTGCAGGCGAAAAGACATGCATAAAAGACAGGCTTTTCGGCACAGATATTTAGCAGAAGCTGGTATCGAAGCACTAACTTGTCAAAGCAACCAGAAAATGGCGAACGCACAACTTATGACACCCGACTCTCCAGACGCTATGAAGGCTGACAGCATGGTGTTGCAAACACCAAGAAAACCCTTTGCGGCGATATCCCGACTACGTATAGACCTCGTGTACAGGGATTGGGCCTGTACTGGTCGCGACTATATCCATTGTGGATATAAACTTCACACAGAGGCTGGTGTACCAAGAATCACCCTTTTCAACATGTGTGACGGCGAGTTGTTTGGTGAGAACACAGACTGTGTGACTTTCGAACCTAAGGAATGGGGACTATTCCAAAACTGTTACCGCGATGTTGTCAACAATATACATCGCGAAAGTAACTTTGTGAGCTGGCAAGAACCCGTCTGCTCTGTGGTGTGTGTTAGAAGACGCAGAAAAGCTAATCGACTGATTGTTCGCGAGCAATTCGCATCAGCCACAATCCCTGATGTACAAATTTGTTTTCATTTTGAGGACCTGCCGTTGTTGGAACTTTGTATCGAACAAGCCAATACAATGGTTGAGGACTATCGGCTATTGCGCACCATGGGTTTTGTGAAAACTAACCTGCGGGCAAGATTTGACGCCGCGGCCAACATGTCGGATGCTTTGGAAAACACAGCAACATCAACGCAGTGTGTCTCTGATGAAGATTGTTAGACAAGATTTACAAACGTGTATAACATAAATTTGTCGTTTTAAAAAAAAAAGTGTTCGTTTGGTTTGTGTGGGCATGTATATCGCCATTATCTCTGTATACATATTGTGGCGCTGTTATTTTTTATTGTTTTGTGAACTTTAAAATAAAAAAGTATTTATTTTACATACTAATTAAAGACCTGTGTCATCATTGTTATATCAACCATTCAAGCATGTTAAATTCAAAGCACGCCCCACAAACACGAAAACCCAATCAAAGCGCCCTTTCAGAACTCTAGGGGTTTCAAGGCGTGGTTATAAGTTTGAGTTGGTCTTTAAAAGACACTTTGTAAAAGCCTGATACCATACCCCGGTACAAACCTCTTGACCAACATTTCTCAGAATTTTGACAAAATGTACGCGCCCCTACAGGCGGCCGAGTGTTCAGAATCTTGGGAGACTGATTACCCAGGTCACAATGACGTTCCGGCTACAGGGCCGTGGCTCGCTGACGAACTGAACGCGGTGGACAATGTTTTATACGCTGGTTCGTTCGAAATACAAGGCTGTGAAACAGACGGTTGTCTAACAACGCCGATGATTAAACTTTTGAAAATCATCATCGCGAGACTTCTGGACTGCGCTATTGAACAACATCTGAAGAGTCAATGTCTGGGTTGTGAAGTTGACCATCCAAGCCAGCTTAGACACAGTTGTTTAAACGAGACGGACGCACACTATTTCACATATCACTTTGACAATTTCGTTGCAAGAGTGAAGAAACCATGGTTAAGTCCTCTGCTTGTCAAAGCCATGGAGCTGTTTGTGGCTAAACCCGAGCCTATGAGGATACTGGGGTCTGAGGATACTGGGGTCTGTTGATACGATTATTGCAGAAATTCGTGAGGAAACAAACATTCGTGACAAACTTTGTAAAATCCTACAAACGGAACTTGACCAGGCCAGCGAGAAGGCCTTTTGGGCGGTCGATACAGACTTCAGGGAAATCGAGGGCGCCATGAAGGAAGACCTGTGGCCCATATGTTCTGAAGGCGAAACATTGCCACATACACACTTGTAATGTAAAATGAAATCTGTGTTTTTTATAAAAAAAGAAATAATAAATACTGTGTTTTTTTATATTGTGCTTCATTACTTTGTTGTGTCAAAATATAGGTTATTCATTATTTATACATAATTATATATCATGCTATAGGACTTTCTATATGAAACAATGGTGTCAAAAGGGAGATGCTTTTCTGTGTTGGAAGGGTGTCTATTCCAAGACACCCTAAGAGGCCCAACCAGCACACTTTGAATTTATGACCGTGCACTCACGAGCACACATTCATGCCAAGGAAGGAAAAACAAACTCAGTGATTTGTATCTGTGTGATCGGGTAGGGCATGGTCCGGAGCCAGGCACATAGAATGAGCTCATCTTTAACACTGGTAAATCAAGGACATGCGTGCGCATCCCCACGTTAGTGAATTGATGGGAAAAGCTTATTCGTAGGCAAAAGCCATATGGTAGAACAATCAGAGACTAATTCAGTTACATTTGTATATTCAAACATCAGAGTGATATACGTATCTCGATAAGGAGGTAAAAGGACCCATTCACACCTGCATACACACACTCACAGGGGACACATTTATGGTCCTAGATTGGCCGAAGAGATAGGGTGTGGATCTTCCCAAGAATGCCTTGAGGCCCGGTCATTAAAAAGACATCTGGCCCCCTAGGCTTGGAAATGTGTGTGTGTGTGCAGGTTCAGCAGCTAATAGAGTTTGGTAAACTTAAGGAAAAACATTTCCTTTGTTCTGCAACGAACATTTGGTATGAAATACATTTGACAAATAAGTTATCTTTCTTCATCCACAACCCGTTAGTATAAAAGAATATGTTAGTACAGATAATGTTTCAAATCACAAAGGAAGGTGTTATGCTTGGGTTATAATTATACATACCTGTGATGAATAACAATAAAAGGTTTATAGCTAGTATTATATAACCCATCATAGCAGGGTATTATTATGTAATGAACAACTATGGTCAGACCATGGCCAAACTGTCTTTGATATAATTAAATCATGCTATTTCATTTAAAGTATAATATAAGGGGGGCGGCAGTATAGTACAATGGTTAAGGGACTGGACTTGTAACCGAAAGGTTGCAGGTTCGATTCCCAGGTAGGACACTGCCGTTGTACCCTTGAGCAAGGTACTTAACCTGAATTGCTTCAGTATATATCCAGCTGCATTAATTGGATAAATGTAATAAAATGCTTGAAGTTGTGTAAGTCGCTCTGGATAAGAGCGTCTGCTAAATGCCTATAATGTAATGTAATGTAATAAGACAAAGGCCAATTGTAATGCTAAATAAGACCAGCAGAGACCGCTGCAGACCGTGGAATATATTCCCCAGGGGGGAGGCGCTTTCAAACTTTAAGGCACGTAGGGTGTGGTTTGAAAGACGCATATAACGAGGTCATCTGAGTTGGCCCGGGGCTAGTGTTGTTTTGTCTCTGTCATCAACGGAACGGTGTTTACGTCTTGTGGGTGAGCATGATATTGACGGACTAAAGGCCGTGACACACTGGGGACGTAACGAATAAGCGAGGCGAAAATGCGAAAAATTCGTCTGGGAATATTTCGCGTAAAAACCTGACACACCTGCAACGATGCGAAAAAACGAAAAGTTCGCGTTCTTTTTCGCGTTTGAAAATCCGTGCGAATAAAAATGGATTACTCTTCGTCAAGCGATGACGACCTGGTTATCCGTTCGGTCCATCACGGAACGAAAGTATATTTTTTTCCCTCTACCAGAACGTTAAAAACAGCATGCTTAAATTACATTGGCAAAATATTGAACCGGGCTTATTATGTGTCCGTTTTTACTTATGTAAAGTTTGTTTTGTCTACAACATGCTCTCCTTCTCTTCCCTCCTTTTACGGACATACGTGTTCCACTGCCTCTTGATCTCTTCCACTAATATAAAGGGTTAACCACAACATAACAATACATTACGTCATTTCAGCAAACATCTTTAAAATACATTTGTCGTAGTCTTCTATACAGTGTATCAACTCATGAAGTCTGAATAGTTTTCTCCAAAACGATCGCTACAGGCAGACCTCGTCTGTTTTCCTCGTTATTTATATAACTTGGCTATCAGTAATCAGGAAATCCACACAGCAGTCGGAATAAGATTTTTGTGGAACTTTATTTGACACGCACACAGACAACAGTGTTCGCTAGCTTTCATCCTGTTTTCACCAAGGCAAACAACCCAGCCGGTGACAGCGTAGCCTACATGAACTCGCCTAAAGTAAAACAATAAATAGCTATGTTTGTGTGTAATCGCCACTGGCTTGTTATCTTCTTTACATGAACTGCTATCAACGTTAACGTTAGACCTAAAGGTTAGCTGGAGACAACTTTAAAGCCAATGCTAATAACCTGAGGGAGCTGATCAGATAGCAAGTTGTGCGTATTGCAACCATTTAGCTATAAACCCACCATCTTCATAGCCTATTTGCTCGGCTATGGTTTTCCACAAATTGTCCTTCAAATCGTTGTCTTTGTAACTACGATGTCTCTTGTCGAAAAGGACGCTATTCTGTGACACATATAAAATCACTTGGTCCGCGATATTTGATGTTGAAGTTTGTTGTGTTAGTGCGGTGACGTCAGTCATGGAAACTTGTTATGATTGGATAGATAAAAAGTTTCGCAAACGAAAACTCGCAAAAAACGAACTTGAAGCGAATAAATTAAATGCCGCTTTTTCGCAAAGGACATTTCGCGTTTGATGTGCAAGATTTTATGAACAATACAGGAGTTCGTTTTTATTTTTCAACGTGCGATTTATTCGTGCGAGTAAATCGCGGCCAGTGTGTCACGGCCTTAAGACTGGACTGTGTGATTGAGAGTGTTGTAATATTGTTTAAAATATGTATGTCTAGCCGATCAGCCTGGGTATGTATATTCATGTGAATTTATATACAATAAATTACGTTATGCCAGCCTCTGGAATGTAGTGTCTAATTGGGAGAAAGTTTCAATTACTTGTAGTGGAGTGATCCTGACCCCTCCCGACGGGGCGGTGAAAGGATTATTCTATTTATTTTACTACAACTTCTATAACCGTAAGGATGGATGTTGATAAGCACCTGAAAGATGTGTATTATTCTCCAGAAAACCCTGGGTCTTACGGCGGCAAAAAGCGCCTACAGCGGGGTGTTTGTGATACAAAAGATTTGAGAGTCTCAGACAAGAAAGTTGCTGCTTGGTTATCTGGTGAAGATGCGTACACATTACACAAACCCATCAGAGTCAATTTCAAAAGAAACAGGGTTTTTGTGAGTAACATTGATTCACAATGGCAGGTCGATTTAGTTGACATGTCAAATGTCTCTGAACATAATGATAATATGAAGTTTATGCTAACATGTATAGATATCTTGTCAAAATATGCATGGGTGTGTGTTCTTAAAAACAAGACAGCTATCGAAGTGCACAGGGCTTTTCAAAGCATTCTCGCAAAAGGTCGCAAACCTAAAAAAATACAAACAGATAAAGGTAAAGAGTTTTTCAATAAAATGTTCCAAAGTCTGATGAAACGCAACAAAATAATACACTTTGCCACAGATAACGAAGATGTTAAAGCATCTGTGGTTGAACGTTTCAATAGAACATTGAAAACGAGAATGTGGCGTTATTTTACAGCCCACAATACAAGACGCTATATAGATGTTGTGCAGGCCTTGGTGCAGGGGTACAATAATAGCTATCACAGCACTATTAAAATGAAACCCCCGGTGTAAAAGTAAGATTCTTTAATTTGTCCATCTGACTTTGAGGTACCAGAAACATCTTTTGTGCATGCTCCATATTTTTAGCCGCCACCGCGACCAGCTATCAAACTGGTTAGAAAAGGTATCACAACACTCAGTAGAGGCAGAAGGAAGCCGCCCCTTTGATTTATAACTTTAAAAATTTTTTTAATTGATGTTTTCTTGTTAGCCAGCAGTTTAATACCGGCCTTTTGTTTTCTTATTTTTTTCAATTGTGTGTTCGTTAGGGGAATATTACCACGCAAAACATTGAGGGCTAGTTCACAAATTGTGTTTATGAGTTCATCAGAAGCAGACTGTAATATACACCGTCTTTGCCGGGCATCACCTTCAAATAGAGCTTTTAGAAGACTCCAGTTCCGTTTAATACGTGTCGACATATTACTTTTTCTTTAGCACGTAAGCAACCGGCCACTCTGGAGCGTACAAACCAGTTCTGATGCGGCAGTCCTCAGGCGTCTGTGCTTTTAAGTCCACCAGCAGGTATCCATAAGGTTTTCTGGTAGCATCATCAAAACATTCTAGGAAAAACTGAATTTCTGGGGTACATTTGTCGGGCCAAAACATTAACTTGCATTTTATCTCTTGGATTTTTGAACAGAACAATATAGTTTGCATTAAGATTTATTGTGCGGCTGTTTCGACCCTGGAAGAAAAGATTCTGCACAAGATATATGATGCTTAGGTTTCTATGGTGTGTATACTTGGTAAAAGCTCTCTCAATTTCAGAGCTCTGACTGGCCGCTTGCATAAGATCATCAACAATGACCATATTGGTTTTGTGCAAAGGTAGCAAAACTTCATCGGTCAAAGATTCAGGAAGCCCTTCTACAAATTGTACATTCTTTATTTTATGAAGCACCTCATCATACATTGGTTGCCAGCAGGAATAAAACCATACAATGTTCTGCGGTACTTGTTGTGCATTATCGAGCAGTGTTTTCACAAAAACACTTTTACCACTGCTTGAGGGGCCGGAGATTATGCATGAAAAAGGATGCTGAAGACGATTGTCAAATCCTTCACACCCAAGCACTTGTTTAGAATCCATATGGTAAGGTTTTGAAATCCGGGAGCAGTACTCTTTTGTTGTAAACCACTCTGAATATTTTGGAAACTGTTCGTGTGTTGAGAGAGAAACCTCTCTTATCCCTAACAATTTGCTTTGTGCTGGTCATAATTTCACGAGCTGGTGCCTCGGGATTCTGTACATAGTGCTGTACCAAGTCTGTGAGTGATGAAAGATTGACAACTTGTGTGTTAGTATTGTGCAGGGTTATACCTTTCACTTTCATGCAGGTTTTACCGAGCAGTGTTTTATAGCCGTATGTCTTGGGTCCTCCTGAAACAAATTCAACAATGTGGTCACCAGGGTCTAGCTCGCTAGTCAATTCACCCAAAAAATCACAGAGAGAAGGCATCCAGTCGCCCGGCCGGCTCACAAAGATTACAGAATCTGTGTCGTGGTACAGAACTCTGTCGGGCATTTTATCCATGAGCTCATAAAGCTCGAGCCGGGCATAAGCGGTGGTGAAGGCCGCGATGAACACATTGCTGTATCTGGGTGGTTTTGGGAAACCCTTTGCAAGTCTCCACTGGACCAGGGCTACTGTCTCGGTAAGAAATGAAAAGTGTGAGATGTCATACTCATCCGAAAACATGAATTGCAGAAACTGCTCGGGATCACGGATCAAGGTTGTGTTTGACTGATTGCTTCTCTGGCCAAATTTGCCCCAAAGACTATTTAAAAACAGTTTAGAAATTTGTCTTTTGGCTTTGTTTACAATGATATTGTTTGGGTCCAATCGGACGCCCTCCTTCTCCCAGTAACTCTGCACATATGCCGCCTTGTCAGAATCATCAGAAACCCAAGAGGGGTATCCTGACGCTTCTTGTTTACCCTTTAAGTGCGTCTTAATGTAGTCACTGAAAAGAGACTCGGAGCTATCTTGGAAGTGCCCGATTTCAAAAATGTTGTCAATGGTGTAACCTTTTTCAATAGCTTTAAGCAATTCAACGGTACACCATACACCTGTTAGAGAACGCATATCAGCAGAATGCTGACAGCAACCTTGATGCTCGGATTCCGCACAGGTCCGGCAGAGTGGAAACATTAATTTACCAGAGACTCTGTATGGTAACACTGGTATTTTAAGGTTTCTTGGGGTGTTGACCCTGGCTTTGATCAGACCGAAATAGTTTTCGATCGGTTCAAAGTCACGGAAGATGATGATGGGGTGATTTGTTGGGTAAACTTTAGTTTTGTTCACAAACGGGTATAGACTGGTGAAATCAAAATAGTGCATTTGCTCACCTTCTTGAACTTTGTAGTAAAGTTGCAAAGCATTCGTTCGACCACCAAACAGAGCAGCCCGAGGCTCCATACGCTCGGGATAGTCCTGATGTCTCAGGAACTCCTGAACATCGGGGTTCTCACGTTTAAGTCTTACCCATTCATGCTCCCACATCACGACAACATTCAGGTTGTATACGCGGCGTAAAGTGTCAATTTTTTCCTGAAATTTGTGGTAGATTGAACCAAAATCTGTTTTTGTGATAGGGCTAATCGTGTTTGGCTGAAAACAATTTGGGCAACCATGCCATAGGCAGCCAGCAAATTCAAAAGCCGTACGTACACCGTCCGCCTCTGAATACCCGTCTAGATGGTAGTTACCCATCTTAACCTCACCATGGTTCAAGGCATGTTGAATGAAAAACTTTTCCCTGTGGCTCACATATTCTAACCATTGGATTGATGCGGTGGAAAAGGCTTTCTGCTGTCGGACATAATTATCGGGCGCTGTGACTGCAATGGTGTTTTTGGGTAAAAAGTTTGTGCAGAATTGCTTCATACACACAGAGGCTATTGTAATGCATTGGAACGGGTCTAAACCCGTGCTCCCAAGCACCTCGGTCCTAAAACGTAAACAAGCCTCCCGCAAAATAACAACATCGTTCTGGCAGTACTCGGACATTTCTTTACGAAAGTCAAACACACCCCCAGACACGTTATCATACCAGGCATTAAATGCAACCCTATCCTTCTCCATCATTGTGTCAACTCCATAGTACAAGGGTGGCGGGTACGGGCCGATGTAATTCTGGTTCTCAATTTTATTCCAGAAATGGGGAAAATGCCCCTTTTTCACATTGTCAAAACCTAGCGCGTTGGGCATGTCACTAAGCTTCATAGTCAGGAAACAGAGTGAATCAACATACCTCTGCCCAAAAGCATCGTCTGTAACACACAGGAGTTTGCTGCCTTGTGCTATGATGTTTGGTGTCACACCCTGCTTAACCAAATACTGCATCAGCAGGTACCCGTCATAACCCTTCGAATTATGTGCAATGAATGTATAGCCCTTGTACTTTGGTGTTCGGTATCGCTTAAAAAAAGCGTTTACACAATCATCACCAGCCGCCGTCCAACGCTTACCCTTAAAATCAATGCAACATATGAAATTTGCAATGTGTTCACCATGGTCCTGCCGACACTCAAAATCATAAAACACATAACGTACGCTTGGGTGCTCAGTTTTCACAGGCTGTATGTAGCACACATGTTCAACACCCGGGGTCAATAAAGCCTTGCAGGCTGTGCATGTCTTTAGACCACATGTGTGTGGTTTAGGCGGACTACCGACATCATATGTTCGGGCACATTTGTCGCAGAACTTGTATGTGTCACAGATACTGAGCATCTTGCCGCTCGACTTCTGTTGTTTCAAAACTTTATGTTCTGCATGGCAAAAGCTTGATCGACAGATACGCATACAGTCGTCACACCTTATCGTTGCCGACCGATGCTTAAAACAATCTGCATGTAAACAGACGTTGCAATTATGTTTGCATTTGTGGTTATGTTTCGATGTGTATGGTGTGTAGCAAAAGTTGCAAACATATTGGCTACCTAAGAAACCTTTCAACGATTTGATGCCATAATAGTGCATGCCATCGAGGTATAGGAACAGTGTTTTTGCGTGTATAGCCTCGGATGTTTGAAACTTTATTAAGACCCCGTTATTTGCACTGTGTGACAACACGACAATCTTGATGTTTAAAAACTTTTCAAACATCTGAATGTCTGAAAAACAAACCTTGTGCTGAACACCCAAGCCTACGGAACGTTGCAATTGCTCAGCCTCTCTTTCAGCTTCACATGTGTTTAATGCCGGATGTAAAAGGTGTGTCAAACACATTGCAAAGCATAGGTTGTTACCGCGGTTGTAGCTAACAATTAGGTGTTTTAGTTTTTTGCGAATGATTTCGCTCTTGAGACATGACGATAATTTCCGCCGGTCCCCCACACCACCATTAGGGTTCTGAATAATGTGAGCCACAAGCATCAGCGTTTCATCAGCCAGAATCTCAAAATTGCTCTGTATCAACTTTTCAACCATGTCCAAAAAAATGTCCAATTCAATGTTGTCGCCGTTTAGTTGTACAGTTACGCCCTCAGACAACGAATCACCCCTTAATTCTAGTTGTACAACATCATTGGGGCGCGACAACTCGCAAACTTTAACCAGTAGCTGTTCTAAAATGTTTAAGACATACACATAAAACTCTGCGTAGTTGTCAATGTCGTACAGTGCTGCAAAGTTAAAACGGTGCTGAATTTCTGTACTGTTGAATTTGGGCCTGCGTATCACCTGAATGTCTGGGTCATCAACCGCACCACCATCTTGGTTGACTTCTGTAAGTCCATGCACGTTATCATCTACAGGGCTTTGGGGCCTCTCTAACACAGTAATGCCATGCGTGTTATTTTCGGTGTTGTTTGGGTTAATATCCGTTTCAGCACGTGCGCGTTCACGGTTTACCGCGGCCAGCGCGCTTAACAGCCCGGCAAAAAAATCATGCACTAGTTTCATTACTTGTTTCATGCGTGTCAATAGAGCCTTGATTAACATCCTCAACAAGTGCTAAGAGATGTGGGTTAACATTTTCATGCCTTAACTCTAAACGGTTAGTGTTTTCAGCATCATCCACAGCAGGTCTTTTGCAGCTCGACCCCTCGGAACAAGAAGCAGTACGTGGTCTTTTCGGGGCCATATTTATTGTAAATGTTGGTTTACAAGTGCTTGAAAACTGTTGTAGAGTTCTGCTCGCTCTCTATCATTGGCAACAATTCTATCGACAATACAAAGGAGTTGCTCGTTTACACTCGCCGGACGGCCCCTGTGGTCCACGGTTTGTGTGGCTTCTGTCACCCTTGCTTGGCCCGGCTCTTGCGCAGTAGCTTGTTCGGCAACACCACGATTGCTCGGTCGCCTTTCTTGGACGTTTGTTGGGGTTTCTGGTTCGGGTATCGACGCCAGCTCCTCATCCGTTACTTCGCCGTCAGTAAGAAAAAATTAAAAATACTTTACATATTTAATTTAAAACACACACTAAAATTTAAAGAAAAAAAAGAAAAAAATAAAAATAAAATAAAATAAATTAATTACTTTAAAAATACTAAATTAAAAATACTTTAATAATCAGTTAATTTAAAACAGACATACACACACTAAAATTTTAAAGAAAAAAAATAAATAAATAAAAAATAAATAAATAAAAATTAATTATACTTTAAAATTCTAAATTAAAAAGACTTAAATAATCATATTTAATTTAAAGCAAACAAACAAACAAAGTTATTTAAAAAACATTATACATGCGCTCACACACACACATGCGTGCAAAACCGCGCACACACACACACACACACACACGAGCACGCATACGCGCTCGTGCACAAACACACACACACACACGCACACTTGCACACCCCCGCACACGTTTTCAAGACATGTACAACTCACAGCCAGACGTTTCCCACGTCGAACTTTCCGGTCCGCTGTTTGGCTCCACTGTATACGCTTCTAGAGGTGTTTCTGGGGCTTTTTAAAAATAAAAATGTAATAAAATCAGACAAAACGATAACTACAAATGCTAAATATCCCTAAACCAGAAAAGTTTTTAAACGTTTCCTACTTTGGATATTCGTGTATCGTGGGTCCTCCAACGAAGCCAGAACCTGAGCCTCGATGTTGATTGTCGGTCTTGTAACCAACGTGTCTAAAACAATTAAACATTAAACAATCATATATAAATATAAATCAGCTTTAAAAGGATCATTTAAACAACCGTAAAAATAATATATATATTTAAAAACACAACAGGCTGTTTAATGGCTCAGTCTTTGTGAAATAAAAACCTTAAAATAAACCCTAACGATGTTCAGCAGTCCAAAAACGTTGTTTTACACCGGTCTTTAAAAGTTTCAGACTCTGGATATATATATATATATATATATATATAAATTATATACGCGAGTTGCGAATCTGTATATAAGCCTTTGTCGAACTAACGTAGAGTGCCACGAACAACCATTTTGTCTGCCATGTGCCGAGACCACACGTCTAACACATTTAAACAATCGGCCATGTTTAGAGACCACGTGTCTAATACATTTCAACAGTCGCCAATAAATATATATATATATATATATATATACGCACACACACACACAGTCTCTTTAAAAGTAAATTTTAAGCAAATGTATAATACAAATTACAAAAAATAAGTTCTATAGAACGGCTTAATTCGTTTTCATTGGGGTAACAAACATCCAGGCCTACAAACTGTTCGGACGTATATCAACTATATCAACGTAGTCTAACACATTTACATCAACAGCCAGGTCTGTTTACTGTCGTTGTCTTTGTGAAATAAAAACCTTAAAATAAACCCTAACGATGTTCAACAATCCAAAAACCGTTGTTTACAACGTTCTTTAAAAGTTTCAGACTCGGCCTTGTGTGGATACCACGTGTCTTAACACCTTTAAACATTCGCCAATATATATATGTATACACACACAAGCGCAACCTCTTTTAAAAGTACATTTTAAACAAATGTATAATACAACTCACCAGCACTAAGTTCTACAACGCTGTGTAATTCGTTTTCCAGAGGTAGCAGATGTATCAAGGCTTCTAGGCCGGCTAGCTGCTCAGATCCCAAATCAATGGTGTCAACTGTTTCAGCAAATATGGTGTCGTAGTCTACAGTACATTAACAAAAGCCATGTTAAGAAATAGAACATTCAGCATGCTTAATTAACAACTTGTAAATCTCATACTTGTACGATAATGAAATATAGGAAACACATAGCTACCTTGCGTTGAAAAGTAGCCAGCAGACATGTCTTCGATGCGTGTATTGGTATCTGTGACGTCTTCAAATATCTTCGGATGTGTTCGCTGATCTCGATAGACGTATAAAGGCGTGTTTTATAATGTTGAAATTTTATTGTCTCCTTCAGCTTTGATTGGCTGTGTCATGCTTTTACAAATACGCCCCACACCCCCACCCCGCCTATGTTTGACCATATGTTCTACGCAAACCCAAACATTTAGATACTTTTAAAAGTAAATATTCTTACACGTTATATGCTACATATAATAACGCAACTGTTTAAACTGCATAATCTTTTACAAACCATTCGATACCAAACAGGCCTATTACACCCCTGCAGAAAAAACAAATTATAAAAAGTTGTGCTGTGAAATTCGCTTTAATAGGCCTTGTACGTTTGGCGACTTTGTTTTGGGAAAAAAGTTCCCAAAAGATCTTTATATTTTTTTGTTTTCTGGCATTTTGTTTCTAGTTTATATATTTAAAAACCCTGTATTTAATCACCCCTCAACAAAGTCGCTTGGTTGAAGCCAACAAACCCACACCCCCAAGCACCCAACCCCCCCCCCCCCCCATCTCCCACCTGTTTAGAGATGTCTCGCCGGACTTTGGCACAAACTTTAAGAACGCTTCTGCGCCTGTGCGGGCCCTTTGACCCCTTTTGGACCAGCCCTCCGACACCGTCATTACCATTGGTTCGCGTAAACGTCCATCAAACACCCCTACGTAAACTTGCGTCAAACTCCACGTGACAAGACGTTTGGTGCGTCATTTTGGTGCTTGATATACACCCCAAAGTTCTCTCTCGGGACCATTTTAGTCATATGCGCTGTTGTCACACACACCACACTGTGGTCTCTTCTTCTTCTTCTTCTTCTAACGGCAATAACTTCGCAGTCCCACGGAACCCCGGACATCGATACAATGACAGAAAACATTCCTAGTTATTTTTTTTTCGTTTTTCGTTTTAATTCTTTAAAACGTAACATATTCTTTTATTTAAATTATTTTCTTCATAGTCTTTCGTGCGAACCATTCTAGGCTTTTAAGCGCGCTATCTCGCCTTTTGGACCCATCTTTGTCTATTTTTGTACAATATTGTGATTTCGCGGAACCCGAGATTTCATCTAAGTTTTTAATGTTCACGGTCCCTATGTTCACGGACGATGTATTGCGAACGCCTTTCAACCCGGAGTTTATGTTTTCTTCCTTCTTGGCATCTAACAAGTCTTACAATGTTTCTGTTTAATGTTTTTTCATTATAGTCCACGGCGATTTTTCACGTTTTAACAAAACTGCTTGAATTATTCTATTCTTTTTAACAAGCGGTTGCTACCGCTAACACAAACTGCTTTTTAAAAATAAAACTTAATTACCGCGGCTACTACTACTGCTACAACTAACAACCTATACATTTATACACCATTACTTTTTCACGATGTTTTTCAAATAAAACAATGTACAACACATTACATTGCCAATATGTCTCCCTAAGCACCATGCCCCGTCCATAAAAACAATTTGTCACAAAACCACAACGTTTACAACAATCCATAATAAAATGACATCGCCAAACCCTTGAAACGAAAAACCCACAAACATCCGCCCCGAATGATGATGCATCATCATAATCATAAAAAAATAAATCATAAAAAAATAATTTATGCATAATCATAATTTTTCATAAACTCATTAATATTCATAAATTGACCTTTGACCCCATCAATCAAATTTTGACAGAAACCGAATCAAATTTCTCTCTGCCGTATATAATTAGATGTGCGTATGATATACCCAAGTCATATACATGTACGGCAGCCTATACAGTCAAGCCACTACAAGCTAAAAACTAATGAGTTAGTAAGCGAGTAGTGCTTTCTGTGATCAGTGTTTTTGAAAAGAAAGCACTGGGAAGCAGAGAGGCTGAGGGTCCTTCACTCAAAAGGGAAAGGGATCCAGCCTGGAGCTGTACCCCAGAGAGAGGGAGGCTCGAAGGATCTAAGTGTACACCAAATAAAAACATGGAGTGGATAAACTACATATACTACAACCAGCAGAGATTAATTACCTACACGGATGAGGCATTAACAGCTCTGGGTGAGCAATTAGACATCACAAGTAGAGTAGCATGGCAGAAAAGACAGGTGTTAGACTGGATATTGGCTGAAAAGGGAGGGGTCTGCGTGATGTTTGGAGAACAATGTTGCACATTCATACCAAACAACACCTCTCCAGAGGGTTCCTTCACGGTCGCTATGACAAAACTGCAAACTGAGAATGGAAATCAAGGACAATGCGGGTTTCGGAAGCAATATGTGGGATTGGATGAACATAAATTCATGGAAGGGGATACTGGCAAAAATAGGGATGACTATTGGACTGATATTGCTGGTAATTATGTTTGCCACATGCTGCGTAATCCCGCTGATCAAATCGTTTGTCACCAAGACTGTGTCAGGGCAGTTCACGGTTACTATGAAACCTGAAGGTAGTAACAAGGACAATGCCAGATACTGAGCCATCTGCCCCACAATACGAGGAGCCGTCAACACCCATCATAGTCAATAGTGTACTGCCGGGACCCAACACATACCAAGACGAGTACGGCAGACCAGTAAATGCCATGGAGGCAGATCACTGTGCATCGAATGTGCTAGCAACCTCTCCACAGTGATGACCCTTTACGATGTGCAAAGCACCTGGGTTGAAGAGCACAAGCACTGATTATACACACTCACAAAGAAAGAATTACACAATCAGGAGCTATGTGCTCCCTCATCAATGGCAGATAGAGAGAACACACACACACATAGACGGATTACACAATCTGTCAAAGAAAGATCGGTGGCTGATTGATGTGCTAGTAACCTCTCCTCTGTCCACTGGTCCAACACAGAGGCTGCTTGGACCAAAGAAGAAGAAACAGACATCATATCGGTAAAAGTATCTTATTTTAGTCGATCAAATATTTTGTACAACCACTATTGATTGTGCACTAAAACCCATGGCTGATATAGATATAGCTGCACTTATGGTAGTAAGATAATGTTTTAAAGTGATGTATGTGCAGGTGCAGCTCAAAAAATTAGAATATCGTGAAAAAGTTCAATATTTTTTGTCACTCATGTCAGAAAGTGAAACTCATATATTATATAGATTCATTACACATAGAGTGAAATATTTCTAGCCTTTATTTCTTTTAATTTTGATGATTATGGCTTACAGCTAATGAAAACCCAAATTCATTACATTACATTACAGGCATTTAGCAGATGCTCTTATCCAGAGCAACTTACACAACTTTTTCAGCATCAGTGTCTCAGAAAACGTTTTCAGCATCAGTGTCTCAGAAAATTAGAATATTACATAAGATCAATAAAAAAATGATATTTTAAACAGAAATGTCAGCCTTCTGAAAAGTACGTTCATTTCTATGCACTCAATACTTGGTTGGGGCTCCTTTTGCATGAATTACTGCATCAATGCGACGTGGCATGGAGGCGATCAGCCTGTGGCACTGCTGAGGTGTAATGGAAGCCCAGGTTGCTTTGATAGCGGCCTTCAGGTCGTCTGCATTGTTGGGTCTGGTGTCTCTCATCTTCCTCTTGACAATACGCCATAGATTCTCTATGGGGTTCAGGTCAGGCGAGTTTGCTGGCCAATCAAGCACAGTAATACCATGGTCATTGAACCAGCTTTTGGTACTTTTGGCAGTGTGGGCAGGTGCCAAGTCCTGCTGAAAAATGAAATCAGCATCTCCATAAAGCTTGTCAGCAGAAGGAAGCATGAAATACTCTAAAATTTCCTGGTAGATGGCTGCGTTGACTGTGGACTTCAGAAAACACAGTGGACATAGCACCCCAAATCATCACTGACTGTGGAAACTTCACACTGGACTTCAAGCAACGTGGATTCTGTGCCTCTCCACTCTTCCTTCAGACTCTGGGACCTTGATTTCCAAATGAAATGCAAAATTTACTTTCATCTGAAAAGAGGACTTTGGACCACTGAGCAACAGTCCAGTTCTTTTTCTCCTTAGCCCAGGTAAGAGGCTTCTGACGTTGTCTCTGGTTCAGGAGTGGCTTGACATGAGGAATGCGACATTTGTAGCCCATGTCCTGGATTCGTCTGTGCGTGGTGGCTCTTGATGCACTGACTCCAGCCTCAGTCCACTCCCTGTGAAGCTCCCCAAAATTCTTGAATGGATTTTGCTTGACAATCCTCTCAAGGCTGCGGTTATCCCTGTTGCTTGTGCACCTTTTCCTACCACACTTTTTCCTTCCACTCAACTTTCTATGAATATGCTTGGATACAGCACTCTGTGAACAACCAGCTTCTTTAGCAATGACCTTTTGTGGCTTACCCTCCTTGTGGAGGGTGTCAATGACTGTCTTCTGGACATCTGTCAAGTCAGTAGTCTTCCCCATGATTGTGTAGCCTACTGAAGAGACCATTTAAAGGTTCAGGAAACCTTTGCAGGTGTTTTGAGTTAATTAGCTGATTAGAGTGTGACACCATGAGTTTCCAATATTGAACTTTTTCACAATATTCAAATTTTCTGAGACACTGAATTTGGGTTTTCATTAGCTGTAAGCCATAACCATCAAAATTACAAGAAATAAAGGCTTGAAATATTTCACTCTATGTGTAATGAATCTATATAATATATTCTGAAATGAGTGACAAAAAATATTGAACTTTTTCACGATATTCAAATTTTTTGAGCTGCACCTGTATAGTGTACACAATGCACTGTCAAATTTATTTTGAATCAATTCACTCAGAGACATATTGAACTTATTTAATCTAGAGAGGGTCCATCACATTACAGAAGTGTATCAATACAGACATTTATTCATTTGGCAGATGCACTGATACAGAGCGACTTACAAGGCAATAAGTACATAAGTTTGCATAAAATAATAATAATAATAAACTTTATTTACATTACATTCATTTGGCAGATGCTTTTATCCAAAGTGACGCACAATAAGTGCATACCGAAAGTCAATGACATCAGTTCAGATAGAGCGAATTTCTTATCATAACATAGCAGCTATCTATAGTCATGAACATTGAGTATACTACCCAGTAAGCTATGGCTAAGATAACAAGACATTATAAACTATAAAATCGACTAAGAATGAAGGAACAGGAAACAAGCGAAAAACAGGACTGAGACTAGATTGGTAAGTCAGTCAAGGTGGAGTCTGAAGAGGTGTGTCTTTTAAGACCACGACTGAAAGCAGGCAGTGTTTGAGCAGAACAAAGAGGAGTTTGTTCCACCACTGGGGAACTAGGGTGGAGAAGCTCCGCAGGCCGGACAAGCAGAGCGAAGTGGTTGAGCTGGAGTTTAGTGTTGTATTATGTCCTTCAGATAGTTTGGCTGCAGCGTAGGCCAGGGTCAAAACTTTGAACCTGCTCCTGGCGGTGACCGGCAGCCAGTGGACTGACCTCAGCAGGGGGGTGATGTGTGAAAACATTGGGAGGAGTAAGCCAGGCGTGAGATAACTATGGTCTGGATGAGAAGCTGTGTCGAGTAGGTGGTCAGGTATGGTCGAATCCTCCTGATGTTGTACAGGAGGAACCTGCAGGACCGTGCTGTTGCCCTGATGTGCTCCATGAAGTCCAGCTGGTCATCCAGGACCATCCCCAGGTTCTTTGCAGAGCGGGAGGCAGCCACAATAGTAACGTTGATGGTGATGGAGAGGGCTTGCAGTGGGGAGGACCTGTGAGGTATGAAGCGCAGTTCCATATTGTCAAGGTTGAGCTTCAGGTGATGAGTAGCCATCCACATAGAAATGTCAGCCAGGCAGGCAGATATCCTCTCCTTAGCCTATTAGGTCGAGGGGGCAATGAGAAATAGTGCTATATAAGCAAAATGTCCAATAAAAAAAAATGTCAGTAACATGGCAAGTGTTGATGTATAAATCACTGTTAACATACTCCTAAAATGCGATTTCAAAAAGCAAGACTTGCATGCTAACAATTAATTCAGGGAGCAAAGATGCAATCTAAACAGGCGAGTCTTGAGTCTACGCCAGAAGATGGTCAAAAGGGCAGAAGGGCCAAGACCAGGGGCCTCATTTATAAAAAAGTACTTTCAATCAAATTTGAACTTACATGTGGCGTACATACAAAATCACGACAAAGTAGTGATTCATAAAATTTCAACCTGACTCCATTTGACCATGGAAATGGTTGTAGCTCCACGTCAGGTCTTCACTTGACATACGCACATTACCTGCTGGTTATGCCGAAGTATTGCAGGCTTGAGAGCCGCACGTGAATGCTTATTTGGCATGGAAAATTATCGGTATTGTTATCAGCCTACAAAATTAGTTTAATTCTAAATTGAAAAGGAAACTGATAGTCTAATTACTGAATTTTAAGTCTTCCTTACATTATATACCATTATTGTATGCAGAAACTTGTAAATTTGGGAATGGGGAATGAGATTCATTATGATTCACAAAGTGTTACTCATTAAAGACAACATAATATATCCTATAGTCTACTGTAAGCAAACAATTAACACTCAACCATGGCTGCGCTAGCTTTATTGGAGGACATGGCGAACCATGCGTTCAATTTGAAGTTTATTTGAGATTTATAGAGGGAAGGTACGTACGACAGACATACGCTATTTCAAACAAGTGCAGCCAATTTTATAAATAATGCTTACATCCATTTAAAGAAATGTGCTTACGTGAAAGTTAAAGATGACATCAAAGTACTTTTATAAATTAGGTCCCAGGAGGTGAGTGGAGTAGGTGGTGAGAAATGGGCAGATTCTTCAGATGTTGCAGAGGAAGAATCTGCGCACCTGGTTCACTAATGCTATGGTCTCAACAAAGGTCAGGTTGTTGAAGAACGTCACACTGAGGTTGATTGCAGACTGGGTGGCAGTCACTGTAGTGCTGTCCAAGGTGATGGAGAGGTCCCGTAACAGAAAGGGCTTTTTAGACCAGACTAAGCTGTGTCAGCAGTTCATCCCGGATGAAATGCCACAAGGCAGGCTAAGATGCGTGAATAAATCTGTGTGTCAGATGTGGGAAAGAGAGAAATAGTTGAGTATTGCAAAGTCATCTGCAGTTAGCAAGAGGGATGTGGGTGGGTTGATGAGGGGGGAGGACAACAGTTTACGTGGGTTACAGAATGACGCTTGAATCTTACTTAAAGTTGCACTCTGTCACTCACTTATACCATATTCAAGCTTTACTAATAAAATGAGTAAATTTTTAATTACTCTATAGAATTACTTACTATCCGTATGCATCTATTACATTCCCTGCATTGCTTCTCAAGCTTCTGGATTTGAGCATTTTTTTAATGTTCATTTTAATAAGCCTTTTGTTTTATTTATCCATTGTTTTTATATATTTTACTTTAACTGTGTCATAGTCTTTTGCGGTAAAAAAGAGTGCTTTAAATAAAATTGCATTATTATTATTATTATAAATAATAACAGTGCGTATTTTGTTGATCAACATTCTAAACTCCTCAAAAAAAGTTCGGAAACGTTATTTCGGTCGATTATTCCTCCCCTTTAATAATACCAATTGGTATTGTATTTTATATCGTTGGAAAGCCTGATTAGTCACCTTTACAACGAGGTACAACTTGTAAGGATCGTGTATTCGTGGAATGAGCAACACAGCTAACCGTGTGGGTAGCGGCCCAAAAAAATGTGCCAAAATCCCCTGCAATATTCTTCTGTTGGTATTCACTCTCGTTTTGAGTTGCTTGGTGGACTGGATGATTGCACTCTCCCACAGTAATAAGGAAAAAACAACACATATTGGCCATTTTTACACTTTATTCATTTTACACTGTCAGGGACCTCAGTAGCGTGTGGAAGATCCATACGCAGCCACAACAGCTTGGCACCTCCTCCTCATGCTGGTCACCAGCCTGGTCACACACTGCTGTGGGATGGCATCCCATTCCATCCCACTGGCATACACCTGCCAGCACTTGAAGCTCAAAACGAGAGTGAATACCAACAGAAGAATATTGCAGGGGATTTTGGCACATTTTTTTGGGCCGCTACCCACACGGTTAGCTGTGTTGCTCATTCCACGAATGCATGATCCTTACAAGTTGAACCTCGTTGTAAAGGTGACTAATCAGGCTTTCCACCGATATAAAATACAATACCAATTGGTATTATTAAAGGGGAGGAATAATCGACCGAAATAACGTTTCCAAACTTTTTTTGAGGAGTTTATATCTGCTGTGTACCATGCTTGAGCGATTGTGTTGGCTTAAACTAACAACAACAAAAAAGTCTTCCAGTCTGCAAGTAACAGGATTCCTAAATGCTTACGAAGGTAATCCCATATGCAAAAGGTCTGTAAAGATTTTATAAAAATCACATATGCCATATACAAAACCTATAAAATAAATATGTGGTAGAGAGAGAGCTAGCATATACATTTCATGCTAAAATTAAATAGTTCCCTAACACTTGGTACTCCTTATAAAAAAAACATTGAGAGATTGTATAAGAATTGTATAGAAATACACTCCTCAAAAAAAGTTCGGAAACGTTATTTCGGTCGATTATTCCTCCCCTTTAATAATACCAATTGGTATTGTATTTTATATCGTTGGAAAGCCTGATTAGTCACCTTTACAACGAGGTACAACTTGTAAGGATCGTGCATTCGTGGAATGAGCAACACAGCTAACCGTGTGGGTAGCGGCCCAAAAAAATGTGCCAAAATCCCCTGCAATATTCTTCTGTTGGTATTCACTCTCGTTTTGAGTTGCTTGGTGGACTGGATGATTGCACTCTCCCACAGTAATAAGGAAAAAACAACACATATTGGCCATTTTTACACTTTATTCATTTTACACTGTCAGGGACCTCAGTAGCGTGTGGAAGATCCATACGCAGCCACAACAGCTTGGCACCTCCTCCTCATGCTGGTCACCAGCCTGGTCACACACTGCTGTGGGATGGCATCCCATTCCTCGGTGCCAATCAGGTGCCAGTCACACACCTGTGACTGGCATACACCTGCCAGCACTTGAAGCTCAAAACGAGAGTGAATACCAACAGAAGAATATTGCAGGGGATTTTGGCACATTTTTTTGGGCCGCTACCCACACGGTTAGCTGTGTTGCTCATTCCACGAATGCATGATCCTTACAAGTTGTACCTCGTTGTAAAGGTGACTAATCAGGCTTTCCAACGATATAAAATACAATACCAATTGGTATTATTAAAGGGGAGGAATAATCGACCGAAATAACGTTTCCAAACTTTTTTTGAGGAGTATATATAATATAATAGGCTACTAATCAACATGCTTTTTATAAAAGTTTGTAAATATGATCATATAGGATTTTTACAGACCTTTTACATATGGCAAACCTCGGTTTTATGAATTAAGTTCAACCATTGAGATAAATAAGAAGAACTGGAGACAGCTTCCGCTTACAGGTTCCATGGATTCCTATGGGAGCTGCTCATTGGCGCATGAAGCCAATTCTGAGTTCAACACGTCACGTCTCTGACGTGGTTGTTTCTATTACAGATCTGCTCGGTTTTCTCGTGTTATACCTCTCAAAAGAAACAAAAACGACACGCTCTCATGGCTAGCTCACAAGCTAAATCCATTAATAATCATATTGCAGCCTATGCAGTATGCACTGATCTGAACAGACCTAGCTAACGTCAGCTAGTATAAACATAGCCTATAAATAGCGAAGAAACTCAATAATTATACATCCACATCTACTCAATATCTGGCCGCAGAGTGATGGTTTGGGGCTCGTTTGATACCTTAGACCCTTGATGACGTACAGCCATTTCGCCAGTCATGTGTTCCATACTGTACCAGCGTAATTTACAGCTGAATCTAGTCTTACCCCCCAATTCTCATAGAGATCAGTTCAAATGCAGAGAGGTTATAGTATCGCTTGTAACAGTACCTGAAAATAAGATATTGAGTCTTTTGATGTTGATTGGTCACAGACTTCAGGAAGTAACAGCATGCAAAGTATATGCGACCAAATATTAAATATGATACTTTAAAAATATGTTAAAGCAAAATATTCAAATTTTCTGAGACACTGAATTTGGGTTTAAGGCTTGAAATATTTCACTCTATGTGTAATGAATCTATATAATATATGAGTTTCACTTTCTGAAATGAGTGACAAAAAATATTGAACTTTTTCACGATATTCTAATTTTTTGAGCTGCACCTGTATATAGCTAGCTTACAGTTGAGCTTTTTTGAATATTAAAGCTATAGTAACCTATTTTTGGTATATTATTTATAGTTAGCCTCATAGTCCCTTGTTTTTTAATAGTTCGTTTTTCAGTCTAGCTGAGCAAGTAAATAACTTTTTTTTTTTTAAATAAATATATAAAGCATAGTTGAGCCAGGAGTTGTATTATATTCACGCTACACATTTACCTTTGCAACGTCCCTACAACAGACATTCGCTCTTGGAGAGAATTCAGTTCTGTGACCACATGTGCACCCATTGAAATGGAAACCAATATTGTTGATATCTTGCAGGTAACCTTCGTGTGATTGCCTCCAGCCTGTGTAAAATGAGTAGCCTACATGGCAAGGGTAACTATTTGTACAATGTGTGATTAGTTGTTTGCCGCATCATTATAAGCCCAAACGAGGCTATACTTGCCGCCACTTGCCATGACAGACACAGAGATCATAGAGTAACATTGTAGCCGACTCGAGTGCACAAACAACAGGGCTTTTAACTGCTACAGTTGTAGTGCTATTTTTTTTAGTGCTGGAGCGCAGTCAATCAAATATGACTCATCACGTCTATATTTAGCAAGATTACATTTTGACTGTTTAGGCTAATGCACATTAATAATGTAGGCTACCTGCTATAGGCTATGCTCATATTCATGCAACAGAGGATCGACTCATTAAAACACCAGTGACATCAACAGCGTAGGGAAAAGATAATAGGGTATTTATTGACATTACTAAACGTTTGTTGTACAATCAACGTGCATCTCTTTACCGTTTATTTATTTATTTATTTATTTATTTATTTATTTATTTATTTATTTATTTATTCTCATATCCAGGGGTACATTCCTTGCGGCTCCCAAACTAGAGAATTTGAAAAAAAAGGCTATTTCTGTAATTTGGGTTGCCGACCCCTGATCTAGGCTATATAGAAAATTACTGAATTTGTTTTCTAAAGAAAATTATTCATTGATGTTTACTCGCACCTTTGATCATTGATCATGGTCGCACTCGCAAACAATATAAAGCAAAAAAATATATCCTTGACAGCGGCACCGACACTGGAGAGCGACAGCGTGTAGCTGGGAGAACAACATGACGATCTCGCACACAAAAAAAGGAAAAATAAATGAATAGGCCTAGCCTACCTTACAATGTTGCTCCACTATCAGCATGCCTCCTCACTTATAAAGAAACTTTGCCCTTGATGAGGGGGGAGGACAACAACTTTGCAAATTTCTCAATTACTTTTTTATTAAAGTCTGCTATGTCCCACGTGAGTTGTTTCTCAATGCCAATGCGTTCAGTCTGTCCTGTGACATCGTGTTCCTCAGAAATGTCTTGATCCTTTTGAGCGTGGAAAAGCATCTCTCGGACTCAGCAGTGGTCATGGGCGTTGTAATCAGGATGCGAGCAAGCTTCACAGTCTCTGAGAAAACTTCCTGCAGGTTGTTGTCCAGGATGAATTTGAACAGAGACACTGCACTCATGCAATTCCTGAAATCAGGGTTGCCATATATGAGAGAGAGTTCTGTCTGCAGCCGGGATTTGTTTAGCATGGGGTAGGCCTCCACTGTAGTCGCTAATGCGTTGACGGGGAAGGTATTGGCATGCTCGGGGAACCGGTCGCTATGTAGAAGGGTGGCTCCAGTCAGATGGTGCGTTTAGGTGAAGCGGTCTTTAGCGTTGGCGATGATGATGTCACACACCTCGGGGAGTGAGAGAGGGAGAAAAACAGTTTATTTTTGTTTATTGAATGTGGTCTAATAAACAAACAGAAAAATAAGCGCACATAGAGTACATAGCCTACATTGGAATTACATGCCATAATGAACCAAAATGTAAACGTTATTAATAAAAATAGACTACTCTTATTACCTCATATGCCTGTCGCTGCCTGCCATCACCTCCTCTTCTGGATCCGCTGGCTGTGTACTTGGCACAGATAGAGGGCATGGACTCACTTTGACATGGCATCACTGAAAGCGCTGGTCCCCTTCTGTGCTTTTTTCGGCATCAACATTTCTGGCTTGGAGTTGTGCAAACAGAATGTCCACTCTGGGCATTATTTCACGGAAAAAAATCGAGTAAAAAAAGAAATTCATCGTCTTGTAGCATCCTCGTGAATCCCCTGGCCTCTCTGATGATGATATTATCAAAATCTTGGGAGGTTTGTATGGTGTCAAAACACGCCATTAGGTCATCCCTGTTCTCGTGGACTGTGTTAACCACACGACTGTGGAAATTCCAGCGCGTCTGGGATGCGCGAGGAAGCCTGCTTGAGACGGTGTTGTCCAACACACCGATCCTTTTGTGTGATCGCGAAAAGAAGGATGAAAACCCACTAAGATCGGAGAAAAAAACACGAGCCTGAGGAACAGCGTAGGCTGCTTTTTGCATCACCAGATTTAGTTGGTGTGCGTAACAGTGAAGAAAATGCACGTTTGGGTATGTGTCTTGTATTATTCTCCTAACTCCACCAGTTGTGCCTCGCATCACACTTGCCCCATCATAAGTTTGAGCTATAAGCTTGCCCTTGTCTGCATGCTCTGGAAAAATCAGGGCCAGGTTTTCAAGGTGAGCACCTCCAATGGCATCTGCAGTCGTGCCTCCTTCCAATCGAACAAAGCCAAAAAATCTCTCCTGCACCGTGTTGGCAGTGTCGATGTAGCGGTACACAATGACGAGCTGACAATGCGTCATTATGTCGGTGGTCTCATCTGCTTGGATAGACATGTAATTCGTGCTTTGTAGGTCCTGGACAATGTGGCCTTGCATTACAGACAGCATACAGTCCAGTAGCTCATTCTGTATGGTTTTTGAGGTGCCTTTAAATACGGTTGCATTCTCCAAGTGCTCTTTCATTGCACCGTCCAGTGTCGATACAAAAGTCACCTGAACACACCTGGATTCTCGGATGATTCCATTTCATCGTGCCCCCTCAAAGCTAGTTCAAAGGCCCCACAGAACTTCACACAGTCGATCAATTTAGAAAGGATATGTCGGTTGTTGTCCACCTCCTGGTTGTGTTTTCGAATACTGGCGTGATATCCATCCAACAGCTGTGTAGCTATGTTAGCTCTTCCTAGCATGGATAGCTTAAGGCACGCTTCCATGTGTGCTCTGCTCGTGCCATGTTTTTTCACTCGTTCGGAAAAGTGCTTAACGTCTGTCATCCCTGTTTTCGTCCACAGCATTTCACCCTGGCCCTGTTTTTCTGAACGGAACAGAAGGCAGGGAAAACAAAAAAGAGCATTCCGAATTGGGCAGCCACATAGCCATGATTTCTTATCATACCAGCTCCTGGAGAACACCGCCTGCTCTGTCCTTAGCCGCCTGCTGTAGATGAATATCTGGACCTAGCTCTTTTAAACTGAGTTTTTCTTGTCGACTAAGCTTCTCAAACTGAGTTTTAAAAATAGACTCCACGCTGTTGAGTGCTAACGTTAATGTAACATTATCTGCTGCAGCCGCCATGTTGCTGGAAGATAGCGTAAACAACGAAGTTCACCAAAGTTCGTTGGACGAATGCGACATTGGCGTATGCTCTCTTGCGCCATCTACTGACCATGACTACAATGTTCGTTTGAATGGGGTTGAGAATGAGAATGGCCAGGACGTTCTGCCCAACGCCCCAAATGCTATCATAGACCTCAAGCTAAAGTGCAGTCCTTCCAACAACCGCTAGGTAGCAATGCATGTCAATGTAGTGTGTGATGGACGTACGATTCGGCGCCCCAGAGCAACAGAGACGGTAATGATGTCTGCAAACCAACCAAAGCCAATTATTCAGCATACATGTATTGACTAGAACACATTTATATGAATTATAAATACAATCTATGAAATGTGTTCAGATGAAAAAAAATATATATATATATTTATTTATTTATTTAATTTATTTTTCTTCTTTTTTCTATCCAATCAAGTGGAGCGCCACCCCTAGCGTCCCTACACTCAAAAAAATCATTTGTTGGGTGAACATAAAAAAATTATGGAAAGTATTTCCACCCAATTATAATACGCTAATTTAGCAAGAAATTGTTTTGTTGAGTGACATAAATGTAAACATGCTGGGTCGACGCAAGGTGTTGGCGTTACTATTACTCAATTACAAGGGGTAAATCCAACATAATAATCATTTGTTGGGTGAACATACACAAATTTTGGAAAGTATTTCCACCCAATTACAATACGCTAATTTAGCAAGAAATTGTTTTGTTGAGTGACATAAATGTAAACATGCTGGGTCGACGCAAGGTGTTGGCGTTACTATTACTCAATTACAAGGGGTAAATCCAACATAACTTTTAAAGGTTAGTTCAACTTAATAACAAAAGGTAAATTCAACCTAACTTTTAAAAGTTAGTTCAACTTAATTAAAAGGGGTAAATCCAACATAACTTTTAAAGGTTAGTTCAACATATTTACCCATGTTTGATTTAAGTGTGGGTGACCCACTTTAATGGGGTAGGTACAACTATATTTTAAAATGATACACCACAACTAATAAATTGTGCTGATCAGACAAAACTAATGTATGTTTGACAATCACAAATACTTTAGTTTACAGTCCTTTCAGTCATATGAAAATCAATAGTAATAATTCAATAAAAGTCAATTCTGACATCAATATTTACTTTAAACAATTTAAACATGCATCATCCTAGTTTACAACAGTTAATATCACGTTAGGGAAAAAAACACCCAAAAGCAAACAGGATTTCTTGAGATTGAACTTTATTGCCCATGAAGTTAAATGTTATACATGTTATAATGTCATTGTCGTGTGTTCATGTTATATGTTATAATGTTGTTGTGGTGTGTGTGTGTTCATGTTATATGTTATGTCATTGTGGTGTGTGTGTGTTCATGTTATGTTATAATGTTGTGTGTGTGTTCATGTTATATGTTATAATGTTGTGTGTGTTCATGTTATGTTATAATGTTGTGTGTGTGTTCATGTTATATGTTATAATGTGTGTGTGTTCATGTTATGTTATGCCATTGTGGTGTGTGTTCATGTTATGTTATGTCATTGTGGTGTGTGTGTGTGTGCGTGTTATGTTATAATGTCATTGAGGAAAACGTAGAAAAACCTCTGGTTCTGCAAAAAAATTAAATACAATAAAAGTAAAAAAAATTCAAAATGCATTTGAAATAAAATAAATAATAAAATTCTTTAGACGTAAAAATGAAGTAGAATTGTTACCATTGAATATTAATGCATTGAAATCAATCAGCTGTTATTTCTGTTAGTCAGCTATCAACTCCAGCAATGCTGACACAATTTCATTTTGTTTTACATTAAAGACCCAATGAACAGGCTGGATGTTGTTTGACTTGATCTAGAATCTCAGCTGTTTTAATGCATTTCATACTGCGTATTTTGATGCTTAATTTTGCTGGTTGAATTTGGCAGCTTGAAACTTTATCAATTAAATTCTAAACTTTGTATTTTTACAAATTAAATTATTTCAATTTATTTTTTTAAGCATGAAATTTTGAATATGAAAATATTGAAAAATAAAGGTGAAAATTCACTATTAAATGTTGTTATGTCATTGTCGTGTGTGTGTTCATGTTATATGTTAATATGTTATAATGTAATTGTGTGTGTGTGTTCGTTCATGTTATAGTTGTGTGTGTGTGTGTTCATGTTATACATTATAATGTTAGTTGTGTGTGTGTGTTTGTGTTCATGTTATGTTATAATATTATTATTCATATCAAATATATAAAGCTTTAAATTCAGATTAAAATAATTCAGATACACAATTTCAATGCATTAATATGCAATGCTAAAAATTCAGTCATTTAAAATTCAAAATCAGATGAAACAGATTTACCCATTTGTCATCTTTGCTTTTGTATGGAAAAAAAAATCTGAAATACACATGTCCTTGAAAGGCAACAATTTGAAGCACTGTTAACACAGAAATAGATTAACAAAGAACAAATGGTTTCTCCACATTTCTGTAACAATTGGGAGCATTGTAACATAAAAACAGATTGTCATTTTAAAACACTAATACTGATTCCTCCCTCCCCAACACGACTCAGGGGTCTTCAACAATGAAAGTATCCCAAACAGTTACCCTACAAAATATTAACGCGCAAGTAGGGTTTTCAGCACCTGCAGTTTCTTAGACAACCTCTGTCCATCAAGCCCCATGATGAGTTTCTGCAGAGCTTCGAAAGTGTATTTCCACTCTGGAGGGTAGCTGAGATTGAGTGCATAAACTAAAGCAAACAGCATTGCAACTGCTACTGGTACATTACCGAGCTCGTTGAGGACTTCTACCCCCTCCAAAATGATGCTCACATCCTCTGGACCATCGTCAAGCTCTGCACCTTCTCTGCGAATCACAAATACCCCGAAGACAGTCTCCATTTCAGCCCGACCGTTGTCAACATCAGAGTCCTGAAAAAAGTTTTTAAAAAAACAAACAAATATCATACAGATTAAACAATGGATCTTTTTTGCTTCAAGGGACACATGACTAATGCAAAACAGCTATTTAATTAACATAATGTGTGATCTATAATTGCATTTTCTTTTGTAAGATGTAAATTTAAGGACTGGAGATTAAAAGCTAAATTACATACCATGCGTTCTTTCACCACTTTCTCCGGCTCTTCATTCAGGTAGACCGACAGCGCCTTGAGGATGCACTCTCTTTTCACATCAATGTTGTTAGTCTGAGTATGTGGGCCGCACAAAGTATGCCAGGAAACAAAAACATGAGGAAAACCATTTAAACCAACAGGGAGACTAAATATCACGCACATAATGCAACATTAATATATATATATATATATATATTCAAGAAAAACATAAGCGGATAGATCAGGTAAACGGTGACGTGACTGTTGACTACAGATTGGTCGATCAGATCACACTGTGGTCATTGGAGAGGTGCAAATGTTCGCTCCAAAGCTCAACAGGTGGTCAAGGAGTGAAAACACGGAAATGTGTCTCTACTTCATGCACGAGGGCAAGATTATTTTAATATTTGCACTAAATGCATTGTAAGAGCAGTATACAGAAATAAAACAGAGGACTCTCGGAGAGATAAAAGACAAACAACGCTGTATCAATACGGTGCAATTTGATACAGCAATCGATTTCCTCTGCCACCAGCCGTCTATAGTTTGAAACGAGTGAAAGAGAGCAAGAGAGAGATTGAGAATAGTGAACCACTAATCACAGCAGCTATGCAAGTGGTGGTGGAACATGGTCGATTTAATAACTTTACACACAGTCTTGTCACTTGAGTTGCACATTTCCCACGCTAGATATACGGAGGAGGGGTAGTGGAAACCCTCTCCAAATCCAGTAGAGTAGTGTAGAGTAGGCAGTGGAAAATCACTAAGTGGCAAACAGCCTGGATTGTTACAGGATTAAGTGATTTGAGTTCACTTTGTCAAATCTACCAAAAGTTAGAATTATAATCAAATCATTCTTACAGTGAAAAAGTTTCCCCCCTTTGCAACTTGTCTTACTTCCCTCTTCTCCCAATCACATTTCCTCTTAAAATGTCAACTTTACAGTGATGCATTTGGCAGTTTGTCCCCTTTGTTTTACCTGGGTCATGGGGATCAGGATGCTCTTGATCTTTCTTCCCTGAGCACCACCCTTCTTGCCAAAGACCTTGAGCAGTTTTGATGATTGAGCATCCAGCTCGGAGAAGAACTTCGGCAGCAAACCGACTGTCGTTATCCTTTTGAACTCAGCACTTAACTTGACACAAAAATGGGTACAGAGAAATATAACTATAACTATGCATTGAAACAACCACTTAGTTTAACAATTATAATTTTCCACCAAAATCTTGGAAAAATAGTTTGGAAACATTTTTTTGTGGTCAATTATATCTACACCAAAAATAAGCCCAAAATCCAAATTTTTTTGTCAAATCTCCAAGATATTCATCCTTGTTTTGAGTGCATAAAGAATACTGTAAATATTTTATATTGCAACATGTATTTTTCAACAACTGTTTTCTTGCTGACCCTTTTGTCTTTTTTTGCATTTTTTGTACCATCTTTATCACACTGGTGGAAATTGGCTATTAGATATAATCTACTGTGTTTAGATTATGAATTTTATACTTTAATATTCATAAACATGCACTGTCCCTCCCAAACAAAGAAATTATATTCAATTGATTGGTGGATTGAATGATGGCACTCTCACACAGGAATATGGAAAAAAACAATATTGGCTATTTTTACAGTATTCATTTTACACTGTCAAGACCTCAATAGAGTAGAGGATCCATACACAACAGCTTGGTACCTCCTCCTAATGTTGTCACATTCATCAACCAGCAGTTGTTGAACATCAACCTGCTTGATTGAGTTGGTCACTCTTAGCACATACTGCACACCCAAGCTGGTCCCACAAGTGTCCAATTTGTCAAGGTCTGGACTCACAGCAGGACATTCTATCCACTCCAGTCAATTAGGTGCCAGTCATACACCCCTGTGACTGCACACACCTCGCAGCACCAGCTCAAAACAAGAGTGAACACCAACAGAAGAACATCGGAGGGGATTTTGGGCACATTGTTTGGGTGCTACCTACACATTTAGCAGTTATATCTTGTTGTAAAGGTGACAAATCAGGCTTGAAATGACATATGATACAACACCAATTAGTATTATTACAAGGGAGAAATAACCGAAAAATGTTTCCAAACTATTTTTGAATTTAAAGGTGATATTTACAACTTTTTCATCAAAACTAATAATTTTTCAAAAATAATACATCCACAGAACGTCTAGAGGGGTGTAGAATAAAAGTATTAATTTTACTGAAAAAAAATATTATAGTATAGAAATAATTGTTTTATAAATTTTGGCTGGTCCAAAATATATAAATATTTACATCTGGTTACCTTGGTTACGCCAACAAGAAATGCTCTGGAATGCTCTCTGCACTAATAGCATGAGAAGTTGATATCACGTGAGGCGGAGCTCAGGGGTTGCCAGATCGGTAGGATATACCACGAAAGACTCCTCGCTTGACATCTCTCTGTCCAATCAGGTATTTGCATGGACGTATATTTATTATTTGGCCAAGTTACCTGGCAACCACTACAATTGAACGTTGGAACGAGAGCGAGTGAGTATGAGTACGACACCTACTGGCCGGGAGGAATTACACTTGTAAATATCACGTTTAAAAAAAGAACAATTTAATAATTTATTCATTTACCTCACGCACACTGAAGAGAGCAGGCCATCTGGTTTTGAAAAGTGCAATCATGGGTGCATCTCGAATAACTTCTTGCCTTCTATGAGCGAAGGTCTTGGTCATCATTGCTGCCACTGTGTCCTCATTGTTCCTTTTCTTTGCTTCTGAAATAAGGGTCTCTCTTATCTTTTCAAGTGTCTCTGCAGATTCACCTGATGGGTAGGAGGGGCAGTAATTTACCTCAGCTTTTCTGGGCTTCTTCACACCGTAAGCAGGACTGCTCTTGTCTGCAGGTTTATTTGTTATGGAATTTAGTTCAACCTCTGGGCATCCAAGCCGCTTGAGCTTCCTTCTGTAGTTGGCAAGTTTATACTTCAAACTAACTTTCCAGCCACTGTATCCAGTGGCAGAGCCTGGTTCTCTCAAACAGGGATGTGATGATACGAGGGCTTCTGCTACCTCTTCAAACTCACGATCAGTGGGGTACACTTTGTGCTGCACAATTGCTTCAGCTAAACCATCAAGAATAGCAGTTTTAAGTCTGAGGTCAGGGTCAAGCAAAGTTCCAGTTTCTTTGAATGCAGCATTGGCTTTTTCCAGCTGCAGCTCACAATCATATGGGAATCGGGGAACAACGAAAACAATAGGCCATCCAGATGATCTTGAGGCAGCAGAATCAGATGACGACAAAATGTCTGTGTCAAATGAGCGACATGAAAGTGATGAGTCATCACTAGAGTGTGATGTAGAAGGAGCTGAGTAAGGAGAGGGTGGAGTGCCACTAGGCAGGCCAGAGGAAGCTGAATCAAATATCAGCTTTATGGTACTTTTGTCCTCGATCTCTGATACAGAAGTCAAGTTGGTAAATTCATTGCCAAAGTCAGTATCCATGAACTGAAGCCTGAAGTCAGACTGTACTCCACACTGCCTCTTAATGTGCTCGACAAGTTCAGGAACAGTCGCTGGAAGCCCATCCTGTAAAATCAGTCTCTGGGAATTGTTTTCCCCAAGTATAATTCTAATCTTCACTGAAGCAGCCATTTCACATCAATCTGAAAATCAAAAAAAAGAAAACATTTAATGCATTACTCATTAAATATGGGAAACAAGTGTCATGGAAATAGAAATAAAGCGTTTCATCAATTACTTTGTATTTATGCAATTAATATAGCCATTTTATGAATAAACTTTATCACTAAGGGCAGTGCTTAATTTGTCCTGAAATAGGTGGGGGAACACCGCTCGCGATTTGTGCGCGCGAGCGAAAAATTTGGGGGGTTTCTCGGTTTTTTACGCGTTTTTTACGCGTTTTTAACAGGGTTTTTCGTTATTGTTTTTTTTAATCTTTTTTACCTTAATTTTGGCACATGTGGTCCATCAGAACACTGGTAGTATAGTCAATCTATCAATTTGGAATGATCAATCTGATGGCTCAATCTGATTTCCTCAAATCTATTCCATCCAATCCAAAAAGGGTATTGTTACTAGGCCTAATGCACAGAGGGTGGCAAGTAGGCTAGGACTTTTTTATATTTTTAAAACGCCTTTTAAATAGTGGATTTTGGTGACTTCTAAAGAAAGATTAGTGGTTGCAGCACGACTTCATAATAACATTAATCTCCACAGCATCCGTGATAGACCCGTCAAAACAGTCACGATTATTAACATGATCCCCGTCCTCTCTTACGTTATAAAAATACATCTAACACTCCATTTCACTCGTTACAATATTTCCTAAGAGCTGTCAAAGTTTGACCTTTCACCCCAGACTAATGTTAATTAATCATACACTCAAGTGTAAAATAGATAATTGATTTCAGTGTAATGTCTCCCAAATTAATAAATACATAATATATAAAAATAGCCTACAATATAAAAAACGTGATAGACAATACGTCACACTACAAAGCACCCAGTTTGCCAAGGCTCTGCTTTTGCCGAACAGACCAATTATTCTGTAATGTTAGACTAGCCTACTTCACGGTGACTATCAGCTATTTCGACCACTTACGGTAATAAACTTTCATAGCCTATTCTTATGGTGTTTTTTTAATAGCCTATTTTTTATCTGTCATTCACATCGCAAAAAAGGTTTTTCTGTCTGCTAGCTATATCTAGCTAGCTGCTGGTCAACTAACATCACTAGCATTAGCAGGTTAGGTTAACGTGCTGGCGAAAGTGATTTGCAGGAACCAAATGCCCATTCTGAGCGAAATACTTCAATAGTAGTGGCATAATGGATAGGCTACGTCTGCTATTGTTAGAGTTTTGCCTGACTTTTACTGGGACGGGGATCGGAAGGGTGCATGCGTTCTCCAGTACAGTAGCAGGACAGCAGCAAAGCAACACCCAAACCGTGTTTATTGAGAGAAAGGGGGGCAGGGGAGATGCAGGCTAGGGGGTAACTCTGCCATAGCCAAATGACACGACTGGCCCCCTCAGTTTTTTAGGTGTAGATATGTAGCTAATGTTAGATAGGCTATAAAAACGGACGTTCGCCTATTTGTAAGCACAAGATGACACAGAGTTAGGCTATAAGTAAATTAGCTTAACTTACTTGATATTCTGTACAATTTAAAGCAAGCAATCAAACCAGCAGATTGCTGAATAATTTTAGATCATAAATGTAAACTGAGTTAGCATAACGCTACAAGTTAGCCTCGCTACTAACGTTAGTTAACGTAGATGAATAGGATACATTTGTGGCTAGAACACCAGCTAAAAAATTGACAATGCTAAACACAGCATATAACAAAAAATAAAACCTTTGTTCTTACCTGTAAATCTCTTTAAAAAAGACTCTGCAGGTCTTTCAAAGTTATTTTTTAGTCCACCAGAACACTCCGGACCGTTAGCTATAGGCCAAGGCAAAGACTCCTCGAACGTAGGCTACCGGTAATGTAAATAAATCAAATAGGCTAAATAAGCCTAATAATAATCAATAGCTAATAATAATAATAATAATAATAATAATAATAATAAAAAGCACAAGCTAATGTGGTTTTATTCTAGGTTATCTGTTATCAGTTAATAAATTATCCTAAATCGTGTGTGCTGTCGCCATGCTGCTGATCTGCCGAAACAACTTTGGCCTGTTTGGGGTCCGGCTGACCTACTGGTTTGAAAAAGTTTGACAGTTGTGTCTGTCTCTTTGGCATTTTAGCTGTATGCTGGCTAGCGCGCATTATTACCACCTGGTTGTTGTTTACCTCTTCAGTGCGCCGGTGCGGAAACAAAACAAACTCATTGCGTACTGACACGTGAGACGTCACTCAATCACTTCCCCCTTTTTATTTTATTTTTCCGATGAGAATGCAGCAAAAATAAGAAAACAAGCGTCACTTCAGATAGAAATAAAACACTGAGAACACGAAGATTAAAAACACAGTTTATTTTTAGATTTTTGATTGACAGGAAAGGTCCCGGATCCAATATAATAGGTCCCGGATCCCCCGGATCCACACAGAGGTGCCGGATCCGACGTTAGAGGTGCTGGAGCGTGTTCCCCCTTGCTCCGGCACAAATTAAGCACTGACTAAGGGCACTTGTCTTTTTGAATGCCAAATCTAATTTTGTTTTCTTAATTCAGTTTTTGATTACACTTATTTATTTAAAACTTTATTTTATAATTTCATTATCTGTTTATGAATTTGTTAATGTAATTTCAAAATTGAAAAAAGCATGAATATTCTATATATATATATATTGATATGTAAATTTTAATGTTAGCATACCTTAAATACTTATGTGTCTTTTAAGTGTCACCATTCTCAGAGATCCAACAAAGTAGTCTTCCAGAGGGTAATCATCTGCCAGATTACTAAACTCAATCAGATCTGCCTCTTTGGTTGGACATGCCATGAGCTCAAAGGCTCTGTGGTGCTCACTATAGCACCCAGCAAGTCTCTTAACCACAAAAACCAGTCTCTCTTTTATGACAAAAATGTGATCAATCTGTCCGAACTCGGGTAGCCAACTTGTAGACCCATGAGCTACAATCATGCCCTTTCTGAAACGTACACCGTTGGTTGACACAGATGTAGTCATGTGTGCCTCTCTTGTGCCAGGAAACATGTGCTCAATGTTCTCCATTATTTCTTTTTTTAGAACATCGACGGGAACAGTTGAGACACCTGTGATCTCAAAAGCAGGTTTTTCAAAACTTGATGCTCTCATCTGATATGAAATCATGAGCTGGTGCTTGACAGCTAGCGAGAGGGGCACATTTTTGAAGCAGTTTGAATGTCGAATGATCTGCTTAAAGTAACTGTGCTTGGCCTCAAATCGCATGGTCCAGAGACTAACAAGAGGACCAAACTTCCTGATGAGTACAGGATAGTGCTCCAAGTAATGATGCTTGGGAAGAAGCTGCATATGAGGAAACAACTCTTGGTATCTTTTGCGATGCTCTGAAATTTTGCACTCAAGGTAAGCAATTGATTCCTCAGTGTGTGTTGGAGCAACCAAAAGCTCTACAACATCTTTTAAGTCCATTAGAATTTGCCAAGCGTTGTCACCCTCTGGCACCAGATGCCCAATGATGAATGGGAGAAATCTTAGCAGGGCCCAGTTCTCATGGGCATTCCCCCCAATTGTTTTAGAGAATGTGTGTGGAATTGCATGAGGCTTGTTAGTCTTGTCTGACCACTTGTACGGAAAACCAAGGATGGATTTGTTAAGATGCTCAAGACTAAAATATTTCTTGGATATTAACACTGACAAACACTGTGCAAGCTCCACAGGCACAACACCCTCGAACACATCGTGCATGATATCAGGGGGATAACCTGAGAGAACATTAAAGTGAGCAAGGTTTTTAGTGATTACACACTGTCTTTTGACCCCAAAACAGCTTGAACCATCCTTCTGGGCAGAGTTTACATGTGTTTCATGTAGCTCTTTGGTTCTCGGAATGAATGAACCTGATCTCACATCTTTTGTTTGGATCTCTTTTCGTGTTGCAGTGCAGAATCGGCATATGTGCCCTGCGGTAAAGCTTTCATTAAAACCTGCAATACTGTGAGCACCGAGGTTATCAGCAAGAACAACTTGAACTGTTCCTTTAACACACCTACCGAGCAAAGGAACAAAAATTCCATCTTGCTCGAGGGTTTTTAAATCTTGAAGAAGTGGTTGCAAGACTTGGTCATAACCATACTTCTTCACATCATCAGATTTGCTCAAGACTGCCAAGTAAATCGAGGAAAGTACTGAATGCGAGCCTGGAGGCAAATTACTCAGAGTCCAGTAGATTCCACAGAGCTTGTGTTTTCTGCGAGAAGTACCCAAAGGATTGCATACCTCAAAGTCATCTATGTACAACGTTAGCAAAACTTTCAACTCATCCCCTGAAAGGAAACTGTTTTCCTTAAAGTGAGACCCATCCTGAAATGACTTATAAGTATGCTGTTCTCCAGTTATCCCATTACTCTGATGGGCTCTGTGGTTCTCAATGATCTTATCCACAACATCCTTCCTATTTAAGAGCTGTTGCAAACTCTTCAGTATAGGCACATACTGGCAGCTTTTATTTTCCTTTTCATCAAGCACGTACTCAATGGGCTCAATGACATTAAAGTTCTCTCTGTAAAACGTGTTGCGGAGATATGCTGTGCTCAAACAGCCACCCTTACCTATAGCTGTAAGCAAGGGGTGAGAGGCTGAGAGGGCTGTGGCTACTTCAGTTGTCACTGACTTATCAGATGTGGAACCATGTTTCCTGAGTACATCTTCGATAATGTTTACAGAGAGGGGAAAAGTGCCTGCGCTAAACAAATAGTGCAGTTCCTCGAGAAACTCATCCATTTTTGTGGCTGGCACATGAGCAAAATGTTCAAGTTTGAATAAAGCTGAAGCTAAATTCTGCTGAATTGTGTCAGGCAGAGTCTTACTTAAATCCACATCTTCACTTGGAAAAGAACTGTTTATTTCCATTGCAGAGTCATCCGAGTTAAGTGCATCTTGCTCTGCATTGTCAGACAACTCTTGAGAAACTCCAGTTGAAGTCACTATGCCTGGTTTGAAATCATTTAGCGTATGGGGGTTGTGTTTCCTGTTTTTGTGAGAGTGATATGTTCCATGGATATTTGTTTTGTAATTACAATCCCTGAAAACACAGGCAACAGTTTCATGGCTCTTGAAATTAATGCTTAAATGTGAGAAAAAATCTCTCTCAGTAGAAAGACTACGACAAGTGCACAAAGGACAACTAAATGTTGTCAATTCCAGAGGCTTCTGAGAATCTGGTTTGGGATGAACTCTTGATATGTGGATGTGCAAAGCATTCAGCGTCTTGAAATTACATGGGCAATTTGAATACAGGCATGAGTAGTGTTGCCTATTGCGGTGCATTAGTCTTATATGTTTGAGAAGCTCATACCTACTCTGAAAACACACACTGCACTCCTTGCACCTCCACATAACTCAAGAGTAAGGCCTAGCCAAGCCTATCTGGATATATCACAGCTGTTTGCAAACTTCCCCTTTTCATGTCATCCTTACTTATCTACACTACCTTCACTTAGGCCTGTCACTGGCAGATGATCCCCTTTTCTGGGACACTTTTGCGAAGGGATGGCAGTTGAGGTGGATGACCCAACAAACTTGGTCTTGAATTCCTGTGATGACCAGAAAGAAAGAGAGCAATCAATGAGGGTGTACCATTTTCAAACTGTTAACAAGAACATGGAGAATACTGGATCTTTCATCTACTGTGTATACAATCACACATATTACAAAAATGCAAAAAAAAATAAAGCTGTGTGTATGTCGTCTGGCCATTTAACTAACTCTGCCACAAATCTTAAGTCTTGCAAACACTAGGACACCCAGCCTCACTTCGCTCAGTATGCAGGTTTCACCAAGTCAAATTAAGACTTTTTAAGACCACGATGGATGAAATTTAAGACCTTTTTAGGGTTTGACGCAGGGTTTAAAGCTTCAAATCTCTCCATCTAAATACTAGTAATTTTATTATTTTTATCATGACTATTCATGATTAATCACAGAGTAATATTTCTATTAATAAATTACAAAAATCTAATAGTTCGACAGCCCTACTAAATACACATACAAACACTGTACTAACTATGGTTAATCATTATTAATCACACATTTTTATCTGCTCCAAACATACCTTAAAGTAGAATTTTTCCAAATAAATAACACTAATTAATTTGAATGTGGACACATGCTCTTTTTTATTTCCTATTTTCATAGATTGAGTTAAATTATAGATTAAGCTACACAGACAGTGGATGGAAAATTATGACTACCATTCAAAATGTCTTTAAATAAACCCAATAATATCTCATTGGAAACAACAAAAAGATGTCAATAAAGTAAATCATATTCCTGACATTAAAATACAGAGTGAGGTTTAGACAAAATACTCTTCTGTTCTCTCCTTCTGTTCCCAATCTGCAACAGCAGAGGGACGTGCTGTTTCAGAGTTTGTAAGATTTTAGATTCATGGCAAAGAAAGTTAAATTGTTAGATGACAACATATTAGAGTGATTCTATAATTTAGGGTACATTTCAAATAATAAAGGGAAAAAAACACATTGCCGTTTCACTTGAAATTCTATTTGTTTCTATAGTATACCCATGGACTGTGCTAAATTCATTATTTAGCATGCTTAAGCTCTAACTTTTTTTAGATATTTAAATTAAAATATACATCTGCTTCATCATTTTGTCAACTGTGTTACAAAAAGTTGGATGTATTAAATGAAAGGCATATGATACTGAATACAGAATGGTAATTATTCAAAATTGATATTTAAAACTTTGCTCAAATTTGATGAACACACCATGGACGTGAAATGTACATTAGCTTTTTTGTGACATATATTACCATAGTTGCTTAGCTAGCATGCACACAGCATTGTGACAGTGGACAGAGCCAGGGGGGTTCTTGGTGTCTGAAACATCCGGGGCTAAGTTTAGAACATCAGGGGCTAACAGTAACGTATCCAACAGTATCCGTATCCGTCGGTATCTGAGTAACGACGCATAGGCTACTGTGCACCCAGAACTGCTCTCTTTTTTTTGGCGTTTGTGTGTGTGTGTGTTTAACCCGCGGGACTCTGTAACCTTACGCCGTGTGCACATCTTTGTCCGTTGTTTTTTCGAACCGTTTTACTCAACGCAAATCCCTGCCTCCGGCACACGCAGCGACTTTCCGTCCCTGACGGATGGATTCATGACGAATGAAATATTACGACAGAGACCGTAGCCTACATTATATATGTTACTTTAACCGGGAAAATAGCTACCCATTTAATTTGCGAGGGAAAGTGCCCATTAGCTATTTTCCCGGTTAAAGTAACATATATAATGTAGGCTACGGTCTCTGTCGTAATATTTCATTCATCATGAATCCGTCCGTCAGGGACGGAAAGTCGCTGCGTGTGCCGGAGGCGGGGATTTGCGTTGAGTAAAACGGTTCGAAAAAACAACGGACAAAGATGTGCACACGGCGTTACAAACGATGCTAATGCTGCTATGGTTAGCGAGCACACATACGAGCACACTACAAAAACATTCGGTGACGAAATTAATCGTTCGAAATCATAGAGCGGACAATAACACGTTATGTGACATTTCTGTGCAGTGGTTTATTTTTTAGTCGATGGGTAGTACAGGATTTAGCTTACCTTCTTCCACAGCGTGGCTGCTCTGCCCTCTCTCCTATCTTCCAGGCGCTCTCAGGTGCTGGAACTTCCGGAAGTAAAGATTTTAATGCACTCTCTGCTCGCGCACTACTGCCACCTTCTGCTCTGGAGTTCGCGATTTGCTATCTTACCCAAAAAGCATTAGGTTCTGTCAACATAAATGAATTTAGAAAATGTTAAGTTATTGCACATCATGCTAATATAACATTACTTAATGATGTTCAACCACAAAACATGACTATATATGGTAGAAGCTACATGTTACACATAGATTAATGTAGCAGACACCCAATTTGGCTTTTTTGAGTGACGAGCCGCCACTGGCTAATAGTGAAAAAAAATGCTGGTGGTTTGATACCTGGAGCTCAGTCTTTATATTATTACCTTATCCCACCCACATTTTGGTATTTTTCGATTTTCGAATTTCAAAAGGGGGTGAAGTCTAGCTAAAGCAGCGTGCTTTGTTACCCTTTAAAACACAAAAATCTGTTTACGGGGCATGGAGGAGAGTAAAGGAGGGGTGCATTTTTTGAGTATTGGGACGCAGCTCAGTTGTCACTCCCAATTTTCATTCACACAGGTCAGAGGTATGACGGGGCTATCATCATGCCTCCTGCATTAAACGGACTGCAGGCTAAAATGAGAGGTTTTCCCCAGTGCACTGGTTTGTAGATTGCTACGACCATAATTTTACGTTACAGGATAATTCAGTTTCTTTCTGACCCTTTTTTACGAACTATTTCCACCATTCTGATCGGTAATATAATAATAATAATTTGTCACAACTTTCTTTTTTGAACCCCGGGAACCGTTCCATTCTGCTTTATGCTGCGTTCACACAGCGGGCGGTAGACGGCAGGATGGTAGATGGCACAATGGCAGGGACGTAGTTCACGGTACAGAAATATCCGTCGCGGTAACGTATTCTTTATATCCATTGCCATATTTATGGTCCGCGCGAAACACATTACCGGTGTACCAAAGAGCGCCTTTGCAAAATAGACTGCGACCGAAAGTGTATTTATACATTGTGTGTGTGTATTACTGCCTTGTTTCAGTCTGTGTCTTCATAAATGGGCAGTGTGTGTGTATGTATCATAATGTCAGCTAGTTTAGGTAGCTTCGCTAGCTAGTTAGTTACACCTCAAATCATACACTGAAAAGCTTCTGAAAATACAGCTAATAATAACATGCACCTGCAATCTGCATGTCAGTGCTTACAACATTCCATGCTGCATCCTTTTTGTCAAGATCTCTGTATTTTTAAAAACTTTTTGGTTCGATATTTCCTTCCACCTCTCGTTTTCTACCACGAAGTTGCACAAACTTCTCATCCATTTTGAAACGGACCACTTCCGTTCGATTGGCACGTGACCCTACCGCCACGGTAGACGGCAAAAATAAGAATATTTTCTATTCCGACGGCAAGTTCGTCCTGCCGTCAGTCGACTGCCGCCTTTGTCTCATTGAAAACAATGACATCCGGTTTCATCCTGCTGTCTACCGCCCTGAACGGCCCATTACAATGTCCATTGGAGCATATTTAGCTAACGTTACAGGTTCAATTTGCCTCAGTTTATATATAAACCTCTAATTTGGAAGGGAAAACGAGTGTGAACATTTTTTATTAAACCAAAATAAAAAAATGTATATATTTAGTTGAACTTGCAACACCATCGTACTTGCCTATTCTGCGTGCACTAAAATGTATTGTTTCCAGTAGCTGAAGGATCGTCCCAGACTCACAAAGCATTTCTAGACACACAGTCACACTAATGTCAATTAAACTTTTTATAAATTATGTGTGTTGGCTGCCATGTCGATAGAAGAAAAAAAAATCTTCTTGCAGTGGAATCGCTTAAATAATTAGCCTATCAATATGACGTGAAAATGTCATCGTATCTAAATAACTCACATTTTCTGGAGTGTTATTGGGGGTGTGGTTTTTCCTACATAGTAAATTATTTGGCGGCCGCCAAAATGTTTTCACGGACCGCCAAAAGGAAATCACGACCACCAAAATGAGAATAATTGCAAAAACTGACATCCGAATGTTTGAAGCCCTAAATTCTGAAAAGGTAAAAGCTTTAACAAGTTCATGCAATGTTTTAACAGAAGGTAGTATTGATAGTAGATTGTTGTTTCACCAGCTTTACTGAAGGGATAAACTGTCTACTTACTATTTTACCACACCAACACTATAGGCTGCTATCTATTTTATCTCAGCAACACAGCTACAATCAAACAGTATTCCTTAGCAACACCATAGGCTACTATCTAACGGTATTTTACCTCTGTGACATTCAACACTAGTTGTGTGCTATTAAAATAAGTGGTGTAATATTCAAATGTTATAAACCCTAAACTCCTAAACACGACCCTCTTGTACTAAAAAAACTGTATTTACGCTGAAATGAATGCAAAAACTTTGCCAGTATTTAACTTATCATGTTCACATGGATAAAAGTAATGTGATTACTCCAAAAGGCGTGTTTATATGATTCTCACCATAATCGACTAAAAAAAAAAGGTAGCTCCTAACTGCTTCCAGTTGTAAGGACAAAACTGATCTGTTCGTCAAAAAGTATTATTAGGGGTCCAAGCAGCGAAGCTGCTGGAACCCTATTATACGATACGATACGATATATTTTTATTCATACCAGCCAATGGTCAATCAGGTATCATACAGTTCATGTAGTAATCAATTGAGGTAGTATGAAAAGGAAAACCCCAAAATAAGCTGCAGCCGCTGCTTTTAAGAGGGGAACCCAGCAAAATCAAAACAAATTAATACATCTATAAAAACAAAACATGTTATATGAGACATGACACAGGGCAAGACATAGTACAATATAATATAATAGTACAGAGAGGGGTGTAACTTTCTGTAGACAATCATCAGTTATATGAGGACAAGAGTTTCTTTTTTACATTTCTTTTAAAGAGGGAGACAGACTGGGACATTTTTATGGAGTCATCGAGCTCGTTCCATATTTGCGGACCCCTGCACAGTACACTCAGGCTGGTACATTTTAGCTTTCGTTTTTTCCCTTTGATTAAATGTTTATTTCTGGTGACGTGTGTATGCAGGGGACGGTAGATAGGGACAAGCTCGTTTAACCGATGGTTTGTCCTGTGCACTACTTGATACATGATAGTAGCATTTTCATACACATTCAGCTCTGCAAGCTTTAATAGTCCAAGGTTGCTAAATAAAGGTCCAGTAGGCTCTCTGTAGTCAGACCATGATATGGCGCGTATTACTTTATTTTGTAATGTCTGTAGTTTTTTAATGTAACTGGGAAAGGTGTTGGACCATATGATGTTGCAGTAATTTAAGTGAGGTTCAAATAGGGATTTATATAAGGTGAGCAGGGCTGAATGTGGGAGACAGTGTCTTAATTTAAAAAACAAGCCAACGTATTTAGATAGTATTTTTATAAGATGATCAATATGGTACTTGAAATTCAAGAATTGGTCGATGTGGACCCCCAGGAATTTTGTGGAAGCTACTCTATTGATTTCTTGCCCATTTATTGCAAGACGGATAAACTCTGTGTGTTTTATTTTTATTAGAGCAAAATACTATATAATTAGTCTTTTTTATGTTGAGAGAGAGTTTATTACATCGGAACCAGGTATCCACCTTCTCCATCTCTCTATTTACAATTTCTTGAAGTAGAAATGGATCTTTGGATGACAGAAGCAAATTTGTATCATCAGCAAAAAGTACTTTATGTAGGATTTGAGAGGAGTTGACAAAATCATTGGTGTATAAGATGAAGAGGAGAGGCCCCAAAATTGAGCCCTGGGGGACCCCATAGTTAATGAATTTGTTTTGAGAATTTTGACCATTTATACTTACATATTGTTGTCTTCCATATATGTAGCTTTTAAACCAATTAAGAGCCATGCCTCTGACACCGTAGCAGTTTAATTTGGTTAGAAGAATCTCAAAGTCAATGCAATCAAATGCCTTAGACAGGTTGAGGAAGATGCCAATGGAGAGGTCACCTTTATCAATGGCATCATTGATGTTTTCCTGTAGGTCAAGAACTGCCATACATGTTGTGCTTTTTTTCCTGAAGCCATATTGTGAGGAGTCCAGAATATTTAATTTATCTATGTAACTACTCAGTCTGGTATAGACAATTTTCTCAAACACCTTAGAAAGTGAAGGCAGTATGGATATTGGTCTATAGTTGTTCTTGTCATTTTTATCACCCGTCTTAAAAACTGGAACGATTCTTGCGATCTTTGACTTGTTAGGTACGATACCAGTGAGAAATGACAAATTTATACAATGAGCAAGTGGGTCAGCAATTTCATTTGCGGTTGCTTTTAAAATTGAGCTACAGATATCATCCGCTCCAGCTGTGCGTGAGGTTTTCATGTTTCTGATGGTTTTTTCAATTTCATTTCTATCAGTTGGTGACAGGAAAAATGAATTTAGGGGACTACCTTGCAGGTATTGCCTGAAGCAGGCACCATGGGGTTGGGCAATGTTGTTTGAGAGGTTTTCACCAATGGAGATAAAATGGGTATTCATGTTATCAGCAAGGTTAATAAGGTCAGTGACATCTGCATTTCTGCAGGAACCTCTGTGATTCACCTCAGTGTTAATGTCTGGGAGCACAGTAGTTTTGTGGCTCCTGCCAAGGAGTTTATTTAGCACCTGCCAGGTTTTCTTAGAGTCACCTTGCGACGCATTTAGGAGTTCTATGTAGTGACCTCTTTTGGCCTTACGTATCATGTGTGTGAGTTTATTCCTAAAGTGTGTGTATTTTTCCTTATTTGTGTCACTTTTGTTTATAATATAATGCTTATAAAGTCTATTTTTATGATTAATAGACTTTAGAATGCTCTTGGTAAGCCAAGGGTTTTGATTTCTAGCACTGCTCACAACAGGCTTCTCTGGAATAGAGCACTGGATGGAATGTGTAAGCTCATCAATCAAGGTGTTGTATGCAATATCAGGGTCCCTACAATCATAGACACAATCCCATGATTTGGCTTGTAGATTTTCACATAGTTTCAGCAGAGTTCTATTATTTAAAATTTTAACATTGTTTTTTTGAAATGACATTTCATGTTTAGTACCAATATCAATAAATAATACAATTGGGAAATGGTCAGTTATATCAGAGTGCAACACCCCAGATTTGATACATCCACTAAAGATATTTGTGATAATATTGTCAATAATCGATGTGCTCGATGGTGTTACTCGGGTGAAAATGTTTATGGTGGGAAAGAAAGAATTAGCCTGTAGTGTGTTGATAAAATCATGTTTTGCAGTATAATTTTTTGAAATATCAATATTAAAGTCTCCAAGAATTATACAGTCCCTATTTTTGCTGTTTATAGAAAATAACAGCTCGTCCAGTTTCATCCCAAAGATCCCAATATCAGAATCGGGGGCGATAGATCACCCCAATTACAAGCTTTTTGGCATTAGGCCTACAGGTGTTTATTTCAACAAAGAGAGAGTCGGAGTGACCATTATCAATGACCAGATTATCACAAACATTTACAAGATATTTAGAGTTAATATATAAACAGACACCACCACCAATTTTATCAAGTCTATTTTTGTTAAATAGTTTATACCCGTCCATGTTTAATGAGTCCATATGTGATCTCTCATTTAGCCACGTCTCACTGCAACCCAACACATCAAAGCCACATTCTGTGGTGGACAAGAGAGCGAGTAGATCTTCATAATGTTTATTCAGACTTCTAATATTTATATGCATGAATGAATAGTTATCATCCTTATTAATGTATTTAATCTGGTCTGGGAGGTAGCTTTTACACTTAAGCTGCTCGTCCATGCAATGCCCGTCATCTCCATTACTTAAATCATCAAAACCCATAAATAGTCTAACAATAATATTGAATGACTGTCGATTTTTTTATCTCCACCTTTCCATATCCTTCCCTGTACAGTTGGTACACATACACATATAATGGCTAGGATTCTTTTTGTTTTCTTTTTTTCTCCCGTTTCACCAAAAATTCCCGTGAGCTGGTTTGGCCTAGAATCACCAAACTTGGTAGGCTTGTTGGGATTGCTGAACTCTTGGATGCTTTAAATTCTGACACAGATTGAACACGTGGTGCACTGTAGTGACACGCCCACTGCTGACGCCCCGTGACCGAGAGTCACAAAATTTGGTGTACAGGTCCCTCTGCTCACGACGAACAAATTTGCCTCAAGGACCCATAAAGTCGGCCATATTGGATTTTCCGCTAATTAGCATTTTTTTGTAAAACACTTAAAATGCTAAAACTGCTACAAAACTTGACCGATTTGCACAAAACTTGGATTTACACCCTCTATAGACCATGCTCCATAAAAGTTATATACTGAATTTTTATATGTTAAAAGATGGCCGAATGACAAGCTAATTTATTTTCAGTGGGCGTGGCTTATGACAAAAATGCAAATAATTCCAAAACCGTTTAACAGAAAGTTAAGAGCCACATCAAGACTTCAGCCCTGCCATTGTATCCCAATAAATCCACGTGGTGGCGCTATAGAGATCCAAATATAAAAATATTTAAGAATTCAATAAAAATCACTGTTCCTTTGCAGAGATTTCAAACTTGCTACACTGACAAAAGCCCTGATTTGGAAGATAGATATGTCCTACATCATTTTGTTTTAAATTTACTCATCTATTACTTTTCTGTGTTTTGCATTAACCACTTGGCTGATTCATATGAAATTTAGCACATAGTTAGAAGGTATCATCAGACAAGCCCTCACCGAATTTGGTGGTGATAGGCCACGTGGTAGCGCAATTTTGACATTGACACGCCCACTGCTGATGCCCCGTTTGACCTAGAGACACTGGATTTGGTGGACAGGTCCCTCTGCTCATGACGAACAAATTTGCACCCATAAAGTGCACCATATTGAATTTTCCGCTAATTAGCATTTTCTTTAAAACACTTTTAAAAAAATGATAAAACTGCTACAAATGTTGACCGATTTGCACAAACTTTGGTGGACAACCTCCTTAGACTACGTTTTATAAAGGTTATATACAGAATTTTGATATGTTAAAAGACAGATGAATAAAAAGCCAATGAATACAGTCAAGCCAGAAAGTCTGCCCACCCCTTTCACCTTCTCCACGTTTTATTACATTACAGACATATTCTACAATAGATTGAGTTCATTTTTTGTCTCAGAATTCTACACAAAATAGCCCATAATGACAAAGTGAAAACATGTTTTTAGAAATTTTTGCAAATGTATTAAAAATCGAAAACTCTCATTTACATAAGTATTCATACCCTTTGCTTTAACATATTTTTAAAGTTTCATATTTAATATTTGGTTGCATATGTTACTTCTTGAAGTCTGTGACCCATCAACATCAAAAGACTCTGAATATCTTATTTCCAGGTACTGTTACAAGCGATACTATAAGCTCTCTGCATTTGAATGGATCTCTATGGGAATTGGGGGGTGAGACTAGATTCAGCTGTAAATTACACTGGTACAGTATGGAAAACATGGCTGGCTAAATGGCTGTAAGTCATCAAGGGTCTGAGCTATCGAACGAGCCCCAAACCATCACTCTGTTGCTAGATATGGAGTAGATGTGGATGGATCACTACAAGGGTTATTTCTCCTGACTCATTTTCCTCTACGGATAAAAAAGTCAGGAGAAACAACCCTTACCAAAATAAGTTTGTATCATCAGCAAAAGTAACAAATATCAATGTATTAGATACTCTACAAATATAATTTAAATAAAGTATAAATAATTTGGGTCCCAATACCAGGTTACTCTTCTAGAGTGTAATTCAGTATTATTTATTTTTACATATTGAAACCTATTATTTAAAAAACTTCTTAACCAGTGCTGTGTGACACCTCTTATACCATAGCGTTCCAATTTCTGCAGAAGCAAGGAATGATCGATTGTGTCAAACGCTTTATGTAAATCAATAAATACACCTAAATAAATGTTTTTTTAAATCTCAAAAAAGCATAGCTAAATGTCTTGTCCATTGTCCATTTACTTGGTCTTGGTTATTAAGCAAATCAATTGTTGAACTGACAATCAGGCAAAAAATCAGGCAGTGCCAGCTAACAAAATTACATCCTGAGGACATCCTCTAAATGGACCACAAAGTTATTAGGACGTTGAAAATTAACGCTCTCCGGTCGTTATTTTGTAGGGGTCCTTTGATGTCCTGGGGACGTTTTTCTTAATGTCAAAACGATGTTTTCAGGTCATACGACGTCGTAATAACTTTGTGGTCCATTGATAAGATGTTAAGAAAAACGTCTCCAGGACATCAAAGGATCCCTACAAAATAATGCCTGGAGAACGTTAATTTCCAACGTCCTAATAACTTTGTGGTCCATTTAGAGGACGTCCTCAGGACGTCATTTTGTTAGCTGGGTAGCTCGCCTTTTCATAAACATGCACAACGAAAGTGTTATCTGATAGAACTTCCCGCTTGTAGTTGAGCAGTGATTGGTGATTAGTAAAGATTTTAGATATCCGACTAGCCTACCCTTTCTTTCTTTTTTTTCAAAACTATATTCAACAAGAGATACATTCATAGACATAGAACACAGCCAGGGGTACATATATTAAACTAAACTAAATAATGGACAGTCAACAGTTTTGATTGCTTTCTTGTTTTTAGAAAATTATATTGTTTTCAAAAGTTAATTAATATGTTTATGAATGATATTTTTCTAAAAAGTAAAATAAGGTTAAAAATACATCTTCAAGGGTATTATTGTAATGCATAAAACCAAAAATAATGTTTTATGACGGTCATATTGTAACGTTCTTCTGTGACTAAGATAGGACCAAAAGAGAACATTTCTCAAAGTACTGTGATGGTCATGTTTGTAACACTGTACCATGAACAAGGTAGGACCAAAAGAGAACGTTTCTCAAAGTGCTGTGATGGTCATATTGTAACGTTCCATGAACAAGGTAGGACCAAAAGAGAACGTTTTTGAAAGTACTGTGATTTTCATATTGTAACATTCTTTTGTGACTAAGGTAGGACCAAAAGAGAACGTTTCTCAAAGTGCTGTGATGATCATGTTTGTAACTTGGTTCCATGACCAAGGTAGGACCAAAAGAGAACGTTTCTCAAAGTACTGTGATGGTCATATTTGTAACGTTCTTCTATGACCAAGGTAGGACCAAAAGAGAACGTTTTTGAAAGTATTGTGATGGTCATATCGTAACGTTCTTCTGTGACTAAGGTAGGACCAAAAGAGAACTTTTTTCAAAGTACTCTGACGGTCATATTGTAACATTCTTCAGTGACCAAGGTAGGACCAAAGGAGGTGGTTTTTTAAAGTACTGTGATGGTCATATTTTAACGTTCTTTTGTGACTAAGGTAGGACCAAAAGAAAACATTTCTCAAAGTACTGTGATGGTCATGTTTGTAACGTTACTCTGTCACCATGCTAGGACAAAAAGAGAATGTTACAAAAGGTCATATGAAGGTCTTCCTTTAAATGTTATGATACAACATTCAGGAGACATGTTTATAACATTTTAACATCCAGAGCACGTTCTCAGGACGTTTTCAATATAACGTCAGAAATTTACCTATAGAGAACGTTACCGAACGTCCTCAGGACGTCATTTGTTTGCTGGGGTTAGACAGAAACAAATTGAGAGTGATCATCCATTAATGTAAGATTAGCTTGTTACTACAGAAGGCCTATTTTACAGCCGACAGTGCGATCACTGCCAAAAATATATGATGAGATGCTATGCTTACCTGCCAGTTTTAAAATGTAGATAGCCTTTCCGTTGTAGGCTAGCTCAAAAAACGTTGTGCCTCATGAGCTTTTCCAGAGCCTAGGCTATGTCCTTCTTTTTGTCAAAGTATTTTCTTCGGGTTTAAAATTCTTGATTTGTGACATGGGGACAATTTCTTGTCCACAAATCTAACCAACGTAATGTAGAATGGTGTATATATATACTCAGACGTTAAAGAGGGCTTTGACACATTCTTTGTACCTAAAAAGAATGTAATCTACGAGAGAGCTAAATTTAACCAGCGAGTGCAACAGCCTAATGAAACGGTGGATTCCTTTATCACAGTGTTGTATGGATTAGCTGAACATTGCAACTATGGACAGCTGCGTGAGGAGCTGATCCGTGACAGGCTAGTTGTGGGTCTGAAAAATATTGGGCTGTCTGAAAAGCTACAGCTAGACAAGGACCTGACGCTTGAGACTGCCATTAGAAAAGCGCGGCAATCCGAAGAAGTGTCTGATTTGAGAGGTGAAAGCAGCAGTGCAACTAAATGCTCCAATGTGGACGCTGTTTATGCTAAAAGCCACAGAAAGCCAAAATTCTTCAAAAAGCCACAGACACAAGACAAGGGGAGGTTCAGTGCACGGCCTGACTCGAAGGCTTGTGGAAGATGTGGGAAAATGCCCTCACACCAAAAATTGGAATGCCCTGCTAAAGATGTAGTGTGCCAGAGTTGTGGGAAAAAGGGACATTATGGCAGAGTCAATGCAAGGTCTGTGCACGCGGTCACTGCGGATGATCCCAGCTTTTTCCTAGGAACAGTAGAGGCTGGAGAAGACCCGTGGTTAGTACAGCTTCATGTGAGAGAGAAAGTGGTGTGCTTCAAAATAGATACTGGAGCAGATGTCACAGTCCTCCCAGCGGAAGTGTACTTTAACATAACAGAGGGGCAAAATGAAGAGAGCCTTGCAGTGGCGACACGGCCTTTGTTAGGGCCAGGAGGCACGGAAACCTACCAAACCTGCCACAGAGGACATTTACATTGTGAAAAACCTACACACTGCACTATTAGGTAGGCCTGCCATAACAAAGCTTCAGCTAGTGTCCAGGGTGGACAGCATCAGTTGCAACAGTTGTACCCAAAGTTGTGTAGCGGGTTAGGTCTTGTGCAGAGGCCATACACAATTAGGCTGAAGCCAGATGCCGTGCCCTACTCTCTACAGTCACCACGCAGAGTCCCTCTACCCCTCATGGGTAAAGTAAAAGAGGAGATAGACCGTATGGAGAAGCTGGGGGTCATCAGCAAGGTTGAAGAGTCAACTGATTGGTGTTTCGGGATGGTGGTGGTTCCGAAGAAAACAGGCGCAGTTCGCATTTGTGTGGACTTCACAAACATGAACAATGCAGTGTGTTGGGAAAAATACATCTTGCCATCGGTGGAACACACTCTGGGCATGCTAGCTGGCGCCACCGTGTTCAGTAAGCTGGACGCAAATATGGGATTTTGGCAGATACCATTAACAGAAACGTCTGCAAAATACACCACATTTAATCACTCCTTTTGGGCGGTATTGTTTTAATCGCCTACCCTTTGGCATAGCCTCAGCCCCAGAGCACTTTCAAAGGATGATGGTGACAGAAGTGACCTGTGGCCTGGAAGGGGTGCTATGTCAATGGATGACATCCTTGTCTGGGGACAGATACAAGAGGAACATGATGCGCGGCTACATGCGGTGCTGGAGAAAGCACAGGAGGCCGGCATCACACTCAACCCAGAGAAATGTGAGTTCACACGCCACACAGTCAAATTCCTGGGTCATGTGATTTCATCAGAGGGAGTGCAGACAGATCCAGAGAAGACGAGAGCGGTACAGGAGATGGAGAAGCCAAGAAATGTCAATGAACTAAGAAGTTTTCTGGGCATGGTCAATCAGCTAGGACGATTCCTACCAAACCTAGCGGAGAAAGACAAGGTGCTGCGGGACTTGTTGTCCAAAAAGAACCATTGGTACTGGGGCACAGAGCAGCAGGCAGCCTTTTATCGTTTGAAAGAAGAGCTTTCATCCACTCCAGTGCTCACACTATACAACCCAAACAGTGAACTGAAAATCTCTGCTGATGCATCTTTTTTTGGCCTGGGGGGAGTCCTGCTGCAGAAGAGTGACACAGTGTGGTCACCTGTGGCATATGCATCGCGGTCAATGACCCCAACTGAGCAGCGGTATGCTCAGGTGGAAAAAGAGGCACTGGCATCAACGTGGGCATGCGAGAGATTCAGCAGTTTCATCCTCGGCAGACACTTCGAGCTGGAAACCGACCATAAGCCGCTGTTGAGTTTACTGGGAGAGAAACCACTAGATGAGCTACCGCTAAGGATCCAAAGATTTCGGATGAGGCTTATGAGATATAGTTACACAGTCACACATGTCCCTGGAAAAAACCTATGGACAGCCGACACCCTATCTCGCGCTCCTCTGAAAGATATCAGAGCGCAAGCTGATGCAAGCCTATTGGAGGACACCAACATTTATGTGGACTCTGTCATCAACAACTTACCTGTCAGTGGAGACTATCTGGGAAACCTTTGTGAGCAGTTGGCAGCTGATGGCCCGTGCTCTGCACTGATGGAGTATTGCAAAGACGGCTGGCCAGACAAAAGCAGACTTCAAGGAGTGTTGAGACACTACTGGGCTGAGAGAGCGGTGCTGACTGTGCAGGATGGGTTGCTCCTGCGGGGAACAAGGCTGCTCATTCCATCAACCAAGAGAGATGACGTGCTGGGAAAACTACATGAGGGACACCTGGGAGTGACTAAATGTAGAGAACGAGCCAAGGAGACAGTATGGTGGCCAGGACTCAGTGGCCAGCTGAATGATCTGGTGCTGAGGTGTAGAACCTGCATCCACGAGCGAACAAATGTCAGAGACCCACTGATGCCGACCAAGACGCCAGACAGGCCTTGGCAGAAATTAGGAGCTGACCTGTTTACACTCAAAAACACGAGTTATCTATTAGTAGTAGATTACTTTTCTAGATATGTGGAAATTGCACAGCTGACACCCACAAGGTCTACGGATGTAATAGTGCACCTTAAGTCCATGTTCGCACGTCATGGCATCCCTGAACTACTCCTGACTGACAATGGGCCACAGTTTTCAGGTAGTCACTTCACAGCCTTTGCAGCAGACTACGGGTTTTTACACACCACAAGCAGCCCCAGGTTTCCTCAGAGCAATGGTGAAGCGGAACGTGCGGTGCAAACGGTGAAGAATCTGTTGAAGAAAGCACCCGACCCGTATCGTGCGTTGCTGGCTTACAGGGCAACCCCTCTGCAGAACGGCTACAGCCCAGCTCAGCTGTTGATGGGGCGCCGTTTGCGCACTACGGTCCCTACCCTTCCAGCCCTCTTGACTCCAGCCTTGCCTGACTACAAGTCTGTGGATGCCAAAGAAAGGGAGAAGAGGTACAAGGATTCAAGAAACTTTGACAGGAGACACAGAGTGAGAAATCTGGAGCCACTTCTGCCTGGAGAAGATGTGTGGATTACGGATGCAAAAGTCCAGGGCACAGTGATATCTACACACAGTACTCCTCGTTCTTATCACGTCCTAGTGCCTCAGGGCACACTGAGAAGAAATCGGCATCATCTGGTGCCATTGCAGGATAACGGTGAGGACGTCAACACTGAAGAGCCTACAGTGGAAGGTCCACTGACTCATCCACAGCCAAGTCCACCAGAGACTATCTCACCCAACAGACAGGTCCCCACAGACTCTGTTAGAACTAGGTCTGGAAGACAGGTTGTAAAACCAAAGAGACTTGATCTGTGAAAATTTTAATAGTTTTGTTGTAGTTATTTGAAAAGCAAGAGTGTAGTTTGCTTTAGAACGCACTACACACTAGGTTACAGGTTAATGATAACTATAATGTTAAGATTTGTTAAAATACTAGAGCAGGGACAGGTCTTCCAGCATAAGGGCAGAATAAACCTGCAGAGACAAAGGTAGTCCACCCTTTGTTCTCAAAGAAAGGGAGATGTGGTATTGTGCAATAGTATTAGGGTAATTACAGTAATGTGTTTAAGGGTTGACGCTATTAAGTGCTTAGCTGTAGAGTTTGTTTTAGGTACCTGATCTCCCACGGAGAAGCGATAAAAGAAATATAAGAGAACGTCAAACCAGCTCATTATATTAACAGAATAATGTGACACTTGGGTATAATCTTTTCGGTTAAAAAAACAAACAAACAAACTAAAAAACGATTACATATCTAGGCTCTACCGCGTTGGGCATATCACGAAAGCCTTGGGTTTCTACCACGTTGTATAGGCGCAAATCTTTTGACTTTTGAGATTAAGTATGCTATAGATTTAGTTGTGTTATGTTTCTGTCATATTTATGCCACGTTTTATGTTTAGTGTTTGTCAGTTTATTTTCTGTTCATGTCATGCTTGTGTTCTGTTTATGTTACTGTAGTATCGTTGCTTATTTCCATTCAGGCAACAGACACCAACTGGTAGTTTGTTCACTTTTATTAACAGCCTTCAACGTAACAGGCGAGGTACACACAACATGGCCGGAAGGCAGCCGGCTTCATCAGAGTGAGAGGGTAAGGGTGGGTTGACCTAGAGTCCCTTGATAGAGAGAGTAGCGACAACTCACGATTTGACGCCATTTTGAGTCCATTCAGTGCGGAGCCGCCGTATGGCGCGAGTGCATTGAACCGTGTATTCCATTATGTTCTCTATGTATGAGAGATGGGAATGGTCTTTTCCATGTTGATAATGAACAAATTATATGAAGATGACAAAATAGAAGATTTATGACAACTAAGAGCCATATGATAAAGAAGAATCACAGAGCTGGTTGTGATTTAACAGTCACAGACATTTAGAACCATGACAAAGAAGGAATTAACTAGACAGGTACTCGAAATGAACCTGCGAATTACAAATAGGAACACGTTGGATAGTGGTGCAATGTGATATTGTTTTCATGCTAAACTAGATGCCGTGCATGCCAAAGGGGGAAAATAAATCGTTGGTATAACTAGGGATGTTCCTAACGACTAATTTCCCTGACGGTTAAACGGAAATTTAAACTTAGATTAGTCGACGAAAAAATATTGCGTATATTATAAGAGCCATTTGAAACCGTTAAGCACATACTTCAATAACCAAATCATATTTTAAATGCGGCTGAAATGTGTGGCACTTTGCGCCTTGCATTATGAACATTGCACATTATCCTACAAAACATGACAACAACTCACTAAATATAAGTTAACAAATAACATTTATTGAAAACAATATTCAACGTAACAAAACATTTTTAGGAAACGTGCCTGATTATTACAACGGCATTTTCATTGGGTGAACGCGATCGCATAGCAAATACAGAAAAAATAATAATCGGTCATCAGAAAAACTACCAATAATAGGCCCACAAAAAAATAACAATTAGGCCTACTGATCGACTTGACATTAGATTAGTTTTATTGGCCTATTCAACAACGCGATAGGCCTACTTACTCTTTCCATCTCGCTTGTTTAACTTGCAGGGCGAACAAGCTAATGCGTTTTGTTTTTTTCCTTCGTTTAAAATTTTTTAAAATTTAGTTTAATCGGGCGTTAACATTAGTAACGGATGCTCGTTTTTTTTATAAAGCAACATTTGACCAGGAAAACATGACATTTCAGTGCAAATTATGTCAATATGTAATTTAAATGTGTACATTAATAAAAATAATGTTTAACCGACGAGTATTTCTGGTGCCGACTAGCGAGGGTAGCAACGTTTAATCGACTAGTTGACTAAACGCGCACATCCCTAGGTATAACCTACTCTTAAAAGCTAGGGTTTATTTATTTATTTATTTATTGCATTTCTTTACCCAGGGTATGCCCAAACAGTTAAAAACTGGTTTCCATTGGGGCCCTGCATTCATTTAAAGACTACATACGTACTGTACTACATGCAATTAAAAATAAAAACCAAATTTAAATTTAACAAACACTCAAGCCGTCAAGGCATTACAAATATGTCCATAATTTTCTTAATTACGCATGGAAAGGTAGAGGGTGTTTTCTCTTGTCTTAAACCATACTCCATAATAATGACATCACAAAAGTACAAATATGTGCATGTTAATTCAATACGCATATGGGACCATTACCACTGACCTGGCAGAGAACTGAGGAAGAAGTTGCTTTCCATCCAACACGACTGACTCTGTTCTCCCAGATTTCCCGTCTTTTTGCATCTGATGGAAATCTATCTACCTTGAATCCCTTCTCCGTTCTATTTGTGCACCCACAAGCGCTACAACCTGTCATTTTGTCGTAAAATCGATATGCGTCCGATCCCGATCCTGTCCGCGATGGACTCAAAATGGCTCCACGCAATCACGTGACTAGATTTTTCCGGACCCTCTATGTCGCTACTCTCTCTATCAAGGGACTCTAGGTCAACCCACCCTTACCCTCTCACTCTGATGAAGCCGGCTGCCTTCCGGCCATGTTGTGTGTACCTCACCTGTTACGTTGAAGGCTGTTAATAAAAGTGAACAAACTACAAGTTGGTGTCTGTTGCCTGAATGGAAATAAGCAAAGATATCACATATGGCGACGAGGATTAACCGGAAGAATGTTCGGCAGAAAGTTGTGTGAGTTTTGAGTGTAAATATTTAGCTTACCGAGTGAAGTGTGGCTAACTATGCTAAAGCTAAGGCTATCGCCGTAACAGGGATATTGACGTTGTGCGGCAAGCTAGAAGCTGGGCGCTCTCTTTATCGAGAAGTTAACAAAGAAAAAGACACATGGCTGCTACAGTGGGATCGGTGGCACCTTTTGACAACAAGTCGCAGAGCTGGGAGGAGTACTGCGAGATCTTACATCACTTCTTTGTGGCGAACGACATTGATGATGCAGGGAAGAAGAGAGCCGTGCTACTGAGCTGTGTGGGCGTGCAGACCTACACGCTGATGAGGAACCTGCTGAGTCCGCAGCGACCAGGGGACCGTTCGTACGATTAACTTATGGGGTTGTTAAAGAACCATTTCAACCCGAAGCCGAGTGAGATAGTGCAGCGGTGGAAGTTCAATACCAGGAGCAGAAATTCTGGTGAAAGTGTAATCGAGTATGTGGCAGAGCTAAGGAAGCTTGCACTGGATTGCAACTTTGGAGATACTCTGACGGTGATGTTGCGGGACAGATTAGTCTGTGGGATAAATGATGACCGCATACAGCGGCGGCTGCTGTCGGAGGAGGGTTTGACTTTTGACACTGCGCTGAGGCATGCGCAAGCAATGGAGGCTGTGAATAAGGACATTAAGGACTTGAACAGCATGAGAGATGAGGCTAAATGGAGCAGAGCGACAGGCTCCATATGCAAAGTGTCTGATACACGCACAAAAGAGCAGTTTGGACATGGAAAGTGCTACAGGTGTGGTGGAATGAACCACATGGCCAACGAATGCAGGTTTGCAGGTGAAAAGTGTCATAACTGTGGGAAAGTGGGGCACATCAAAAGAGCCTGTAGGTCAAGACCAGTTGATAAAGGTAATAAAAAGCTGAAAGGGGGAGTGAAAAACAGGATAAGAGAGCAAATTTCATGCAAGAAGACGGAGATGACAGTAGTAGTGATGAGGTTTTGTCTATTTACAGAATAAATAGTACTGAGATGACCATGTATAATATGCATGAAGATATAGTCATTCCCAGAGAAGAGCCCATCAAGAAAGAACTAAATGTAAATGGCAAAAGAGTAACCTATGAGGTAGACATTGGTTGTGGATTGACCATAATGTCAAGGGGAGCTTTCCACAACTTATGGAGTGTACAGAAGCCTAGACTACTGAAGTGTAAGATAAACCTGAAGACATACGGTGGTCACAGGGTGAAAGTACTTGGGGCATCAAAACTAACAGTGGAGTACCAAGGTATTTCCAAGGTGTTACCAGTAGTAGTAGTCAAAGGCTCAGGACCAAGTCTAGTGGGACGGGGTTGGATAAAAGCTCTAAAAATACCAATAGGCTGGCAAGAAGTACACAAGATGGAGGATAGATTGGCTACACTACAGGAAGTGCTCTCAAGGCATGAAACAGTGTTCAAGGATGAGCTAGGGATGTTAAAAGGATTCACTGCTAACATACATGTTGCCCGTGATGCCACCCCATGCTTTTATAAGCCAAGATCAGTACCGTTTGCGATGGAAAAAAAAGTGGAACGTGAGCTGGAGAGACTGGAAAATGCAAAAATCATAGAACCAGTGAAATTGAGACGTAGTGCGTGGAGGGTTGGACCCAAGAAGCACGACTCAGAACATCAGATGTAATAAATACCCGCAAGGGTTTTATTAAGGAAAGTCCAGTAATCGTTGTCTTAGCACAAGCAAAGGTCATACACAAAAAGATCCAGCCAATAAACAAAAGTACCGAGGGAGAAGGCAGTCTCGTCGTCGGTAAGCCAGGCAGTAGTTCGGAACCAGGAAGGCAATCAGCGTGGCAGAGGTACAAAAGGGAGAAGGCAAAAGAATAGTCGAAAAAACAAGCAGGGTCAGACCGGAGTCCTCGCCGCGTGGCAAAAGTACAAAATCAGCAAGCAGGAATCGTGGTCAGGACAGGCAGTGAAAACAAAAGGCTGGCAGTAAACAGTGGTCAAAAAACAGGCTTGGATCAAAACAGGAAATCAGAATGCGTAGACTTGACAAATGCTTAAGAGTGCTAGTGAGGCAACAATTTCGCAAGGACATGACATGAACACTGATCTTATATGCAGGTGTAGACAGGTGCAGACACTTAGCTTGAGAGCAGCAGGAAATTCACAACAGCTTGAGAAAATGACACGTAACGAGGCAATTAGTAAATTGTTAGTAGTTAACCTATCCTGACCTAGCGTTAGTAAATTAGTAATTAACATGTACGAGAAACATAAGGTAAACATGAACACATGGTTAGATAGTTAGTATTACCCAATCCTGATCTAATGTTAGTATATTAGTAATTAGACAAGGGAGAATGAAACAATTAGGGAAGCGTGAGTGACAGCAAGAGAAGAAACAGCATGAACGCAAGGCTGCGGAAAAACATGGAAATATGTATGCAAACTAATAAACTATGACAGAACGTGAATACAAATAAGGGCGTGACATAACAATAAACATAAAACATGGCGTGGAATGGTTAGAACAGTAACAGTACCCCCCTCTTAACGACCGACTCCTGGCGGTCCATGGTGCTTATCAGGGTGGTCTCGATGAAAGTCCTTAATGAGGCTGCGGTCCAAGATAAGGCTGGGAGCGATCCAGGAACGCTCCTCTGGACCGTAGCCCTCCCAGTCGACCAGATACTGGAACCCCCGGCCTCGTTTTCGAATGTCCAAAAGTTTTCACAGTATAAGCAGGGTGGTTATCAATAATACGGGGGGGAGGGGGAGGGGGATCCGGGGGACACAGAGGGTGGGTGGACACAGGCTTAATACAAGAAACATGAAACGTGGGATGAATTTTAAGGGAAGCAGGGAGTGACAATCTAACAGCAGAGGGGTTGATGATGGAGTCAATCTTGAAGGGACCAATGAATCGGGGTTGGAGCTTGCGTGACGTGGATTGAAGGGGAATGTCCTTTGTGGAAAGCCACACAGAGTCGCCAGGCTTGTAAGCGGGTGCAGGTGTGCAGTGGCGATCAGCGACACGCCGGTTGCGGTCAGCCGTGCGCAAAAGCGCGGCCCTGGTGTCCTTCCATAGCTTGAGGCACCGGCGCATGTGGGTGGCGAGGGAAGGGACAGCAATATCGGCCTCTTGGTCGGGAAACAGAGGTGGGAGGTAGCCTAGGGAGATCTCGAACGGGGATTTCCCCGTGGAGGCGCAGGGCAATGCGTTGTGCGCATATTCCACCCAGGTGAGCATCTTGCTCCAGACAGACGGGTTCTTGGCGGAGACACAGCGTAATGCAGCTCCGAGGTCTTGGTTAGCCCTCTCCGTCTGGCCATTAGACTGAGGGTGGTAGCCTGAGGTGAGGCTTACCGTAGCTCCGAGTGCTGAGCAGAACGCTCTCCAGACCTGGGAGATGAACTGGGGTCCTCGGTCGGAGACGATGTCCGCTGGGATGCCGTGGATCCGGAAAACCTCTTTGACCAGAACGTCAGCGGTTTCTTGGGCGGAGGGCAGTCCTGGCAGGGGAATGAAGTGTGCCGCCTTGCTGAAGCGGTCAACAACGGTGAGAATCGTGGTGTTACCCTCGGACGGTGGAAGTCCAGTAACAAAATCCACACCGATGTGGCTCCAAGGTCGGCTGGGCACAGGCAACGGCTGAAGAAGTCCCGCCGGGGCTTGATGAGAAGCTTTACTCCTGGCACAGGTGGTACAAGCCTTTACGAACATCCTGGTGTCGGAAGCCATGGAACTCCACCAGAACTTCCGCTTGAGCACTGCCATCATGCGGGTGAAGCCGGGATGACAAGAGAGTGGCGAGGAGTGGGCCCACTGAAGCACCTGAGTCCGAGCAGTAGAGGGAACATACAGGCGATTACCCGGAACGGCTCTGGGGTCGGGCTCGTTGCGTAGCGCCCTCTGTATGACTGCCTCGATCTTCCACGAGACCGAGGCGATGGTGCAGGAGGCGGGCAGAATGTTCTCAGGTCTCTCTTTCTCCAAACATGAGTCAAATTGCCTGGAAAGGGCGTCAGGCTTAATGTTTTTGGAGCCGGGGCGGTAGGTGAGAGAAAAATTAAATCTCCCAAAAAATAGGGACCACCTGGCCTGGCGAGAGTTGAGTCTCTTAGCAGTCTGGAGGTAGGCTAAGTTCTTGTGGTCCGTCCATACCACAAATGGTACTTCGGCCCCCTCCAGCCAGTGTCTCCACTCCTCCAACGCCAGTTTGACGGCGAGAAGTTCCCGGTTGCCAACATCGTAGTTTCTCTCCGCTGGTGAAAGTTTGCGGGAGAAAAACGCACAGGGGTGCAGCCGGTTGTCGGTGACGGAGACCTGGGAGAGCACCGCACCCACCCCAGTATCAGAGGCATCCGCCTCGACTACGAACTGGCGAGTGGGATCAGGGTGAATGAGAATGGGAGCGGAAGCGAACAGTCTCTTAATCCTGCAAAAAGCCCCCTCCGCTTCGGAGCTCCAGCGGAACGGTAAGGCAATGGACATGAGCTTGGTGAGGGGTGCGACAACTTGGCTATAGCCCCTGATGAATCTTCTATAAAAGTTGGCGAATCCCAAGAAGCGCTGTAAATGTTTCCGCGTAGCAGGCGTGGGCCAGTCAGTGACCGCCTGAATCTTCTTGGGATCCGCCCTGATCTGTCCCCTCTCTAGAATAAACCCCAGGAACTCCACTGTGTCTGAATGAAAAACACACTTCTCCGCCTTGACAAATAGTTTGTTCTCCAACAGTCTTTGGAGAACTTGTCTAACGTGGACTTCATGTTCCTGAGGGTTCTTGGAGTAAACCAGGATGTCATCGAGGTAGACAAATACGTGTCGACCCAATAGGTCTCGTAGCACGTCATTGACCAGGGCTTGGAACACCGCAAGGGCGTTGGTGAGTCCGAATGGCATGACCAGGTATTCAAAGTGTCCGAGAGAGGTGTTGAACGCCGTCTTCCACTCGTCCCCCTCTCGAATACGGACCAGGTGGTAAGCGTTGCGTAGGTCGAGCTTGGTGAAGATGGTGGCGTCATGGAGAGGATGAAAAGCAGAGTCAATGAGGGGTAGAGGATACTTATTCTTTATCGTGATGTTATTGAGTTCTCTGTAGTCAATGCATGGGCGTAGGGAACCGTCCTTCTTCTGGACGAAGAAGAACCCCGCCCCCACGGGTGAAGAGGACGGACGAATCAGCCCATTGGTGAGGCAGTCCCGGATGTATCTCTCCATGGCCTCCCTCTCCGGTCTGGAGACCTTGTAGAGACGACTTGATGGTAGTGGTGTGCCGGGCAACAGCTCAATGGCGCAGTCATAGGGTCTGTGTGGGGGCAGAGTCTGAGCCTGCGGCTTGGAGAAGACTGTCTCCATGTCCAGGTAGACCGCAGGCACCGTCTCCAGTGAAGGCTTGGGGGCTTTGGGTGGAGTGGGTACGCCCTCTGCTGGAGGAGGAGCGGATCGCAGGCATTGTTGGTGGCAATCGCAAGTCCAAGCTTGGATCTGACCTGTCTTCCAGTCGATGATGGGGTTGTGTTTCCTGAGCCAGGGTAACCCCAAAATGAACGGATCGTTGGGAGAGCGGATGACGTGAAACTGGATTATTTCTTGGTGATTGCCGGAGATAATCAGTAGAATGGGTTCGGTGATGTGGGTCATTTGACAGAATGTCTTTCCATCAAGGGACCGAGCATTCAAGGGGTGGGGCAATGGAAGGGTGGGAATGTTCATGTCCTTGACCATCACCTCATCAATCAAATCAAGGTCCGCTCCGGAGTCCATCAACGTTCTGACCTCGATCTCTCTCCCTGGCAACATGATCAAGGCCATGAGGGTCTGGCGAGAGTCATCTCCGCTGGTTTTCTCCGGGTAGGTCAGGGATCCAATCCGAACTGGGGCGTCGGCGTCTGACTTCTTGGAGCGAAGTCTGCACTGCTGTAGAGTATGCCCAAGTTTGCCGCAGTAGAAGCATGACCCAGTCTCTTTACGGCGTTTCCGCTCCTCCGACGAGACTCTCACCCTAGTGCGTGAGAGATCCATGAGCTCGGCCTCCTCCACTGGTCCCTCTCTGGGTCGAGGACTTGACCATCGTCTGGGGTAGGGCTGGCCGGCCGGAACTTGCCTCTCGTGGTGGTGATGTCTGGAGCGGTTGTCCAGGCGAATGGCAGCACGAACGAGTTCATCAAGTTGCGTGATGGGTTCTTGATGTGCCAGCTCATCCTGCAGAGTCTCACTGAGACTGGCTCGGAACAGATCGGCAAGAGCCTCCTCGTTCCAGTGGGTAGCAGCGGCGATGGTGCGGAACTCAATCGAATGATCCGCGGCGCTGTTCTTGCCTTGGCGGAGGGTGATCAGGCGTTGAGAGGGTTCTTGATCGCTGGACGCGTGTTGGAACACTTTGCGAATCTCCTGGGAAAATGCTGCGTAGCGAGAGGGAAGTGACCCACTGGACCATACAGCTGTGGCCCAGTCCAGAGCTCTCCCCTTCAGCAATCCCATCACGTATCCAATCCGCCGCTCGTCGTCCTGGTAGGTCTGTGGTTGCTGCCGGAACACAAAGTCACACTGGAGGAGGAACGATCTGCATCTCTCCGGTTCTCCGCCGAACCTCTCCGGGGGGGGGTTGTTGTGGCTCCCGGAATTGCCAGGTTCCCGTGGCGTTGAACAGGGGTGATGCAGGCGTGCTGACAGGCTGTTCTGTGGGACGTGGCTGGACAGCACTGATGAGTCTCCTCATCTCCTCGCACAGCTCTCTCATCTCCCGGCGAAGAGCGGAGATCCCCTGGGTGTGCTCCTGCACGATGGCACCTTGTTCCGCGAGTGCGTGGTGAATTACGGATGAGTCGGCAGGGTCCATGTTGGCGAAATTGTTCTGAGATCAGATGTAATAAATACCCGCAAGGGTTTTATTAAGGAAAGTCCAGTAATCGTTGTTTTAGCACAAGCAAAAGTCATACACAAAAAGATCCAGCCAATAAACAAAAGTGCCGAGGGAGAAGGCAGTCTCGTCGTCGGTAAACCAGGCAGTAGTTCGGAACCAGGAAGGCAATCAGCGTGGCAGAGGTACAAAAGGGAGAAGGCAAAAGAATAGTCGAAAAAACAAGCAGGGTCAGACCGGAGTCCTCGCCGCGTGGCAAAAGTACAAAATCAGCAAGCAGGAATCGTGGTCAGGACAGGCAGTGAAAACAAAAGGCTGGCAGTAAACAGTGGTCAAAAAACAGGCTTGGATCAAAACAGGAAATCAGAATGCGTAGACTTGACAAATGCTTAAGAGTGCTAGTGAGGCAACAATTTCGCAAGGACATGACATGAACACTGATCTTATATGCAGGTGTAGACAGGTGCAGACACTTAGCTTGAGAGCAGCAGGAAATTCACAACAGCTTGAGAAAATGACACGTAACGAGGCAATTAGTAAATCGTTAGTAGTTAACCTATCCTGACCTAGCGTTAGTAAATTAGTAATTAACATGTACGAGAAACATAAGGTAAACATGAACACATGGTTAGCTAGTTAGTATTACCCAATCCTGATCTAATGTTAGTATATTAGTAATTAGACAAGGGAGAATGAAACAATTAGGGAAGCGTGAGTGACAGCAAGAGAAGAAACAGCATGAACGCAAGGCTGCGGAAAAACATGGAAATATGTATGCAAACTAATAAACTATGACAGAACGTGAATACAAATAAGGGCGTGACATAACAATAAACATAAAACATGGCGTGGAACGGTTAGAACCGTAACAGAAATTCTCAGAATGGGCTTCACCCACCGTTCCCATCTTAAAACCAGACAGCGAAGTGAGAATCTGTGGAGACTATAAGCTCACTGTAAACAAAGTGTCTCCACTAGAACAGTACCCCATTCCAAAAATGGAAGATTTGATTGCATCCTTAGATGGGGGAGAGAAGTACAGTAAACTAGATATGAGCCATGCGTATCTACAGATTGTGCTGGATGAGAAATCTAGAAAATATACGACAGTGAATACACACAAGGGGCTATTCACATATACAAGGTTACCTTTCGGGGTGAGCTCCAGTCCAGCCATTTTCCAGCGCACAATGGAGGGGGTGCTACGGGGACTAAAAAATGTGGCTGTGTATCTAGATGATATACTTCTGACAGGAAAGGATGATGAGAACCACATCCGCACACTGGATTTGGTTTTAAAGCGACTAGAGGATGCAGGCCTATTGTAGCGACTACTATCAAAAAAGGGTCACTAAAGAGGCTTAAGTAGGCTCGTTACTGTGACTCGTTGAAATAAGTCCATTGATTCCGAAATAAAGTTTACGGTGTTTATTAACCAAATACTGACAAAATGATAATTGTACAAAATTAATAATGAAACAAAAACGAAAACGTGATGACAACGTTCAACAGAAAGTATAAGAACCTACTAACCCCCTTTGTCTGTTTTTTACCCCGCCACCCAACTGAACAGGTCAAATAGACAATACGTGAAACCACACCCCCCTGTAGCAATTAGAGGAAGTGACATCATTCAATTCATCAATCAAAGGAAGATGTGCAGGCTTAACAAAAATAAAACATACATATAAACTGAATAAACATTATGGCTCATACAATTCCGGCCCCTAATTATTGTGTTTCAAGCAATAATTACACAATAATTACACAATAATAAGCGACTCTTACACATTTAGAAACTATTGACTGACTATTAAATGCAATATATATCTCAATGTTATGTAGATCTTCTTTCTTCATAAGGCCAGAGATGCCTTACAAAAGAGTGAGAAAGAGTGAGACATCAGTAAGACCGGAGGTTCCAGAACATAGCCTTAGTCTGAGTGATCTTTACCATCACTATTTGTCTGTCAGTCAAAGTCTGTAGTCTGTGTAGTGGTTAAGGGGCAAAGGTGCAAAAAGGGAAAAAGTCAGTATGGACTTGTTAAAGTTCTTCTGCCTCTTGTAGAAGGCAGACTTTGTTGATGGGTCTGTTCAGAAAGCCGGACTTGGTCTTGATCCGAAGAATACGTACAAGTCCCTTCTTGTCCAAAATAGTCTCAACGATTTTTCCAGTCAGCCAGGAGTTTCGAGGCGCTGAATCATCCACAATGATCACGATGTCTCCCGGTGTGAAGTTGCGTCTGATGTTAGACCATTTCTGTCACTCCTGCAGTTGTGGAAGATATTCTTTAATCCATCTTTTCCAGAATAAATCCGACATATACTGCACTTGCCTCCACCTGCGGCGAGCATATATGTCTGCCTTCTGAAAGAGTCCTGGTGGCAGTGAAGGTGTAGTCTTGAGAAGCAAAAGGTGGTTCGGGGTAAGTGCTTCAAGGTCGTTAGGATCTGTTGAAGCCTTGGTGATTGGTCGACTGTTGAGGATAGCTTCAGCTTCACATAAAACTGTCTGCAGACCCTCCTCATCAAGACTTTGCAGATTGAGAGTGGAGTTGAGAACCTTTCGCACTGATCTAATTAATCTTTCCCATACACCACCGTGGTGCGAGCCCGCTGGGGGATGGAAGATCCAACTGATTCCTTTCTGGAGCAGCGTATTATGGATCTGACCTTGATTCCAGCCTTCAATGGCCTCCCTCAACTCGCGCTGAGCTCCAACAAAATTGGTGCCATTGTCAGATCTTAGCTCTTTTACTTGACCACGTCTAGCTGTAAAACGGCGAAGGGCATTAATGAATGAATCTGTGTCAAGTGATGATGCCACCTCTAGGTGAATTGCTCTTACAGCCAAGCATGTGAAAATCACACCATAGCGCTTTACGACACTCCTGCCACGCTTCACTCCAAAGGGTCCAAAATAATCAACTCCAACGTATGTGAAGGGAGGTTAATCGGGTGAGACTCTATCCAGGGGCAAATCTGCCATCAGTTGTTGTCCAGGAGTAGCGTTTATACGCCGACAAACAACACACTTCGACACAACTCTTCTGATTGACACAGTGGCGCCAGGAATCCAATATTTTTGGCGTAATCTGGATAACATATGGTTGCGACCACCATGACCCGTCCTTTGATGAACATGTTGAAGAATTAGATCAGAAATGTGGAAATCTTTGGGAAGTATGACAGGATGTTTCATTTCTTCTGGCATCGCTGCTCTGCTAAGTCGCCCCCCAACTCTTAATACATCTTTCTCCAGAATGGGGTTGAGTTTATGAATGTGACTTCCTCCTGACATTCATTCCTTTTTTCAGACTTGAGATTTCATCTGCAAATCTCTTCTTCTGGCAAAAGCGGATTATCTCCATTTCAGCATCAGCCAGTTCTTCAACTGCAAGACCACTGGTTTTCTGAGTCTCAAGATGAACATCACTTACTTGTCTCCTCTTCCTGCTACGAAGCAGAAGCAGTCCTTTGAGTCTGAGCATCCATGACACTGCTCTTTTCAAACGAGTCCAAGATGAGAAATGATGGATTAAACGGGTTGTTGGATCCACTTCCTCGGACATTATCTGAGCAGCATTTACAATTATGCTCTTGACTTCAGAGTCCTTGGATGAAATCTCTTCCAATCCATCCGGATTTTGAGGCCATTCTTCCAGAGGCCGACGAAGAAACTGAGGCCCGGACACCCAGATTTCTTTCTTCAGAAAGGATTTGACTGTCAAACCTCGAGAAGCCATGTCTGCTGGATTGTTAACCGAGTTAACATATCTCCACTGCTGTGCATGTGACACTTTGACAATTTCAGAAACTCTGTTAGCCACAAAGGTTCGGAACCTTGTGGTTTTGTTGTTGATGTATTTCAGCACTGAGGTGCTATCGGTCCAAAACATGGAGTCCGCTAGTTCCATCTGCAGCTCTTTCCTCAATGTTGTGTCTATTCTGCTCGCCATGGTAGCAGCGGTCAACTCCATTCGAGGGATAGTGGCTGGCTTTAACGGAGCCACTCTCGCCTTTCCCATCACAAATCCACAATGTGCCTGACCACGGTTGTTATGTAGCAACAGGTAACTAACAGTTCCGTAACCGTCCTCACACGCATCAGCAAAATGATGGAGTTGAGCAGATGTCACCGTTCCAAGGTTTGTGGGTTTGAAGCATCTGTCAACTTTGAAGTCTTCCAGCTGATGAAGATCTTGAATCCAACTCATCCAGTCCTGTATGATGGAGTCCGGTACTTTGTCATCCCAACCAATCTTTTTCCTACACAAATCTTGCAGGATCTTCTTGGCAGTCAGGACAACTGGTGCCACTATTCCCAGGGGATCATATATCGAACTGACTGTTGACAGAATTCCCCTTCTTGTGAGAGGTCGATCTTTCAAGATGATTTTGAACTTGAAAATGTCGGACTGTACGCACCATTGTACTCCTAACACCCTCTCCACGGGAAGGCTGTCATGATCCAATTCCAAATTCTTCATTTCTTTTGCTCTCTCTGTTTCAGGTATGGCGGCCAACACATGGCGGCTGTTACTTATCCACTTGTTAAGTAGAAAGCCTCCCTTGAAACAGATCGCTCGTAGCTCATGATAAAGAGCTATTGCCTCTACCTCCGAGGCTGCTGAAGCGAGGCAGTCATCCACATAAAAGTTGTTTAGGATGGTGTTTACAGCTTGAGGGCTAAACTGTTCCACATTGTCCTCAGCACATTTCCGAAGGGCAAAGTTCGAGCAACTTGGAGACGATGTTGCTCCAAACAGGTGCACGGTCATCCTGTATTCCGCCATGTTTTGACTGCAGTCTCCGTCAGGCCACCAGAGGAACCGTAACAAGTCACGGTCTTCATTGGGCACTTTCACTTGGTGAAACATTGCTTCAATGTCTGCAGCGATGACAACAGGTTCTTTGCGGAATCTAGCCAAGATCAATGTGCTGGTTAAGTCTGGCCCCTGTAAGAGCTGGGAATTCAATGACACTCCCCGAAATGTCGCTCCACAGTCAAACACCACTCGAAGTTTCTTCTTTTGTGGATGTAAAACTCCATGATGTGGTAGATACCATTTTCTGCCATCACTGCGCTCCAAGACACCATCTGGTACCTTCTCTGCATAACCTTTAGATATCATGTCAGACATAAAGTCTGTGTAGTCTGAATAAAAGGAAGAATCTCTCTTGAATCTTCTCTTTAAGTTCAGTGTGCGTTGTTCGGCGACACTTCTATTGTCAGGCATGCAGATTTGGCTTTCCTTTAAAGGCAATCCAATACAGTAATGGCTATCGACTAGTTTGGATGATTTTGTGACTAGATCCAAGAACTGCTGGTCTTCTCTTGAAGGTTCTTGGTCATCCCTGATACACAGGAAAGTCGATCTTGAACTGCTGTTCCCACAGCTCCTCAAGTTTCACAACTGATATCCTGTTGACACTAACTGCTGACTGCTCCTGAACGTCATTTTTTCCTCCTAGAGGTCCATTAACCGTCCAACCAAGCATGGTTTTTACGGCGTAAGGTCCGTCTCCCACACTCCGGATTACATTCAGTGGTTCCAGAGCCTTTGGTACATCTGAGCCAATCAGCAAATCTATCTCAGAGTCAATTTCAGGCAGATGCACATTCCTTAGATGAGACCACTGATTGATATCGTTCTGATGTGGGACGTTTCCTTTATGCACAGGCATAATCCTCTGAGTGTATATACCAGGAAGATCACAAAAGTCGCTGCTGTCCAGTCCTGCGACCTCTAGGCCTGAAACGATGCTTGTTTCAACGACCTTCCTTTGACCCATGGTTCTTAATAGAATATTTGATCTTCTTCCCTGAAGATTAAGTTTATTCATGAGCCCCACTGTGCAAAACGATGCGGTGCTACCTGGGTCAAGAAATGCATAAGTATGCACTGTTGCATTCCCTTTCTTGGCCTTCACCTGTACAGGCACTATTGAGAGTTTACAGTTGTCCTCACCGGCCCCAGTAAGACCACTTGACTGTACAGAGGCTACAGCACTGCCTTCAGCTGCTTCCTTTGTTTCTGCTTGCTCTTTGTCCATTTCCTTCTTCCTTAGTTGGTGGATATGCAGCATTCTGGGATGCTTTAAACTGCATATATTGCAGCTGAGTCGCTTCCTGCAGTCTTTGCTGATGTGTCCTTTACACAGACAGCCAAAACATACTCCATTTTCTTTTAGGAAAGCGATTTTATCATTATGTGCCCTCTTTTCCAACTTTGGACACACATCCATAGCATGTCCACCTCCACAGAACAAACAACTCTTCACAGCAGGCCAACTCTCCTTCTCCTTAGTTCCTTTGTAATCTTTCTTTTCTGCAACTGTCACAGTGGTGGCAAAAATACTTCCTTTCCTTGGTTGAGGCTGTGACTTTAACCTCCTTGCATCTCTGCTCACTGTAGGAGTGTCTTTAATGTCTCCAAATACTGGATCTGTTGCAATCCTCACTTGCCTTTCCAGGAAATCCACCATATTCTTAAAAGTAGCTCTTTGATTGTATCTCTCCTGGAAATCACAAGCCACAGTTCTCCATTTATCCCTCAGTCGATAGGGCAACTTCTTTATGATGACCAGCATGTTAGCAGCCATATCGAGCTCACGCATATAGTTGACATTTTCCATGGTATTACAACAACCTCTTAGAAATAGGGTGTATGCTTGTAGAGCTTTTGTGTCATCAGATTTTATTGACGTCCATGAAAGAACCTTCTCCATATAAGCTGTAGCAATTTTATGCTCATTACCAAAATTCTTCTCTAATAAGGACTTGGCCTTCATGAATCCCCCTATCTGAGGCCTATTTGTGTTCTTGCCTTCAATATTATTAATTGCACGGGTGCCTCCGCCTCCTTATGTGCTTCCTCATTTATTTCCTCAGGTGCCTCCTCAGGTGAGGTGGGAGCAATGTCTGATTCTGCAGCGTTTGGTAAATTAGCAGTCACATGATGTACTTGCCGAGAGGGCCTTTCAGTTTCCCCAAGCCATCTTGTCACATCTTCCATAAAGCCTGTGTTGCATTTTGTTATGCGTTCAAACCAGTCACTCTGGGTTTCCTGTTCCTCCTTGGGAATCAACGCAATCACTGACTCATGAGAGATTTTTGCATTTTCATACAGCTGAAGCAATTTGTCCAGCTTGCATTGCACATCCTTTGCATTTTCATCACTTTGCATTAGCCCTTTAATTTCCTGTGCAAGCCCTTTAATTTTTTTCACATTTGATTGACGTTCCTTTTGAAGAGTGTCAATTTTGCAAGCCATAGCCTTGGCTGTAAGCTTGATTGGCCTCCTCTCCTCCATTTCATCATCCATTTGATTTGTCTCACTCAATTCGAGACATGACATCAACATGCACAAATCATCCAAATACACAGCATCAAATAAGCGTCACCCCTCAGATAAACCGCGAGTCGGCAATGCGATTTTCAATTCAACAAGCAACAGCAGCCACGACGAACGGTCAAACAAGCCCAACACGCGCAGCGCAACACAACACAACACAAGCCATAAGCAACAGTCCCCAATGGACAAGCGGCAGCACTTCCCAACTGTGTCCAAACTTGCAACAAATTGCTACACAGAAGGAGACAAACAAACCTACCGCTTCTAATGGCTGTGATGAGCTGCTGTCACAGGCAATGTTTGCACCCTGGCTGCAGTCAATTGTGGCCGTCGGCTTCACTAATCAAGCCGAAGGGATGAAAGAATTTAAATGTCCATTTTCCAACTCCGAGATCCAAGGCGTCCTGGTTTCCAATCCAGTCCATCAGCTGTGTCTTGGATGTGAATGGCTTTCTGTTGACTATATTGTAGCGACTACTATCAAAAAAGGGTCGCTAAAGAGGCTTAAGTAGGCTCGTTACTGTGACTCGTTGAAATAAGTCCATTGATTCCGAAATAAAGTTTACGGTGTTTATTAACCAAATACTGACAAAATGATAATTGTACAAAATTAATAATGAAACAAAAACGAAAACGTGATGACAACGTTCAACAGAAAGTATAAGAACCTACTAACCCCCTTTGTCTGTTTTTTACCCCGCCACCCAACTGAACAGGTCAAATAGACAATACGTGAAACCACACCCCCCTGTAGCAATTAGAGGAAGTGACATCATTCAATTCATCAATCAAAGGAAGATGTGCAGGCTTAACAAAAATAAAACATACATATAAACTGAATAAACATTATGGCTCATACACCTATGCCTAAAACGAAGCAAATGCAAATTCATGTAGAAGGAAGTGACATTCCTAGGACATCGAGTGGACACTGAGGGACTTCATACAGTACCAGCAAAGGTGAAAGCAGTGCAGGAAGCGCCGGCACCTACTTCGGTGACTGAGCTTAAAGCTTACTTGGGACTGTTAAATTTCTACAAGTTCTTACCAAACCTATCAACCCTCTTGGCACCGCTACACCAACTGCTGAGGAAAGATGAGACATGGGCCTGGGGGCCAGAGCAGGAGAAAGCTTTCGCAAAGTCCAAGGAACTGTTGCAGTCAAGCAGAGTGTTAGTTAATTATGATGAAAACAAAGAACTAATACTGGCGTGCGACGCTTCACCATACGGAGTTGGAGCTGTCTTAGCCCACCGCATGCCAGGAGGAGAGGAGAAACCCATCGGGTTTGTGTCAAGAACGCTTAATGCTGCAGAAAAGAACTATTCCCAGTTAGATAAAGAGGGGTTAGCCATTGTTTTTGGGGTAAAGCGTTTTCATAAGTATCTTTATGGGAGAAAGTTTGTGATTTGCACTGATCACAAGCCCTTGATAGGTTTACTACATGAGATGAAAGCGGTGCCACAGATGGCGTCACAGAGAATCATGAGATGGGCGGTGCTGCTGAGAGCGTATGAGTATGTCATCACTTACAGAGCAGGTAAAGACAATGGCAACGCTGATGCTCTTAGCTGCCTCCCACTCCCAGAGTGTCCTGAGTCGTTGCCAGAGGAACAAGTGTTGATGATGGACCAGGACCACGGTCCGCCGATGACATCAGCAAAGCTACAAAAATGGACAACAAAGGATCCCACACTCTCTAGGGTATGTGAGTATATCCTGAGAGGATGGCCAGATAACCATGACACAGACTTTAATCCTTATCGACAGAGACAATGTGAGCTGAATGTGCAAGATGGCTGTGTGTTGTGGGGAGCCCGTGTTGTCATACCCGAGAGAGGACGAGCTCATATGCTGGAGGAATTACACCAGTCGCACCCAGAAATGAGCCGCATGAAGGGTCTGGCAAGAGGTTACATGTGGTGGCCTCACATGGACGCGGATATAGAGGATAAGGTAAAGTCATGCGCCACTTGTCAGGAACACAGGAAGGCACCTGCAAGTGCGCCACTTCATCCATGGGAGTGGCCTGAATAGCCATGGAGAAGACTCCACATCGACTATGCAGGTCACTTCATGGGTAAAATGTTCCTAGTAATTGTGGATGCGCATTCAAAGTGGTTGGATGTTTTCCCTTCAAACTCATCCACCTCTGTAGTGACTAGGGCTGGGTATCGGTACTCGATACCTTGTAGTACTGGATCGAAACAAACCGATACCAAGTAGCATCGAAACGTCTTCAGTCAAACCAGTACTTCATTCGATCCTTTTTGTATTGAGATCTAGGAAAAAAAGACGTTGTAATATGGTCCAATCACCGCAAGCGTTCTTCAATTTAATGCGACGCATGATTGGCCCATTACGGCAGACAGCTACAATCCGTCTGGTGAAATATCGACTGCAACTGCTAGTTGTCGACATGCGTTTAGCAGGCTAAAGTAATGCCACCAAAACGCTCGAAGGTGTGGCTACACTACACGCCAATGGCGTATGGGGAAAATAAATGCGAAAAATGTGGAAAGATAATCTCAGGAGCAACTGGGAATACGAGCAATATGATCAAGCATCTAATCACGCATGGCGAAAACTTCAGGGTGGAGAACTGCACAGTTTTCAAACGTTCGACACCTGCAGCGCCATCTGAGACGGACACGCCACAACTGTCGGTTACCTCAGGTAAGATAAATAGTTAGTAGTTAGAACATTACTCGTCTTTTGTGTGAAAAACTTTTATTGAAACGAAAACGGCTTTGGGCAGGCTCCGGTAGGCAGGTTTGTGTGCTAGCTAGCTTGCTAGGTTTCACAATCTGAACGCGGATTTCCCCCATTACCTAGCTAGCAACCCTACAGTAATGTATTGCTTAGTGCATTGGTTACTTAGTGGTAGTTTTAACTTCTGTAGCAGCGAAATGTGTTTTGGCTAATGTTACTAACTAATGCAAAAAATAAATTCAAAGTATCGATTGAAGTATTCAATTGGTATCGGTATCACTTTAAGGGTACTGGTATTGGTACTGGTATCGTAATTTTTGAAATGATACCCAGCCCTAGTAGTGACTGTAAATTGTTTGAGGCACACATGGTATTCCAGAAATGATAGTGTCAGACAATGCTCAGTGTTTTGTCAGCGAACACATGAAAGATTTTATGTCTAGGAACGGGATCACACACGTCACATCAGCGCCATACCACCCCTCATCTAATGGACTAGCAGAGAGGGCGGTGCAAACTTTCAAAGACTGATGAAGAAAAGCACAGGTGGTACACTAGAGACAATGGTAGATCGGGCTTTGTTTAGCTATCGCATCACTCCACAGTCGACTACTGGATTGTCACCAGCTGAGGTGATGATGGGAAGGAAGCTGAGGTGTACACTGAACCTGATTCACCCAGACTTAAAACAAAAAGTCGAGTCAAAACAAACAAGTCAGAAAAACTACCATGACAGACATGCCAAACATCGAAACTTTGGTAAAGGTGACTCTGTCTATACTAAGAATTTTAGATATGGACCTAAATGGATACCTGGACTAGTGCAGGAGTTAACAGGACCAGTTTCCTACACTGTGTTGCTGGGGGATGGAAAAGTGGTCAGGTGACATGTCGATCAACTGTTCAGCAGGCAGGACAAGGATTTTCCCGCACCAGTTTCCAGTACTACAGAGGAGTATGATGTTCCAGAACCCAATCCACAAGCTGCTGGAGCACCGGAGGACACAAGTTCTCACCAAACAGAGGAAAGTACAATGCCGGTTGGGACCCCGGACGAGACTGCACCAGGGGGTACACCAGCCGACGAGTTGCGCAGATCAAAGAGGGACAAACGTCCTCCACGCAATTTGAAGGACTACTCAACATAAAGGAAATGCCTTCAGGGCAAGAATGCGCCCTTGTCTCCTTAGGTAGTGTGGTAGTCCACCCACACTAACCGTATCCATGTGAAAACACAGAACGGGGGGGGGAGATGAGTGTTTAAATAAATAGGTTCTGAAAAAAAAAAGAATGTTATTGAAATGTGTTCTGACACGGTTGTGGTTACATAAAGTTATATGTTACTGGCTAGTAGGGAAAGGAAATGCTGGTATGCTTTTTGTTTATGATGTTGACTGGGGGAACTAAAAGGTAGAAAAAAAAAGCTAAGAAGGGAGGGATGTTATAGAGTGTAATTACATGCCTTCACCTATAGGGGGACTCTAGACTAGGTCAACCTAGAGTCCCTTGATAGAGAGAGTAGCGACATAGAGGGTCCGGAAAAATCTAGTCACGTGATTGCGTGGAGCCATTTTGAGTCCATCGCGGACAGGATCGGGATTGGACGCATATCGATTTTACGACAAAATGACAGGTTGTAGCGCTTGTGGGTGCACAAATAGAACGGAGAAGGGATTCAAGGTAATTATTTTAAAACGAAGGAAAAAAACAAAACGCATTAGCTTGTTCGCCCTGCAAGTTAAACAAGCGAGATGGAAAGAGTAAGTAGGCCTATCGCGTTGTTGAATAGGCCAATAAAACTAATCTAATGTCAAGTCGATCAGTAGGCCTAATTGTTATTTTTTTGTGGGCCTATTATTGGTAGTTTTTCTGATGACCGATTATTATTTTTTACTGTATTTGCTATGCGATCGCGTTCACCCAATGAAAATGCCGTTGTAATAATCAGGCACGTTTCCTAAAAATGTTTTGTTACGTTGAATATTGTTTTCAATAAATGTTATTTGTTAACTTATATTTAGTGAGTTGTCATGTTTTGTAGGATAATGTGCAATGTTCATAATGCAAGGCGCAAAGTGCCACACATTTCAGCCGCATTTAAAATATGATTTGGTAATTGAAGTATGTGAGTAACGGTTTCAAATGGCTCTTATAATATACGCAATATTTTTTCGTCGACTAGTCTAAGTTTAAATTTCCGTTTAACCGTCAGGGAAATTAATCGTTAGGAACATCCCTAGTTATACCAAAGATTTATTTTCCCCCTTTGGCATGCACGGCATTAGTTAGTTAGTATTCATTTATTTCGGTTCTCTTTGACAGTTTTCCAGAATGTATACAGTACATAGAGATAAATAATAAGCAATAAAGTGTCAGTATAGTGGAAAAAACAGAACAAGGAGATGACCGAAAAGGTGTAGACTGAAGCTAAGGCTTATTATGCCTACCCTTTTTACATTACTTTTTTAGACAAAGCAAAATAAACAAGAACAAAACATAAACAAAAAACAAAAAAACAAAAAAACAAAAGCAAAACAGAAACAGAAATTCCAACGATTCATACTCAAAGATGTTCATACTTCAGTTTTGTATCTATTTACCACCTTATCTTTAAATATTTTTTTAAATTTAGAAATTGAACTACACATTTTTAAGTCATTGTCACAACTATTCCATAAATTTACCCCTATGATGGATAAACATCTATTTTTAACATTTGTCCTTACCCTTGCTTTTTTAAAGACACCTGTTCCCCTGAGTTCATAGTGGCTCTCTCGAGCTTGGAACAGCCTCTGAACACAATATGGAGACAACTTATTATATGCTTTGTACATTATTTGTATGATTTTGAGTTTTACTAAATCATAGAATTTTAAAGCGTATAGTTTAATGAAGAGTGCATTCGTTGGTTCATAGTAATTTGCTCGGTTTACAATTCGTATGGCTCTTTTCTGTAGCATGAAAATAGGATTGGTGTTTGTTTTATATGTGTTTCCCCATATCTCCACACAGTAAGTAATGTATGGAATTATGAGTGAGCAATACAGTGTATATAATGAATTCTGGTTCAGGATATATTTGGTTTTATTGAGTATTGAAATAATTTTAGATATTTTTGATTTTACATTATTTGTGTGTGATTTCCAACATAATTTATGGTCAATTATCACACCCAAAAATTTGTTTTCATATACTCTCTCTATTTCAACATCATTGATCATAATTTTTGGTTGATTATTGACTTGCCGATTACCAAATATTATAAATTTTGTTTTACTTAAGTTTAATGACAACTTGTTGATATCAAACCATAGTTTTAAAACTTTCAGTTCCTTTTTAACTGTCCTCAGAAGCTGTTCCAAACTTCTCCCGGAACAATATAAACTTGTGTCATCAGCAAATAAAACAAATTTTAACAAACTTGACACTTTACATATATCATTTATATATAGAATAAATAATAATGGGCCTAGCACAGAACCCTGTGGAACCCCACAAGTAACCTTCTGGGGGTCGGATTTAGCATTATTTATTTGGACATATTGAAATCTCTCATGAAGGTAACTTTTTAGCCATGTATAGGCTATCCCTCTGATACCATATCTCTCTAGCTTATTCATTAATAAACCATGATCAATGGTATCAAACGCTTTTTTTAAGTCAATAAACACCCCTACAGTATATTCATTTTTGTCCATTGCATTGGATATATCCTCTACCATTTCCATCACTGCCATTGTGGTGGACCTATTCGCTCTGAAGCCGTACTGTTGATCAGTTAAAATATTGTGTTTTTCTATAAAATTATCAAGCCTTAGCACAAATAGTTTTTCTAAAATTTTTGAGAACTGGGAAAGCAGAGAGATTGGTCTATAATTGCTTAGTAGATGTCTGTCTCCACTTTTATAAATTGGGATGACTTTTGCTGTTTTCATTTTACTGGGGAAAATACCTGTTTGAAAGGATTGATTATAGATATGTGTCAATGGTCTCACTATACATTCTATAATATTTTTAACTAGTGCCATATCAATTTCAGTCCAATCAGTGGACTTCTTGCTCTTACATTTTTTAACAATGTCAAGTATTTCGTTTTCCTCAACACCCCTAATAAATATTGAATAGAAATTCATATTAACCATGTCTTTTGCTAGGCCATCCTCATTTATCGGCTCTACAATCTCATTGGCTAAGTTTTTTCCAACATTTACAAAATAATCGTTAAATTCATTAGCAATTTCCTTTGTGTTATTTAGTATTGAGTTATCTTTTACAAAGTAATTTGGGTAGTCTGCTTTACCAGTGCCCTTTTTAATTATGTTGTTAAGTACTTTCCATGTTCCTTGGGTATTATTCTTATACTGCTCCAGTAGTTTATGATAATGTTCCTTCTTATTAGATCTTATAATACTTATTAGTTTATTTTTATATATCTTATATCTGTTTTCTGCTTCTTTTGTTCTGTGTTTTAAAAATCTCCTATAAAGTAAATTTTTCTTTTTGCATGCATTTTCTATCCCCTTGGTAATCCATGGCTTGTCCACATATTTTTGCTTCCTAGTGTAAGTTCTTAATGGGCAGTTTTTTCCATATAAATTAATAAAAATATTCAAAAAGGCCTCATATGCCTTATTAGGATCGTCATTAGCATAAACGGCATTCCAATTTACTTTGCTTAAGTCTTCCTTAAGGGCAGCAATGGTTTCTGGTGTTCTGTGTCTCATCCTCATAGTAGAGTTGGTCTTATTTTCATTTTTTGTATTAAAAAAGTTTTGAAAAATTGCAAAAACAGGAAGGTTATCACTAATGTCATTTATGAGTAGGCCACCCACTATTTTGCTTTCTATTGAATTTGTGAATATATTATCTATCAATGTTGCAGTGTCTGACGTTATCCTACTTGGCTTGGTGATTACAGGAAATAGGCTATTACTGTACATTGTGTTAATAAAATCTGTTGTTCTTTTGTTAACGTGTGGGTTTAACAAATCAATGTTAAAATCACCACATACAATTTGCACTTTATTGTCTCTAAAATTATCAATCATACTAGCTAATTTATCATTAAAAGTATCAAAGCAGGTCCCTGGAGCTCTATATACACAGCTAATGATTATGGTTTTAGATCTTACAGTGTCAATTTCTATTGTCAAGCATTCTAGGATGTCTTCTATGGTATTTGACATACATTTAACAGTGTTGCATCTTAAAGCAGAGTCAACATATAGGGCAACTCCTCCTCCTTTTTTATTGTTTCTGTTAAGCGTAAACAACTCATAGCCTTCCAGTTCCAGATCATTGCCTTTTTCATCATCAAGCCAAGTCTCAGATATAGCAATTATATTAAACTTATTGAATTGCTTCAAATAATCCTTAATTTTAGAAAAGTTTTTATAAAGGCTTCTACTGTTGAAGTGTATAATGGATAAAGCACCTTCCAATTTCATATTACTTTTGAATTGTTCATCAGTGTAGTACTCACAATTACTATTGATGTTATTGTAAAAGTGATTATCGGGGTCAATCTCATTATCAAACTCATACATTTTATGGTCTGTATGGTTAAATGTTTTAAAGTTCAAGTTTTCATACTTACTATACAGTGTGTGTACATGATCACTACAACCCTTGCCAATAACTAAATCCAACTCCTCCTCATCATTGTCTCTGAACGGGAACAAATAGTCCTCAAGTTCTTTCATGTTATTTTAAATAGCCCTTGTAAGTGTTCCCCCAACACACACACGCACGCATGCACGCACACGCCATCTATAACTCTTGGAAGAAATGCCATCAGAGCAAACGAAAAAGTCAACGCCCTCAGTCTCTCCAAAAAAAAAATAATAATAATAATTATCCATGCCATCAAAGCGGAAAAAAGTCCTGCTCCATACTGTATTAAAACATGCCAGGAAGACAACAACGTTCCATGATATCAACACGAAAGAAAAATGAAAAACAAAGCCATCGATGTCTCCAGACAGGGAGAATCCAAGCCATCTACTTTTCCACACTGAAATGTGCCACGTCATCCAGTCAAAAATAATCCATGCCATCAGAACGAGGAAAAAAAGATTCAGTGCCATCAACATCTTCAAGACAAGGATAGACCCTGCAATCGACTTCTCCAAACGGAGATAAGCCAGGCCATCATAATGAAAACAAAAATACTCCATGCCAGCCAGAATATTGTGTCTCATCTGTATTTGTCTAATTCTAGTTCTAGTTTAGCATGAAAAAAATATCACATTGCACCACGATCCAACGTGTTCCTATTTGTAATTCGCAGGTTCATTTCGAGTACCTGTCTAGTTAATTCCTTCTTTGTCATGGTTCTAAATGTCTATGTCTAACACTCTATAACAGTTACGATGCAGTTCATTGTTAGCATACACATTTCCATGTTTTTCCGCAGCCTTGCGTTCATGCTGTTTCTTTTCTCTTCTTTCTCGCTCACGCTTCCCTAATTGTTTCATTCTCTCATGTCTACTTACTAATCTACTAACGTTAGATCTGGATTGGGTAATACTAACTCTCTAACCATGTGTTCATGTTTACCTTACGTTTCTCGTGCATGTCATTTACTAATTTACTAATGTCAGGTCTAGGATAGGATAACTACTAACGATTTACTAATTGCCTCGTTACGTGTCTCATTTTCTCAAGCTGTTGTTCATTTCCTGCTGCTCAAGCTAAGTGTCTGCACCTGTATATAAGATCAGTGTTCATGTCATGTCCTTGCGAAATTGTTGCCTTTAGTTTACTACTGTCACTTTTGAGCGTTTTCCATTGTTTTGACGACCGTTATTGATCTAGCCTGTTTACTGACCATCGTTACTGCCTGCCTATTGTTTCCACTGCCTGTTTTTGACCACAAGTTTTGCCTGCTGTCTGTTTTGTACCTCTGCCCCGCGGATAGGACTTCGGTCTGACTCCTGCTACGCCCCACGACTACGAACTTTGCTTTACCCCTGTATTGTACTTCTGCTCCGCTGACAGCTACTCTGGTTAATGAACTTGTGCACGGACACCGATTTCGAGACTGCCTTCTCCCTCGGTACTGTATCTTTGGTCTGGCTGGATTTATTGGTTTTTGGACTTTGCTTGTGTGACTACGATTTTGGATTTCCCCATAATAAAGCCCTTGCGGGTATTTATTATTACGTCAGTGTTCTGAGTCGTGCATTACGGGTCCAACCCGCACACATCCGTCTCAAGTTGTGTTCATTTCTCGCTCACAGTTGGGTGGGAATTCTAGAGTGCATTGATTGCTGGCGAGAACAGGATGTTGTTTTTCTTCTATGTCTGTGTGAAACCGTATGATGTAGTTTCACATGTTCGTGATATTCCTACAATATTTGAGCTTCGTCAAGTTCCTTCTTCCATGCTATCATGATAAAAACACAGCTCAGGTATCTCAAGTATCTGCATCTCAAACTTTATTTCTGAAACAAACTGTTCTTTCGTCAACACGCTTTATTGTTGGTTTTAAACCGCATCATACGCTGGCATAAAAAAGTGATTTTTCTCCCACCCCATGCAGGATGTTTTACTTTAAAATATTATAAAATAACCATGCATACTGCCATACATGCATAACCAGTCATATCTGAGCACTAGCAATCTCTGTTCAAATAAACCATTGCTGAAACCTTGCTCCCCTGCCTGTATTTGTTATTCTAAGATGTGTTCGGGGCGTGGCACTCTTTTCTGTGTGGGGATGGGTGGATGTGGCTACAGAGCCTGTGGTGTGGGATCAGCCCTTTGTTGCCATTGCCACCTACTGCAATGGTGGAGGTGAAGAAGAGGAGGTACAACGAAGCAACAAGCCTGCAGGGCATGTTCAAGAAGCGAGTCAACCTAGGATTTTTTTTTTCTCAATGGCCACAGCTGAAGTTTATCAAGGGAATGAAAAGTGACACGGAGTTAGTGTTTTCTGTTGGACATGTAAGTAGGCTATGTTACTTCCAGCTTTGCAGATAGCTACCTTCGGTAACTAGGTGGCTGAAGTCAGGTACCTTTTGAATTAAATTAATATAACAATGGAATATTAAGTTGTATTTCAGAAAATAATATCTATGCAAATATCCAGAGTGACCTCGCCTTCAGTATATGCATGCATACATTATGAAGCAGGGGTCAACATTGGGGAGCTGAGGACTTCCGAACAATTTCAAAAGTTTTTATTTAATTGTTATAACACAGCTCAATTACTTTTACCATCCATATAGAACAATTTTATTTTCATTTTATCTTCGCTTGACTTTTTTTTGCATGTTTCTTGCCCGTAAGTTAATGTGCAATTTCTGCCTCAATGGAGGGGAGACTGTGGGTGAACTTCAAAATGGGTGAACTATCCATTTCATCAATAGTCAACAACAACTTTTATGATGGTGGAGTAGATAAGCTGTCCCAAATGTGTTCACGCCTCCTAGTTCTCTCCTTTTCTCGATTTGTATCTTCCCCTCCTTTCCTCCACATACTTCCTGGGTAGGAGACGATTGGAAGTCGGGGAGTGGAGGAAAAGAGGTGCGGACTAAAAGGTATTAGGACGCGTACCCAGTGTCTCCATGTTTGCCAACTGTTTCTTATACTGCTTGGACCCCGGGAATTGCTGCAGCTATATTTATTATTAATACAACTAGTTAGTAATTATTATAGCTAGATATTTTATAGCTAATTGTAGTGGTGGGTTTATATTATTATAGCCATTATTATTATTTATCTCTAAATTTGGCCAATTTCCTGATAATTTCAGTTATTTCATGTTCTAGCCAGCTAGTGTTAATTTAATAATTCTGGAAGTGAGATCCCGAAGGAACCCCGGGCCAGGCGGAACATTTTTGACCTTACCCATTCGTCTTCTCCACTTCTGCCTGACATGCGCAGACAATGGTGTGCATTAGGTAAAAAATATGTACAAAATATGACACTGATATGTTTTACTGCTCAAGTCCCAAGAGGCAATGTCTACCTTTTAAATTGTAAGCTTCGCATCGGGTGGTTATTCGCCTCAGCAGCGTGCCTTGTCGTGGATTATTGCTTACTTTTTTTTACTTATTTAACAAAATTGTTTGTTAATGAGGATAGATGGCTCGTCATTCGTATTGATATGTACAAATGAGCTGTCCACGTGAGTTACTTTGTATCAACTTTGTTTCAAACAGAAACGGTTATCTTGAGGCAAAAATAATGTAGGCTAAAATCTGTGGTGTGGGGGACTAATTAAAAACCGAACCAACAAAATGATGGTCACTGGAAGAGATATGGGAAATAACTGGACAGAAGTAGAAATCAGAGAATTATTAAATATAAGTTGGGAAAGGGATATTATTGTAGGGTCAGAATAATTAAAATTCCATACATGTTGCAAGTGTTGTCCCAGTTATGATTGTAATGCGATCCACTGTAATGCGATACTGCGCAGCGGAAATGCGCGATTGTCAACAAAGTTTATAAAAAGGGCTACGTGGCCTGTCGCTCTCCCAGTTTTGTTGTTGTTCGCTCGATTCGCCAGACCAGCATTGGCTGGTCTCCCCGCTCCGTGCGGCCTACTCACCCGGGGGAAAGAGCCCTTGCTCCACAGGAAGAATCGGCTGTCTGTGATGCCAGCCCAACTGAGCGAGACGGGCTCATCTACCCCTGGCAATTAGCCGCAGAGAACCGGAGATGAGACGCCAAGAGGCAACGCGAGTAACCTGGTAATGGTCAAGAAGAACCACTGCCACGCACTGACTGATCCTGCTGCGGGGCATTGCCTGTGAGTCCCCAAGAGGAAAGGGGCCTGCAGAAGGATCACGCTGCGTATTTTGGGAGAGATTAGGTGACCAGCTTCCCTTATCACATCCTACGAACTGCACCCTTGAAATCCGCAATCCACCGGATGAACCCGTTCAAGGGACCCAGGATGGGGCAACCAGCTTTCCCCTATCCATTGCTAGTTTCAAATCAAAATCATGTTAGTTTCTTTGTTCTCTCTGAATACGTGTCTGAGGGAACCCCCCACATGCAGGAGAACATGAAAAACCACTACATGCTTAAGCGCATGTGTGCCCAATGCACACACACACGCATGCATGCACACACACACACGCACACTTTGTGTTCAATAAACTTTATTACATTTTCCAATTAAATCTATGAAAGGGGAACTGAAACATAATATGAAGTGAAGGTGATATTATGGATGCCTTTTCAGTCTAATATATATTCCCGTTCTCAAATCTGACGAAACAGTAATAATGGAGAAAACGTTAAGAATAGTTTATTGATTTGCAGTTAGGGCGCAGCCATGTTTAGTTTATGTATTCAGTCACTGTATACGTCACTGGCATGATACGTCTAACTGAGTGACAGCAGTAGTAGAGCAGAGACAGACAAGTCAATTCAGTGGCCAACTCAGTCTCAGTGAAGTCAGGATCGATGTCTTCAATGGAGAAAGCTGCAAAACGGTCCAAAGGAGGGTCATACTGCATTGCCTTGCAGGCTGTAGAAATGTATTCTTTAAAGAAAAGGCAGCTGGTTGCCTCATACATTTTCACTGGTTGTTAGCCCCCCTAATCTACATTAGCTAACACGTGCAGAATTCGGACAAGATTAAGCTTGATAGCCTACTAATTATGTGATCGCCCATGTCCTCAGCCCTCTCCAAGTTTTGCATGTTGTAAAAAGTTTAATTTGTCCAGGTCCCATTACAATTTGTTGAAAAAAAAATCTGACAGGGCCAGCAGTAACACATGTTAGCCAAATGACTCCACGTTAGCCAGTCCACTCGATCCTAACAATTGAAACACCTCCCTTGGCAAGTTTAGCCTGGTCGAACGAGAGCTTAGGTCAGCCTTCACATTTCTCTTGGGTCTTTTCTACAAGGCATGCATTCAAACGCCAAACCGTCTCGAAGACGAGCCATGACAGCTGAATGAAATGCTTAGCTTGCTAAGATACCAAGAAAGCAAGCCCACAAATGAAAAATGCTAAATTACCAAATTCACTCCACACTTGTTCTGAACGTTGAAAAAAAAGAATGAAAAATCGAAACGCCCACAGTCACTGTAGATATACAGAGCTCTCCATATTACACTCTATGATCGACCGCTCTCAATTGAAGGTCTGAAAAAAATTTGTGTTAAGTAGGCTAACCTAACTTATTTGGTTGAATTTGTCTTAGCAGAGTGGGAGGGGTAAATCAAACAGATACGATATTGTTCAATCAAATTAGTGGCACAAATTAAATCTTGTACGCTTTCGTCCTCCTAGTCACTCATATTGACCAGCGCTAATTCGCTAAAAACAACTAGCTTCTAGCTAAATTGACAAAAGTTAATTTTTTTAGTTGACAGAAGTTCAGCTGGACAAATCATGTCAGTGATGTCATTGTGTAAAAAGCTGGTTAAGAAATGCAATATATAAAAAAATGTATATTTGTTTTTCAGATAATTTTTTCGCTACATATTTTAAAATACAAGAACTTGAATATGGATGTTTCAGTTCCCTTTTAATGTTGCTCTTGTGTTGTTGTTTATCAGAGCTGCTCTTAAACTAGCTAACATTGTCTAATGTTTGAGTAGTGGATTGCAATAAAGACATTGTAGTAAATATAAATAGAATAATCCTTTCACCGCCCCGTCGGGAGGGGTCAGGACCATTCCACTACAAGTAATTGAAACTTTCGTCCAATTAGACACTACATTCCTGAGTCTGGTATAACGTAATTTATTGTATATAAATTCGCATGAATATACATACCCAGGCTGATCGGCTAAACATACATTTATTAAACAATATTAAAACACTCTCAATCACACAGTCCAGTCTAAGTCCGTCAATATCATGCTCACCCACAAGACGTAAACACAGTTCCGTTGATGACAGAGACAAAACAAAACTAGCACTGGGCCAACTCAGATAACCCCGTTTTATGCGTCTTTCAAACCCCACCCCATGTGTTCTAAAGTTTGAAAGCGTCTGCCCCCTGGGGAATATATTCCATGGTCTGCAGCGGTCTCTGCTGTTCTTATTTGGCATTACAATTGGCCGTTGTTTTATATCGTGGTTTTAGTTAATTATTATGATTTAACTATCTCAGAAACAGTCTGGCCATGGTCTGACCATAGTTATTCATTACATAATAATACCCTGCTATGATGGGTTATATAATACTAGCTATAAACCTCTTATTGTTATTCATCACAGGTATGTATATTTATAAACCAAGCATAACATTTTCCTTTGTGATTTGAAACATTATCTGTACTAACATATTCTCTTATACTAAATGGTTGTGGATGAAGAAAGATAACTTATTTATCAAATGTATTTTATACTAAATGTTTGTTGAAGAACAAAGGAAATGTTTTCCTTGAATTTACTAAACTCTATTAGCTGCTGAAACTACACACACACACATTTCCAAGCCTAGGGCGCCAGATGTCTTTTTAATGACCGGGCCCCAAGGCATTCCTTGGGAAGATCCACACACTATCTCTTCGGCCGATCTAGGACCATAAATGTGTCCCATGTGAGTGTGTGTATGCAGGTGTGAATGGGTCCTTTTACCTCCTTATCGAGATAATTATACAAATGCTTTATCATTCTGATGTTTAAATATACAAATGTAACTGAAATAGTCTCTGGAAGATTCGGGATTGCTTTACCATATGGCCTTTTGCGGAGAGCGGGCTCTTTCCACCTTCTCCAGTGTGTGGGTGCGCGCACATGTCCTTGATTTACAAGTGTTGAAGATGAGCTCATACTGTGTGCCTAGCTCGGGACACTTGCCCCACCCGATCACACAGATACAAATCACCGAGTTTGTTTTTCCTTCCTTAGCGTGAGTGTGCGCTCGTGAATGCAAATTTGATGTGTGCTGGTTGGGCCTCTTAGAGCTGTCTCTTCCAAGACACCCTTCCAACACAGAAAAGCATCTCCCTATTGACACCATTGTTTCATACAGAAAGTCCGACAGCATGATATATAATTATGTATAAATAATGAATAATCTATCTTTTGTCACAACAACACTTTCGTTTTCTAACTTACTTGCTAGTAAAAACTAGCTTCGGTCGCTAGTTAAAACTGTTAGCTTATCTCAGCGCTCCAGTAGTGGTGGGCATTACGGTTCCTTACAGGGACCCGGATCCTTTGACTTCGTTCACTAAAAGGAATTCCTGGATTCGTTCCTCCTGGATTCGTTACTGATCTAGTTCAGACTCGTTCACCGCGCTCGTTCTCGTTCACTGACTCTCGTTCTTAGCGAACGAGAACGAGACGCATGCACACGCAGTGAGGGGACTCCCCGGACTGAAGGCAGAACTTGAAATTGAAAAACTGTTCAGAAATTAAACACCTACTATCCTTTGTAGGTGAATTCCTACAAGTCTACAATAGCCTAGCATTCACTGTTATTATGTTATTCACAGATCTTTTAGAAATATTTAGCCTACATTTTAAAATAAATAGACTACATCGCGTTTGTTTTCATGCAATTTAGGCAAGTTAGTTCATAAATAGGTGGCCTGGCGCAAGTTACTAAATCGTGAGTTACTAAAGGTTTTAATCTATAGGCAATTTTATTTGATTAAAAAGGAGTGAAGTATAATAAATCGAACAATCCTATCACCGCCCTGTCGGGAGGGGTCAGGACCATTCAACTACACTTTACTTAAACTTTCTTCCAAATAGACACCACATTCCAGAGTCTGGTATAACGTAATTTATTATAAAAAGATTTGCATGAATATACATACCCAGGCTGATCGGCTAAACATACATATGTTAAAAACATTCTCAATCACACGGTCCAGTCTAAGTCAGTCAATTTCATGCTCACCCACAAGACGTAAAACAGGTCCGTTAATGACAAAAGCAAAACATAACAAGCGCACCATGAAGTTCAGCTGACATCTTATATGTTATTGCGACCCCCCTTTTTTTTGGGGTGTTCCCATTACCTGGGCGATTACTTTTCCATGGTCTGCAGCGGTCTCTGCCGGTCCTAATTAAGCATTACATATGACCCTTATTTATATGGTAGTTTTGATGAAATGCTATGATTTAATCATATCAGAAACATCCTAGTCACGGTTTGACAATAGTAGTTCAATACATAGTTTTTACACCAATGTTTGTAAAGATAGAAGATAAATGTTTTCTTTGGATTTAATCAATTCTATCAGTTCCTCAAACTGCACACACACATACATTTTCAAGGCTAGAGTGCTGAATGTTCCTCCCGACAATCAGGCCCCAAAGAATGTGTAGGGAGTAATTCATGCTTATCTCTTCAGACGGGCTAGGAACATTTAATTGCCTGTGTGTGTGTATGTGTGTGTGTGTGTGTATGTGTGTGTGTGTATGTGAATGAATGGGTCCATTGCCTACTTTTTGAGATAACTAAACTACATTTCCCTATAGTTGGTCCTACAGTATGATATATAATTATATATAAATAATGAATAATCTATAATTTGTCACAACATTCCCTCCTTTGAGCCTCCATAGGCTCATTTCCAGATTAGTCATTATAAAAACCATTCCCTCTTTTGAGCCTCCATAGGCTTCTTTCCAGAGTCACATTAACTTATTCATCTGGCAACTATCACTCCAAACATTGAATGATGACTTCAAAACAATTTTTTCACTTAGTTCTCAACAGCTAATTGAGACCAACGTTCTCGCAGCCAGTAGTCCTCGATGCCTGACCGCCGCTTTTAACTGATCTCCCGCTTGTTTAGCATAGGTACACAGGACATAGATTTAATAACAATTTGAGTATTTATCTACTCTATGTTAATCAGTGCAAAGATTAAGTATACCACTTTATTTCACAGTGAATTAGTAAACTTACAAATCACTCATGGTTATCATACTGATTTTGATTACATGTTTTCCGTTATAGTTGATTCAGACCTCATTGACTCGCTGAGACCTAACAATTCAGCAGGCTCCCAAATGGCCTTCCTGCCGCTTAAATGTTGCCGTTATACAACCGATTTGCCCAAACGCCCCTGCCAGTACTTGCGGGTAATTCACTGCGATTTGCTTAGGCATGTCCCCCATCACATGCGTTCTGTGGCCCCCCTCCACAGGAACTTCAGTCTTTGTTTGCTTTTGACAGAAGTGTGTTCTTTGTTACCCACATTTTCCTGACCCATGGTGGTGAGGCAAATCACGGCCCTATTTCACAACGAGATTGTGTGGTCTGATTCTTGTCTGAGTACATACATACGTTGAAATATTATTTCACTACCATAAGTGCAGTTATATCTAGATCAGCCATGGGTTTTAGTACACAATCAATAATGGTAGTACAAAACATTTGGCCTACTCGACTAACATACAATACTTTTACCCGAGATGATGTTGGCTTCTTCTTCTTTGTTCCAAGCAGCCTCAGCGTCGGACCAGTGGACAGAGGAGAGGTTACTAGCACATCACTCAGCCATGATCTTTCTTTGGCAGATTATGTAATGCTGGCTATGTGTGTGTATTCTCTCTATCTGCCATTGATGAGGGAGCACATAGCTCCTGGTTGTGTAATTCTTTCTTCGTGTGTGTGTATATTCAGTGTTAGTGTTCTTCAACCCAGGTGCTATGCACACCGTAAAGGGTCATCACTGTGGAGAGGTTGCTAGCACATTCGATGCACAGTGATCTGGCTCCGCTTTTCTTCAGGCAGCAAGGCGCCGTACAGTCTTCATCAGTGAGGCACCATATGTGTTTTGTGTAGCTGTTCCAGCATTCACCTGTTGGGCAGCCTGCGGGTGATGCTTACAGAATTCTCATCCACTTCTTCCCGCGCTCATGCCCTGTCCGTAGAGTGGGTTTCCAAACGGGCAGTCAAGCGGACTGCCTACAGCATTCCCGGGTCTCCCGTATTGATCTCGATACTCGTCGGGTCCTGTTTAAACGACAGTCACAACAAAACATCCCACCCCCTTTTGACCTGTACGTCTCCCTTGCTTCCTCACATTTCCTACTTCCTGAAGGTGCACCTTCCTCATTCTGCCTCTCCATTATTTCCCTTGAATTCTCTACAACCTTGCCCTGTGCGCGTACTGGCGCTTTCACTCTAAAGCAGTGATTAAGGGAGAACCACACAGTTTTACCTTCATTCTTCGTTGCAGTAGAAGTTGTCAGAACCACCTTGTATGGTCCCTCACGGGTTCACTCCACCTTCTTTTGATGACTTTAATATACACCCAATCCCCGGGCGTATACCACCTAAGCCCCAAGGAAATGTCGTCTGTCCTTTTCCCCTGTTGGAAAATAATCTTGCACATTCTGGTTAAGTGTTACACATAGCTCGCCAGTTCCCTCTTGAGCTGTTCAAGCGGGGGTCCATTGTACGGACCTCATACAAACGGCATGGGCCCTCCTATGGTCGATTGTGCCCTATTGGGGAAAAACTGATACTTTCCAAATTATTATACATCACCACTTCCCCCCTTGCGCAATGGTCCTGCCCATGCGCATCCTTACACTTTTATATTTCTGTGGTGTTATCTGTTTTTAGTTGCTCGAGGTTGTGTGAGTCTGTCTTCTTGGGCCCAATATCTGCAGAGAAACCTGACAATTTCAGTTAGTCACACAGTACTTTGTCCACTTAGATCCTTCGAGCCTCCCTCTCTCTGGGGCGCAGCTCCAGGCTGGATCCCTTTCCGCTGAATTCCTTTCCCCAGACTCCTCTGAGTGAAAGGACATTTCAGCCTTTCTGCTTCCCAATGCTTTCTTTTCAAAAACATTGATCACAGAAAGCACTACTCGCTTACTAACTGTACTTTCGGTTTCACCTTATAGTGGCTTGACTGTACATTGAGCCGGATGCGGTGGCCATCTCTCATGGTCTTATTACCCTCTGCGATCCGACCGGCCGGTGACCCAGTCGATAGCGATCCCCAGTCCTGCATCTAATCAGGACCCCGTAGTAGCTGTTAACCACCCGGTTAGGAACCGACGGTCTGATCCCTATCCCACCTTGCTATGGGTATAGAAACTTTGACCGTTTTCACCAGCCTTGCCTGTTCACAGAGGTCGTCTCTTACGCCCCTCTGCTAGGTGTGGACTGTCATCCACGTACCACGTACTGCCTGCACACTTACATGCGACAGCAACGCCGACTAGACGGTACCACGGCAGTATGTCCATTCATACTTCATCAGACACGGGGGCCTTCAGTCTTCTCCCCTGCACTATAACTCGTTTTTAACGTGCCCTCGGAACTTTGCAGTTCCGCCGCCGCCTGTTGCCGGCTAGGTTCGGGGGGCCTAATCCCCTGCCTAACCGGCAGTGATAATTCACCCCTGGAATTATCATTGGAGTTCCTGTACCATCCGCACTTAGCTGCACTACTCCAAATCCAGCATGATTTCCGTTCTCATCCCTGAAACAGGACCCATCTACAAACAATGTAAGGTTTGCACACATTGGCGTGTTGTGTAGGTCATCACGTGCTTTAAGAAAAGTCTGTGTTTTGACAACACAGTCATGAGGAGTGCCATCATTGGGTAACACCATTCCTGTTGCTGGATTAATGATTGTGCACTGCTGAATCGTAATGTCTGGTGCAGATAAAATCACCTCATAGCCAGTTTTCCTGGCTTGAGTCAAAACAAAGCGTGGGCTACTCTATGTGCGAGAATGCACTCAGCTCATTGGTCATGACTCGAATTGCTGTCAGTGTTGCTAGGATAGATAGGCCCTTGTGCCTCAATGCGATTGGCTCTGCTGCTGGATTTTGTTTTCATTTTCATTTTCTGCTTCAGTGTGCACAGACAATGCAGTTTATTTTGTCTTTTAGTCTTTAAGAGCTCACAGCAGCTCATTGATTTTTCCTTTGTTCAGATGATGTCAAGTTCTGTAGTAGTTGTTGGTAGGCTACACAAGTGTAGTCATGGCCTTTGAAGTAAAAAAAGTGTTTGTTTTTTTTTGTTTTTTCCCCTCTTGTTTGCAGTTAAAAGATGATTTTTGCACGCATGACTTATTCCGAAGAATAAGTACAGGCCAAAGATGTTTGCACTACTACTAATGTTAAATGTTTTTATACTGTTCTTTAAACTTTGAAACTAGTTATTTTACTTTAAATTGAAGTTCGACATAGTGTTGAAGAACTGTTATTTTGCACTGACAAAATAAATTATTGAATGATAATGTTTCCCACGTATTCCTCAAAAATACAAAACTGATCAAATTCAGGTTTGTGTGTCTTAGTACATGGGCTTATTACAGATGCATGTCTGGTATATGGATAGGACTTGTTACAACCAAGTAGGCCTATATTATATGTTAAAGTGTAGTAATAATGCAGTAATGCAGGTGTAAAAAAAGGTTAAAAAATTGGCCTGTGCCGCGAGGGCCACTAAGGTGTCCCTTATTTCCATTTCTGATAGTTGGCAACCCTAGTATAGCCACATATTGGTTATATTTGTGTAGCCTATATAAAACATGGTTATAGCATGGCCTCCTTAAAATAGCCTACATTTATTGTGCTATTTCGATACAAAAGAAAACAAAAATATGCTTTATTTAATCAATATCATTATTACAGATTTGAAATGGTTTAATAACGGGCAGACTTTCATTAACTCTTAGTTTGATAGTCACAGAATGGGCCTACATGGAAAATGGACAACATAGCCTAAAGTAGCCTATGTGATTTTGATTAGAAATGCTTGAACCGTTTTGCTTTCGGTAACGCACTTTGATCCTTCGAGCCTCCCTCTCTCTGGGGCGCAGCTCCAGGCTGGATCCCTTTCCGCTGAATTCCTTTCCCCAGACTCCTCTGAGTGAAAGGACATTTCAGCCTTTCTGCTTCCCAATGCTTTCTTTTCAAAAACACTGATCACAGAAAGCACTACTCGCTTACTAACTGTACATTCGGTTTCAGCTTATAGTGGCTTGACTGTACATTGAGCCGGATGCGGCGGCCATCTCTCATGGTCTTATTGCTCTCTGCGATCCGACCGGCCGGTGACCCAGTCGATAGCGATCCCCAGTCCTGCATCTAATCAGGACAACCGTAGTAGCTGTTAACCACCCGGTTAGGAACCAACGGTCTGATCCCTACCCCACCTTGCTATGGGTATAGAAACTTTGACCGTTTTCACCAGCCTTGCCTGTTCACAGAAGTCGTCTCTTACGTCCTTCTGCTAGGTGTGGACTGTCATCCACGTACCACGTACTGCCTGCACACTTACATGCGACAGCCACGCCGACTAGACGGTACCACGGCAGTATGTCCATTCATACTTCATCAGACACGGGGGCCTTTAGTCTTCTCCCCTGCACTATAACCCGTTTTTAACGTGCCCTCGGAACTTTGCAATTCCGCCGCCGCCTGTTGCGGAGCAGGTTCGGGGTGCCTAACCCCCTGCCTATTCCGCTGGGTGGACGTCAGATGCCAGTAGACCTACAGGTAGGCTACAGGTTTCGATCATTTTGTAAGATTGCAGGCTATATTTTTTTTAAAATGTGAAACTAATTTGTTGCTAATTTATTAGGCTACTGAGTAGCCCGTAGCAGTAGCCCGTATGCAGAGAGTAACTGATTCGGTTGACAATTATGTAGGCTACTGCGGTGCGGTAGTCAGCAGTTCATATAGGCTAGTCAGTTCAGTAGGACTCACTGAACTGTGGTAGTAGGGGTAGTCTGTGGTCAGTACAGTTCGCTACAGTTCCTGACCGCTGATGCGCACTCAAGCATATGAACGAATCATTGAGTGATGATCCGGTACACTCAATTCACTTTAAAGATTCGTTCAAAAAGATTCGTTCGTTCACGTACTGCACATCACTAAGACACGCTCGCGCATGCCCACTACACTGGTTAAAGAATGAGTTCCTGGTCGTTCCTGACAGTGTTGTTGTTATACAATATATACATATACTCGGTTAAATCACACTAAAACACTGTCTCACTTTCTATGTCTTGGCTGCTGGAAACTACAACTAAAGTTCCCTCATGGGAAGATAAGTTATTCTATCCTGTTCTATTCCATTCTCTTCTCTGCTAATGCTTTAAAACAAGTCCCCTTTCCCTGAAAGACTGAAAAGTTAAATTCAAAGCGGGCAACGCAGACCCTCTCTCTGCATGAAATCAAATCGCACATGCAGAAAATGGCACTCAAAACGAATTGTGACATTTTGCTTAAACACTTTAATATCTGCTTTGCCCTCTCCGAAGCACCAATCGCATCCCAGGTAGCAAGGAAACATCGAACCGACATCGCTAGTATGTTATTGGCAGCAGTATCGGTCATCAATTAATTTTTATGATTTAAACATAAAATAAACAATACAATAAATACAATAAATGTAGCCTATGCTATTTGAGCACAATAAACTAAATCGAATCACTACCTGAAAATAGAGAACTGAGTAGCACATAACTCCAAGCCAGTCAAAGGACAAGATTACAAATTAGTGCGCTCAGAATTTTCCATGAAAATAAACTGCATATATGTATAATATCATATAACAAATTAACTAATGACGCAAATTGAATTAATCACTTTTCACTTCCTTCTATGTTGTCTTGCTTTCTGTCACAATCCTATGCAAGTTTCCCTCACGTATAACTTCACCACTTATCTATCTGTACTATCCGTACGGTTCGGAAATAATTTTCCCGTTTTATTTACAGTTGTAATTGTACAACGGCCACTTCTCTGACCAGAACGCTTGCGCCTGCATGCCTACTATAATTCCGTTATACGAACACAATTTTATATGAGATATACTTTCCACTTATTACGATTTATGTACAACTTTTTACACTATTTCAGGCGGGTTTTCATTACAATGCGTCTGATCATAAGCTTCACAAATCTTATAGTACACTGAGATTATAACACAAGCGATTACAAATATATCATACATTGTAGTATAGTTCCGGAGACACAGAAAAATAATTGGGCACATAATTTAACTCTTTTTCTTAAGTGCTCTCCTACATGAGCTATTACGGTAATTCTGGTAGTCAGGTTACACACCACTTCAAAACGAAAACTACGGGATCAAATCAGAAGAGAAGTTTCTGGCAATTTTAACAAAATAAACTCGCTGCTTATTTCACTCAAGGTGTAAAGGGTTCAAAGCACTGGAAGTATTCTTAGCTTTCCTTTACCTATAATAATTAAATTATTATAATTATAATTTAAATTCACCTATAATGTGCCTTCTCACTTAATAACTGCTCACTTCATTACGAAGGCTACAACCCAACAAGCCAAAAGTATTTGGACGCCTTTATGCGTGCACCGTTTACTTGTCTGTTCTTCCAGTCTCTCCGCTATCGGTATTGGCTGCCCACGACCAACAGGACGCACTATAATTTGTTCAGTCAGAATCCATCATTATCACCATATACCATGAGTTGGGCTTCCCATTCACTTTTAAATCACATTCTTCTGGGTCAAACAATTTACAGGTTTTTCCTTTTTAACCTACTCAGCTGATTTAACATAAACACAACACAGCTCATACACAACCCACACAGCGCTGTAATCTCATACTTGTGTCGACACACATTCGTTCTCTGGCCAAGACAGTAAAAAAAAAATGGTTTAGTGGCTAGCACAGTGGCTCCCAAGCAGTCCCTTTATTCTATAGAGACGGTATCTGACCCCTATATTTTCATACAGGGGCCACCAAGCAGACTCTCTATTTAACTTTAAGAGACGGTATCTGACCCCTATATTTTCATACAGGGGCCACCAAGCAGACTCTCTTTTTCTATAGAGACGGTATCTGACCCCTATATTTTCATACAGGGGCCACCAAGCAGACTCTCTATTTAACTTTAAGAGACGGTATCTGACCCCTATATTTTCATACAGGGGCCACCAAGCAGACTCTCTTTTTAACTTTAAGAGACGGTATCTGACCCCTATATTTTCATACAGGGGCCACCAAGCAGACTCTCTTTTTAACTTTAAGAGACGGTATCGGACCCCTATATTTTCATACAGGGGCCACCAAGCAGACTCTCTTTTTAACTTTAATAAAGGCAGTACTTGAGCCACTGTGCTGTCTTGCCTATTAGTCAGTTTCAGTTTGCTATTTCATTGTAATCACATAAGACAGTACAAGACGCACAACATTTATATCAGCCTGTCGTTATGCCAGACTCTTTCTTTCAGTACTTTTCCTTCTCTATCAGAATTTGTATTTAGGTTCTTTTGTGAGGAGTTTTCATACAAGCCTCCTTGCACATGCGGACACACTGCCTCTGAGGATCAACGATTTACTAGAATACAGATTAAAGGTTCTGTTTACCTTTGTTCTTGGCGCCTGTTGATCTGAGATACAGTGTGAACGCAAGCGCATTCTTAGCCTGTACTATTATTCACTCCTGGATCGGCTCGCCAACTGAAGTATAATAAATCGAACAATCCTATCACCGCCCTGTCGGGAGGGGTCAGGACCATTCAACTACACTTTACTTAAACTTTCTTCCAAATAGACACCACATTCCAGAGTCTGGTATAACGTAATTTATTATAAAAAGATTTGCACGAATATACATACCCAGGCTGATCGGCTAAACATACATATGTTAAAAACATTCTCAATCACACGGTCCAGTCTAAGTCAGTCAATTTCATGCTCACCCACAAGACGTAAAACAGGTCCGTTAATGACAGAAGCAAAACATAACAAGCGCACCATGAAGTTCAGCTGACATCTTATATGTTATTGCGACCCCCCTTTTTTTTGGGGTGTTCCCATTACCTGGGCGATTACTTTTCCATGGTCTGCAGCGGTCTCTGCCGGTCCTAATTAAGCATTACATATGACCCTTATTTATATGGTAGTTTTGATGAAATGCTATGATTTAATCATATCAGAAACATCCTAGTCACGGTTTGACAATAGTAGTTCAATACATAGTTTTTACACCAATGTTTGTAAAGATAGAAGATAAATGTTTTCTTTGGATTTAATACATTCTATCAGTTCCTCAAACTGCACACACACATACATTTTCAAGGCTAGAGTGCTGGGTGTTCTTCTCGACAGTCAGGCCTCAAAGAATGTGTAGGGAGTAATTCATGCTTATCTCTTCAGACGGGCTAGGAACATTTAATTGCCTGTGTGTGTGTATGTGTGTGTGTGTGTGTGTGTGTGAATGAATGGGTTCATTGCCTACTTTTTGAGATAACTAAAAGCTCGTCATGGGAAATTTTGGGGAGTGTATTGCAATATGGCTGTTTCCGCTGAGAGCGAGTTTTTCTTCAATTCCCCTGCATGTGGGTGTGTGTATATGTCCTTGATTTACAGGTGTCGAGATGAGCTCATATTGGGTGCCTAGCGTGGGACCATTGTTCATTGAGCACACTTCGATACAAATAATGAGCTCATTTTCCGGCGTGAGTGTCTGAGGCCTTGAATATGTGCTGTTGTGCACATATGGGCCTTTTGTGCAATTCATCCTACCACAGAAAAACATATTCATATTAACACTACATTTGCATATAGTTGGTCCTACAGTATGATATATAATTATATATAAATAATGAATAATCTATAATTTGTCACAACAGGAGCATAGCCTAATATTTATAAGTGTGGGACAATTTCTTATAAATGTGTAGGCTATATCATGTTATATATATATAACGTTCTCTAAATGTAGTGTAGCCTACTTAAATCCCCAAATGATATATTTCCGGGTTTTCGCTGATAATACAGAGTATATTTTTTGCATAGCTACTGCATGCCACTAAAGTGTTTGCTATGCTAGTAGGCTACACAGGACATAGTTGATGGGGTGATTCCGAATTTTGGAGCCATGACCTAATTTGCAACGGTCTTGTGATGTCTCCGTTGGGAAATGCAATAATGCGTCCGACTGAAAATGTAGGCTACTTCATTTACTTCACGTGAAGAGCTATAACGTCTCTCAGATGTAGCTGGGCGCTTAGAAAGCGAAATGCTTTTAATTATAGCCTACTCAGGAAAGTGTTCAGTGCAATATAAAGATTAGGGAAAGGACGTTCAGAGAGGAGCGACTGCGTATTATTGTGTCAAACTCGGCCGAGAATCCGGACCCAGTGAATATCACAACAAGATGTATGGTTCCTTCGTGGATTTGTTTCTCTCGTTCACGTAACTTTCCACCGCTCTCGGTCACAGATAATGGCACTTGAGTCCAAAGGGTTCCTGGATACTTCCTGTTTTATTCTTCTTAAGTCTCTTATGGTTAATTTGCGTATTTTCTTCTCAATATGTTTTTGGCATCCCTGTGGACTCACACTCACAAATCTCTTGATTGTGCAGTGATCACGACTCAACATCTTTGCAATTTCAATTGTTTTGTATCCCTCTGAAAGCCAGTTAACTAGTTTTGCCTTTTCATCATCTGTTATGTCTCTTTTTCGCCCAATTTTCCCAGCAGCAAAAAGCTTGCAAGTAATTATGCACACCTGAATTTAAGGCATTCCTCACTTTAAGCCACACCCTCTCTCAATAAAGCAATTAAGTCACCTAAAATGTTTACACTGAGTGAATAATGAGGATAATATAGTTTTCAGTTGAAAAAAAAATGCTCTTGGAGATGCTATTTCATTAGAATATGGACTTGCATAATAATTATGTACACAGTGTATATTTATGGCAAAATTATCACAAAAGCATAAAATTAGCATGACAGAACAACCTTAGTATTTTTGTTTTCATTTCACAAATGGTAAATAAATATACTTCCAAATCCTCGACTGGGTCAAGCCCATCTTTATAAGCGATTTTGTCGTTGGTAGCAAGGTAGCTGGCATCCCACTGCTCAAAACAATGCCTGCAATTGGCTCGTCGATATAGACACCTCTGGTTGGTCTAGAAACACGGGGGTGGGCTCTACAAGGCTAGGCTTCACACCGCAAAGTTCCTATGCGAAAACGAGAGCGACGTTATTAAACAAAACGTATGAGCACTGATTCCAAGTCGCCGACGACATAGTCAACCCCAGAGAGTTAAACTAGCTACCAAGCAAATGTTGTCTAACGTTTGAGTGGTGGATTGAAATAAAGACGTGTTCGTTTGCTAACATACTAGCTACTAGTAAAAACTAGCTTAGCTTTTGTTCCTAATGTTAGTTAAAATTATCCACGTCTGAGCATTATCCCCACTAGCAAGCAAGCCCCGATCTTCCGAATTACAACTGCCACCGACTGAAAGTTGGCACTTTTACCGCTGTACTACCGCAGCGGACCAGTTCTTGTTACTTTTGACTCCAAATAATTACATATTGTGAAACAAAAGCTTAAAACTAGCTAACGTAATAGGATTCACTCGCTAGCGAACATGCTAACGCTATAGGCTTACCGTAGGATGCTAGCTAACGTTAGTCAATCAAATGATTTTTACCTATAGCTCTTTGCGTGAGGTAAATAAAATGTGAACAAAAGAGTAGCCTACATTTTCAGTAGGACGCATTATTGCATTTCCCAATGGATGAATCTATATAATACAGGTGCAGCTCAAAAAATTTGAATATCGTGAAAAAGTTCAATATTTTTTGTCACTCATGTCAGAAAGTGAAACTCATATATTATATAGATTCATTACACATAGTGAAATATTTCAAGCCTTTATTTCTTGTAATTTTGATGATTATGGCTTACAGCTAATGAAAACCCAAATTCAGTGTCTCAGAAAATTAGAATATTGTGAAAAAAATTTATGTTGGAAACTCATGGTGTCAGACTCTAATCAGTTAATTAACTCAAAACACCTGCAAAGGTTTCCTGAGCCTTTAAATGGTCTCTCAGTCTGGTTCAGTAGGCTACACAATCATGGGGAAGACTGCTGACTTGACTGATGTACAGAAGACAGTCATTGACACCCTCCACAAGGAGGGTAAGCCACAAAAGGTCATTGCTATAGAAGCTGGTTGTTCACAGAGTGCTGTATCCAAGCATATTCATAGAAAGTTGAGTGGAAGGAAAAAGTGTGGTAGGAAAAGGTGCACAAGCAACAGGGATAACCGCAGCCTTGAGAGGATTCTCAAGCAAAATCCATTCAAGAATTTGGGGGAGCTTCACAAGGAGTGGACTGAGGCTGGAGTCAGTGCATCAAGAGCCACCACGCACAGACAAATCCAGGACATGGGCTACAAATGTCGCATTCCTCGTGTCAAGCCACTCCTGAACCAGAGACAACGTCAGAAGCGTCTTACCTGGGCAGAAGCGTCTTTTCCACAGTCAGTGATGATTTGGGGTGCCATGTCATCTGCTGGTGTTGGTCCACTGTGTTTTCTGAAGTCCACAGTCAACGCAGCCATCTACCAGGAAAGAGCACTTCATGCTTCCTTCTGCTGACAAGCTTTATGGAGATGCTGATTTCATTTTCCAGCAGGACTTGGCACCTGCCCACACTGCCAAAAGTACCAAAATCTGGTTCAATGACCATGGTATTACTGTGCTTGATTGGCCAGCAATCTCGCCTGACCTGAACCCCATAGAGAATCTATGGGGTATTGTCAAGAGGAAGATGAGACACCAGACCCAACAATGCAGACGACCTGAAGGCCGCTATCAAAGCAACCTGGGCTTCCATTACACCTCAGCAGTGCCACAGGCTGATCGCCTCCATGCCACGCCGCATTGATGCAGTAATTCATGCAAAAGGAGCCCCAACCAAGTATTGAGTGCATAGAAATGAACATACTTTTCAGAAGGCTGACATTTCTGTTTAAAATATCCTTTTTTATTGATCTTATGTAATATTCTAATTTTCTGAGACACTGAATTTGGGTTTTCATTTGCTGTAAGCCATAATCATCAAAATTACAAGAAATAAAGGCTTGAAATATTTCACTCTATGTGTAATGAATCTATATAATATATGAGTTTCATTTTCTGACATGAGTGACAAAAAATATTGAACTTTTTCACGATATTCAAATTTTTTGAGCTGCACCTGTATATATAACATGATATAGCCTAACATCTAGAAGATAGCCTACACATTTATAAGAAATTGTCGCACACTGATAAATATTAGGCTATGCTCCTTTTTAATAAAATAAAATAGCCTATATATTAAAACCTTTAGTAACTTGCGATTTAGTAACTTGCACCAGGACAACTTTTTAGGAATTAACTTGCCTGAATTGTATGAAAACAAACCCGATGTAGGCTATTTATTTTAAAATGTTGGCTAAATATTTTGAAAAGATCCTTGAGTGGATGCTAGGTTATTGTAGCCTTGTAGGAATTCACCTACAAAGGACAGTAGGTGATTCATTTCTGAGCAGTTTTTCAATTTCAAGTTGGGTTCTGAGAGTGAAAGTCAGTGAATGTGAACGAGAGCGGTGAACGAGAGTCTGAATGAGATCAGTGAATTAATCTGGGACAGAGAACAAATCCAGGAACAAATCCTTTTGGTAAACAGAGTCAAAGGATCCAGGTCACTGAAAGGAACTGTAATGCCCACCACTACCAGTTTGTTACCGTCAGGTTTAGAGAGGGATGGCTTCAGTCTGGCTATGTTTTTGAGGTGGAAAAAGGAGGTCTTACAGATGTGCTTGATGTGGGTTTGGAAGGAGAGAGTGGAGTCAAACTTAACACCGATGTTGGTGACAGCAGAAGAGAGAGGGATGTATTGACCGTAGAGGGAGGGACATATGCTCCCCACACTGGAGAGTTATTTTGGTGTGCCAATCAGCATAGCCTTGGTATTGTTGCTGTTCAGCTGGAGAAGTTAGCCTTCATCCAAGAGCGGATGTCATCCAGTTGTTGAGGTTGGAAACAGCGCTGATGGGGTTGGGTTTTGATACAAACCTGGATATTGTCAGCATAAAAATGGAAATTGACATTGTGGTGTCAGATGATTTGGCCAAGTGGGAGCAGGTAGATTGCGAACAGAATGGGCCCAAGCACTGACCCCTGTGGGACACCGCATATCACTGCAGCATCATCGGACCTGGTTCCCCCAATTGAGATGTGACACCTTCGGTTGGTGAGGTAGGATGAGAACCACAATAGCGCTGTGTCTGTAACCATAGCATAGGTTTCAAGACCGTGGAGAAGGCTGCTGTGGTCCACAGATTCAAACGCTGCGCTGAGGTCAAGGAGGACCAGGATGCTAGGCGAGCCAGAGTCGGCTGCCATCAGCAAGTCGTTGGTGACCTTTAACAGGGCTGTTTTCAGTGCTGTGGGTGGGCCGAAAACCATATTGGAAAACTTCAAAGAGCTTATTGGCAGACAGATGATTGGAGCTGAGAGGCCAGAACTTTCTCCAGTGTCTTGGAGAGAAATGGGAGATTGGCCTGTAGTTGGATAAAAGCTCTTGGTTGAGTTTTGGTTTCTTTAGGGGTGGTGTAACAGCCGCGGTTTTGAAATGGATGGGCACCTCACCACTCTGTAAATATTTGTTTATGAGTATGGAGATGAATTGAGCCAGGGTTGGTAAGCAGGCTTTGAGCAGTGGTGTGGGAATGGGGTCAAGGGAGCAGCAAGTTGACTTGGATTTATGTTGGCGCTCATATCGTTGACCTTGGTTATAAAAAAAAGCAGAGAAAGTAGCGCACTGTTCTGGCGAGGCAACCAGGGGGCCCGAATTGTTGGGGAGGCGGTTAATTGTAGCGAATACGGTTTTGGGATTGTTTTTGCCATTATCAATCATTGCAGAATCGTCAGTTGGGCGGGCAGTTTTTAGGGCAGCAACGTAAGCAGATTGGTGGTCTCTGAAGGCCAGCAGATAGACAGTGAGAACGTCTTTCTTCCACCGCCTCTCTAGTGTGCGACCATGTGTCTTCATTCTGCACAGATCGTCAGTGAACCAGGGAGATGAGTGTTGGTTGTTCTGGGGCGAGGGTTTTAAGGGAGGTGGTCAGAATGGAATTGTAGAGGTTGATCATTTCATCAGGAGAAAGTGAGGTGTAGTCGGTTGAGAGAGTGGGCATTACAGATTTGAGAAAGAGGGCAGGTTCCAGATACCCTAAAAGCTACATCAGAAGACAAATACGCCAACAAATGCCTGACCACACCTCATTTTAAAACCAACCCACCCAGAAGTACATAAGTTAATTTGCTATTTAAACAACGTGAGCGGTAGACAGGTAAATGACAACGTCGGTTCGAAACGAGCAAAGACACTTGCATTTGGGTTACCACCGCTTAGAGCTGAGTGCAAGATAGAGCCCAGAGACTCTATGATGGTGGATCACAACTTTATGTACAGTGCAGTAAAAAATAAGTTGGATGGTGATTTTGGGTCTGTACTCCAGCACTTTGGATTTGAAATAGAACAGTGACAGTTATGAGGTTAAGCATTAATTTGAGGGTTTTTACATCCATATTGGGTGAACCGTGTAGCAATTGTAGCCCTTTTTATACATCAGTCCCCCCATCTTAGTAGGCGAAAAAATAATTGGACAAATTAACATAAACTTAAATAAAGTCATCATATTTAACATTTGATTACTGATTGAAGGCTTTCTTCTCCTGACTTATTTTTCCATAGTTGTATATGAAAATAAATGAGTCGGGGGAAACAACCCTTAAAGTAATCCATCCATATCTACTGCATATCTGGCAGCAGAGTGATGGTTTGAGGCTTGATTGATACCTCAGACCCTTGCTGACTTACAGCGATTTAGCCAACCATGTGTTCCATACTGTTCCAGCGTAATTTACAGCTTAATCTAGCCCTCCCAATTGCCATAGAGATCCATTCAAATGCTACTTGGTTAACCTGATGTGGATGTAAAAATCCTCAAATTAAAGCTGAAAGTCTGCACTTTAACATCATAGTCACTGTTCCATTTCAAATCAAATGTGCTGGAGTACAGAGCCATAACAGAAAAAAATGTGTCTCAAAATACTTCATAGATGAGTATTACAATACACAATGGCAGGGCTGACCAAAAAAGCACATCTCTATGTGGGCTTAATAAGGGCTTTTATCATTATTGCAATTTAGAAATCTCTGCAATGGAACAGTGATTTTTTTGGGATTTCTATAGCACCACCATGTGGATGAATCAGGCTAAGCTATGGCAAATAATTGAAACGATTCAGCCATCCAAATAAGTTTGGTGATTCTAGGCAATATTAACGCTCGGTTATTTAAGGTTGAAGGGGAGAGAGAAAAAAAGAATCTGAACAAAAACTATAGGGTTAATATTGTTAAACATTTATGTTTAATTATAAAAGTCAAAGTTAAGGATGATTGTGTGGGGGTTCTCTGTGCCAGAGACACAGAGGAAATATTGGCGGTCCAGTTGCGACAGATATGGACTCTTTAAGTGTTCAATGAACACCACTGAAACGGACAATAATCCGTAGTGGAGAGGGAGAATAATGAGAACACAAAATAACCTCACGAAAAAGGCGAGGAACTCGATATGCGAGCAAAACTGAAATAAGCAGACACGCTTATCTAACTCCGTTTGTGGAGCGAACTAACAAAGACAAATAAAACTATTAAGATCCCTTTCACTGGGACTAAAGCAGTTAGAGCGCTCGAAGAACAAAGGAAATAAGCGGACACGCTTATCTAAACACGTTTGTGGAGTGAATGAACAAAGAAAATAAAACTATTAATATCCCTTTAACTGGGATCAGAGCAGTTAGAGCGCTCATAAAGAACAAAGGAAATAAGCGGACACGCTTATCTAACCACGTTTGTGGAGCGAACGAACAAAGAAAATAAAACTATTAATATCCCTTTAACTGGGATATGAGCAGTTAGAGCGCTCGTAAAAGAACAAAGGAAATAAGCGGACACGCTTATCTAACCACGTTTGTGGAGCGAATGAACAAAGAAAATAAAACTATTAAGATCCCTTTCACTGGGACCAAAGCAGTTAAAGCGCTCGCAGATAAGAGTAGTAAAACAAAGGAAATAAGCAGACACGCTTATCTTACTCCCGTTTGTGGAGCGAAACGAAAGGAAACCGTTTCGTGTAAAACGAAAGAAAACGAGAAAGTCTCTGCTCTGAAATGAGAGCGAAAAGAGACTAGCTTTCTTAATAAACCCTTTCTTTCTAAACCCTTTCTTTTTTAAACTAGCTTACTAACTAATCCTATACCTTCTTTTACCGGCTCGAATGTTAAGTGGAATAACATGGAAGCAACGAGAGAGGCAGGAAGCGGAGTATAAATAGTCAACGGAAATTCATAACAGGTGAACTTACTAATGACGAGGCGAAAGCAAAACCCCGTCACGGAACAAAGGAAAATCCGATAGATTACCGGTAACGACAAAAAAGAATAACGAGAACGTGGAGATAAGGGAAGGAAGGCAAGATCCATGACAGATTGTGACTGAATTCAGGTCAATCATAATGAAACCAAGAACTAATGTCATGGGCTGCGGTGTGAACATCGTAATGTGACTGAGGGTTCTGGCTCCCCGCCCTTGCAGTCTTTGGGACATATTGTGTGTGTGTGTCTCAATCTCAATCGGATCTCTGGCCCCAGCTTGCTTTAACCTTCTTCTCATTCTCAGCCCATTAAGCACACAGCCAAGTGCACAGAGAATGGCCCATGCAGTCCAGACTTTAACTCTGTTAAATTCAACTCTGCTTTCTTGGTACAACTGTTAAAAACAGCATTTAAAACCATTATATATATTTTTAATAACATAAAAGTTGTACAATGCAGGATTTTTAGCTTTGCTGTGGTCCTGTGTTTACAATCAAAAAAGTATTTCACCGTCTTGTACCCCGCCCACTCACCTCCGTTGAGGGCAAGAAACACTCTTCAGTGCAGCAAGCAAAATGTCAAGCGAAGATAAAAATTTAAATAACATTTTTACCAGCGTGCCTTGTACTATATGGATGGTAAACGTAATTGGGCAGGGTTATAATAATGAAATAAAGGCTATCCTGCATGCTTCAGTCAAAGTTTATAAAAGAGCTCATCAAAGAGACTGCCCAGAGTAAACACTGGAGCACCCGTAAAAGAATGGAGCACGTTTGTAAAATACGACTGACTTTTTTGACTTAGTGTCTTCTTAGAATCAACAGGTGATATAATTATCTTTACACTATAAGTGCACCTCATAGGAACATTGCTAATGTAATGGTAGCTACTCCCTAGTGCAGTTGCAACTATATTGTGGTGTTTTCCTTGTTCAGTATTTAACATTATTCTGAATGTTAATTTATAACTGGGATGTAAAGATGGAATTGTGTGTGGAATAAGTAACATTAGTAGACCATGTCTTGACTATCATAGCTAGCTAATACCCTTGTAAAGTAAATTACTTTTTCATGAAGATATTGTGGCAGCCGACAGAAGAATCCGAGAGGAATAATAATAAATGACCGATATGTGCTTTTCCCTGTTGTTGTGACAAATTATAGATTATTCATTATTTATATACAATTATATATCATACTGTAGGACCAACTGTATTAAAATGTAGTGTTAATATGAATATGTTCTTCTGTGGTAGGATGAATTGCACAAAAGGCCCATATGTGCACAACAGCACATATTCAAGGCCTCAGACACTCACGCCGGAAAATGAGCTCATTATTTGTATCGAAGTGTGCTCAATGAACAATGGTCCCACGCTAGGCACCCAATATGAGCTCATCTCGACACCTGTAAATCAAGGACATATACACACACCCACATGCAGGGGAATTGAAGAAAAACTCGCTCTCAGCGGAAAACAGCCATATTGCAATACACTCCCCAAAATTTCCCATGACGAGCTTTTAGTTATCTCAAAAAGAAGGCAATGGACCCATTCATTCACACACACACACACACACACACACACACCCATACACACACATACACACATACACACACACAGGCAATTAAATGTTCCTAGCCCGTCTGAAGAGATAAGCATGAATGACTCCCTACACATTCTTTGAGGCAGAAGGAACGTCCGGCACTCTGGCCTTGGAGATGTATGTGTGTGTGCGGTTTGAGGAACTGATGGAATTTATTAAATCCAAAGAAAACATTTATCTTCTATCTTTACAAACATTGGTGTAAAAACTATGTATTGAACTACTATTGTCAAACCGTGACTAGGATGTTTCTGATATGATTAAATCATGGCATTTCATCAAAACTACCACATAAATAAGGGTCATATGTAATGCTTAATTAGGACCGGCAGAGACCGCTGCAGACCATGGAAAAGTAATCGCCCAGGTAATGGGAACACCCCCAAAAAAAGGGGGGTCGCAACAACATATAAGATGTCAGCTGAACTTCATGATGCGCTTGTTATGTTTTGCTTCTGTCATTAACGGACCTGTTTTACGTCTTGTGGGTGAGCATGAAATTGACGGACTTAGACTGGACCGTGTGATTGAGAATGTTTTTAACATATTTATGTTTAGCCGATCAGCCTGGGTATGTATATTCGTGCAAATCTTTTTATAATAAATTACGTTATACCAGACTCTGGAATGTGGTGTCTATTTGGAAGAAAGTTTAAGTAAAGTGTAGTTGAATGGTTCTGACCCCTCCCGACAGGGCGGTGATAGGATTGTTCGATTTATTATACTTCACTGTCGTACCGCGGAAGCCCGTATTAGGATCTCCGGCTCCGCCCTCGCACAAGTTAGCACTGAGAACACGTCCTGTCTCAGCTGCGCGAAATCAAACAATCAGGCGCCCTTTAAAAAGGGGAGGAATACTTCATTCGAGAGAGTACCGCAAGGGAAATCACTGGAGGAAGTAAGTCGAAGCGAGAGAGAGTATTTGGAGAATTATTAACAAACTGTGTGTGATTAATATTCGTAGGAGGAACGTGCTGTGTGCCATAGCCCTGGACCGTCTGAAAACCCGCCCTGTGTATGACCCTCGCCTGCCTGCCTTTCCCCCGCCTCGCCCAATCCCGGACCGTCTGAGAATCCGTCTCTGTGTACCGACCCCTGCTTCCGGATATCGACGACGTTATTGGATTGCGGAGTGGACAGTGTTTAAAGAGACAGTGACCTATTTTCAAAAGCTAACAATATTAAAGCTTTTGAAATTCAATTCCTTCAGTGTGGACATTGAAATTGTTATGTTCAGTCTCATGGACACTCCATACACCAGAGAGTGCGCCACATATGGTGGAGAATGCGGGCAGCCTGATCTGACTGAAAATAATATATTTCGCACAACCAGCTACTACAGGGGACCAAGCAGAGTCAACAGATTTCAAGAGCCTGATTGCGCAACTCATTACCAGTAGTCAACAGCAGCAAGCCCGTCATGACCAAGCGATGCAAATTCAGCTCCAAAACGCGGAAACCCAACGACTGCAGCATGAGCAAGCTATGCAATTACAGCTCAAAACCACGGAACTCATGCGGGCGGAATTTAAAGAGCTGCTTAACGAAAAGGAGGAGCATGCTCTCGCACAACGCGTGCGCCGGGCCAACCCCGCGAGATTTCTGGTGAAACAGACTCCCACTGATGATATAGAAACATACCTCCTGGCATTTGAGAGGACCGCCGAGAGAGAAGAGTGGCCCGAAGACCAGTGGGTGAGCCTGATCGCTCCGTTCTTGTCTGGTATAGCCCAAACAACCGACCAAGACATGGCCAATAACAAAACGGTCAGCTATGCCAGCTTACAGGATGAAATACTCAAACGACACGGATACACCCTGATAAACAGGGCGTAGCGTTATCACAAATGGGCCTTTGATCCGAACATCTCACCCCAATTCCTTCAGTGTGGACATTGAAATTGTTTTTTTCAGTCTCGTGGACACTCCATACCCCAGAGAGTGCGCCACAATATTTGCAAATATTATTTATTTTCTCAAATACAGCGTAGCTAATATTCCATTGTTATATTATTTTTATACAAAAGGTACCTGACTTTGGCCATCTAGCTACCTAACGTAACTAGCTGGATAGCCAGAGATAATTTTACTTGCAGGTTCAACGGAAAACACGGCAACTCTGCTTCAATCTTCAAACCCTTGCAAAACAAAATTATTATTTTTTTTTTTTTGCTGTTGCCATTGAGGAAAAGCAAAGCCTAGGTTGTCTCTGCTTCTTGAACGTTCCCTGATGGCTTATTGTTTGGCTTTGCTGTAGGCTAATTGCGTTTCTTTACCTCTGCCATTGCAGTAGCCAGCTGGCTACAAATGCCCAGCTGAAACTTGATCCTACCTAGGATTGCAAAGGGGCGGAAACTTTCCGGAAATTTACCATGGGAAGTTAAGCTCGGGAATTTAGAAAATTTTGACCAAAAGTTAGCCTATAACATGGAAACTTTGTTGGAAAATACACATAAAATGCAATTCTAAATCTTGCAGCATGCTTTGGTTAAAACAACCCAATTTAATGTGAATTCAGTTGAATTTCAACCCTGCACTGTGCATTATTCAATTACATGTGCAGTGCATTCTTTTATCACATGCACAGATAATTCCTAGCATCCTGCACACTACAGCAAGGCTATAGAGTACTCAAGTGAGTACGTCAGACGTGGGCAGAGTTTGGTTTCAGAAGTTAATTCCCTATGACAGATAGAATGGGCTTTGGAGACTATCGACAATTTCTTGAAATCTGAATGAGCCTAAATGTTCCTGGATTAGCCTGTGTGGTATAAGGATATAGAGCATACATAGCATGTTCGCAAATTTGTATTTTTTAAAGTAATTATTGTAGTCGACTTTAATGGACTACATATCCATTACTGCAATGTACGGGTCGTTCTCGACCAATCAGATATCATCATCTCGTCTGGACATTTTTGGCAGTGCATACCACCTTGCAAAAATTTTAAACATTGCCAGCGCTGGTATATTCACATATTTTGTGAACGGGTGTTATATTGAACAATCCAGGGAATTGAAGTCGATGGTAAGACATAATTACTAGAAATTGTTCAAAAGGAAGTTTTAGTTAATGTCTATGGTCTAAATGAATGGGGAAGTCACTTCCGAAACCAGTGTGATGTAGTCACTTGAGTACTCTTGAGTCACTTGAGGGCACACTACTGCATCTGCCCAATTTTTGGCAATTTTTTATTTTCTCAACAAAGGTTGCCAGTGCACCATTGATATGACTGAGCATGGCTGTTTTATAATATTTTCTAGGTAAAAATCCTGCATAATGCACCATTAAGGAAGGTTCCACTCACACTGCATTGTTTTTGCACGTTGATAATGTGGTTAGTAGTCTAACGTTACCTCACCAACCCCAGATCAGCATGAATAGTGTACTTTTAAACACAAGCTTACAACAATCACAGTAAAAAAAACTTTAAAAAAACTTTAAAGGGTAATTACACCCACTGTTTCAGCCTGTCTCCGCCCACAAAACAACTTAGAAAAATACTTTGTGGGGTGAGCGCTGGGTGAGCGAGGGAGAGGGGTGCCATTGTCATTTGTTACATTGTACAAATGATTAACTTGGATAAAACTGTACTAGACGTTGCACATCAAATATGAATCAAGATTCAGCAACTGCATGGCCTATTTCTCACCTCAAATATATTCAGAAACATATTTCAGTCGACTATTTAGGTGGAATAAGAGAGTTTATGAACAGGACGCAGCGTTGTTCCGGTTTAAAAACGTGGAGCCGAAACGAAAGTAACGTAGTGGGTCTAACCAATCAGGTGCCAGCTGTGGGCGATTACAATTATGTTATTAATTCAGAATTGTTTAAATAAAGGAAGGTAGGCATACAAACACATTTACAGCTCAAAAAAAGTGATCTAGGGTTTAGTAACCCTTTGAAGGGTCAGTTCGGAATTTTGGACATAATATCTCATTTACTACTTAGCCGTGATCTTGTCAATTCATGGAGACCATTTTCAGCTGATTCCATCCTGTCTTTCGTATTGGACGTCCAGCTGTATAGTGCAACCTAATGGTATCAGCTAGCGTCCACTACCAAATGCACTTACACACTCCACGGTGCACCCAAAGCAAATCAAATACCACACAGACTATTGGGGTGGATTTGAGTGATTTATACCATAATTTTGAAGTCAAACTATCGTTGAATCCTTTACTTTGTTTTCTGTTGAATGAGCCAATGCGTTGACGTTACTTTGTAACGTTACCTGCGATAGTAGTTGCGACACTGTTGGAAAGTGCAACACAGGCGTAACCTGAACGAATAAACGTAGTATTTGTTAACTAACATTGACGTGAAATGGTATTTCAGTGTGCATTCCTAGGTTGTCCAAATGTTTCCAAAAAATGGACACTACAAAAGTTTTCACCGATTTCCAACAGAGCAACAGAGAAAACAACAGTGGCTTGTTGCAGTTCGCACACCGAGTGAGACTGAGCAAGTTGCGTGTGTAGTGATCATTTCACTGAAGATGACTACATCAGATCAAAAAAAGGACAGTTGGACAGAAGTTTATAATTATAATAACTAAATTATAATAAAGTATAGCATGTGTGATCTATCTATTCAGCTTAGCTAGCTAGCTAATGTTAGTTGCCATGATTGGGAAGTCATGTGAGTTAGAAAATGTATCCTGCAAATTGGTAGCCAGTGTGCTTGCATGTATATGCTTTGTTATTCTGTAGTATAATGTTTGTATTTAGCTTGTTGTTGTCTGCCAAATATGTAACTTTACGGCAAAATGGATTGTTTTGGCAACAGTGGAGTAGCCATGATATGCTGAGCACAAAACCTACAGGCAGCTATTTTCAGCTCTACCGGTAATGTTGCAGATCTACAGCTGGCGATTACGTTTATGGTTTATTAATATTTGGAACAGTCCAGAGCCTTTTATTGTGTAATTAGTGTGGGTGCCATAGGGCTATAACTATTGTTATCCGTAATTTTTTTGTTTATTTCTTTATTCTAGCGTTTTTTGTTTCGCTACTCCTCCCAGAGCTTTCGCACCATGCACACGTGTAAGGTATCAAAACAACCGGCTCGCTCCAACTCGGGTTGCTGTTACTTTGTGGAAAGTTCCGGCACACAGTGTGGGAACAATTCTACTTTTTGTGAGCATTTTTGCCCCATAGGAATGACTGGCGGAATGTTCACATCGTAGAGTGTAGCCACACCCCCTTTCATGTCTCATGAACCGTTTGTCCAACAAACTTATGGGAGGTGTCAATGAACTCAGCGCAGACTTCTACTTTCATTGGTCTAGGTTATCCATGCCCCCATTATTAAGCCACGCCCCCTTTCATATCTCAAGAACCGTTTGTCCTAGAGACTTATGGGAGGTGTCAATAAACTCAAACAGACTGCTACTGTCATTGGTCTTGGTGAACCATGCCCCCATGGTAGCAACCGTCGAGCAACACCATAGCAACCACCTAGAACACCTTAGCAACTGCCTAGCAACACCCTAGCAATCACCTGGAACACCTTAGCAACTGCCTAGCAACACTTAAGCAACATCATAGCATCCACCTAGAACACCCTAGAAACCACCTAGCAACCACCTAGGGTTCAGTAATTGTGGAGTGAGAACAGACCTTTGATCCGCCACTTCTATGACACATGGTGTCGTGGGAAGGGTGAATTATTAAGTAATACATCACGAAAGGGAGTTTGTATTATAGTTATTAACCCTTTCGCGCGTACCATCACAAATATGTGATCATTCCAGACATAGCCCAAACGCGTACCATCACAAATATGTGATTAGAACGTATCACTGGAACGCTCCGTTGAGAATGCGGTCACAATGGTTTACTGCCGGCTAAACACGGTTTAGACATGTCACAGAGGTGTGTATATTATGGAAAATAAACTATCAACTTGCGATTTCAGAAGCTGAAATGAACGATAAATTACACATTGCTGTGCATAGAATATCTTCGTTACATCAACACTGAGCTATCTTAGCAGTGGTTTTTAACCTCACAAGCTAACAATGGCATCCTAATGTAAAAGTGCAAACATGATTCCAGTGCGGTACCTAGTCGTTTATTGTTGTACTGAAATGCAAATGTTACCATGTCAACGTTAGTTGTTATCCGAATAGTCATCTAGTTTAATTTGCAGTGTATGCATATGGGTTACTACGTAGCTAGCTGTATTATACCGTCGATCTCACTTACATGTGCATTCACAAATCGTCTATTTACGAATGACGCAACAATAAATCTGTGGGCTAACCCTAGGACTAAACACACTGTTCCACAAAAACATTGTACCAAATAAACATCTTTACAACATTTACATTTATTTGTTTATGCAGACGTTCACACTTTCACAGAAGTAATGTAAGCAGCAAATACCCCCTAGCCTATAACGTTGATTTAGCTACAGTTTGCTAACGTCAGTGCTAACCAAGCTGTCAAAATGAGCTAACTACGGGCTGACAGAAAATATAATATACACAATCTTATAGCGATTACACTTTACAATGTTTTACATCACGGGTAAACTCATCCGTGATCAAAATAATTGACGAAATACTCGAAAAACGCATTTTCAAAAATAATCCGGCAGTAGGCTAATATTGGTTTGCGGTGCTGCCATCTTGTTTTTCCGCATTCAACCAAAGATGATTCATGATGAAGAGATGCTCCACTTGCTCCCAACTGTAACCATATCAATTCTCAAACAAGTTAACCTGGAAGTGAGTTATCTTGTCACGTTATCATCTTTGGTTGGACCAGAGATGACGTTGTATGGCTGCGCCCGTGTTATTAGCTTTATCAGAGATAAATAGCATCTCATAGCATATGGTGAGCAGTAACGTACAACCTTCAAAAATGTACTTTACCAACATCATGGGTGTCCATTGCAATGGTTGCTAGAATCGGAATACACCACTTGTAACAACTATTTGAAAACATGCGAAAAATATTTAAAATAAAAACATTTTCACCACACAATTAGCTGACAGATATTTTTATCGATGCAAATGAAAGACGGTGCAGTTAGCTACGGAGTCAGATGATGACTGTCCCTCGTCGCCTCACACATACTGAGAGTCATCTAGTGTTGTTATATATATATATATATATATAGTGTAGGCTATGTATATGTATGTATGTGTGTGTGCTAATATTAGCTAACTCTCAACCGTGTGAAGGCTAGTGCTGTGACGTAACAGTCGAATTCTAGAACAGCTGTTGCACACAGAAAAAAAAACTCACGCTTTGGGGCCGTTGAAAATATTTTGGAACTTACGTGCGAAAAGGTTAAAATCACGTCTGTGGTCATATAGATTTTGTCAGCCGTGATATTATGGGAGATCTGCTTTCATTGGTCTGTTTGCCCTGCCCCCTACAAGAACCGTTTGTCATAGAGATTTGCGGGTGGCGCCGTTGGACTCAGCGGGGAGATCCACTTGATTGGTCTTTGTTTGCACCACCTCCTATGCTTAAGCATTGTCCCCTTTAGTATCTTGTGAACCGTTTGTCTCAGAGACTCGCGGGTGGCGCCCTCGGACTCAGCGGGGAGATCCTATTTCATTGGCCTGTTTGCCCCACCCACATTCGTATCTCACAAATCATTTTGCTTTTTTTTAACACACTCTTGTTGGTTATTTGTTAGGCATAATTTCAAAAGTCTAATTTTATAAATTCTTTTAAAATGTTAAAAAGCCCATATTGGATGTTTTCAATATTAACTGTGTCTGAATAAAAAAATTACTTTTTCAGCCCATAGCCACCGATTTATTTTTTTATGAAAAGTGGGACCAACTGTACGTCACCAAACTGGGCGGGACTGCTAAGCTGTATAGGCGGCACCCACACCAATTTCTGCGGGAATTGTGTAGTTGTCATTATTTTTGGTTGTCTTCACTATTTGTGACTGTCGTTTATTGGACTGTTGTGTTGTGTTTGAGGTGCAAAACAACAAATTGATTCACAAAGTATCGCTCCATTGCCGCACGTCAACGCATTTGCTCCTTCCACAGAGAACATGGGCCGATAGCATAAGGTAAAAGATTCAACGATAGTTTGACTTCAAAATGATGGTACACAGTCAAATCCACCCGATAGTCTGTTGTGGTATTTTATTTGCTTTGGGTGCACTGATACCATTAAGGTTACATTAGCATTAGCAATAGCTGGACGTCCATACAGGATGGAATCAGCTGAAAATGGTCTCCATAAATTGATGATCATGGCTAAGTAGTAAATTAGATATTATGTCCAAAATTCCAAGCTAACCATTTAAAAGGGAATTTTTTATGTTAGAAATTATTTTTAATGTTATCAATTTATGTTTTAAATGGCAATTAAACCAGAGATTTTCCAAAACGTTTAGTATTTCTGTTAACGTTTAGCATTTAAACGGTTTGAAGTCACACCCCTAGTGACAATGAGTCAACGCAAAAACTGTCATGGAAAAGGAAAATAAGAAAATATTTGTTAAATGAGCTTTAACTAATTTTGGGGGAGGCATACCTTGACACACTTTGTAGTTATACGTCTTGTAAAAAGGGATTTTCCACCTGTTAGCTTGTCATATACTTCATTTAAAATAATAATAAAAACATTTTCTGACAATAAAATCAGTGTGATGCATGTTCTTTATTTCTGTGATGGACCGAAGCAATTAAATGCATCAATCTATCAATGCATTTGCCTGCTGATTCTTTTGAAACTTCAAGCACCTCTTACTGTTGCTACAGTTGTGCATGTTATTTCAATTGCTTCTCACTGCTGTGCATGAGATCTATTCATTTAATAAATTCATCTGGATAGTTCACTTTATTTTGAGAGCCCCCCTGTAGAAACTAGCAACAAGCTATGAACAACATGTCAACTGCAGATCTGTTGACTTACAGTGCCGTGAAAAAGTTTTTGCCCCCTTCATGATTTCCTCTATTGTTGCATATTTCTCACACTGGATGTTTTCAGATCTTTAGACAAAATATAATATTGATTTTAGGGAACCTGAGTGAACAAATGACACATTTGTTATTTACTTATTTCATTTATTTAATGAACAAAAAATCACAACATCCATTTTTGTTGTGTGAAAACGTAATTGCCCCCTTACAATAACTGCAGCCAATGTAGAATAAAGTAATCATTTTAAATATTTGGTCGCATATCCTTTGCATGCCATGACTTCCTGATGTCTGTGGCCCAATAATATCAAAAGACTCTTGATATCTTATTTTCTGGTTCTCCTACAAGCGATACTATAACCTCTCTGCATTTGAATGGATCTATATGGGAATTGGGGGGTGGGACTAGATTTAGCTATAAATTATGCTGGAACAGTATGGAATACATGGTTGGTAAAATGGCTCTAAGTCATCAAGGGTCTGAGGTATGAAACGAGCCATCACTCTGCTGCCAGATATGCAGTAGATATGGATGGCTCACTTTAAGGGTTGTTTCTCCTGACAAATTTTCCTATTGAATTCTATGGTGAAATAAGTCAGGAAAAGAAACCCTTCAAATTATCAATCCATATCTACTGCATTTCTGGCAGCAGAGTGATGGTTTAAGGCCTGTTTGATACATCAGACCATGTGTTCCATACTGTTCCAGTGTAATTTACAGCTAAATCTAGTCCCACCCCCCAATTCCCATAGAGATCCATTCAAATGAAGTGATGTTATAGTAGCTTGTAAGAATACCAGAAAATAAGATATCAAGAGTCTTTTGATGTTGTTGGGTCACAGACATCAGGAAGTCATGGCATGCAAAGGGTATGAGACCAAATATTAAAAATGATTACTTTATTCTACAGGTATATATAAATGCAGGGGTGCCAATAACTGTGGCACACGTGGTTTTGTTAAAAATAATTATTTCTTGATGAGGTTTTTTTTTCTCTCATAATACGTCATTACTTCAATTAAAGGTTTGATTTTTCTGGTTTTTTCAGTGTGAGATTAAGCTAATTCACCAAACTGTGAATTTCTTTACCAGGGGTGCCAATAATAGTGGAGGGCACTGTATGTAGCGCTCAGTATTTTGTTGCAAACTAAAGAATAACTATTTTTCCAAGATGTATTTGCATTTGTGGCACTTTATTTTGACCTAGATTATGAAAATAAACAAATATATGTTCGTATTGTAAATGGTACAACTGTCGTGTTTCATTTAAACCATTTCCAAGTCTCTGTGATGCTCACACCTGGAGTTATAAAGCCTTAAATAGGTGAGAATTTACCAAATTAGGCATCTGCGTGAAGGAGTTAAACATCTATACACATTCAACTAATCATGTATAGACTATCAGAATAATTTCTTAACTACAATCTGTTGATCTGCTACTAATGGTTTGTTGACACTTAAATGGACCATGTAAGGCAGGGGTGTCAAACTCAAATACACAGTGGGCCAAAATTAAAAACTGGGACAAAGTCGCGGGCCAGATTTCATATTTATTGAAAAAAAGCATGTTTTCCCTTCTTTCTAGATATAATAATGAACCTTTTCATATGGGAACAAACTTAAGTTTTACTTAAACACTGAATCTGGAACAAGCAAAGCTTAATACTATAAACACCTGAGAAATCTAATTTCAAATAAAAGACACATCAGTGGCATTCATTTCTTAAATAAAAATAATATTATGCCTCTTTCTCCATCTGTAGCCTTTTCAGTTAATTTTCAATGGAATAATTTTTTCACAGGCCAACAACAACAAAAATAATAATAATGAGGATAATTTCCTTCAATGAAAATCCAACAATTAAATTTTTGAGAGGGGTGTCTTACATCTGCCCGAGGTGACTGGTAGCATGAGGTTGCGAATGAATGAAAACAGAGGAGGGGATGCTTGCGGGTCTTGACTAGCAGAGCATTCTGGGATTTGTAGTATTAGCGGTGCATGCGTTACCGGCGGGCCAACTCAAATAGAAATTTGATATTATCTCGCGGGCCAAATATAATTACACCGCGGGCCAGAGTTTGACACCCCTGATGTAAGGAATGGAGGGCTATGTACATGATAAAGTGGTTTATTCTCATAAAATTCTAATATATTATGGTGTTTTAGAATTACTACTATTCATTATTACTAATAATGTAACGTTCCGCTCCCTTCCTGTCCGTTCTCCATGTTTTTCCCTTTCCTCCCGTGTCATGTCGGATTCCCTGTGTCCGTGTTTTCCCTGTCGCTACAGGCTGGGCGTGCCCCTTCTGTCTGTTTCTCTCTGTTCCCCCACTTCAGGTTCAGCCTCAGCCTATCGCCTTTCCCCCTTGTTGCATGCATTCCGCACCAGTCAATTAGTCAATCACTCTCGGTTACATTCCTCACGCTTTCGTTATTGTTTTCAATTTCACTCCCTTACTTAAACCTCCCGCTGGCTGCTATTCGGCGCCAGTTCGTTAACGTACTTCGTGTGTATCCTGGTCTCCTGTTTTTTGGTACTATTCACTGAAAGCTCTGTTGTGGGTTTTTCCCTGTTAAACTCCTTGGTTCCAAGACCAGTGTTTTTGTAGTTATCCAGCCTGTAGCAGTCAAGTCCCCCTGTATGTGTTGCGGTACCCCTGCTACTAATTAACGTTGCCTGCGCAGTTGGGTGCTCTGCCTCCAGCCCAGTTCCTGTTGGACCCCCCGGTCCAGATCCCGTTCCCGTGATCCAGTTCCTGTTGGACCTCCCGGTCCAGATCCAGTCCAGTTCCGGTTCGGAACTCACCTCCTGTATCAAGTCCAGTTCCGGTTCGGAACAATCCTTCGTTCCCGTGATCCAGTTCCTGTTGGACCTCCCGGTCCAGATCCGGTCCAGTTCCGGTTCGGAACAAAACCTTCGTTCCCGTGATCCAGTTCCTGTTGGACCTCCCGGTCCAGATCCAGTCCAGTTCCGGTTCGGAACTCACCTCCCGTATCAAGTCCAGTTCCGGTTCGGAACAACCCTTCGTTCCCGTGATCCGGTTCCAGTGTGGGCCTCCTGGTCCAGTACAAGTCCAGCTCCGGCTTGGAGCAGTTCGCTACATCCTCGATCCTCTTTACTATTGTGTTAAACTTGTGTTGAGCTTGGGACTACCCCAAAGCTCATAATAAATCCTAATTTCTGTTTCCCTGTCTCTTGGTCGTTGCATTTGGGTTCAGCCCGTGTTTGGTTCGTGACAGAACGAACTGGCCTAAAACATGGACCCAGCCGACCTCGAGCAGATTCGCCACGCCTTTTCCTGCCAATCCGCGGTCAGCGACCAACAGGGCCGCCGGATGGACGACGTGTTGGAAGTGCTGGGGGGGCTTACGGAACAGGTTGCTCAGCTAGCGCTTCACCTGCCTCTTCCTCGGATCCCTGTGGGCCCGACCCCTCCAACACCCGAACTGTCTCCCGAGGTCCCGGTCCCCTCTCCTGGCCGGGAGCCCAGAGTTCAACACCCCGAATTATACCGCGGGGGGCTGGGGAGGTGCCGCGAATTTTTAATGAAGTGCGACATTGTTTTTCGCATGCAGCCCACTTCCTTCGCCTCCGACCCATGCAAGATCGCCTTCGTTATGAGCAGCCTGGGAGGCAGTGCCCTGGAGTGGGCCACAGCTATTTGGGACAGTCAGTCTCCTACATGCAACAACTTCGCCCTCTTCACCTCGGAGATGCGGCGCGTCTTTGACCACCCAATCTGCGGTCTAGACGCTACCCAGCGCCTTCTACAGGTCCGGCAGGGCAGCCACAGCGTAGCGGAGATGGCTATCCAGTTCCGCACCCTCGCTGCTGAGGCGGGATGGAACGACACCTCCCTTCAGGGGGCCTTTCGTCAGGCTCTCAGTGAGGAGCTGAAGGACCAGCTAGCTACTCGGGAGGAGGCCAACTCACTCAACTGCCTCATCAGTTTGGCTATAGCCATTGACAACCGTCTCAGAACCCGGGCCCGTGAGCGAGGGAAGAATCCCTCCCGTCTTCCGCCCTCTGCCCCTTCCCGGGCTCGACAACCCTCTCCCGTCCAGGGACCGAGAGTCGTCGCTTTGTCTCCCGAGGAGGAGCCCATGCAACTGGGCAAGATCACTGTGGACGCCGAGGAGCGCCAACGCCGACTCCGCACCAAGTCCTGTTTCTACTGTGGCAAGACAGGCCACCAAATCGCTTCTTGTCCCATCCGCCCAAAAGAGATGGCTCGCCAGTAAAACTGGGCGTACTGACGAGCCCTATTATCCCAAGCCATGCGGCCCAGAACCGCCTTGAATTTAAGGCCACTCTCCTTTGGAGGGACAACACCGCCTCTACATCTGCCCTAATTGACTCCGGGGCCGATTCCAATTTTATTGACATAACCTTTGTCAAAAGGTACGGGATTCCCACGGAGGTCTTACCTAACCCCATCACTGCTCTCGCCCTGGACGGTAGGAGTCTGGGGTTAGTTACCCACTCCACCGTTCCCCTGCAGCTTATTTTGTCTGGCAATCATCGGGAGACAATCCAACTCCTCCTTATCCATGCTAAACAGTCCTCCATGGTCCTGGGACAGACCTGGCTGCGCCTTCACAACTCCCACATCGATTGGCGAGCCGGTCGCATCCTGGCATGGAGCGGTCACTGTTTAGCCAACTGTCTCCGCTCTGCTCTACCCCCCCCGGGGGCCAAGTGTAACAGACCTATCCCTCCTGTACTCGACCTAGCTAATGTTCCCAGCCATTATCATGACCTGTCGCAAGTCTTCTCCAAATCACGTGCTCTGTCTTTGCCTCCTCACAGACCCTACGACTGTTGCATAGACCTGCTGGCGGGAGCCAAGCTTCCATCTGGTCGCCTCTACAGTCTGTCGGGCCCGGAGAAGCTGGCCATGGAGACCTACATCCACGAGTCACTTGCGTCAGGCATAATCCGTCCCTCCTCATCCCCGGTTGGTGCAGGGTTCTTCTTCGTCGGGAAGAAGGACGGCTCATTGCGGCCCTGCATCGACTACCGGGGCCTCAACTAGGTTACTGTTCGCAATAAGTATCCTCTTCCCCTCATTAACACCGCCTTTGAACCCCTCTCCCAGGCAGTCATCTTCACCAAACTCGACCTCCGCAACGCGTACCACCTGGTGCGTATACGCGAAGGGGACGAGTGGAAGACTGCGTTTAACACCCCGTTGGGCCACTACGAATATCTGGTGGTCCCGTTCGGCCTCACTAATGCCCCAGCAGTCTTCCAGGGGATGGTGAACGATGTCCTTCGTGACCTGTCGGGCAAGTGTGTTTTTGTGTACATTGATGACATCCTCATCTTTTCCAAGTCCCCCCAGGAACACGTTCTCCACGTCCGGGAGGTTCTCCAGCGGCTACTGGAGAACCAGCTCTTCGTGAAAGCCGAGAAGTGCTCTTTCCACGCCTCGTCCGTCCCGTTCCTCGGCTTCATCATCGAGAAGGGCAGTATCCGGGCGGACCCCACTAAAGTCAAGGCGGTGACAGAATGGCCCCAACCCTCTTCACGTAAGCACCTCCAACAGTTCCTCGGGTTCGCTAATTTTTATCGTCGGTTCATCCGCAATTACAGTGTCATTGCTGCCCCACTTACCAAACTCACCTCCACGTCCATTCCCTATTGCTGGAATCCCGAGGCTCAACGGGCCTTTGAACAGCTCAAGGTTCTATTTTCCACTGCCCCCATTCTCTGTCACCCCGACACCACCCGTCAGTTTACTGTGGAGGTTGATGCCTCCGACACCGGTGTGGGGGCCATTCTGTCTCAGCGTGCCGCCTTGGACAGCAAGCTCCATCCCTGCGCCTTCTTCTCCCGGAGACTGTCCTCCGCCGAGCGCAACTATGATGTCGGGGACCGGGAACTTCTGCCGATAAAGCTGGCACTTGAGGAGTGGCGTCATTGGCTGGAGGGGGCAGGTAACCCATTTATTGTCCTCACGGACCATCACAATTTGGTTTACATCAGGTCCGCCAAGAGGCTTAATGCCCGTCAGGCTAGGTGGTCGCTGTTTTTTGCCCGGTTTAATTTCTCAGTAACCTTCCGCCCTGGCTCTCGTAACACAAAGGCTGATGCCTTGTCCCGTATTTTTTCCCCCCCCTCCAGTCCTGCTGATCCGGAGCCCATTATACCTACATCCTGTATTGTGGCTGCGGTGTCCTGGGAGATCGAAGAGATCGTGAAGGCCGCCCAGGCCTCCCAACCGGATCCCCGCAATAATCCTAACTCCTCTCTTTTTGTGCCCGACTCTGTCCGTCCTCAGGTCCTGGAATGGGTTCACGCCTCCCGTCTGGCTTGTCACCCAGGTGTTGCCAGAACCATCGCCCTGGTCAGGAGGAGCTTTTGGTGGCCCACCCTCAAGGGGGATACCCGTGCTTTTGTCCTGGCCTGCCCTGTTTGCGCCAGGAGCAAGGCATCCCACCAGCCTCCCTCCGGTCTTCTCCACCCCCTCCCTGTCCCGGGCCGTCCTTGGAGTCACATTGGGGTAGACTTCGTCACCGGGCTGCCGTTGTCAGAGGGTAACACCACCATCCTGACAATTGTGGACCGGTTCTCCAAGGCGGTTCACTTTATCCCACTTCCCAAACTCCCTTCCGCCCTCGAAACAGCGGAGCTCCTGGTGCTGCACGTTGTCAGGCTGCACGGGATCCCATCCGACATCGTTTCGGACCGTGGGCCCCAATTCTCCTCCCAGGTTTGGAAGGCGTTCTGTGTGGCCCTGGGTGCTTCGGCTAGTCTGTCGTCGGGGTTCCATCCCCAGACTAACGGCCAGGCGGAGAGGGCGAACCAGGACCTGGGGGCCGCCCTGCGGTGCATCACTGCTCGCAACCCCGCTTCCTGGAGCCGTTTCCTCCCTTGGGTGGAGTATGCGCATAACTCCCTTAAGTGCGCATCCACGGGGATGTCTCCCTTCGAGTGCTCATTAGGGTACCAACCTCCCCTTCTGCCGGCCCAGGAAGCCGAGGTGGCAGTTCCCACCGTCAAGTCCCACTTCCTGAGATGCAAGCGGACGTGGAGACTCACACGCACCGCACTCCTTCGCTCAAACTCCCGCACCCAGCGCCTGGCGGACCTTCACAGGACCGCAGCCCCGCAGTACAAGGCCGGTCAGCAGGTCTGGCTGTCCACAGCCAATATTCCCCTCCCCACGTCATCTAAAAAACTTCAACCCCGGTTTATTGGTCCCTTCCCCATTGTTTGCCTTGTCAACCCCGTTTCTGTTAAACTCTCCCTCCCTGTTTCCCTTAAGGTCCACCCTGTTTTTCACGTGAGCCAGATCAAGCCTGTCGCCTCCAGCCCCCTCAGTGCCCCGGCGGTCACTCCACCTCCGCCCCGGATCATCGACCACGCCCCGGCCTACACGGTGAGTCGGATACTCGACATTCGCCGCAAGGGCCGGGGCTTCCAATACCTGGTCGACTGGGAGGGTTATGGCCCGGAGGAGCGGTCCTGGCTCCACAAGAGCCTTATTCTGGACCACTCTCTCATCTCCGACTTTCACAACCAGTTCCCGGACAAGACTAGGCCTCCAGATACGCCAGGTGGCGTTCTTTGAGAGGGGGGTACTGTAACGTTCCGCTCCCTTCCTGTCCGTTCTCCATGTTTTTCCCTTTCCTCCCGTGTCATGTCGGATTCCCTGTGTCCGTGTTTTCCCTGTCGCTACAGGCTGGGCGTGCCCCTTCTGTCTGTTTCTCTCTGTTCCCCCACTTCAGGTTCAGCCTCAGCCTATCGCCTTTCCCCCTTGTTGCATGCATTCCGCACCAGTCAATTAGTCAATCACTCTCGGTTACATTCCTCACGCTTTCGTTATTGTTTTCAATTTCACTCCCTTACTTAAACCTCCCGCTGGCTGCTATTCGGCGCCAGTTCGTTAACGTACTTCGTGTGTATCCTGGGCTGCATTCCAATCCAATTTTTTTACCGTCCTATCTACTTGGTACTTGTCTGACCCGGAAATCGATCGAGGTCCGCCATCTTTAAGGACATCCCAAACCGCTAAATGCTCCACCGAGGAGCGAGCAGTGGGGAAAGAGGAGGCTCCCGAAGAATTCTTCAGTGAGGAAACATGAGTGCAGCCTTTGCGGAAGTCTTTACTCAGAACGCGTGACGTGTTTGATCTACAATCACATCTGCCTCAGTTGAAAACATGGCGGGACCTCGCGTACACAAATGTAAGTGCTTATCGTTCCTTTCAATTTAATTTATAAAGCGCTTTCATTTATAATGTCACTCGTTCTTTCGGACAAACGAAAGGCAAGTTTATTCATGAAAAAAGAGACAACAAATATTGTAGTTCAGCGTGTAAGCATAACATTTAGGACATGTTTCTGTCCCATATAGTTGTTTGTTAGCTAACGTTACTGCATAGGAAACGCAAGCTTCAATTAACCCATGTCCTTTCAAAACTGTATACAATTTTATATTGTACGCTATGCAATAGGCTATGTTACGTTTAGCCTATGTTCACACTGTTGAATGCATCCCGGCAAGTAGGCTACCTGAGAAATAGGCTCGACAGTCGCTGCTCGATTTCCAGTGTAACAACTGAAACATGAACACGCAGCTGCTTTGCGTTTAAAATATATGTTTCCTCACTCTTGTATGACAGAAATAATGTTATTTCAGTCTATGTTATTGCATTTGCTGTCTTTGACTGATGAAATGCACATTAGGCTAGCTTATTAGGATAGGCTACTATTTTGCATCATGTAGCCTACTTACATATGTCATGTCTGAATTATGGGCTTGTGAAGCCCCTTGACACATGCCGTTGTGATTTAGGGCTATACACAGACATTACTAGCTGGTTTTTACTTGCAGGTCTGTTGTGTCATTTACAGGGACAGATGAGAGCACCCTCAGCCTCATTCGGCTGAGGTGTGAGAATGAGCATCTGTTTACGGGGAAGAGGCATGTAGCAAAGAAAGCTTGGGGGTGAGTCATTAGTGACATTCTATAATGTGTGATGTCACATAGAACTAAAATATGTTACACAGAAACATTGGCAATAAGCCATTTTTTATGTTCTTGCAGGACCATGTCACTGTCCATATTGGTGTTCCTACATGTCATAGATTAATGTTGACGGAATCACTCCTCAGCACCATGATTCATGTCTTGTGTTGAAGTAGTTAATTGTATGCAAATGACAACTTCTGATATCCCTAATGTAAGTGTGATGGCAAGAGGCATGCCTGCCCCTGTAAATGGATAACACATAAACATGTTATGGCATGGCAGTAATTGTTGTAGGGCACTTGGGTATGGTATGGTAACATGTGTTGTTTTCCTCAGTGAAATTCGTCTGCAGATGGGCCTACAGGGCCAGGTGAGCCCCGCCCAAATTGCAAAGAAATGGGACAACCTCAAGCAAAAATATAAGGTGAGGTTCAATTTATGATGTTTTTCCTTTGCGAATTTGTAGTTTCTATTGCATACTGAAACAAAATTATGCCTGTGCAATAGGCTCACAGCTCACCTTCACCCTTGCATCTTTCCTTGTAGGCACTCAGATGCCCTGCTACAGAGACGGAACAGACAGGGGAGAGGCCACAGCAGCCACATGGCCATGGTTTAATGCAATGCATGAGGCCATTGGGGGGAGGCCATCTATTTATCCTCCTGTCCTGATGGATTCATGTGTTTCAGAAAACCTGGCACATGTGGCTGATGAGACCTCAGATGGCACTGGCTCATCTCTTCCTGGATTTGTGGCGGTCACTTGTAGCCGGGCGTGTGTGGAGGAGGAGGAAGAGGATGCACAGCCTGGCTAAAGGCTGTGCCTGTCCCACACCCCCCAAAAGGAGAAGGACCGGTGAGGGAGCCGTTCTGCGGTTCCTGAAGGAAGATGCTGCCAGAGAAGAGGAGCGATTCAAGGCCACACTGGAAAGCTCTAATGAGTTTGAGAAAATTCTTCATAAAATGTAAATAGTTCACAAGTGTTTGTCAATTTGTTTTTTACTTGTGTTTTCACCTTTTAAGATATAGTGTTCATCTGAGTGCCCCCTTCAGCAGCACCAAACTATTTGGGAGAAAAGAAACACACAAATACTAACAATTTTGCTGATCACGTAAGCTTCAGGAGGGTAATACCTAGGCTATTTCTGGCTTATCGGTCTCTCGCTCTTTACTGGTAACTTCAAGTGAATGTCTTCCTTTTTGTAAATTCTAAGTAGTCAGCCTACATTCATTAATGAATGATTTGCAGTCATTATTCTAATTTACTGTTTTTATTTTACTGTACTCTTAGGTCTGAATTAGACTTTGTTTTGACTTGTTGCTTCCACCAGGTTACTGTCCTATGGACGAATTATGCGATTGAATTGAGGATTGTCATTTCTAATAATTATGAAATGATGTTAAATATATTTTTACTGCAGGATAAGTGAGTGGTTCTAGCACGCAATATCGCCTGTGTTCAGTATTCAGAGTGCTGAACATTTAAACAAGGAAGGGCATTGACCGTTGGAAACACTGGATTCAGAAAATAGACATTTTACAGAATCCTCACTTCCCCGACAGGTGGTTGGCATACATTGGTGTCAAAGTGGTATGCTTATAGTGTGTTTTGAAATAAATAAAGGTAATGAAAAAGTGGCACAGAAAAGATGTATGAAACTGATATGTTAGTATCCATAAGTGATTTTATTAACACTAACATAACAAATAAAACGTGGATTAACACTGGACAGAAAGAGGGGCTGCGGGGAGAATATACAAACATAACAAGAAACGGAGACACTAACAAAAAGCTCTCCTGTATAAATAATATTTCAAACAATAGCCAAATTACATATAATCATGTTCATTCAGTGCTACTGGACACATATTTGGAGCAGACGGTTGCCCCGCCAATCGGTCTCGCCGGCCATGTCCGCTTTTTTCCCCCCTCACTGGACGTGGTGGAGCCACACCAATATCACCAACATCCTCGACAACCTCAAGGATGTCCCCCTTTGTCAGGCAGATGTTATGGAGCATGGCACATGCGGTGATGACCGTGGGTACAAAGGTGTGGTCCACCTCCAGAGCCTTGAAGAGCAGGCACCTCCTGGACCCTTAAGTGGTGTGCCCAGACAACGCTCCCCCATGCGGCAGTAGCATTATCAATGCTTCCATGGAGCCATGGCTCAGACGGTAGTCCTCCATGAGGTCCTGGTCCCCATTAAAGTAAAGCTGGAGCACTGGCACAGTGGCATTTTCTTGGGCATAATGCCCAGCTGTTGGATCGTCGACCTAAAAAAGATTGAAATGAAAAACATGAAGTGTGTACATGCAGCCTACAGTTCACACAAGTTGATTGATTAACACCAAACCACAGTAGCCAAATGTATAGTTTGTAGTCCGACATGCAGGTAAATGTGTGGTATTATAGAACATGCAATTACTATGTGTGCATGACATAACTTTGCTGTATATTTATCCAGGTGAATTCTACTCCACCCACTGTTAAAAGTGCTTCATGCTTATCAATGTCCATGTTTGATCAAGAGCACTGTCTTATGACTACTGTTGAGAATACGTGATTCTTACCTCACTTAGGAACAGGACGGAGCGAAGCAGTCGCGATCCCCTGAACTGGCAACGCCACCGTTCCCGCTGAAGCCGGTGCCATGCGTTTAGGGCGAACGCTAGGTTCATTGCGGAAATGTTGATTGCGTACAGTAGCAGACCAGTATACTAGCCTATTGAAGTTCGCGATCTAAGTTTTGAAATCAGTATCTGTCGCTTATATACCATCAGATCATACATGCTTAATTGTTGATTGATGAATTAATTAAACGGCATCAGCTCGGTTATTGGCTGGAAGTGTCATTTGTAATGTGCTCCAATTTTAACGAACAAACATGCATTCGAGTCCATTGATGAATTGGCCATTGAGCGTGTGGAATATAGGCGTTGCCTACTTAAAAATTAAATTATTCTTCGTGTGATCTTTATTCACACAGTAATAAATAGCCGGTTGTTGTGGATGTGTTAATGGGACACTGTACGTCAAACACAAACACCTGTAATTGAGAGACAATATCCCTATTTCCCATGTCATTTTCTCATCTGTCAAATTCCACGGGAGAAAATCATTGAAAAGAATTGTGAAAACTTCACAGTGCAATATAGCGTCAAATAAAACAATAGCTTATACCATTTTGCATGCAAAAACAAGCTCAGAGATAAAAATACGATAGGCTACAGAACAATCCGTTAGCCTTCTTTTTTTGACAGGTGATACAGCTGTGCACACGTCATTAGTAATTGACGTCGCTTCAGCTGACGCTTGACTGAGCAAGGACGTTCCATTTGCTTAATTAATGTTGCCTCGCTGCTGCGTCCTCGTATGTGATCCTTGGATCCTTTCCTTATGGCCTCCACTGGGTGGAGCTAATGAGCGAGGAAAGGACCTAGGAAAAGAAGCAAGCAGTAAAAAAATTGGATTGGAACGCAGCCCTGGTCTCCTGTTTTTTGGTACTATTCACTGAAAGCTCTGTTGTGGGTTTTTCCCTGTTAAACTCCTTGGTTCCAAGACCAGTGTTTTTGTAGTTATCCAGCCTGTAGCAGTCAAGTCCCCCTGTATGTGTTGCGGTACCCCTGCTACTAATTAACGTTGCCTGCGCAGTTGGGTGCTCTGCCTCCAGCCCAGTTCCTGTTGGACCCCCCGGTCCAGATCCCGTTCCCGTGATCCAGTTCCTGTTGGACCTCCCGGTCCAGATCCAGTTCAGTTCCGGTTCGGAACCCACCTCCTGTTTCAAGTCCAGTTCCGGTTCGGAACAACCCTCCGTTCCCGTGATCCAGTTCCTGTTGGACCTCCCGGTCCAGATCCAGTCCAGTTCCGGTTCGGAACTCACCTCCTGTATCAAGTCCAGTTCCGGTTCGGAACAATCCTTCGTTCCCGTGATCCAGTTCCTGTTGGACCTCCCGGTCCAGATCCGGTCCAGTTCCGGTTCGGAACAAAACCTTCGTTCCCGTGATCCAGTTCCTGTTGGACCTCCCGGTCCAGATCCAGTCCAGTTCCGGTTCGGAACTCACCTCCCGTATCAAGTCCAGTTCCGGTTCGGAACAACCCTTCGTTCCCGTGATCCGGTTCCAGTGTGGGCCTCCTGGTCCAGTACAAGTCCAGCTCCGGCTTGGAGCAGTTCGCTACATCCTCGATCCTCTTTACTGTTGTGTTAAACTTGTGTTGAGCTTGGGACTACCCCAAAGCTCATAATAAATCCTCATTTCTGTTTCCCTGTCTCTTGGTCGTTGCATTTGGGTTCAGCCCGTGTTTGGTTCGTGACAAATAATCCTATAGTATTTTAAGTTCTACAGAAAATATCAGTCTATAGTGTTACTATTTTACTTGAGTATGTTTGTATAATTATATTGTTTACTTATAGCAATACTATTTTAACACTATCTATTTTACAATAATACTGTCAAGTGTTAGTAGAACAGTTAAAATACAGATGGGTGACAAATTAAAGGAAAAACCAACATAAAGTGTCTTAATAAGGTGTTGGGCCACCACCAGCCGCCAGAACAGTTTCAATGTGCCTCAGCATAGATTGTACCTCTTGGCTAGCATAGATTCTAGTCTCTGGAAATCTGCGAAAGCCATAGCAGATGAGTCACATAATTTTCATACTCATCAAATCATTCAGTGACCCCTCGTGCCCAGTGGATGGGGGCATTGTCATCTTGGAAGAGAAAACTCCCATCAGGATAAAGGTGAACACTCAGAATAACTTTGTATTGATTTGCAGGGGGACAAGTGGACCCAAACCATGCAAGGAAAATGCCTACCACAGCATAACCAAATTATCGGACCCCCACACTGTAGGGGTTTTTCCTTTAATTTGTCACCCATCTGTATATTATTAATTTTACTAAATCCTGTTATGTAATTGTGTATTCAAATGGAGAGTCACCATATTTAAATTTCCCGTTGTCTGTTATAGCCCTCTGTGCTTTTGAGGGTTTGTTGTTTAACAAACACTGCTGTGAAGACTGTTTGATTGTGTGGATCAAATCTAAATGGACTCTTAAAACTAACCCTTTGACGCGTACGGTCACACCGGCGTTACAGCCCTAGAGTGGTCCCTGAAGCGTACGGTCACACCGGTGTGATTAGAACACAAGATTAGAACGTCTATTTACGAATGACGCAACAATAAGCCTGTGGGTTAACCCTCATTCTTTCTAGGACTAAACACACTATGTTCCACAAAAACATCTTTACAACATTTACATTTATTTGTTTATGCAGACGTTCACACTTTCTCAGAAGTAATGTAAGCAGCAAATACCCCCTAGCCTATAAGGTTGATTTAGCTACAGTTTGCTTACGTTAGTGCTAACCAAGCTGTCAAAATGAGCTGACTACGGGCTAACACAAAATATAATATAAACAATCTTATACAAGAACATCTTGTTCTTCCGCATTCAACCAAAGATGATACATGATGAAGAGATGCTCTACTTGCTCCCAACAATATAAATTCTCAATCAAGTTAACCTGGAAGATTGCCCATGACAAGCGAGTTATCTTGTCACGTTACCATCTTTGGTTGGACCAGAAATTATGTTAAATGACTGCGCCCCTGTTATCAGACATGGTAGGAAGTTAGCTAACCTTTCAGTCATCCCACGTTTAGTCCCAGTAGAATGTCTCGACCAAAAGGTAAATATGGCCCTGTTGAACATCAGGGCCCTTACAAATAAGACTTTCTCAGTAAACGACCTCATCTGTGAAGAGAAGCTTGATTTTATTATTTTAACTGAAACGTGGCTTGGCTCTGACGGGGCTACTCTCCTAGTTGAAGCCTGTCCTCCAAACTACAGTTTTATCCATTCTATTCGTGAAGGTAAAAGAGGAGGTGGATTAGCTATTATTTTCTCAGACACTTTTAAATGTAAGCGTGTAGCTCTAGGAAGCTTCACATCCTTTGAGTATCAAGCTATCCTATTGGAGTGTCAACCATCTGTGTTACTGGTTACGGTTTATCGTCCTCCTAAGCATACAGCTCTATTTTTTCCTGAGATTTCAGAACTTCTCACTATCTGCTCCACTGACTATGACAGAACTTTAATCTCTGGGGATTTTAATCTTCATGTGGACAATGCCTCAGGTGGCCTAGTCATGGAATTTATACAGCTCCTGGACTCCCTTGATTTTATTCAACATGTTAATGAGCCTACTCATAACCATGGACACACCCTGGACTTAGTGATCTCTAGATACCTAAATATCTCCATTTACAAGATTGTTGATACTGATCTATCTGACCACTTCTGTGTGTTTTTTAATATGTTTGTTTCAAATGTAGCAAAAATCAATTCTGAATGTACTGTAAAAAAGCGCTTTTTTAGTTCATCTGCAGCCACAGAGTTCCCCCGTCACCTGCAGGGGAGCCTGGCTGATTTTTCCTCAGTAAACGATAAAGTAAATCACTTTAATCTTAACCTAGAGCTAGCTCTCAATATGGTGGCGCCCGTGAAAACTAACAAGAAAAAACATTCTATAGCAATACCCTGGATGAATGAGCAGGTACGTTCGTTCAAGAGAGAATGTCGTAGAGCCGAGCGAGTCTGGAGAAAAAACAAGCTCACAATTCACAGAGAGATTTTTAGAAATTCTGTAGCTGCCTACAACAAAGCTCTACGCGGTGCAAGACAGTCTTATTACTCAGGCCTTATTAACGACAATAGGAATAATCCAAGACTTTTATTTTCCACCATTGAGAGACTGATAAATCCGCCCCAGTCCCATAAGCAGTTGTGCCCTGCATCCAAATTGAAGTGCGATGAGTTTGCATCTTTCTTTGACAGCAAAATTATTAATATACGAGCTGATATTGTGAATAATACTGTCAATGTCTCTAACTTATACTCTTTAAATGTAAATCGTCCTCGAGGAACTCTAACATCATTCCGTAAAATTAGTGAAGACGATCTCCGGAAAACGATTTCGAAGATGAAATCATCCACCTGCTCACTGGATGCAATTCCTACCTCCTTTTTCAAAGAGGTTCTGGACTGTTTGGTTGGAGATGTTCTAGAAATTGTAAACTGCTCCCTAGAGTCAGGTATTTTTCCTGATACACTTAAAACAGCTCTAGTCAAGCCGCTACTCAAGAAGCACAATCTTGATCCCTCAGTGCTGGGAAACTACAGGCCTATCTCTAATCTGCCCTTTCTTGGGAAGCTTTTGGAAAAAATAGTTTATACACAACTGGACATGCATCTACAGGAAAACAAGATTCACGATAAATTTCAGTCTGGTTTTAGAATTGGGCACAGCACAGAAACGGCTCTTCTAAAAGTAGTCAATGATCTCAGAGTGAGCTCGGACAATATGAATGCTTCCATTCTTTTGCTACTTGATCTGACGGCTGCCTTTGATACAGTCGATCATAATATCCTTTTAAACCGTCTTGAGAACTGGATTGGCCTGTCAGGCACTGCCCTGTCATGGTTCTATACGTATCTCACAGGCAGAAGCTATTTTGTCAGTCTCGAGGGCTTTGCCTCAGAGAAACTTGAGATCCTGTCTGGTATTCCGCAGGGTTCTATCCTTGGCCCATTATTATTTTCTTTATACATGCTGCCACTGGGAGAAATTATCAGTAATCATGGAGTGAATTTTCAAGTATTTGAAAACGTGAAAAATATAAAAAATAAAGACATTTTCAACACACAAACATTTAGCTGACAGATATTTTTATTTATACAAATGAGACAGTGCAGTTAGCTACAGAGTCAGATGATGACTGTCCCTTGGTGCCTCACACATACTGAGAGTCATCTAGTGTTGTTTTTATATATATATATTAGGGGTGGGACGATTCAATCTCATAACGATTCGATTCGTTTCCGATTCTTTAGGCAAAGGTTCGATGCATCATAATATCTTACGTTTGACCACGATTCGATTCGATTCGGTTCGATTAATTTAGATACTTTAAAAAAAGTAATACGCATGCTAATGTGATTTGATACCGATACATTCAGCAGTAATTAAATATTCAATTAGAACCTTACACCAAGTTCACAGCATTATGTTTATTGTTAAGGCATGCCATACATTTTGCAGCTGTCTGCAGCAAATAATGCAGCAATAAACATGACTAACAGTGTATTTTCTAAAGTTGCCCTATTTAGGTTATTGTTTTTCAAACAGTGTCAGACATGGTACCCTAATACAGTTCCTTTATTTACAAAATGAAAATGGCAAAATGTATGACAATTACTAAACTGGGGCAAGAAAAATGAAATAGCCTATAGGTTAGTGTCATGCATAGTACTTTCCTAAATCTTAGTACGATCTAGATTCTAGAACTTCGGTGGAGCAAGATGCCCATCCATCCGTAGTTAAAGCTACTCTCGTAGCGTTTTGCAAGGACAGTCGAACAGTTTTCTTCACCTCTTCATACAGAGCAGGTATACATTTTTCACTAAAATGTTTTCTGCATGGTATGGTGTATCTAGGTTCCACGACATTCATTAAGTGAATCGGACAGTTAACGTAGTAATAATTAATTAAACGTAAGACATTGGAAATAGTCTTACTATTTTAGTTTGTCTCGAACGTCTACTTGATTTTGAATAGAAAATGGTTTAAATTTAAATATCAGAAAGCACTTTACAATTAACTGTCTGGACACGGTATGTGTATAAAAACTAATAAAAACAATTATACAAAAAAATAGAACTGTTTGGCAATTTCTCCAGGAAACTCAGGGGAAGTGTCAATGACTCCCGAGTTTAGCTTGCTAACGCGCTTGCTGTCCTTCACGTTAATTGTGTATCGTCGGCTCAAATGGTTTATCATGTTTGCGGTGTTGCCTGTGTATCTCATTTCTACTTGGCAGATCTTGCATATTGCAGCGGTTTTGTCAAGTACACCCTCCTTCTTTCTAAACCCGAAATGCTTCCATACCACTGATTTTCTGTTCGGAACATCGCAAGTTCTGTAAGTTTCTGTCTCTTTTGTCGCACTCAGCGAGCACGCAGCTAGCCATTTCGCTCAGATCTGTCCGTCTCATAGTCGCTTGATTCCCGCCTGTCCCGACTTTCAACTCACGCTTATGTGGGGGTTGGAGCAGAAACATGGATTGAAGCTGGTCAAAACAGTTTTAAAAGTAGTCGTGTCTTAGAAATATATATTTTAAATAATTTTTGAATAAATGAATACATGTGCACATTCATTTAAAATGCGATATTAATCGATGCTTATCGATTCGAATCTTACAGATCGATGCAGTTGTATTTACACATTCGGATCGATGCACTGCGATGCACCGGTGCATTGTCCCACCCCTAATATATATATATATATATATATACAGTCAAGCCGGAAAGTCTGCACTTTCACTTGCAGTTTCACCTTCTCCACGTTTTATTACGTTACAGACTTATACTACAATAGATTGAGTTCATTTTTTGCCTCAAACATCTACACACAATAGCCAATAATGACAAAGTGAAAACAGGTTTTTAGAAAATATGCAATTTTATTTTACTGACAAAAATAGGTTATTTAGGGGTTACATTTCTGTACACACCCTTAGCTTAATAGTTGGTTGCTGCACCTTTGGCAGCGATTACAGCTTCAAGGCATCTTGGGAAAGAAGCTACGAGCTTGGCACACTTGTTTCTGGACGTTTTTGCCCATTCCTCTTGGCATATCCTTGCAAGCTCCGTCAGGTAGGACGGGGAGCGTTGGTACACAGCCATTTTCAGCTCTTTCCACAGATGTTCAATTGGATTCAGGTCTGAGCTCTGGCTGGGCCACTCAAGGACATGCACAGACATTCTCCGAAGCCACTCCTTTGTTCTCTTGGCTGTGTGCTTCGGGTCGTTGTCATGTTGGAAGGCAAACCTTCGCCCCAGTCTGAGGTCCAGAGTGCTCTGGAGCAGGTTTTCTTCAAGGATCTCGGTGTACTTAGCTGCATTCATCTTTCCCTCTATCAGGACTAGTCGCCCCATTCCCGCTGCTGACAAACATCCCCACATCATGATGCTGCCACCGCCATGCTTCACTGTAGGGATGGTATTAGCCAGGTGATGAGCGGTGCTTGGTTTCCTCCAGATGTGAAGCTTGGTATTCAGGCCAAAAAGTTCAATTTTGGTTTCCCGTGTTCCCCGATTGCTCAGTTTGGCCGGGCGGCCAGGTCTAGGAAGATTCTTGGTGGTTCCAAACTTCTTCCATTTACGAATGATGGCGGCCACTGTGCTCTTTGGGACCTGTAAAGCTGCAGAGATTTTTCCGTACCCTTCTCCAGATCTATGCCTTGACACAATCCTGTTTCTGAGGTCTGCAGATAATTCCTTTGTTTGCTTGTTTGACTTTTGACCACACTGTTGTTTGTTGCTCTGCATGCACTGTCATATACCCAGGTGTTGGGCAATCCATCCAATTTCCAATCCCATCAATTTCAATCAATTGAAGTGTTCAACAGTTGCACCAACAATCAATTAGTTCAATCTCAAGCAGTTTCAGTGTCAAAACTCAACTTGTTCCATCTTTTTTGGGTGTCAACATTTCAAATGTTTTTATTTTTAAATTTTATTAAAAAAAAAAAAAAAAAAAAAATTTTTTTTGTAAAATGAACTTTATTTTTTGTTTATTTTTTGATAAAAAAAAAAAAAAAAATCTAAAAAGAAATATGTGTGTGTTGTTAATAAAAAACGTTGAATGTGAAAGGGGTGAAGGTGTTGTGCTGTGTGACTGTTGTTGTTGGTATGTGTGTGTGTATGTGTTGTGCTGTGTGTGTTGTGTGTGTGTGTGTGTATTTTATGTGTGTGTTGTGCTGTGCTAACTGTAGCTGTTGCTAAAAAGCACAAAAAAAAAAAACAAAAAAAAAAAAAAAAAAAAAAAAAAAAAATTTTTGTAAAAAAAAAAATATGAAAAAAAATTATGTGAAAGAGGTGAAAGGAGTGAGATAGGTAGCATAAAATGACCAACAAACACAAAAAAAACAAAAAATTCAAAAAAATTTGAAATTGAAAAACCTGAAATCTGAAATAAAAAACCCCCCCCACCAGCTTTTAAGCTTTTAAAAAAAAAAAAAAAAAAAAAAAAAAAAAAATAAAAAAAAAAAAAAAAAAAAAAAAAAAAATTCACGCACAAAATCTCGTCTGAACAATATGGATGTCTCAAAATCTCATGGCATGTGAATGAAGTGGTGTGGTCTTGTAAAAGCAAAAAGATGTGAGTTTTTTTTTTTCTTTTCCTTTGAAAAATTTTTAAAAATTCTTTTTCTTTTTGGTTGATCATCATCAACAAGACAGGGACAGAGAGGATTAGGGAAATGGAAAAAAAAAAAAAAAAAAAAAAAGGGAAAAAAAAAAAATACAATATAGAATCTACAGTAGGCTAGTAGGCAATGGTGTATGGCCCCCCCCAGACCCCACAGTAGACTTAGAATTATTTTGAAAAAAAAAAAAAAAAAAAAGTGAAAAAAAACAACAAAAAAAGACAAATTAAAAATGCAAAAAAATATATATAACGGATCTTATCTACTTGACACTTAAATTACACAAATAAAGACAAAAACACAACATATAATGTGTGTGTGTTTAATATACATATATTATATATAATATAAAATCTATATAAAATCAATCAATTGTAAGTATACACACACAGCAGAATAGCAAATTAAATTAAAAGCCTACAATGGGTGGAAGAGGTGAAGCCAGATAGAGCTGTAATCTGTTCAGACTCCACTGCTGCAATTTCAAGTTTAACCACAGCAAAACCATCAGACGGACGACCTATAATATATAATATATAATGATGTTAATACCTTCAGATTGTTGGGAGATATATGTATTTTCTGTTGATTTGTGTCATATTGGCAGAGAAGAAAATTAAAAGATAAAAAAAAAAAAAAAAAAATAAAAAATAATGAATTTTTGGATTTATTTTTTTGGAAGGGGAGAGAAAAAAAAATTAATAATTACACACGCAGAGAGAGAAATTGGCAAAAATGTGGGGATATGGGATACAAGGTAGAGAATATTTACATACAAGAGATCCGTTATTATATTATACACAAAGATGGAGGAGAGAGAAGACATTGCTCCTATCCAGACTTTTGAGCACCATAATTAAATTGACGACACATTTTTTTTTTTTTTGTTCTGTTCTGTACTACTCTACTTTAAATTTGAAAGGATACAATGACATTGTGAGTGAAGACTGAGTCAGATTTTTTTTTTTTATTTTTTTTTTTATAATATATGAGAACCGTAGTTTAATTATAGAACCTTTTGTACATACAGTCAAGCCGGAAAGTCTGAACACCCCTTTCACCTTCTCCACATTTTATTACATTACAGACATATTCTACAATAGATTGAGTTCATTTTTTGTCTCAAAATTCTACACAAAAAAGTGAAAACAGGTTTTTAGACATTTGTGCTAATTTATTAAAAATCTAAATGTTAAAGTGTGCACACCCTTTGATATGACACCCAAAAGTGAGCTGAGGTGCATTTTGTTTCCACTGATACTGCTTGAGATGTTTCTACACCTCAATTGGAGTCCACCTGTGATAAATACAATTGATTGGACATGATTGAGAATAGCCAACACCTGCCTATATAAGGTCCCAGAGTTGACAGTGCATGTCAGAGCAAACCCCAAGCCATGGGGTCAAAGGAATTATCTGCAGACCTCAGAAACAGGATTGTGTCAAGGCATAGATCTGGAGAAGGGTACGGAAAAATCTCTGCAGCTTTACAGGTCCCAAATAGCACAGTGGCCACCATCATTCATAAATGGAAGAAGTTTGGAACCACCAAGAATCTTCCTAGACCTGGCCGCACGGCCAAACTGAGCAATCGGGGAACACGGGCCTTGGCCAGGGAGGTGAGCAGGAACCCGAGGGTCACTCTGACAGAGCTCCAGTGTATCCTTGTGGAGATGGGAGAACTTTTCAGAAGATCAACCATCCAGGCAGCACTCCACCAATCAGGCCTTTATGGTAGAGTGGCCAGACGGAAGCCCCTCCTTAGTAAAAGGCACATCACAGCCCGCTTGGAGTTTGCCAAAAGGCACCTAGAGAACTCTCAAACCATAAGAATCAAGATTCTCTGGTCCGATGAAACGTCTGGAGGAAACCAGGCACCACTCATCACCTGGCTAATACCATCCCTACAGTGAAGCATGGCGGTGGCAGCATCATGATGTGGGGATGTTTTTCAGCAGCGGGAATGGGGCAACTAGTCCTGATAGAGGGAAAGATGAATGCAGCTAAGTACACCGAGATCCTTGAAAAAAACCTGCTCCAGAGTGCTCTGGACCTCAGACTGGGGCGAAGGTTTACCTTCCAACATGACAATGACCCGAAGCACACAGCCAAGAGAACAAAGCAGTGGCTTTGGAGAAAGTCTGTGCATGTCCTTGAGTGGCCCAGCCAGAGCCCAGACCTGAATCCAATTGAACATCTGTGGAAAAAGCTGAAAATGGCTGTGTACCGACGCTCCCCATCCAACCTGATGGAGCTTGCAAGGATATGCCAAGAGGAATGGGCAAAAATGTCCAGAAACAAGTGTGCCAAGCTCGTAGCTTCTTTCCCAAGACGCCTTGAAGCTGTAATCGCTACCAAAGGTGCAGCAACCAAGTATTAGGCTAAGGGTGTGTACAGATATGTAACCATAAATAACCTATTTTTGTCAGTAAAATAAAATTGCATATTTTATAAAAACCTATTTTCACTCTGTCATTTTTATTTTTATTTTATTTAACCTTTATTTAACCAGGTTAGTCTCATTGAGATTTTAAAAAATCTCTTTTTCAAGAGAGACCTGGCCAAGAAAAGCAGCACAAAGTTACAGACACACATAAATACAACATAATACAATGCATTAGTACATATAAGGCATCTAATAAAATTAATTAAAATTAAAAAAAAATTAATTTAAAAATGTAAAAATTAAAAACATTTTTAAAAAAATGTTTAAAATTTTAAAAAAAAATTCTAAAGAAAAGAAAAACCACATCAAATTACACATTGAAGGCAGGCAAGAATATGTCCAGCAATATTACCACTTATGGGTCAAAACATTTACAGACCTGAATTTCATTTTCCTCCATTACTTTTACCCTAGCTTTAAAACTATTTAGTGAGATAAGCTCCTTCAGTTTCATTGTTTTTTTAAGCTCATTCCAGGCCAAAGGGGCAGACAACTGGAAGGCTTTTTTGCCAAACTCGGACCGAGACTTTGGTATGGTCAGCAGGACACTGTTTTGAGAACGTAGCTGGTAAATGTTGTTTTCCTGCAGGGTAATGAGAGAACTTAAATAGGATGGAAGCTGTCTCAGTATGGCCTTATAGATGAAGAGGTACCGGTGACCCAACCTGCGCAAAGTTAAGGAGGGCCAGCCTACTCTCATATAAAGGGTACAGTGATGCGTGAGAGGTTTGAAGTTTGTGACAAACCTCAGTGCTCCATGATACACTGTGTCCAGCTTACTTAATGCTACCTCAGGAGCGTACATATCACCATAATCTATTACCGGCAAGAATGTAGCCAATACGAGCCTCTTTCTTGCCTCAAAAGAAAAACATGCCCTGTTGCGGAAGTAGAATCCTAACTTCAGTCTGAGTTTTCTCACAAGAGTCTCTATGTGAGACTTAAAAGTAAGACAGTCGTCTATTATAAAACCCAAGTACTTATAGTTTGACACTCTTTCAATTTCCTTGCCCTGTGTGGTAATTATGTGTGGGAGTATCTGTGGTTCCTTCTTACTCTTAGTAAAAACCATCAGCTTAGTCTTGCCTGCATTTAAAACAAGCTTCAGCTGATACAGCTGGGCCTGAACCATACTAAAAGCAATTTGGAGTTCATCAAAAGCCTTTTGTAATGTTGCTGCACAACAATAAATAACAGTGTCGTCTGCATAAAAATGAAAGAAGGCGTTTGGCACATTTTTTCCAACATTGTTAATGTAGATCGTAAACAAAAGCGGCCCCAGGACGGAGCCCTGTGGCACCCCCTTCTGGACAGTTAAAACAGTAGACAGCGTTCCATTAAACTGGATACATTGTGTTCTACCTGACAGGTAGTCTTTAAACCAAGCAACTGCCTGACTAGAAAATCCTATGTTGACTAACCTTTTAAGCATAATATTGTGATCAACAGTGTCAAACGCTTTTGACAGATCAATAAAAAGGGAGACACAGTGCTGCTTCCTGTCCATGGCAACAATAAGATCATTTACCACTTTCATTGCTGCAGTAGTAGTGCCATGCTGCTTTCTAAAACCTGATTGAAAGGTAGATAAAATATTGTTGTCACTTAAGAACTCCTTCATCTGGTTACACACTAGGGTCTCCAGGACCTTTGCAAGAACTGATACATTTGAGATAGGCCTGTAGTTATTCAGATGTGAGGGTTCCCCTCCTTTTAACAGGGGGAGAACATAAGCCGACTTCCATACTCTAGGGATGACTTTTAAATCAATAGTAAGGTTAAAAAGATAAGTTAGAGGCTCTGCAATCAAATCAGCTGCAAGAGACAGAAGATAAGGATCTAATTTATCAGGTCCAGCTGCTTTTTTGGGATCGATACCTTTAAGAGCTTTATGTACTTCAGCTACAGTAAAAGGGGAAAAACTAAAGCTCTGTCCATTTCTCACTTCATCAACAAATGTATGATTAACTGAAGATGATGCCGTTTCAAACAGAGAGCCAGAGGAAACAAAATGTTCATTAAAACAGTTCAACATTTCCGCTCTGTCAGTGACCATTTCAGAGCCCTTTGTAACATAAGGTGGTAGATCATAGTTACAACTTGCATTCATGGATTTTATTGTTTTCCAGAACTTAGAAGGATTATTGAGATTTTCTGTTGTGGTAGTTAAATAAAAGTCTGACTTTAACTTCTTTGTGAGATGTGTACATTTATTTCTTAAGGACCTAAACTTTATCCAGTCAGAATCAGAATTTGTTCTCCTCGCCTTAGCCCATACTTGGTTTCTCTCATGTATTAGTTTAGACAACTCCTCAGAGAACCATGGGTTTTCCCTACCTTTAATTCTATATGTTCTAACTGGAGCATGTTTGTTTGTCATTTCCGAAAAAACGTCTCTAAAGAAACTCCAAGCCATTTCCACATCTGGGATAAAACAAGTCATATTTAGACCACAATAATAAATATCATGTAAAAACCCTTGCTCCGAGAAATGTTTAAAATTTCGTTTATGAAGAAAGCGGGACTTGGACTTAGGGACCTTTGTATTTCTTTTAACTGCAATTGCACAGTGGTCACTCACATCATTTGCAAATATGCCAGTAGCAGTATATTTGTGGGGGGCATTTGTTAAGATAAGATCAATAAGAGTTGATTTCTCCATATATTTAATGTTTGGACGTGTTGGGGAATTTAATAATTGTGTTAGATTCATTTCATCACAGTAACCTTTAAAATCATCCGAGGTAGGCTTTAACCAATCCCAGTTAAAATCGCCAACAATAATTACCTCATTGTAGTCAAGTTTAGCCATACATTTAGCAAACGATTTCAGCGTGTCACTCAAAGCAGACGGGGGTCGGTAACAGCCAACCACAGTAAGGAAGCAGTCTTTCGATACCTTAATTTTGAGAGCTAGCATTTCAAATTTTTTGTTCAGAGATTCAGAGAGTAAAACATTTGTGCGAAACTTGGTTTTTGCATAGATAGCAACACCTCCCCCCTTTTTAGGTCTATCGGTACGTAGCACATTATAACCATGAATAAAAATATCTTTGTCGGAGACAGATTTACTCAACCACGTCTCAGATATTACAATTATATCGGCATCTGTTGTTTCTGCCCAGATCCTAATCACATCAATTTTCGGCAGTAAACTACGAACATTAAAATGTACAATCCCAAGGCCCGATGAACTTTTAAAATCGAATGGAGTTTGCAAACACCTCAGACCTGTATGTGGACCGGGATTCGGTTGGACATTTCCAGAGATCAACAATAATAAAACAACCAAACATCTCAAATTTGAGTTCTTGTATGATTTTTCTTTTCTAAGTCTATACACAAAGTCCAAAAGAGAATCTTCCGATAAAACAAAATATTCGTTTAGCAGTAACAAACAATGGAGATGCCGTAGAATTTCTAAATTGTTCGTTTGCATAGTAGATGGGGCTTGATCACAACTAAACAGCGTATCCGTGACAGTCATAGGTAAAATTATCTGTAGTGATGATCCCACAGGATTTGAGTTACTCACCCAGCTCTGCTCGCCACAGAAGGTGAGTAAACAGTATATTACCAGTAGACTTTTCATTGTGGCTACCGCAGTAGCCTAAATAATGCTGATTTGGCGATCCAAGTTGCACGCTGCACTGGTTGCCCGATAAGTGCGCGTTGTGCTGGAAATTTAGGGGAGCTCTGTGCAGGTTGCCAGTTGCACACAGCACAGGTAGCCAGGATTGAGCAGGGATTTCAGGGGGCACATTGAGTAAGCAGAGGCTGGTAAAATGTAGGTCCAGCTGATTCCTCAGCAGAAGCAGCTCCCAGGAGAAGCTCCCCTTGCTATAGGGATCAGGCGAAGGGGTCCAGGTGTAGATCCCAGAGTGAAGACCTGCAAGCTAGGCCTCACTCAGCAAGGTGGATCAGGCGAGAGGATCCAGGTACAGATCCCCGGATAGAGGGCCCCAGAAAGATGCACAAAAATGCTGCTTATATTATAGTGGTAAGGATCAGTTGATTTCTGAGTTCTCCATGAACAAACACTATCTTCCAGAGTGAAGACCTGCAAGCTAGGTCTCACTTATCAAGGTGTCACCATGCATTGTCTTTCAATAGAATATATACAGTATTCAGTATCAAAGACTTGCCCTTTCAATGTATAAAAAAAGATCTGTATTCACTCTAAAAGATTTTCAAAAAGATACCAATAACAAGAAGGACAAAAATTGTCAAATTGTCAAATATTTGTCCTACAAACAAACACAGCCACAGACAAAGACTAACGTGCTGCCATCTTGGAAATTCATTATTCATATTCATTATTGGCTATTGTGTGTAGATGTTTGAGGCAAAAAATGAAATCTATTTTAGTATAAATCCGTAAAGTAATAAAAGATGGAGAAGGTGAAAGGGGTGTGCAGACTTTCCGGCTTGACTGTATTACAGAAGAGGACATATAATCATTGATAAAGACAGAACATTTTCTGTTTGACAGATATGACACAAAAATGTCCAGTGCAGTCCCCGAGATCCCAACCCAATGTCTAAGCCTCAATTAAAATAGAATGGTCAATTGTGTTGAAAGCTGCACTTAGATCTAGGAGAACCAAAACAGAGCATTCTCCAGAGTCAGCATTTAACAAAAGGTCATTTGTCACTCTTAGAAGGGCAGTTTCTGTACTATGTGAAACCTGACTGGAACTTTTCAAAAAGATCATTGTTTTCCATTACAGTTAAGAGTTGCGTTGTTACAACTTTTTCTAAGATTTTTGAGGTAAATGGCAGTTTTGAGATAGGTCTGTAGTTATCAAGATTAGTGGCAGGGCTTTCCTGAGATAGGTCTGTAGTTATCAAGATTAGGCTTCCATATCTTGGATTTAATACTATTGATCTTTTCAAGAAAGAATGACAGAGATTTTTCACAATCATCAGAAGAAGAGGCAGAGGTAACAACTGGTGGAGAGTTTACAAGACGATCAATTGTCTTAAATAAGAACCTAGGATTGTGCCGGTTTGCAGTGATTAAATCGGAAAAATATTTCTCTCTCGTGTCCTTTAATGCCTGGTTAAATTTAGTTAAGTCCTTCATTTGAAGATAATGGACGTGTAATTTTGTAGTTTTCCATTTGCGTTCTGCTTCTCTGCATTGACTCCTTATTATGCGTATTTCATCATTAATCCAAGGGGATTTATTTGCAGCAGACTTTGTTTTTACTTCAGTTGCTTCTAGTGCTGTCCGGCATGAACTGTTAAATCTGTCTAGCAGTTCCTCAGTATGCATATTCTGCACTACTAAAGATCCACGGTAACTAGCAAAAGCAGAAGAAAATTTTAAAGTAGTTTGGGAGTTTATGATGCGGGAACGAAAAGAGCAGCTGCAATCGTTAGCGAGCAACGGGAGCTCAACATCGAATATGATACCCAAATGATCAGTAATGTCTTTCATTTCAAGCTTCTTTACGTTTAAACCAAAAGTAAGAATAAGATCAAGCGTATGACCCATAGTATGCGTTGGTCCTTGCACATGTTGTACTAAATTTAAAAAATCAATTAAATGCAAAAACTCAGCAGTAAAATAATTTGTGATGGTATCTAGGTGAATGGTAAAATCACCAGCAATAATTATTCTATCATATTTTAAAACAAGGAAGGCTAAAAATTCAGAAAACTCTGAAATAAAATCATTATTATTTAGTTTGGGGGGGGGGGGGGGGGGGGCGGTAAATTACTGTGCAGTGAACTGGAAAGTGATTGTGTATTGAGAAGGCAAGATATAAAATCCTTAACAGACAGAGACGTGCATTAAAACGAGTTCTTCTTATGAATAGTGGCTAAGCCACTGTCAGGCCAAAATGTGTCCGTGAGCCAAAATTGATCCGGGCCAGAGATCGGAATGCTTGGAATGTCGTTGCTATGCCAACAGACACGCGAGCATTGTGACGCGTAGCATTGTGACGTGTTCGCAACTTGCTTTGACCTCAGAATCACCGGGTGACAAACTCGCGCTTGCTTTTATCCTACAAAACAAGGCATTTTCATTGGGTGAACGCGATCGCATAGCAAATACAGTAAAAAAATAATAATCGGTCATCAGAAAAGCTACCAATAATAGGCCCAAAAAATAACAATTAGGCCGACTGATCGACGTGACAGTAGATTAGTTTTATTGGGCTATTCAACAACGCGATAGGCCTACTTACTCTTTCCACCTCGCTGGTTTAACTTGCAGGACGAACAGGCTATAAATGCGTTTATTTTTTTTCCTTCGTTTTTTTTTTTTTAAAAATCCGGCGTTGTTAACATTAGTAACGGATGCTAATTTTTTTATAAAGCAACATTTGACCAGGAAAACATGACATTTCAGTGCAAATTATGTCAATATGTAATTTAAATGTGTACATTAATAAGATTATACGTTTAACCGACTAGTGAGGGTAGCAACGTGTACTCCATCGATTCTGAGGTGAAATTAATCACCAACACAATCTAAAATCGAAAACAATTAACAATATAAAGCTTAGTAGCCTATACAAAGGGAAACTATAAAGGTTATCTGAGTGATAGTGATGGTTATTTGAGTGATGTAGTGATTTATCTCCGTCCAACGATCTCCGGCGATTCTGAGCTAAAAGCAAGTGCAAACTTGTCACCCGGCGATTCTGAGGTCAAAGCAAGTGCGAACACGCGTCACAATGCTCGCGTGTCTGTTGGCATAGCAACGACATTCCAAGCATTCCGATCTCTGGCCCGGATCAATTTTGGCTCACGGATCAATTTTGGCCTGACACCACCACCACGACCGCTTTCTCTAGGCTTGCTCATAAATGTACATTCTGGGGGAGAAACCCAACAAGAGAAGAATTGTCATCTTTCTTCAGCCAAGATTCCGTAACAAGTAAAAATCCAGGTTGGAGTTTTCAATAAAATAATTAATAATAAAAGTTTTGTTAGAGAGCGCTCTAACATTAAAAAGGCTAAAAATAACACAATCAGAAGGTACAGACTGAGGTTACTTCCTTACTTACTACAGTTTACAACAGTAAGATTGCTTAAATTCACCCCGGCAGGTCTACATTTATAATACACAGTAAGAGTAGGGTGTGCCCTGTTAATTCTGTTTTTAATCAAAACAGGGATAGGAAATATTTCAGGCACATTTGGTCCCAGCTTGTACTGGGAGTAAGTATGAGCATCACCGCTATTATGGCGGCGACCCTGGAAATATCAATAAGTGCCTGCTTTATCTTGTGCACTGTGGTTGCTATCTGCTGTGTTGACAGGACATGCTGTACTCTGGACAAGGCGCTGTTGTAGATGTTGATGCTGACTTTGCGACCGAAGTCCCAGCTAACGAAATCGCGTTCTAGGAAGTTTCCCTGTATGTTATTAAGGTTGCTCTAAACGTTCCCTGGTTGATGCAATGTTGAGTTTTTTTCAGGTTCTAAGAACTTTCACACAACGTTTCTGAGGAACGTCCGTTTAACATTCCAATAACATTCTGGGAGCATTCCTCTTCCTCATTCCTCCGATTCTTGGCACATTCTATGTATACGTTCTTTGGTTGTTCCAGACCTGTGCCAAAAAAATACTTGTATTTTCAATTGTATTTGTAAATATTAAATGACCAATTAGGAGAACTAATCAGAAATGAAATCTCAAATGGTTGTGACTATATGGGCCGGATTCAGATAATTACGCGCAAAAAAGTTACTCCCGAAGTTCAGCTTAGTTTAAGCTATTTGTGATTTAGACATTTGACTTTTCTGCTGTTCTAAGCGCCTCTCCAGTAGCTATATACGCGCACATGTGGAGATTTGATGAAAATGAGGCGTGTATGCAAAATACGCAGATTCAGTTTCCACTTAAAAAAAAATTTTGTTCGGGAAAAATGGTAGTTTATGTTTAGTGCAGACAATAGATTATTATTTTAAAAAAATACAGTATCTTTCGCATAAATGGACATTAGAATGAGTGCATGTTATTTGAACATCATATTGGTCTCATTTTCCTTTTCCTAGCCTACTTGCAATTATCAAAGTGCTGTCATAAAAAATTAAATATGTAAAAGTGCGATTGACCATCTATATCTACCAGACAAATATTAGACGGATTCATTGATAGACAGTGTCTGGATCATACTATTCGCTTTGACAGGAGACAGTTTTATACTTGACGGTCATTAAACTTTAAACTTAAAACACTTTAAATTCATACCCCCACACACATTTTTTTAGTAGAAAGGTGGCAACCCAGGGAGTAGGTACAAGAAACAAGAAAGATTGATTGAGATAATCAATCGTGGAGCTTGAATTTGTTTGGGATCTCTATGCCAGAGACACGGAGGAAATATTGGAGGTCCAGATGCGATAGATGAGGAATCTTAAAGTGTTCAAATGAACACCACTAAAACGGACAATAATCCGTAGTGGACGGGGGAAAATAAGGAGAACACAAATCACCTTGTGATAAAAACGAGGAACTCGATATCCGAGCAAAACAATAGAAATAAGCAGTCACGCTTATCTAAATCCCGTTTGTGGAGCGAACAAAAAGAAAGGAAGGAGAAAAACCAAAAGACCCTTAAAACTTAGGGTGAGAGCACTCGTAGGGTTGAGTGGAAAACAAAGAAACGAAAACCTCTGCTCTGAAATAAGAGCGAAAAAGCGCACTTTACTTTTGCTAAATTGTACTGCTAACAAGTACCGCGTTGAGAAGCAAAGCGGTCGAGAGCAGCACAACTTCCTATACCTTTTACCTGCTGGAATGTTACGTGAAATAACATGGAAGCGGGGTATAAGTAGTGAACGGAAATGCAGGACAGGTGAACTCACTAATAACCGAGGCGAAAGCAAAACCCGTAGCGGAACACAGAAAAATCCGATAGATTACCAGTAAAAGACAAAAAGAATAAAAAACGCGGAGATAAGGAAAGGAAGGCATGATCCATGACAGAATTAGAATTCGGCATAGATCAACTGGCGTAAAAACCGCGCAGGAGAGGCACTTAAGTTGGTTATCTCTGAATCCGGCCCAATGTCATTTTCTGTAGTTAGTGGGTTATCTACACACATTTTGTATGTTAGAAAAATGTTCAAGTCATGATGACATTGATCTGTGCAAAATAAATATTGCAAGTACTGTACCTGATAAGTTACTTTTTAAAGGATGCTCTTGCTGTCCCTTTCAATGTCTATTGTGTATTTCAATAGTATGAGGAAAGTTAATCAGCTATTTTAAAAGAACGATACATTTCAAAATTAGATTTTATTATCTTGAGAATATTTAGCTTTCACTTGAATTGGATTTAATTGTGTTTAATGAGCTGAGACTATATTTCTCCCAAGTCTAGCCCTGAAACCACATGTCTTCAATCATATAAAAATATGTTCATACACAATGGAAACACATTTCAACACCAGTGACCTGATTGAAAGAGTTGCATTAAATGCAACATATCATTCGTTAAAGCAACATTAGACTCACATACAGACGTGTGACAAATTAAAGTAAACACAAGGTAAATGTGGAATATGTTATGCATAGGGTTCTGGCAGCTCTGTTATGGTCCGAGGTGAATTTCTTGCCATGGTTCATGGTTTAGGTCCACTCATCCTGTGTCGTTCAAGAAAATAGTTTTGTAGCATATGGGTTTACAGCCTTTCTGTTAAAAGTCTTTATAATAATAAGCATTTCAATAACAGTCCAATAACTTCTTGAATCTCCAGTATAAACAAACTTAACTTCAAAATGTCAGTTGTTAATAGCATCACAAGGCGACAACCCTGTTCAGCAGTGACGTATACGGAAGTAAACTTGCGGACCCAGTTTTTGGTGTGAATAGGGACGACGCAGGATTTAGCTGGGATCATAGTGCAGTGTGAATGGGTCAAACGTGGGTTCAATATCCCATGTCATTCCCGGGTTTTGTGTGTGAAAGGGGTATTTAGAGTGTCAGGTACACAAAATGAAATACCAAACCATTTTTAAGTGATATTTATGATGGGATTTCTGTGCTTTATTGTCACACAGCTTGGGTGGTGGAATTAATTGCAGTACAGGGAAAAGGATATAAGCTGTTCGTAGAGCGCAAGAGGAAGTTTCCCAGAACGATACCCTCATGTAACATAGAACGTTGCCCTGGTGTTTTATGGAATGCCCAGATAATGTTCCCCTCTGATGTTACATGGAATGCTCGTAGAATGTTCCCCTGATGTTAAATAAACTTTGTGGAGCGCAAGAGGAACGTTCCAAAACGATACCCTCATAGAATGTGCCTCAGAGGAATGCTCCTAGAATGTCACTGGAATGTTAAAAGGACGTTCCTCAGAAACGTTGTGTGAAAGTTCTTAGAACCTGAAAAAACACAACATTGCCTCAACCAGGGAATGTTTAGAGAAACCTTAATAACATTTGTTAGCTGGGTATTCTGGTCACACAGTAAGGGAGCATTAAATCCAAGTGTTAGAGAAACCCAAAGGGAATATTTTTACTAACATTCCTTGAACATTCCCCTAATGCTACATAGAATGTTCCTGTAATGTTAGTGGAATGTGAAGGGGACGTTCCACGGACAAGTTGGAAGAATCTTCTGAGGACTTTTCTGAGGACGTCTAGGGAATGTGTTGCAACATTTTAGATTTTTTTTGGGATGTTTGTGGAATGTGATTTTGTTAGCATTCCCCTATACACCCCAGAATGTTCCCAAAGTAATGTTTTGTAATGACGTGGCAAGGATGTATGGGGAATGTTAGCAATATACTCCAGTCTCACAGTAAGGGAACATTAAATCCTACATTAGAGAAACCCAAAAGGAATGTTTCTACTAACATTCCTAGAACATTCCCATTTTGTAATGACGTGGCAAGAATGTATGGGGAATGTTACTAATGTACTTCGGTCTCACAGTAAGGGAATGTTAAATCCAAGTGTTAAAGAAACCCAAAGGGAACGTTTCTACTAACATTCCGAGAACATTCCCCTAATGTTAAATAGAATGTTCCTGTAATGTGAAGGGGAAGTTCCACAATCACGTTTTAGGACTTGAAAAAAACTCAACATTATGACATCCAGGGAACGCATTGGAACATTTGTAACATTTATGGGATGTTCCTGGAATGTTATTTTATTATCTTGGAGTAACATTCCACCCTAGATTCATTCCCAAAATAACATTTTTTAATGACGTGGCAAGAATGTATGGGGAATGTTAGCAATGTACTCCGGTCTCCGGTAAGGGAACGTTGAATCCAAGAGTTAGTGAAACCCGAACGGAACGTTATGACTAACATTCCGAGAATATTCCACTTATGTTACATAGAATGTTACTGTAATGTTTGTGGAATGTGAAGAGGAAGTTCCACAATCAAGTTTTATGAATGTTCTGAGGACTTGAAGGGAACTCAACATTATGACATCCAGGGAACGCATTGCAATGCCTGTGACATTTATGGAATGTTCCTGGAAGGTTATTTTGTTATTTTGTTTTGGAGTAACATTCCCCTATACACCCCAGAATGTTCCCAATGTAATGTTCTGCAATGACATTACAGGGCTGTATAGGGAACATTCTTTATAGATCCCAAACGTTCCTCATTACCTCGTTTCTGTCAGAGGAAGGATGAGGGGGGCGAGATGGTTTCTCAGGCTATGGTGGGCAGGGATTTGGTGGTGTGGGGTTTTGATAGCCTTGGATGAATGAGTTATGTTTCTTCTTGTTGGAGTCAGCTAATATGTCATCAAGCTCCTGGAGCTTTTCCTTCAGGGCTCTAGTTGTAACTCTGAGTGGGTAGAGGGGGGGCGGCTGGGGAGATTGAGGAGGTTTTGGGGACTGCTGCTCCCTTAGGCTCATGGATCCGGGGGCGGATGGGTGATGGCTGTAGTTGAGCATGTTAGCACTGAGCAGCTATGTTCCGGTTCTGTTTGGATGTAAGCCATCCACTCTGAAAAGGTCCCTGCGCTCCCAGAACAGATTGAAATTGTCAATAAAATTTATATTATGAGCAGCACATGAAGAGTAAAGCCAGGTGTTTAGGCTCAAAAGCCTAGTGAACCGGTTTAGTCATAGTACTAGTAGGACCAGAAATATGCACTGATGATTGTCTAAGAGTGCTAAATAAATTGATGAAATCCCGTTTTAATAGTTCAGACTTTTGTTTTGAAATGTCATTTGAGCCGACGTACAATGATTTTCTCAACCGTGGGGTGACTTGATAAAATTTGTGGGATTTTTTCAGTCAGAGAATTTAATGTGGCTCCAGGAAAACAGAGAACTTTTACCATCTTACCTCTGACATCCCTGATTATTGAGTCACCTAGGATTAGAGTCTTCGGCTGGGGCGGGTTCTGGGCAGGTGGGGCAGCGGGATGATTTACTTGCCTTTCGCTGAGTTCAAAGCATTGCTGCTCGTATTTAGTGTGATAGTGTTTCGGGGGAGAGTTTTTTCATGAGGCAAGCCTTATAGCACTGTTTCTCTGCGGGATAGGCTGCGGAGGATATTCGTCAACATGCTCCTGGTGTGCTGGAGCAGTATGACTCAGTGGGACTGCTAGCACCTCAAATTTATTTTTGAGCTCGAGAGGCTTAGATTGCGGAAGACTGGGGGAGTTTTTTTTTTACTTAGCCAGGCTAGCTACTGTTACCGAGTGACAAAGCTAGAAATAATACAGCTACTATCTAACTTCGCTAACGAGATTAAAACAAATGTGTGTTAACTTAGCTATTAACGTTACTCCTTTGAGACATGTCCACAATATTATCTGTAACATTAATGAAGCTACAAGCACCACACTGTGTGAGCAATTAAAGTTAGCTAGGTAGCATTAGCCCCACATGGAACCTAACAGTGTCAAGCAATGTACCGTTAAGACAATTAATGTTAACGTTACATTAGTTTGTCTTTAAAATAGCCAGATATTTTGCTGAATAGTTTTGGCTGAATGTAACGCTAGACTAAATAAAATCCTACACAACAAAGTTGAAGAGTGATAGTTTAAGATGACATTAGCCTAATTTACTTAACGTATAACATTACAGAGTACATTTTCAGTACAATGCCACGGAAATAATTATCTCTTAGCCATGTTAAATAAAGTTAGCTAAAAAAAAAGAAACTTGAAACTGGAAGAATTAAACAGATGAAGAATTGTAACGTTACGTGTCAGCCCTATTCTGATGGGATACGTTTTAATTTATGGGGGGAGGTGGTGTTAATGTAGCCTAATAATTTCCATTATTTTAGTCCCGTTGTAACATACAATTCTTCCCAGCTTCCCAATTTTTTCCACTTCCGGGTCCATTTCTTGACTGTAGCCACCAAGCACTGAACTGTGTCGATATACGCTCTATTCTAGCCAGCAATCTATAAGGCCGGAAACATATTGCAAGCTAAGCGCACGCAGAAACGTGACCGCTTCACTTCGGCGTCCATTATAACCTACCAGAAAGAACATACCAGCCGAGCGTGCTGCGAAGCTCCATTTCCGCGTGCACTTTGCTTGCGATACTTTTGGCGTCGAGTCTATTTTTCTCGGCATGCCGGGCGGGCCAGAAGCGGAGATTTCTAGTTTGCCTTGTTTCTTTGTAGGCTATTTCAATTTACGGGATTTGAGTTGGACCTACACTGCATGTTGTTATGTAATCTTTGCATATTTATGTGGGTGTATGGCTATAGCCTAGTATATGCACAAATGTATCTATTTAATTTATTTGAATTATTATTATTTTCTCATTCCTGTAGCCTATAATTATCCACCTACCTGAAATAAAATAAAAATTTGATCACACACACAAAAAGAAAATTATGATGCTGTGTGTTAGTTTATCTATTCATAGCCTACAACAAGCAACTCATATGCCTTCCCCTGTGTCGTGGAATAAATCACCTTAATAAAAAAGCAACATTGAGAATATTCACATTTTTAGGCCTGTTATTAGGCCAAACAAATATACTATCCAAAGAGGAGTTTGCTAATAAGCATGTCATTAAATCAGAATTTATAAATAATTGATCACCAACCTAATCTCTTTACTGTAGTTGTTGTTGTTAGGCTATTGTTAATAGCTACTCACTTCGCAGATATTCATTTTAAATCGAGACGGGATATGAACATTGGTTATTAAAACTACATTAAACATGTATTATCACTTCAGTGTGCATGGATAAGCATTGCATATGTTACTGCCAAATAAATAAGAATAGGTCAATATAGGCTTATCATGTATTTACAATAAAGTGTCAAACTTGCCGGAAAAAAACGTCGCCTGAACAACGGCATGTGACACGAGACTTGATGTGGACATAAACTGTAAAGAAAGCAAAGAGAAGATGGATGATTGTAGATTGATCAATTAAGTGGAGAAGTACATTGAGCTGTATTACGCACAGGATTATTTATACAGGGACAATAAGAAAAGAAAGAGCTTGGAATGCAATTTCCTCGGCTTTTGGAGCAGATGGGAAGTGTTGTTTTTTTATTGTGATAATGTTTAGGTACTTCAATAAAAACCTGTACAAAAATAATTAATTTCCGAAATTGGCATCTAATACTTGACTGAAAACGAGGATGTTTCTATGCATGACTATGCATAAACGGATCCCGGTGTTGTTACAATAGTTGAAAGTGTTATCATGGCTAGTTTTGCATAGGCCTATCTATCCTATTTGAACAGCAATCATCATTATGTGGTTAAAATAGGTGTTCATGGTGCAGGTATTGTTTTCAAAATCTCGTTTTGCACCTACAGCAATCATCATTAGGTGTGGCTATACATGTGATTAAACCCATGATTTAATTTCTCTAAAAATTAGACCCTGTTACACTACACACACTAGTGGTTTAGAGAAAAATGCTTCTGAAGTTTCGCAGACTTTTTTGTGTAAGCTTAATTTGTGTGAGCTAGTACATTAATAACTTATGTTCTTTTTATCTTTGTGATTTAAAACCTTCTGTGGCAGGTTTGACAAGTGTGCCATAGCTTCTTGTTTTTTTTTGTTTTCTTTTAGTACCTGAAAAATTACGATATTATGTAAGCAATGTAGACCATTTTGTTCAGAAAAAATTACTGTATAAATCCGTATCTGAGAAGCGCGGACGCGAGTGGCCCACGCTTCTGGTATGTTCTCAATGCCGCAAGCATTGGCTTCTGGCACGAGTGATTCCACGAGACGCTGCCGGTGTGTTTCGGGCGTAAGTGATTTAATCATTTTCAATGTATTTGTTCAATTAGCCTGTAAATAAACATTATTACCGAGTGCATACCACCGAACTACATATAATCTAGTTTGGTGGTTCATACACAAGCATTATGCTATGTAGTAGAGGTCTTCACGGGTCCAAAAATTTGGACCCGTTCCGAAAATGACCCGTGGATGTCTTACCCGAACCGGACATGCATAAATTAATTTTCAAAATACAGAGACCCGGTCTGAATTGGAACCGAAGAAAACCACACCCGGTCCGAATCGGACCATAACGGGTCTAGAGATCCGACCGGACCCGACGAGAGAGCGAGAGAGACTTTTCGGCAGCAACATGCACAAACGGCTGGATGTTGGAATTTTGACTATATTTTTACTTCTTAATGCCAAACGCCCTCTAGCGGTAATGCATGCCTTACGGAAATGATTAAACTATGTATTTCATTAATTTAATAATATATAATAAACTGCTCATCTCAATATTTTGATTAAATATCCTTAAAATATATCCATTCCTTCTGGGAAAGTGGTTTTTAAGTCCAAAACATTGAGTTAAACTTCGTAAATAACGTTGAAAACTATGACCTAATTCCCAAACATGCACTGCAGCTTGATGTCACACCATAAACGATGTGCTGGTAAACTGTTCTGCTTAATTTTATTTCACAAAACTTTGGTTTGAAAAATCGTTATACCTTTAGGCTTCAAGAAAAAATACTTTAAATCTTTCATACGGCTGTACATGATTTTTTTCTAATTATTAAACCGACTTTTCTGCACTTCATCAAGAGTAGTTCAGCTGTGTTCAGTTTGGCATTGTGAAACTCATACAGTTGCTGAAGTACCAATCCCAAAGGGGTTTTGTACTTGATTGCAGAGTTTTATGCAAAACCGTCGTCAATTGGATGTATTTCTTTGACTGAAAGCACAATCGACCCGCCTCCTCTGCGAGCATTATTTGCTTTCCATTGGGTTTTAAAATGGTCTGTCAAATATTCCAGCCAATAGCCAAGCCCTCATTCAACACAAAGCCTTCGGAAGTCACGTAGATACAGCTCCGCGTAAGCGGGAGAGGCACCCGGGCATAATAATCAAACCAAGCTGGCGCAGAGTGTTTTTAGCTTGTAGCATAGCTAGCTACATTCCGCTTAGTAAAGCATAATTCATTGGGTAACGGCTGTTGTTAATCTTTTTGTCCCTTTCATACAGTTTTTGGTTAGTTATGTCTAAGTCAGGGGTTTTCAAAGTGGGGGCCGCCAGGGGGCGCCAGGGGGGCCAATTGGAAGGGAGAGGAAAATGGAAAATGCAACAAAAAATTTTTTTTTTTACATTTATTTAAAAAATTAATTTCAATTCAATTCAGAAGATTACTGTGCCGGTTTAAAATAAGATATAAATTGTTATAAATCATTTCATATCGAAATTAGATCTTTGCTATGCCCTTCTTTCAATCGCAGCCAATAACTAACCGTATGCCTGTCAGTCAAAGCGTTGCGTTGAGCTGCTAACGGCCCGATTATGGAATCAAAATACGGTCAAAAGTATTGTGTTGTGTATTAAGAAGCTGTATGTTAGATTTTTTTATATTTGCCAGTGGAATTTAAAAGTTTTTTTTTAAAGCCATTTCGCAATAGGGGGGCCCCAGCCAGAGGCTACGACTATTTGGGGGTCCTTGGCATGGAAAAGTTTGGGAACCCCTGGTCTAAGTTATTCAGGCGTTTCTCCGTGCAGCAGGTCCTAGCCCGAAGATGTTTTTGCGATCTTGTGTCAGTGATGCAGAGTGGTGTAAGATAACAGACTTTTTTCCGGTATACCAGTGTGAATTCACTGTTATGTATAAAACAAATCTTTCTGAATTAAATGATTATTGCTAACATTACTATATTGTAACAATGGCAAGCTAGCCAGCAAAATTACACGTAGCAGCTAGCAACCTATTTGTGTTTGAGAAGAGCTGTTCCGAGTTTCTTTTTTATTAAATGGCATCTGAAGTGTTTGTTTAGTAGTTATTGTTCCACATGAGTAAATTGTTCTGTGCAGTACAGCAGGCTGTGCAGTAAACAAATGAGCAATTTATGCATGACGTAACATGAGGGAGAGATAACATGATAAGATGAGGATTAGTTTGTTGTTGATTATTATGCAGGGGTGTTTTTATTTAATCTAGGAAACTGGAGGACATTTGATTTTATATCCCATTTGCACCTGGACTCTTTTCTGGCTAATGGGCTTCTTGTGGAATACAAGATTCACTGTGCTGTGTTTGGAGAGCTTTTTGAGGACCAGAGGTAGGCTAGTTAGTTATGTAGTATGAAACACACCAAAAACAAAACACAAAAACACATATAAAAACTAACTTTTATTGACAAATGATCTCATTTCATTGTAAAACTTAAAAAATAAATAATATTGAGACTTTTCTGGAAACTTGCCATTTTGCACAATTTGGCACAATTTGTGCCAACTTTGGTAACTGAATGGTTCACCTGAAAAAAGCTCTGTAGAATTTGAATGGTTTGGGATATTGACACCATATCTTTTGCAGAGATGGGCAGCATATTGAGGAATCACAAAGAGGAATTATTTCCTCCATAGCTCTTGTAACTCATCAGGTAAAAAATCAGAAAGTTGAATGTAGGTACCCGTTTTTTAGTTTTTTCACAATTTCTGTATATATATATATATCGTTGTAATTAAGTAGCAAAAAGTGTATGGATATGAATTCTGACTGCTTAGTCATAATTGTGCAGTTTCTGTTTTAATGAAAGCTATGAACCATATTTGTAGCCTTTACAGTTTTTGAGATAAACAGCTTTGTTTGTCACTAGTAAAAACAGGCGTGAATTGGCATATATTGCCCTTGGTAGGAAGAGGTTAAAAATGTATAACTAATATTTATCTGTGAGCAGCTTGGTAAAATACCTCTACTCTATCTCAAATATCTCTCTTGTAATCATTGCATTTTTAAACTTTCAACAGACCTTTGTTAATGACAGGCAATTGTCATCAAGTTTTTATGCATACTTAGATTTTTATGGCTGTAGCTATCTCCCACTATTTAACCCCTTCACGCAGATACCCTAGTGGCAGGACGCCGGCATCCTGAGATCGCCCAACTGAAACATTCATTGCTCCTGCAACTAAACTATGAGTGGAAACAAACTCCAGAGTTCTATCTTTATTAGTACACGTGTCGCGTATGCGGTTAATTTAACAGGCAACAACCCCCCACCCAGTCTTACCTGCAACTGTACCTGCCCAATGCGTGACATTGGACAATAGCGTTCATAAAAATATTATATCACAATCAAAAATTTGTATTCCATCATAGCAACAAGATAAGGGCAATAATAGCCCGAAGCAGTGAAAAGTGCTGCTCACTCAATACTGAAATAAATAAGTGAAATTATTGTGTAATAATGCAATGTCATTCTACTATCAATTTCTGCTACTAAATATGGAATAAATATACAATTTTACCATTGATTTTATGTATAGAGATGTCCTTTTAAAGATTTTGTAGTCATTTATTGTCTTAGACAATCCATTTGAGAAATACACAGGATTAGAACAAGAGCATACAATCTAAACTAGCTCTTGGCTACGTAAAACCAGGCTTCCTGATTACACAGCTGAGACACTTTTAATTTAATTATGATTTGATTGACAACGATTACGCAGTGAAATCAGGCACTCCATAAGAGTAAAACCACCTCTCTGTGAGGGTCTTAGCCACTGGCTCAGCTTTCTGATTAGCCATGGGGTATGCTTGGGTGAACTTAATCAATCAATAGCGATGACCTCAAGAGGTTTTGAGGCTAGAAGATGCCCTGGGAAGGTGTGGACAGTAGGGACCACCCCCTTGGCCGGGATGCACCGCTCACATTCCTCACACCTCTGCTCGATAGCATGGCGCATAACACAATAACACCTTTGCCGCACCAGTTCGTCAGTTATTTCCTCTACTTGGTGGCTATGGTTGTCATGCAGGCTTATTAAAACTTCTTTATGCAATACAGTTAGCAGTAACAGTTGGAGCTTCACCTTCTGTGCTGGTGGCATTTGAATTTCCCGATATAAAACTCCATCCTTTTTTCTTATCCGACGCCATTGTCGGGCCAGCTCCAGCACCATCTTAGTCTCACGGGTTCTCTCTTGCCTGGTTGGGGGTTGTGCCCTTCTCCAATACATCAAGAAGGCCCCGATCACTGGATATTTTGCTTGCAACGCTTGTAAATCTGCTTGCTGGCGGGAGGTAGGGGTGGGTTCAATTAATCGATATGGCAATATATCGATATATACTCCCGACAATACATGAATCGATACAGAGGCTGCTATATCGATATGGCATGAATTATGTTGGTGACGCAGTTTTGACAAATAAACACATGGTGCAGGTGCAGTGCACAATAAAACCACGAGGTGGCATCCAGTCGACACAACATGATCCAACAGCGCATGTCATACTAGTCAGATCAAGTTTCGGTTTCAACACAACACGACCACCCATTACCAGGTAGTAAGATGGAGGACGAGTCGGAGAAACTTTATCCACCGCCGGCTAAATTCAAAGCGAAAATATGGAAACATTATGGATTTATGCGAAAACCAGGCAGTCGGGAGTTGGACATGACGCAAACAGTATGCAAGGTGTGCAAAAAAAAGAGCAATTTTTTAAGCAACACGACTAACCTCCGCTATCACATGACCAAACACCATCCTGACATTTATGATGCAGAACCCCAGGCAGGTACGAACAGCAGTACAACAACACCGGGCCCACGTGTGTCTGACCCAAAGTTTCAACTAACCGTGGATGAATCTTTCAAGAATAAATTCCCCGCAACATCCCAAAAGTCTCAGAAGATCACACAAGCAGTGTTAGGTTTTATATGTAAAGACTTGCGCCCACTTAGTGTTGTTGAGAACGCAGGCTTCAGGCAGCTGCTGAATGAGTGTGAGCCACGCTACCAAATACCAACTCGTAAATGGATAACAGAAACTGGAGTTCCAGACTTATATGCCGATGTCAGGAAAAAAGTTACAGACACAATCTCTTCTGCAAACAGAGTTGGCATTACAACAGATGCATGGACATCGCGAGCAACCGAGTCATATGTAACTGTCACATGCCACCACATTTCTCCAGAATGGGAAATGGTCTCTCATGTCCTGCAGACCAGAGCCTTTTTTGAAAGCCATACAGGGAAGAACGTAGCGGATTTATTATGGGACGTGAAGGCTGAATGGGGGCTTGTTGATAAGGATCCTGCGTTAGTAACAGACAATGCTTCCAACATGATAGTTGCAGCAGAGCTGTCCAAGATGACGCATGTGAAATGTTTCGCACACAGTTTGAATTTAGCTGCTCAACGTGCACTCAAGTTGCCCACTGTTTCCCGTCTACTGGGTAGAGTTCGCACCATTGTTGCTTACTTCAGGAGAAGTCCAAAAGCCTTGGCTGTCCTGAAAGCAAAGCAGGTCTGTCTCAACATAAAAGACCACAAGCTTTCGACAGATGTAGCTACAAGATGGAACAGCGCCTGTGACATGTTGGAGCGCTTTATAGAGCAGCAGCCGGAAATTTGTGCAGCATTGCTCGACAAAGAGGTGCGGAAGAATGCCAAGGACCTGTTTACCTTAAACGATGCCGACATAACTGCAGCTGAGTATGTAGTGAAAGCCCTAAAGCCGCTAAAAGTTTCAACACACGTCATGTCAGAAGAAAAGTCGCCTACTCTGTCTGTTATTGCACCGATGCAAGCGCAGTTGTGCCACAGCGCTCATGTCCTACCAACAGATCCGCCTATTGTGAGGGACATTAAAAATGCAATTTCCACGGATCTTGGGAATAGATACGGGGATAAAGAGAAGCCTTTTCTGTGCATGGCCTCGGCACTAGATCCACGCTTCAAGGCATTGCCCTTCTTGGAAGAAGAGGGACGAGAGGAAACCTTCACCAGCGTAGCAGGAGAGGCAGCGCGGATTTCTACGGTGAGAAAAAAAAAACGGTTCTCTGTTCTCTTATCTCTATTCTTCTTTTGTCAATTTGTATAGTCTGTTGCAACAATAATATTCTAGTTTCAATTCGGAATTGGAGTGCACTTCTTTTCTGTAAGATCGCTCCCTAATATTAGTAATCACAGAGTAAACTAAATTTAATTATATAATTAAGTAGGCCTAATAAATCAATTTTAATTTACATTTAGTTTACTGCATGCGTTTTTCACCCTCAAATCTACATTTTCACTTGGCCAGTTGGCCTCCTTCCCCTTGGCACAGCAGTCTGTGCACTATAATGATGTAACTAATTAACTGACTCATCTTGTGAATTTATGAATGTTGTTATGTGGGCTTCTGATTTCAGAAGAACCAGGCTGTCACTGTCAGGGTTGAACCAGATTCTTCCTCATCCAACCAAGACGAGCCAGATGAGGATGAAACTGCTTCTTCCCCACCCCCCTCCAAGAGAAGAAAGGAATCCACCTCCACCTGTGCTCTAGCAGATCTGTTTGGAGAGACCTTTGCCCAGCCCAATAGAGAGGCCTCCTCTATGTCACTACATGATCAGGCAGTGGATGAAATAAAAAAATACAGAGATGAAGATCCACTGGCCCTTAATGGGGATCCACTCAGTTGGTGGAGAGAGCACCAGCATGCTTACCCTTTACTATCTAACTTAGCTCGAAACACCCTCTGCATCCCAGGTACAAGTGTAGCTTCAGAAAGGGTGTTCTCCACAGCTGGAGACATAGTTTCAGCTCAGAGAAGTACTCTGACACCCGAGCATGTTGATCAGCTGTTGTTCCTCAACAAAAATATGTAAACACTTAGGACAGGTTAAGTCTGAGATGCCTGCACAAGGCCACTTTTAAGCTTGTAAAAGCACAAACAGTGTTGTTTTTCTCTTTCTATTTTATTTTTTTATAAATATTCTTACAGAATACACAAGTGCACACACAGACTGCTGCAGACTGGCTGCACACAGTGCACAGTGCACACACGCACAGTTCAAGTAAAGTGAAACTAGAATGTTATTGTTATTATTGCAACAACAAGTCAAGAAAGAGTCAAGAGAAAAGGCCATTATGTTTCAAAAAGAGAATATTTTATTAGCATTTTATTGATAAGAACAGCTTATTTTAATTTAAAGATCTCTGTGGGCCTGAAATTGTTTTATTGTTGTATTTGTGCAATACTTAAAGGCTTTGCCTTATACAGAATAATAAAGAAGAGTTCTTGTAGTAAATTTTGGGTCATTATTTACGTATATCGCAATATATTGTATATCGCAATATATCGCAATATATCGCAATATATTGTATCGTGGCCTCTGTATCGTGATATGTATTTATTGTGAGATTTCAGGCAATACCCACCCCTAGCGGGAGGGGGCTGCATCTACTGCTGAGGCTATAGCTGCCGGTCCGCATTGTTCCGCCACTCCAAAGGACAGATGATTCATTTCTGGTGGAACGGTAATGCTTAAGGTCACTGCGCTGATGGATTTGGGGGGTGGGTTGGCGATTGATGTGACAGGGAGTCAGCATTCCGATTTGCCGTTCCAGGCGGTACTTCACCTGGAAGTCGAAATTAGCCCACTGGGAGGCCCACCGCTGCTCCACAGCAGCTAACTTAGCTGTCTGTAGGTGGCTAAGGGGGTTATTGTCAGTGTAAATAACAAATTTTGCTCCCAGCAAATTTCTCAGCCACCGCCCACTTCAAGGCCAGAAATTCTAGTTTCATTGAACTGTAATTTGACATGTCTTTTTCAGTGGGCCGTAGACTCCTGCTGGCAAATGCAACTGGTCTTCTTTTCACCTCAACCTCCTGCGACAGAACAGCCCCCAGCCCCTGGTGGCTAGCATCAATTTCAAAGACAAATGGCTGTGAGAAGTCGGCATACTTTAATACTGGGGTACCTACCAGCTCTTTCTTCAGAACCTGGAACGCTCGCTTGCAACGGTCATCCCAACCGTCTCCCGACTTTGCATTGGAACTGGCATGAGGCCTCTTCTGTCCTCCTTGGACATCTGCCACTAGCTTGTGCAAGGGGCTAGCATACCTAACAAATCCCTCCACAAACCGTTGATAGTATGACACAAAGCCCAGTTCTTACTGATCTTGTCCGAGTCAGTGGTGACTCCGTTGGTCAATATAACATGGCCAAAATACTTCACCTCCTCTTTGAAAAACTTGCATTTGTTCAGCTTCAGTTTCAAGTTGCGCTCCTGGAGCCTCCCCATAACTAGATCCAGGCCCTGGAGATGCTGTTGGAAGGAGAATGAGAAGATGATAATATCATCCAAGTACAATAGTCATGAGTGGAAGCTCTGGTCACAGAAAATACGTTCCATGAGGCGCTGGAACGTAATGGCAGCGTTGCATATCCCAAAATGCATCCGATTGAACTCGAAGAGTCCAAAGGGTGTACAGAAGGCGGTCTTATCTTTATCCTTTTCTGCCATGGGCACTCTAGAGGCCAGATCAAGAGTGGAAAAGAGCTTAGCCCCGTTTAACGTACACAATGATTCCGCTATGCGTGGGAGTCGATAAGCATCTTTCCTGGTCTTAGCATTTAATTGCTTATAATCCACGCAAATACGAATGGTTCCATCCTTTTTCTGAACCACCACAATAGGGGAGGCATACGGGCCGCAACTTAGTCGGACCACCCCTCTATCCACTAGCTTTTGAACGTGCGCTTTGACTACTGGAAACTGCGAGGGGATAAAGCAGCGATAACTGGTACTATGTCCACCACTGGAATCTCATCATGGACTAATGACGTGCAGCCTAAGTCCCCGTCGTATTGACTGAAAGCAGTTTGATGTTTCTCCAAAAGAGCTCTTGCTTCCTGCTGTTCCTGGGGAGAGAGGTTGGGTCACTCTAGCCTGGTGAAATCCAAAGAAGCCAACTGGCTTCTACCGACTGAATAACCGCCAACTGGTCGTTGCCAATACCGCACAACAACTTTAGGTCCACTACATACAGGGTCCCCAGTACTGTCTGAGGGTGGAGCCACTGATCCTCCTCCCCCACATTAACCCCTGAGTAATGGACAGAAGGGCAGAAGAGATGAGAAGGTTGACTGGAAGGCGGCCCTGACCATAGGGCAATGGTTCCAAAAAGCATGACGAGATCGGACTTAGGCTACGAGGGAAAGTGGCCAGAACTAACTGGAGGCACTCGGCTGGTATGCGGATGGTGGAGCTGAACTGTTGTCTTACCAATACACCCCGAGTTGGAGATGCGTTCCAGGCTTTGGCACTCTGACAATGCTCCCCTCCATCCTTTACCTGCGGTCTGTACGGGGAGACAGTGAAATAGATTCCAACCATGCTGCTTGAAAAGCTCCTGATAGCAGCTACGAATTGCATTCAGCCCAAGCAAGCCTGGTACAGATATTTCTTGTTAGTTAGTGGTAGGGTCCAGGGGGTCTTTGACAACCAGTACTCCAATTTGGGGAGAACTTTGCCAAGAACATTTATGTCGAGCAAAAGGTAGCCCAAGTATGGGATAGTCAGCCTGTTAGCCACTTTAACCCTTTCGCACGTAAGTTCCCGATTCCAGACACTGACCCTCCAGCGTTATTTTTTGTGTGTGTTCTCAGAATATGTTACGTTTTTAACCCGTCATTATGACGCAAAAAACAGATCTGCCTCTAAAATCCCCTGCTTATTTCCTTATTATTCCTCATCTAGTTAATTATTGGCTATCTATGAGGCTAACTATATTTATTTGTAAAGCACTTACTTTATATAAATATAATGATTCTTGTTTGTATTATCTTTGAGAGTTGGGCATACAAACATGAATGATACACTACAGCTAATAAAGAAACATCATATACAAATGTCATCAAAAGGAGATAATAGTAGCCTACGCATCTTTTTTTAAATGGCCACGATACTCACAAGAAAGAAAGAAAATGAATGTGAATGTTTTCTCTCATAAATCAGGAAATAACATCTACAATATGCCTATTATCTTCAATTTTACAACAAACTGGGCTAATACACATAACTAGTTTACTTTTACTCTGTGAACTAGGTGGCGATAATGCCCCGGTGTGGAAGCAATTCACCATTAAAAAAATTAGAAGACTACGACTTACTTACCAAACTGTTTGGAGTCGCTGTTCCGTCTGCATTACCTTCGGAGTTCCCGACTACCAGCTTGTAAGTAGAAATTTATTTTTAAATATATACTGTTTTGTTCAAATAAATAGCAGTGTGTTAAAAAAAGTGAATAAAGTGCAAATATTTTTTAATAGCTTTTAGTTCCATATTTCAAATGTAGTGGAAACATTACACATTCAATTCCAAATCAAAGCATTAACAAATTTTATCCAGTCTGCGTTGTTTTACAGGAAGCAAAGAAAAGGAATATTAATCTGTTCAAAAAAATAGCAGTGTCGACATTTTTCTCTTCAAACTCAAACACTTACTGTATAAACTGAAGACATTTTACAAGATTTTACTTTTACAAGATAAACATTTTAAATGACTGAACTAAAAACTACTGCTGCGCAGGTATTTCAGCCCAGGATGAACAGACTACATTCCAGAGTTCCTGTGAATTTTTGGGTTTTTCTTCAGAAACTGCATTTTTAATGTCACCCCACAAGTTTTCAATGGGGTTGAGTCAGGGGATTGAGCTGGCCACTCCATTACCTCAATCCTTTTTGTCTAGAACCAAGATGTTGCTTGCTTACTCGTGTGTTTGGGGTCGTTGTCTTGTTGAAACACCCATTTCAGGGGCATTTCCTCTTCGGAATACATAAACATAATCTCTTCAAGTATTTTGATGTATTCAAACTGATCCATGATCCCTGGTATATGATAAATAGGACCAACACCGTAGTATGAAAAACATCCCCATACCATGATTTTTGCGCCACCATGCACAGTGTACTGTGGCTTGAATTCAGTACCCGGGGGTCGTCTGACGTACTGTCGACGACCACTAGACCCAAAAAGAACAATTTTACTCTCATCAGTCCACAGAATGTTACGCCATTTCTCCTTGGGCCAATAAAATTTTAACCGATTCCGCACATGCCATTTTTTCAACAATGCTGCTTTACGGGGGCTTCTTACTGATAGCTTAGCTTCGATCGAACGTCTAACTTCGATCAACAGCACTTACAGGTAATTTTAGATCATCTTTGATCTTTCTGGAGATGATGATTGGCTGAATCTTTGCCATTCTGACTATTCTGCAATCCATTTTTACGGCAGTTGCTAGTTTTCTTCCGCGTGTTTCGGTTTTTTTATGTTGCCATTTTAAGGCATTTGAAATCTTTTTAGCTGAGCATCCTATAATTTGCTGCACTTCTTTATACGTTTTCCCCTCTCCAATCAACTTTTTAATCAAATTACGTTGTTCCCCCCAACAATGTTTGGAACGGCCCATTTTACTTGGCAATTCAGAAGGAAATATATTTTATAACAATGTGTGAAAAATTTGCTTCCCTTCTTCCTTAATAAAGGACAATTAATGACACCTGTTTTTTCACAGAATGAATTAATTCTCTAATTAAACTCCACACTGCTATTATTTTGAACACGCTCCTTTCAATGAATGAGTCAATTACTCAGAACAAGCAGTGTGCATGTCATGACAGTTGGGTCTGTTGTTTTTATATTACACTACTACATCTACAAGTAAATTATTTGCCATGCAGAAATATCACTACTACTAATAACAGTGGTTCATCAGGTTACTGATGTTGTACTGCTATTTTTGTTAACACAACTGTAGGTCTACGTGTATATATATATATTTTTTTTAGCATTTTATCTAAGACATTTAGCAGGCTATTTCAGTTGTAAAGAAGTAGTATTTATTTTACCAATTGTTGGCTAAGCTAGCTCAGTGTTGATGTAACTACAATATTTGATGCACAGCAATGTGTTATTTATTGTTCATTTCAGCTTCTGAAATCGCAAGTTGATAGTTTATTTTCCATAATATACGCACCTCTGTGACGTGTCTCGACCGTGTTTAGACGGCAGTAAACCATTGTGACCGCATTCTCAATGGAGTGTTCCAATGATCACATATTTGTGAAGGTACTGCATCTTTTTTTTTTATGCGAGGCTGCACCTGTTGCCTAAAAATGTCCTTGGTTATTGTCATCACCATGGACTTGGTATCAAGGAGGCAGGGCATGGTCACACCACCAAAGCAGACATTGATGACTGGGCAGTTGCCTATAAGGCATGAAATAGATGTAGATGTAACTGTGGTATGAGCCCAAAAGACCCCCTCCTGGTGCCTCCCTCCCAACACCGGAGGGTGTTAGTTTTCCTGTTGCTCTGCATTGCTGGCTGCAATAGCAGCCTGACCCCAACTAGATGACCCACCCTGAGACACAGCACCCGGTCTGCAGATGGGTTTCCCATCGGCCTGATACTGGTAGGGCTTAGGTTGAGAAGCTGTAGGCCTTTGGGTAGATTTGGGAACAACACCACATGACTCACCTAATTGATTTATTTATTTATTTATTTATTTTTTTCTTCTGATTTTTTCCCATTTTCTCCCAATTTGGTAGCCAATTGAATCCCTATTCTAGTTCAACTCCCCCCATGTAGCAACCGCTAGAGAATCACTGCTGCACAACCCCGTCAGCCGGTAGTAACGGAGGACGCCACGCTCTTATTCAGAACGCGACTCCCCAAGCTGACCGTGATTCCAACTCGCCCGGGGCCGACATATGCGCAGCGATTCTCTCCGAGCCCCTCCCCCCACCCGGGAGCAGCCGCCAATTGCCGCTCCCACAGGGCCCCAACCATGCTCGGAACTGGCAGGTCCGGGGCGCGAACCCCGATCCTCGGAGTACAACTGCGCTGACTGAAAGTCAGCGCTCTTACCGCTGTACCACCGCGAGGCCCTCACCTAATTGATTTAAGATGGCAGCAGGCTGGGCCTGTTTTTTGCGTAAACACTTTGAGTTCTGAGAGGTGCTAACAGTAACTGTGTTTGTGTCCATATCATAGGAATTTCAAGAATAAGCACAGGCTCTAGATGTAGTTTGTGTATGTCTACCTGGCTAACTTAAGGCTTCACTATGTATGTTCCTAAAGAATAGACTGGGGTTAGATGAAATTTGATGAAACAGTTCATTTTGAAGCTTGTCATTACAGAGTATTTCAACAAACTGGTCACGGAGAATGCGATACGGATACTCCACATTCCAATCCCTGTCTTGAATCTGCTCCATTAATTCCATTAAAACATGGGAATAGCCCCGAACAGACTCACTTTCAAATTGCCGACGGTGATAAAACTGGCGGTACAGTGCATTAAGACTTAAAACAATGGAAATTCTCTTTTAAAATAGTAAAAATTGTTGGAAGATCGTTCTTATTGGTCGCCATTACTGTACTTAATTTCCCTTTTAGCTTCCCCATCTAACAAATCATACAAAAACAAAGCCTGTTCAGAGGGAGGCATAGGCCATGCTGCTAGTGACTTAAGCGCCTCATCAATCCAGTCTTCCACTGAAATGTTATCAATTGACATTTTCTCTCCCGGGGCACACATATAAAACGTTCAACTGTTGTATTATCCAGTGTAAGATTAGAGGGGCCCGGGGAAGGAGCACGGCCCTGCCGTTGCCTCAGAGTTAGTTTTCCCCTTTCTGAGCCGCTGGTTATCAACTTGCAGCTGTTTAACCAAGGCTCCAATGTCAAGGCTCTGACCTGATCCTCCAGATTCTCAGGAGTTGACATCGTTAGGATGAGTCAATCTGCTCCGAGACCAATGAACACCACGTCCTCTTCTTTTGACCTTCTGAAAGTCACCAAACTTTATACAGTCTTTGAAAAAAAACAAAAAAAAAACTCTGCTTGTAGTGCCAATATGTGGCACCCGCAACCTTTGGCTTACTTTATTCTAACAGCGCCACTCTCCTATTTGGGGGAGTACCCCACAAAGTAATAACTGATAATAGGATGGCTAAAGATATAGACACATACAGTATATACATAATATGCTTAAAATAAGTAGCCTAATTTATTTAAATACGTTTCTTTAAAAAACGTGTGTTTTTTTGTTTTACATAAAAACAGCAACGTATTTCAGCTCTAAGTACGATACGATACTTTTAAGAAATATATTATTGTTCCTATATCAGAAGATGATTTTCTTAGTGTGTATAAAGGGTGCATTTTATTTTCTGTAACTATGGAAAGATGAAGGTTGTAAACATGGTTTGGGCTATTAGCGCCCTGCTGTTTTATTGCCCTGCACTGCAACTTGAGAGAGGTAGGTGTTTTCACAAATCGTATTTTTTCACTAGTTTATCAACATGACTACTGGCAGACTCTACAGAAAGTGGGCACATTTGATCCCATTAATTTTTCTGATAAAATCTCAAGGCAATCTAACATTTCTGTTTTATTTGGTCTTGCTTTATTATAAAAAGGATTCCCACCAACTTTTAGACCTGGCCCACTCATATTTTGATTAATAAAGGGGTTTAAATTTTCGGATATGTTGCTAATGTTACGTGGACAGAATTTACTGAACTTAACAAAACAGTTAAAAATCCTTGACTGTATGCTAAAATAATGGAATGTACAGACATACAGCAAATGATTACATGACCATTTCAACATATTTATGAGTTTTTTTGTGCTTCATCAACATATGGATTGGGTTTCACAGAAAACACGGGCTTTTGCTCATGTTACATGGACAGTGTCTAACGTTAGCACAGGGAATCTCCGGGTTCGCCGAATGTACACAATGTTTACATGCATTTACACACGCATTCAACGGGCATCCCAACTTTTCGTCATTTCAACACACATTTCACCTCAAATAATGTGTAGTTTTCATAATTTCGTTTCTTGAATGAGGTGTGCGTTACATGACGCTATCGTTACTTTAGTGGACAGAATATTTATTCATTAATTTCTAGAAATAAAATGAAATTTTTCTCACCCGCTGCTCCAAAATTCGGGAATCTACGATCTTAGCGCAGGCACACAAATACGATGGGAATCACTTCCGCGTTAAATAAAAGTGGATCTCGCAATGTAATACTCGCGAACGTTACTGATTGGTCACGGACAGAAATAACGTTAGCCTTACAATCGGGTTTCTATAAACCTATACAATTGGATTAGCAAAATTCTTCCCGATCATAACAACAAAGGGTTTAATTTAGTTACTTCCTGTGCATTTTAATAGTTACTAAATCCACCGAATCATGTACAGAGAGGGGTATAGCTAACGTTACTGTGATGGACAGAATGAACAGTAACGTTTGCAACTGGAATTAAGCATTGTTTTGAATGTGTGGGATATTTTTCTGTCCACTTCCGATGTATTTTCTGAAATAAAATCCTTCTAACTTAAAAAGAACAAATCTGACAACAATGTGATTGCTTATGCAGTTACTTTATTATAATTTCTATCAAACAGAACAATATTTTTTTAGAAAATGCCAGGATTTTTAAAAAAATCTTTGATTTGTTTGTAGCATACATTATGTGCCCACTTTCTGTAGAGTTTGTCTACTGTAATTTGGTCGGACCCGACTACCACTAGGGGGGGGGCAAAGTTACATCAGATTAATTAATGAACAATTCATTGTTAAACTGCTGACAATAGCAGTTTTTCAATGTTTTTCATACCTAAAAGCTAAATGATGGGACAAAGTTACTGAAATGAGTAGGCAATTAAGCACAAAAAGCATAGTGAAATTAACAGAATTTTATGCCCTATTCGCACTGGATTTGTATTACTTGGGGACCACATGTGACCCACATCCCTGGATACAGGGTTGGATACCCTTCACTTTCAATTTAGTAAATTCAGCAGTCGGCTTACTTTTAAAAACATTTGGCATAAGAACCGCCGCAGCCTCCATAATTCTCAACCCGAAAAGATGCAGAAAAGACGTGGAAAAAATACTTTTATTTTTCTGCGAGAATTCCCCTCAGATTCACACGTGACAAATAGGCTATTATCAGATGACTGTGTTTTGCGATATATGGTAGGTAGCCTAATTTGCGGTGGAATTTTTACTTCACAAATTACAGACGTGGTAGATTCGCATGGGATTAAGATCACAGACGACCTCTGCAATTAGAAATCACACAAGGTGCCAGGTAATAGGCTACTAGTCCAGTGCGAATAGGACATTGGCATAGGGGGAAAGTGATCTAAGCTGCCAGGCAACCGTAGGATAAAAACAAAACATTTCTCATTAATGCTACACTCATCGTCAGTGCGTTTTGTTGGGTATTAGCCACTTATCCATTTCACAATTGAAACTTAAGAAAAATTAGCTAATATTTCAATACAGCCAATATTTATATAGTCTACAGATTCTTTTTGATGTCAAAAGCTAAAAAAGACTGGATTGCGATGATTAGCTAAAGCCATCTTATGTTGTAGCCTAATAAATAAATAATTAGCTAGCTTGGTCAAGATTAAATAAAGTAAAGCAAAGTAAACAGTAAAAAATGTGTTTTACGTAGTTACATTTTTTCTATTTATTTGTACAAATGCAGAATAACACTGATGAATAGTAACACTTTGTTCATATAGGCTTAATTGCATTGGAATGTTGCTCTAGCCTACACGATTCCGCGACCCAATAGATATCTCCCGTGACCCACAGTTTGCGCACCGCTGTGCTAGATGAATGTAAAATAAAAATAGCAACATTTGTGAAACACACTACAGAGTAATGTCATTGTAGAGCATGCATTGTAGCAGACCACATCTGCTTTATAGAGTGGTATGACCTCCAGAGGAGCCAGGCACCATGAAGGTTTGAACATGCAGCCCGGTGTCTTATGCAAATAGTTGTTCGCATTTTTTTCACCCTTCAACATTATTTTTTTATGCCTCCTGAAATCCAACCCCTCGTACTAGATGCTGTCTTCTTTTTAGAGCTAAGATAGGATAATTATTTTTTGTTTTCCTTGTAAATGCTTACTTTGATGAGTAACTACTGGCTAACAGGGCTCTGATGAAAAAAGGACACATTACACATCAAACACTGCGATATCAATGTTTTCATCCATGAAGCCATCATAAGGGGCAAATGTATATGGTTTATAAAGCATTTTATACATTTTCTGAGAGGTTATGGATAGGCTTTTGGACGCCTAGATATCTGTCCCCCTGTTCTAATGAAAAGTAATTCCCAAATGAAAATAACCAAAAAGTGAGTTTAATGAGTCAAAACAGTTTATTCAATATATGATTATGCAACATTTCACCATTTTGGATAGATTTAGAGACACCAGGGTACACTGCTTTCATTTTACTTCATAGATCATTAGTAGTTCTGCATATCACCCTCAGATTTTGGAAACTTGTGGTCAAAGAGTTTATGATCCAGGAAATGTATAGGTTTTTTTCCTGTTTTACATATGGGGCTCTCAGTATTTCATTGAAAATTAAAGAAGAACAACATTTTTGCATTTCCGCCAATGTTTTATTTGCATTTGTGGCGCTTTATTAATACAGATGAACCTCGATCCAACGGACTAATAGGGGGGAGCAGTTGTCCGTTAAAGCCGTTTGTCCGTTGCAGCGACGAAATCACTATAACAAGAGATATGTAGCGCACAACAACCAGGCAAACCGACGCTTGTACGCTTGTAAACAACACGTGCGCGCCGCCAAGCGGACGCTTACTCAAGTAGCGGTCTCGGTTCGCGGACGCTTACTCAAGTAGCGGTCTCGGTTCGCTTCACCCGGGAGTTTTAAACGTTCGGACCAGATATTCACTAGCGGATTGTGTCCGTTGGATCCGGAATCCGTTGCATCGGTGTCCGTTGGATCGAGGTTCATCTGTACCTAAATAATGAGAATAAACAAATCTAAGTTAGTACTGTAAATGGTACAACAGTCTTGCTTCATTTAAACCATTGTCTAAGTTTTTGTGATGCTCACACCTGGAGTTACAAAGCCTTAAATAGAGCACCCCCTAAATAGGTGAGAATTACTAAATTTGCGCGAAGGGGTTAAAATGCAATGTTACTCTATTGATTATATCTGGTGATCCTCATAAGTGTAATTTTAAGACAACTAACCAATATTAATTGGAGGTACTCATGAGATGGAATAAACTGCCCTCTTCACCTTATCTCAGGTGAGTTCATATATTTAACCACTTTCTTGGCTATGCAATCCATGGTCATTCAACAGTTAATTTATATGTGCTTATTTGGACAAATGTGATTTTGCATTTTACTTGTACTTGGTTCATTATTATTCCTGTTGTCTTACAGGCCAGGCAGGAATTAGCCAGAAATGCAACAATCGAACTCAAGCCAAAGTTTGTGAGTGTTCTGGACAAGTCAAGTACATCCCAATACTATTGGCATTTTTCAACATAAAGGGAAGCGCAGCAGGCTGAAAGATGAAGAGCATTATTGAATGTGTACAGCAGGTTAAGAAATAAACCTTTACCAAATAAACATATGCTCTTCTGTATGTATTACATGGTGACGAATTCACCTCTTTTTTATGTGAGACACCATCTCTCTCACATACACACAGACACTTTCTCTCACTCTCTTGCATCTGAAAATGATCAATAACCACATGGTTTATCTTTAGGCATTGAAGAGTTGCTCACTGAGTCTTCTTACCTTTCTAAATCATGTTCAAGCAATGTATAAATCGACTGAACATAACTTCTAATACATGCTTTGTGCTTTCCTGTCTCCAGGGATGATTATTCCAATCCAGAGGAATGGTCCCTACACCACACTGTGAAACACCCTAGTCGTTTCTGTAGGATTGTAACTGTGCTCTGCCTCATTCAAAATACTTTTTTGCCCACATTGAGCACGCCGTCTTCAGTCAAGTATGGACTTCTCAAGATAAATGAGTTTACTTTCAATCACATTGTCATTCCAGTAGTATTTTCCTTGATGTATATTGACCCTTGCTATTGTTTTTGATATCAGTTCCACTAAGTTCCACATGCTGTTACTTCCTGAAGTCAGTGACCAATCAACATCAAAAGACTCTCAATATCTTATTTTCAGGTACTGTTACAAGCGGTACTATAACCTCTCTGCATTTGAACTGATCTCTATGAGAATTGGGGGGTAAGACTAGATTCAGCTGTAAATTACACTGGTACAGTATGGAACACATGACTGGCGAAATGGCTGTACGTCATCAAGGGTCTAAGGTATCAAACGAGCCCCAAACCATCACTCTGCGGCCAGATATGGAGTAGATGTGGATGGATCCCTTTAAGGGTTGTTTCTCCTGACTTTTTTCCCCATAGAGTTCTATAGGAAAATGAGTCAGGAGAAATAACCCTTGCAGTGATCTATCCACATCTACTCCATATCTGGCAACAGAGTGATGGTTTGGGGCTTGTTCGATAGCTCAGACCCTTGATGACTTACAGCCATTTAGCCAGCCATGTGTTCCATACTATACCAGTGTAATTTACCTATACTCACCCCCCAATTCCCATAGAGATCAGTTCAAATGCAGAGGTTATAGTATCGCTTGTAACAGTACCTGAAAATAAGCTATCGAGAGTCTTTTGATGTTGATTGGTCACAGACTTCAGGAAGTAACAGCATGCAAAGGATATGCGACCAAATATTAAATATGATACTTTAAAAATATGTTAAAGCATAATATTCTAATTTTCTGAGACACTGAATTTTGGGTTTCATTAGCTGTAAGCCATAATCATCAAAATTACAAGAAATAAAGGCTTGAAATATTTCACTCTATGTGTAATGAATCTATATAATATATGAGTTTCACTTTCTAAAATGAGTGACAAAAAATATTGAACTTTTTCACGATATTCAAATTTTTTGAGCTGCACCTGTACATTGGTTTTTCCACTCGAGCACTCTCTTGTCCCCAAAATCGCCCCAGCAGGCCCCAAAACCTCCTCAATTATGGCGGGCGGTTAGGGCCAAAACCTTTACATATGCGTTTTACAATACTACTGGTTTTGCTACTTGCATTGTGCGGTGCATGTGGCTTTGCTACTTACTCAGCTACTTGTTTTTGTGCAATGCAATTGGTTTTGTTACTTGCTGAGCTACTTGCTGCAAAGTTAACTGCAAAGCTAGTTGCGAGTGGCTCTACGAATGGCTTTGCAAGTGGCTTTGCGGATGGCTTTACGAATGGCTTTGCTAATGGCTTTGCGAGTGGCTTTACGAATGGCTTTGCGAGTGGCTTTGCGAATGGCTTTGCAAGTGGCTTTATTAATGGCTTAGCGAGAGGCTTTCTGAATGGCTTAGCGAGAGGCTTTCCGAATGGCTTTGCGAGTGGCTTTACGAATGGCTTTGCGAGTGGCTTTACGAATGGCTTAGCGAGTGGCTTTACAAATGGCTTTCCGAATGGCTTTACAAATGGTTTTACTAATCGCTTTGCGAATGGCTTTACGAATGGCTTTGCGAATGACTTTGCGAATGGCTTGGCGAGTGGCTTTGCTACTCGTTTAGCTACTAGCTTGGCTATGTGCATTAGCTTACTACTGGTTTTGCTACTCGCTTAGCCTACTGGTATTGTGAATGGGCCTAAATTAGGCTGCAGACCCATTTTCGGCACCGCTTTTGGCATAGCAAACATATTTGGGCCGGGGATAAATGACACTGATTGAATAGGGGAGGACCCTCTCTTCAAAAATGAGTGGCAATATGACTGGCCAAAATAAATATACCCTCTAAAAGCTGCCCTGATCTCGCTATGGACCGCATAAGCCTTCACCGTAATTTGTCCAGAGCTGCGAATAAGACACCAACTTCAGCCTAATCTTTTATTTGTTTTTGAGCAGGATGAACTGGGCCAGACAGAAATAACTTTTTATACAAAGTATAGCCTATGTGTTTTTGCATTGATATAATGTGTGTGATGTGCGGCCCAAGACGATTAAAAGCTCTTTAAAGCTCTTCTGAATCAGCCTGTGAAATTGCGAACAAGTGCCGCAAATAAAAAACTGGTTCCAAAAATGTAAGGTGGACCAGGAATTACTAATAAGAAGCTGCAAAAAATACAGAAGCTGTATTTTTTTTTTTTTATTGCTTTTATTTATTTTCTTTTAGTGGTAGGATTAGACGAGCATGTTGGGCTGAATGGCCTGTTCATACTCTTATGTAAATTTATGTTATAAGAAACCAACTTCAGCTTCTTGCTTTAGTTTTGGTCTAATTTCGTGTTTACTCTGCACTCTTACAGTAGGCCTACATTAAACTATATTAAAGATGAAAAAACTACAAGTTACATTCAATAATTTAGGAAAGATTGCATTGCTTTTGAATAGAGTTAGTTGAATTAGTGTGAGCTACGATAGGCAATATTTTTAGTTGCAACGTAGCCACATTTCGATATCAATACTACGTTTAAAGGCAGGCCTCATTTTTGCAAGTTGTAATTAATTACTTACAGTGCTTTCTAGGCTATCTGCTTGAGTAACTTGGCTTTTTTATTTTGACATTGATTGACAATTTTACATTGCGACTGGTTTTACATTGCGACTGGTTTTGCTAGTTGCATTGTGCGGTGCTATGCGTTGTGCAATGTCATTGACTTTGCTACTTAACTCAGCTACATGCATTGTGCAATGCAATTAGTTTTATGACTTGCTGGGCTACCTGCTGAACCACTTGCTGAGCTAGCTGCGAAGCTAACTGCAGAGTTAGTTGTGAATGACATACGAATGTCATAGCGTGACTTTGCGAATGGTTTTGCTACTCGTTTGCTACTGGCTATATGTGCATTACTCGTGGTTCTGCTACTCGCTTAGCGACTGGATATAGCCTACAAATGGTAGCCTAGCTTTGCTAATATAATTGTGAATAGTTTAGCTGTTGGTTTACCCGTTGGCTTTGTGAATGCTTCTAATCGCTTAATATTGCCAATATTATAAGAAGTCCTTTGTTTCCATCCTTGCGAGTATAGCCTACAGAGCTACAGTGTACCTACGATAGAATTAAAGCTGATTTTAAAATGCTTTAGCTATGTTATCACAATGGGGTATATGCATATTGTGTAGCCCAATTTGTGAGTTTGTGCCATGTATAAGGCGGTTTTTACTCACGAACGCTGTATCACAATATGAAATGGCAGTCCACATGCTTTAGGCTGCTTTTTTATTGCGTTCCTCATTAATAATTATTATACCGCTTCATCGTATGGAATTCTAACAACTAGTGTTGTCGTATTTTGCCTGATCCATGAATCATTAGCAATGTTTAGTTTAAAGGGGTTATATTTAAGTTTAAACCAAACTACTGTAGCTATTGCGCTTATTCAGTTCCCTTCCAGCTATTAATTATTTGACTGTAACATATGTGGTCACTAGAGGGAAGTGTAAGGCTGTGTAATATGTAGATTACTACTAAATGGTGAAACTCTTTTCCCTCTGCGTAATTTTTCCAGGACAAAACGATTTGCAGTAGCCTTCTGTACTTCACGCATTTTTCTAAATGAGAATATGGAATCAGTGGTGTGCGGCAACAGCAGTATAGGAGCCCACATGTTTTATTTTTTTTATCACAGTACACTTATGCAATTTTACTTTAGTCAGCTGCTAAATTTAACTGCCGATACCCCATAACTAGAACTGTTAAATTGGTCATACAGCCTGTGAGTCATCGAGACAAGACAACTAGCAGCTGAATCAAGCTCGTACACAGCCTATAAGCCCACGTTTCATTCTTGATGGAAGATGCGTTTCCAAACGCTATCCTTTGGACACTTACAAAATACAAACTTGGCAATGCAAAACTAAATGCAATGATACTGCAACGTAAGAGACTCACGATGTAATGGCTAACGAAACGAGGACACAGGTTGCTAGAACACAAATCGCGAACAGTAGACCATTGATAAAACAAGTCTTTAATCGATACATGTGAATCTTTACTTTCGCAGTTGAATTTTCCGGGGTTTTAGGTTTCCATCTTCTCCAGAATTATGCATTCCATTACTCATTGCCATAGGCTGGTGAACAGATGCAATTTGACAAGACGTTACAAATGTATTACCTGCATATACTTGGCTATGGCAATTATTAAAGCATTTTTAACAAGTAGCCTACTGTTACGTCCCAAAATCCACCTGTGTTGCAATAACCAGGTGTACAGTAGTGCAGGTAACACTAAGCCACTTAAACGCAAACCACAAGCTCTTAGATAAACCCAGTCAAGCACAAAGTGATTTAAAAGACAAAATGTTTAATAACACAGACAGGTACGGTAGAAACTAATTTAGCTATTCTCTTTAGCTAACATGTAACAGGTTGACAATATTTACAGTTTGGCTACACAGGCTGCATGCTCTCACCATGACAAAAGGGTTTTCTCCTCCTGGTCTAGCGGGATGGTTGCTGTGGTGGTATTCAGCAGCTTTAGTCAATTCACGGGCTATTTACTGTAGTTTGTTAACACGGAACTCAGTCTTCAGAAAGCGTTGTGGAAGTCGTGTTGACCGATAGCATCAGGAACTCGAACTCTTGTGATGCAGACAGAGACAGGGTATATATAGTCTCGCATCTTTCCAATCCGGCTGCTCCGCGACGGTCCTCGGCGTCCCCAGCTACGAGCATCTTTCTAAATCCTGCGGCAAGGCGTCCCCGTCTCCACGCATCTCCTGAAGAAGGTTGCCAGGCAACGGCGTGCGTCCTTTCACCAGCGCAGCTCCCAGCATCTCTACGTAGGACCATGACGTCAGCATCTCCATCTGCGGGGGAGACACAGACAAACACAGCAGCCCAAAGCCAAACAAACACAAAGTACGAAAAGTACAAAAGACGAAACAGAAGAACATAACACCCCCTCCCTTAAGACAATAAATAAATATAACGTTTACCCACCCTCGGAAACACTACAATTAGCTAATGTTTAGCCTACGTCATGCGATCAATGTAATGATTTATTCATTGTCACATTCGTACGTCCTTGACAAAGCATGGGTGACGACATTATCACGTCCACGGATGTGCCGAATATCCAGGTCATAACCCTGCAAGAATAAACTCCCAGCGCATGAGATGCTGATTATTACTCCTCATGCGATAAAGAGAAACAAGCGGGTTATAGTCAGACATCACCACGATGGGGCGAAAAGCAGAGCCTACATACACATCTAGGTGTTGTAATGCAAGAATCAAAGCTAGCGCTTCCTTCTCGATCGTGGAATATAACCGCTGATGTCGGTTAAACCTCTTTGAGAAGTAGCAAACGGGGTGATCAATACCTTGACCGTCTTCCTGCAGGAGGACGGCTCCGGCACCACAATCGTTTGCGTCCACGGCAAGCTTAAATGGGCGTGTAAAGTCAGGTGCTGAAAGAACAGGTGTACTACCCAACAGGGCTTTTACGCTCTCAAAAGATTGCTGACAACTCTCTGATCAACGAAAAACAATCTTGGTGCTGAGGAGGTCAGTCAATGGAGAGGCAACTACAGAGAAATTCCTGCAAAAGCTGCGATAGTACCCCACCATGCCAAGGAATCTTCGCAGCTCTGGTTTTAGGGACCAGGAATTGATTAATAGCCTCCACTTTAGCATCAACCAGTCGTACTTGCCCCAGTCCCACAACCTTTCCCAAATAGGTGACAGTGGCCTGGCCGAACTCGCACTTCGCCAGATTCACCATTAAATTAGCGGCAGACAAGCGATCAACAAGAGCCTCAATCTGCTTTATGTGCTGGGACCACATCCCACTGTAAATCACCAGGTAATCTATGTACGCTTCACAACCCGGCAACCCAGACACAACGAGATTCACCAACCTCTGGAAAGTTGGGGGCGCGTTTCTCATCCCGAAATCCGTAACCTTGTACTGCAGAAACGTATCCGGCGTAACAAAAGCTGAGATCTTCTTTGCTCACTCAGATAGGGGAACCTGCGAGCTTCCGGTTATGTGGTGTGCGGAGTAGACGCATGCTCAGCTTGCTCCCACTATCGTATTTTTATTTACCTTTTAAACCTTGCCACTTTCAGTATAAATTGTTTGCAACGGGTTTATAAATCAGTGTTTACTTACGGACTACCCAGCAATGTCCAATAAGCAAAATAAACACTCTGACAAGGACAAGGAATCTCCGTCAACTGCTACTGCTACTGCTAGCATAACTATGGCCGACATTAGCTTGCTACTGAACGATCATAGAGCGGCTCTCTCGGCGGATTTCAAATCATCATTTGAGTCTCTGGAGGCCAAGCTGGACAGCATGCACTCCACTGTTACAGATCACGGGCAGCGCATCGGCTCTCTGGAAGCTAATGCCACTGATGTTGACCAGCGTCTCCAACAGCTTGAGAACGCGTGCTCCGTTTTGCAGGGAGACAACGAGTCACTCAAAGCTAAAGAAGCAGACCTGGAGGGGCGCAGCAGACGTCAAAACATCCGGATCGTTGGTTTACCTGAACTGATTGAAGGCTCTCGTCCATCTACGTTCTTCTCCCAATTTCTCGTCGATGTCCTCGGTGCGGAGATCCTCACTTTGCCCCCTGAGTTAGACCGAGCTCACCGGAGCCTTGCACCCAAACCTGCTCCGGGAGGGAGACCGCGGCCTGTCATCGTGCGTTTTCATCGCTTCCAAGTAAAAGACCTGGTGATCCGCGAGGCTCGCAGACGAGGTGATCTGATCTACAAGGGCCATAAGATCCGCTTCTATGATGACCACAGCCCCGACGTGTTAAAGCAGCGCGCCGAGTTTAAAAGCTCCATGGCTGAACTGTACAAGCGTGGCTACAAGCCGGCTCTCCTCTTCCCAGCCAAGCTGCGCATCACCCGGCCCAACGGGAACAGGTCGTGGTTCGTGTCCGCATCAGGGGCTGCCAAGTTTGTTCAGGACTTGAACGCAGATTCGTAGGCAAGTGAACTTACACGTTCTCCTTTTGATGCAATGCAGTTCATGGCTCTATGACGTTTTATTATTTTATTTTCTTAGGATTCTCTGCTTGTTGTTCGCCATAACTGATTCTAACTGCTTAGTTGTGCAATTTAGTTTTTCTTTTTTCTTTCATTAACCAGCATTTCCCCGAACGTTTTATGTAGCCTATCTATTTTTATTTATTTATCAGACGGTTACTGTTATTTCTTCACATAAGCCATTAGCCCCCCATATTTTATTTTATTTTACACTAAATAAAGTGGAAGTGGAGGGGGAGGAATATTAGGCTTCGTTTATGGATATAAATGTATATATAATTTTTTGCACTGTTCTGCTATTAGGTTACTGTCTTTGTCGGCAGGTTTTCAGCAGGTTATTACATTAGTAGGGCTTTAATGCTGCTTTTAAAAACATTTACTTGAGGTAATTAAAGATGTTGGACTTTTCAGCATTTGAGTTTAATGCTGTGGGAATAGAGCAATAGGATTTAGGAAGTATCAAGATATGCTGATCAGTAGATCAGAGTGTTTGTTGCTGTCTTTTTCTGCAGCAACTGGGTTGGGGTTTGGGATAAGGGGAGGGATTGGGTGGAGGGAGGATTGTATGTTTAATGTTTTTTCAGTTTGTTTCTTTATGTTGTTTTATTCATGTTTTCTTAGATTTTACTTGTGTGCTGCTTCTATAACTCCATATTCAACCCGATCAGGTGCCATGCCCTCTCTCTCTGTGTCGCAGAGACTATAGGCAGGGGGTGCCAGTCATGGGGATAGTGACGTGCAGGATTGAGACCTGCCGAAGCCCCTCAAGTATCACTTTATGTTAAGTTCTAATGCCTTGACAGCATCAAGGGGTGCTTTGCGATTCACTTGTTGGAATGTCAGAGGGCTGAATTCTTCTGTAAAACGTAACAAAGTGTATAACCATTTGAAATTTTTAAACACCAAAATTGCCTTCTTACAGGAAATCCACCTTAAGCCATCAGATCACCTTAAACTTTGCAGGTGGTGGGTAGGCCAGCTGTATCACTCTTCATTTTCGAGCAAGGCCAGAGGAGTTGCTATTCTTGTCCATAAATCAGTCCCATTTTCTGTGTCCAAGGTTATATCAGATCCCAATGGTCGGTTTATTATAATTACAGGGAAAATAGGTGGCAACCATCTGACTTTGGCGAATGTGTATGGTCCAAATTGGGACAATGAGGACTTTATCAAAAACTTTTTTTTCTCTCTTCCTGACTTAAATTCCTGCCAGCTCATCCTCGGAGGCGACTTTAACTGTTGGCTTGATCCTTCACTTGACCATTCATCTAAAAAGCCCTCTGCTCCATCTAAATCATCTAAAGTCATTCAACGGTTTATATAACAATATGCAGTCTCTGATGTTTGGCGCTTTTTCAATCCTAGTACCAAGCAGTTCTCTTTCTTTTCTCCTGTCTATAGTACTTTTCCCCGAATTGATCTTTTTCTCATTGACAACAAATTACTCTCCTCTGTCAGCTCATGCTCCTACAGCCCCATTGTAATATCAGATCACGCGACGGTCACACTTGACATCTCCCTTCCCGGTAGATCCCTGTCACGATCCCCATGGCGCTTCAACTCGCTACTACTCACCGACCCTGATTTTATTAACACTATCAGTAGTCACATTGACCTTTTCATTTCCACTAATGTTAATCCAGATGTGTCTGTGGCAACAATCTGGGAGACATGCAAAGCCTACCTTCGTGGGGAAGTAATATCTTATTCTGCTTATCAAAAGAAGATCACTACTGAAAAGAGTATTTGTCTCTCTAGGGCTATATCGGATCTACAGACAAGGTGTGTAGATTCTCCTGACGCAGATGTTTTTAAAGAATTACTCACAAAAAAGGCAGAATTTGACATCCTGGCCTCCAGTGAGGCAGCAGAATCATTATTAAAAACACGCCATAATTATTATGAGTTTGGAGATAAACCAAGTAGGCTACTCGCTCACCAAATTCGACAATCTTCTTCAACACTGAATATCACCCAAATTAATACTGCTGATGGAATAACTATTAACCCTCAAACCATTAACGACCAATTCAGGGACTTTTATGTTTCGTTATATACATCTGAGAGCCCAGGTGATGAGACACAATACAAACAATTCTTTAGGCCCTTGAACATCCCCTCCATTGACCCTGTAACATCTTCTGGGTTGGATGAACCCTTAACAATTGGTGAACTCAAATGTGCGCTCATGTCAATGCAAAATGGGAAATGTCCAGGCCCCGATGGCTTCCCTGTCGAATTTTTAAAGACATTTGCTGATAAATTGTCCCCATTGCTGCTAAATATGTTTAACGAATCGTTACAATCTGGCATTTTCCCCCCTACATTACGTCAGGCCACTATCTCTCTTATATTAAAAAAAGATAAAGATCCCCTTCTTTGCAGTAACTTTCGTCCTATCTCTTTGCTCTGTGTGGACGTTAAGCTATTAGCTAAGATGCTGGCGAGATGTTTAGAGTCTGTTCTGCCAACCATTATTTCCACAGACCAAACAGGGTTTGTTAAGGGTAGACACTCTTTTCATAATGTTAGGCGCCTATTTGATATACTATATTCACCCTCATCTCCTGACATCCCAGAATTGGTCATTTCAATGGATGCTGAGAAGGCGTTTGACCGCGTGGAATGGCCTTATTTATTTTACGCTTTAAAATGTTTTGGATTCGGTAATACATTTATTTCATGGATTAAACTTTTATATGCATCCCCTTTAGCTAGTGTCCGCACAAACAATGATCACTCTGATTACTTTCCCCTATTTCTGTCTGTGTATGTTGTGTCTGTGTTCTTCTGTGTGTGTGTTTTTTTTGTAATGCACTTTTATGTATGTTGTTTTTACTGTAAAGCACTCTGTGCATTCGTGCTGGGAAGGGTGCTCTATAAATAAATTTTACTTACTTACTTACTCAAGCGTGGAACTCGGCAGGGTTGCCCACTTTCTCCTCTACTGTTTGCCATTGCCATCGAACCACTGGTGGTGGCCTTCAGGTCTGGTCAGATGCTGGGTATCTCAAGGGGGGGCGTTGAGCATAAACTGGCCTTATACGCTGATGACCTTCTGCTATTAATTTCTGATCCAGACAGGTCTATCCCCCCAGTGCTGACTTTGCTGAAGGAGTTTGGGCAAATTTCAGGATATAAACTAAATTTCCATAAAAGCGAACTCATGCCCATTAATGCTGCGGCTACAGCTTATCCCCTTTCGAAATTGCCATTCAAGGCATCTCTGGAAAATTTTAAATATTTGGGCATCTGTGTAACTAGGAACTATTTAGATTTGTTTAAATGTAATTTCTCCCCTCTGCTTGCCCGACTGACTCAAGACTTCCAGCGTTGGTCTCTCATACCTATATCTCTTGCTGGTAGAATAAATTGTATAAAAATGAATGTGCTACCCAAATTTTTATATTTCTTTCAATGCGTACCTGTTTTTATTCCCAAACGATTCTTCTACTCACTCGATAGTTTGATTTCTCAATTCATATGGGACAAAAAAAATCCCAGAATTCGAAAAGGCATTCTACAAAATATCAAAGAAATGGGTGGTCTAGCATTACCTAACTTTTTATTCTACTACTGGGCTGCAAACATTAGAACTATTTTGCCCTGGTATTGTACTAACAGCCAACCTCCATCATGGTTGCAGATTGAGGGCGCCTCATGTGGTTCTTCCTCCCTGAAGTCTCTCTTGTGCCTCCCCCTGACATTAACAGCATCAACATACTCGAGTAATATCATCGTTAAAAACTCTCTCAAGATCTGGACTCAATTCAAGCGCCACTTTGGTTTTCAGGCAATACCTCTTTCATCCCCTGTAAACACCAACCCCCTGTTTCCCCCGTCTGTTACTGATAAGGCTTTTGCAACCTGGGTAAATCATGGGATTGTCTCTGTTAAGCATCTGTACATTGATGGATCATTTGCATCTTTTGATCAGTTAACTCGTGCATTTAACTTGCAGAAAAAACACTTTTTCAGATATTTACAAATCCGGGACTTTACTCGTAACCAGTTCCCTGGCTTCCCCGCTATCCCCCCTACTACTTTGGTTGACACCATTCTTAATATTGACCCTTACCTCAAAGGTACCATCTCAGTGCTGTATGACACCCTTCTCACAAGCCAATCCTCAGCCTCTGATAATGTACGCACTGCTTGGTCCGAGGATCTTAATATAGAGATAGAGGCTGAGGTTTGGCAGTCGGTTCTGAGACGGGTCCACACGTCAAATATTTGTGCCAGACACGGGGTCATACAGTGTAAAGTAGTTCACAGAGTGCACTGGTCTAAAAGCAAGCTAGCTCGCATTTATCCTGGTATTGACCCAAACTGTGATAAATGCCACCTAGGACCAGCTGATCTCATCCACATGTTTTGGTCTTGTCTGCCCTTTCTCAGTTTTGGAAGTCTGTCTTTGACTCAGTCTCAGCTATCACATCTGCTGACATCCTCCCCTCACCTCTGGTTGGCCTGTTCGGTGTCCTTCCTACTGACCACTCACTACCATCCTATTTTGCTGACCTTGTAGCCTTTCTCACACTGCTAGCGAGGCGTGTTATTCTAATGCACTGGAAGAACCCTCGTCCACCCTCTCACACCGACTGGGTAAAAGATGCCCTATCCTTTTTGAAATTAGAGAACATTCTTTTCGTCACTCTAAGGTGAAATTCTCTTGAATCTGGCAACCTTTTTTAGAACACGTCACGTCCCTTCAGCTGGATGTTGTCCCTATTGCTTTAAGTGACCCCCCGGCACAGCAACCTGCACCTCCTGGCCGAGTCCTCTTTTTTCCCTACCATACTAGTAGCACACACTATGTTACTGCACAGTACTTTATGTAATTTATTTTATTCTTGTTTGTTTTGTTTTTGTTTTCTGTTCATTCATTTTTATTTATTTCTGTGTCTCTTATGGTATTGTATCATAACCCTTTTAGCATTTTGGCATTCTGATTGTCGATGTTACTTAATTCCACAGATTGCCCTTTTCATGAACATGTTTGGCTTTGTCTGTATGAAAATTCTATAAATAAATCATATATAAAATTTAAAAAAGATAGGGGAACCTGCCAATAACCGTTAAGCAGGTCGAATTTCTTAACAAGAACGGCAGAGCCTACGCGATCTACACAATCAAAGGTGATAGCAGTCCGGTTTCGTTCCTGAATTCACCTTCCTATAGTCTGTGCAGAATCGAAAAGTACCATCAGGTTTGTTAACCAGCACAGGGGGAGCTCCAACCACTCAAACTGGGTTCAGCGATGTCATTACCCAGCATGTAATCTACCTCCTTCATTAACTGTGAGCATTTCACTGGGTTAACATGGTAAATGGACTGCACTTATATAGCGCCTTTATCCAAAGCGCTTTACAATGGCCTCTCACTCACCCGTTCACACACACATTCACACACCAATGGCGGCAGCTGCCATGCAAGGCGCTAGCCTGCTCATTGGGAGCAATTTGGGGTTCAGTGTCTTGCCCAAGGACACTTCGACATGTGGACAGGAGGAGCCGGGGATCGAACCGCCAACCCTGCGATCAGCGGACGACCCGATCTACCTCCTGAGCCACAGCCGCCCCTATGATGATAGGGGTGCTGTTTGATTGGGAGAGATTCACCCACGTCAATGTCATGTTCTATCAAGTAAGTTTGAGTGGGAACATCCGGAAAAAAAGAGTCCGGTGTGTCTCAATGATTCTAATAATGTCGGAACTTTCCGAGTCTGACAAATGAGACAGATGCGCCTTCAACTTGCGCAGGAACTCCGAATTCTGTAATCTCCCTTCTGTCAGACATTTCGACACCATTAGCACATCCTCCTCCTCTTGTTCGATGGCGAGGGAGGAAGAAACGCAAGACAGGGCCACCCCTTTCACCTCACGCGTCTCCCCGACCGAGCGGTCCCAGTAGGGCTTCACCATATTAACGTGACACAGGTGATTCCTTTTCTTACGGTCCGGAGTGGCAATAAGATAGTCGCGATCGCTTACTCTGCGTTCAATTACACATGGGCCACTATAGCGAGCTTGCAATGCAGATCCAGAGACAGGCAGTAGCACCATGACTCTATCACCAGCTGAGAAAGACCGGGACTCGGCGCACCGATCGAACCAGCACTTAATCCTCTTTTGGGAGGTTTCGAGCCAACTCACCAGCCCGATGTAGTCTAAAGCGGAAATTGCACACGTAATCGAGCAGGTTCGTGGCACAGCCATCAGCTAGCCACTTCTCCTTAAGTAACTTCAAAGGGCCGCATACCGTGTGCCCGAAAACCAGCTCAGCAAGGCTGAATCCAAGAGATTCCTGAACCACCTCCCGCACGGCGAAAAGCATCAAATGAACACCCTCATTCCAGTCCTTTTCAAATTCAAGACAGTACGCACGTAACATAGACTTGAGAGTCTGATGGAACCGTTCAAGTGCGCCCTGTGACTCTGGATGATAAGCACTCGAAGTGCAGTGCTTTATTGCCAGCTGCTCGAGAACTTGCTCCTAGACATAAAGTTTGTCCCTTGATCAGACTGAATAGTCTTTGGCAGCCCAAACAGGGAAAATAATTTGACGAGTGCTTTAACCACAACCGGCGGCGTAATCTTCCGCAAGGGAATCGCCTTGGGAAAACGAGTAGCCGCACACATGATGGTGAGAAGGTACTGGTTACCCGCCTTATTCCGTGGCAACGGTCCGACACAATCAATAAGCACCCTTTCAAACGGCTCCCCTATAGCTGGAATGGGAAATAATGGAGCCGGTGGAATCTTCTGATTTTGTTTCCCCGCAACTTGACATATAGGGCAGGATTTACAATACCTTGCAACATCCCTTTTCAGCCCGGGCCAAAAGAAGTGTTTCAACACACGGTCATACGTCTTATTCATACACATGAGCAAGGCTAAGTATCTCCTCGCGAAATGCAGACGGGACCACAATCTGATGAATAATGCGCCAATCGTCTTGAACAGAGGCGTCCGCTGGGCTCCACTTGCACAACAATACACCGCCCTTCACTAAGTACCCATTCGGCACTTCAGCAATCTCTTCCTCAGGAATTGCACATTCAAAAAGAGAGGAGATATCTGAGTCTCTCTTCTGCTCAACAATAAACTGCTCCCGTGCCAGAGACAGCTTCTCCAACCCCTCAGCCACTTCAGACTTATCACTGTCCTTCAAAACCACATCCCCTTCAGCAGCAGTATGGGCGCATGCACCTCCGGTTCAACTTTACAAAGAATGAGTCACTTAAGTCGAAAACGTCCTCTGCCTCTGGGACATCGCAAACCGTCTCAGAGTCGGAGCTGGTCACTAGTTGTTTAGACATGGCCCGAGTGACAGCACAAGAAGGAAATACGTTGGGGTATTTCTGCGCAAGAACATCAGGGACACTAACAAGAGGGTTGGGTGTCACCTCAGGGCTAGCCAAAATCCTGCCCCCAGCTAAGTCATTCCCCAATATGAAAGATACCCCTCCCATGGGTAGACTGGTATGCACACCCACCACAATGCGACCTGTCCCAAGGTCAGACTCGAGCAGGATACCGTGAAGTGGCACGTTAGTATAACCCATTGTAAGATTCTAAATTTACGTGATCCACTCAAACACTGACAAATCAACTATGCTGCCAGCCGAATCAACCAACTTATCATAAATACAATGAAAGGTTAAAATGTAAGTGTAAGCAGTGACTCTCCACTTGACTGCATAGTCTTCAAAATTATAAATAGCAGCTGGGAGTGGAGTGATCAAGCCTATTCCCAACCAAGGAAATTAATTTAGCATACATAGACTGGTTCCTGTGTTGACCACGCACCTTCAGACCCCCTACTGAGGAACAGGACTGATGATTTTAAGGAGAGCCAGACATGGCTTCCTTAAATCAATCACATCATTTTTGAATATACATTTCTGTTTCCTGCCTGTAGAAAACAAAGCCCGAAAATGGTATTTAAAGTGATAGAATTCACAGAACAGGATTCAGATTGACTCCGCTGAATCCAGAGTGCATTACTGTATCTCTGTCAACTGCTGTTACGAAGAATAAACTTTGTAATTTTCAACGAACATCGGAAACGTACTTCCTTTTTCTTACATTGGCGAGCCACCCAGCCAGGAGGTGATTTCAAGAATCCTAAAGAAAACCAGAAGAACTTTTGGAGACGAGGCGACAGAAGAAACCCACAGACGGAGATTTCTTCAAGATAACTGGGACCACTAAAACAACTTGTGTGCTAAGAACTTTTCGAGACGAGACGACAGAAGAAACCCACCGACGGCGATTTCTTCAAGATAACTGGGACCACTAAAACAACTTGGTAAGAAATTTGGTTCCTTGTGTTTATGCTGGTTTTTAGGTATAGCAAAATCCCCCCTGGTTAAAACGACCTAGACGGGATAAACTTTGTTGAAACGTTGTTTATTTGGTAACTGACAGTAGGAGTTGTAACCCAATTTTAATTGCGAAGTACTGGAATTAACTTTGGTAGGCCTAAAGTAACTGGTCTGTAGAATTAATGGTGCCCGAAGTACTGGGACATTGATTGCTTACAAGTGATTTCTAAAGTAATTGGAATTGTTTGTAGTTTTAATTCCGAAGCACTGGAATTTAAGTTGGATCCTAAAGTAACTGGATCGTGCCCGACGAAGTGTGGCACAGTTGTTGTAGGCCTAAAGTAACTGGTCGGTAGAATAAATGGTGCCCGAAGTACTGGGACATTTAGTCTAAAAATAATTCCTAAAGTAACTGGAATAGTTGAGTTGGCTGTGTCCGAAGCACTGGAACAGCAACTGTGATTTATCTTATCCTAAAGTAACTGGATAATTGGGTGTTGTAAAAGTAATTCCTAAAGCAACTGGAATAGTTCAGTTGGCTGTGTCCGAAGCACTGGAACAGCAACTGTGGTTTTATCCTAAAGTAACTGGGTAATTTGGTGTTGTCCTGATAGCCTTACCGTATATAATTTAGCAGATTGTTTGGTTGGATACCGTAACAAGGCTAGACTATTATATTTGGTTGTCTGTCGACTTAGAACCTAGATTGTAGCTATGGAGAGCTTTATGGTTCGTTACATTGCCAAGCACGGCAAATCTGACATTCTAGCAGGCATTGAAAGTCAGTAGACGCCGTATACATGGGCTGTGTCCCAATTTGAGAGCCACCCAAAGGTTGGCAAATTAAATAAAAAATTGAAGATTGCGGTAGCTATGACTGGTGTTCTTGCTTCATATAAATTGTGCAAAAGGAGATTAGAGGCTCTTGAAGTGGAGAATGGCAGTTTTAAACAACAGATCGAGGAGAACCAAGCAGCTCTTAAAAGTAATCACGTACACGCTAATTTGAATGCAGAGATACAATTAGATCTGCGTAAAGAGGTTGCCGAATTAAAACAATTTAATTTAGAGTTACAGCGCGAATTGGATGATACCCACACAGAGGTAAAAAAGTTACAGAACGCATATGACTATCTATTCGAAAAATGCAATACATATGCGGAGCGTCACGTAGACCGGACATATTACAGTGAGAGTGGTTTCTGGAATAAACCCGGTAAACATAACACAAATAACGCGTGGGACAACAGTTCTGACTGTACGGTGAAATTCCCTGTAGCACCAGTGCATGAGACAATGACGATTGTACCTGGGGAGGGGGGAGACCGTGTAACGACCATTACAACTATAAAACCATTGTCACCTAGTGAAATAGAATCTTTGGTTAAAAATATTGGCACGTATGAGCCTGCAAGGCGAGACCCCGTGGAGTTTTTAGCCAATTTAGAGAGGATGGTTGACCTACATCGTTTGACAGATGCTGATGCGTGCATAATATTGACTGCTTGTTTACCCCATGCGTTAGCTAGTGCGCTCCCTCAGATTATTCACGACAGGAATGCGAAGAAAGAGGACAGGAAAACTGCATTGTTGGGGGTGCTAGGGACACGCTCGGTCGATTGGGACAAGATAAGGGAGGTAGTGATGTCACTAGGGGAACATCCAGCAGCATATGCCGCAAGATTGTGGGAAGCATTCAGTTCTTACAGCGGTGTAGCGAATCTGACGCAGCAGGATCCCATGTTTAAATCCGCTTTAATTTCGCAAAGTGACACACACACACACAAACTACCCTTGCACTACACATAGATTCGAACACACCATATTCAGATATTGTGGCAAAGATGACCCGGTTATATAACTCCACTTCTACACTTAAAAGAAAACAGCCAATAGCAGCAATTGGACGGGGATCATCACACAATACCGCCTTCTATAAATCAGTTTATTCAGGAAATGAGGGACATGTGCCTAATGATGGTAGACATGCTACATCTGAAAGGCCCCTGAAATTCTATCCAAGCAGAGTTGTTGTATGCTATGCATGTGGGGAGCGTGGACATATAGCAAGACAATGTACAAAAGGTGATTCAGGTGGGGAGATTGTCTGCTATGCATGTGGGGATAGAAGACATATCGCAAGACAATGCAGACATGTTCATAACAAGGAGAGAAATTGGGTTGTTTGCTTTGCATGCGGGATCAATGGGCACATAGCAAGACAGTGCAGATCTTCTCATAGGAAGAGGCGTAGTCATTGTGCCCTTCTTAAAACTTTGCATGAATTACAAGCAGAGGTTAGACTTTTGAAAGGAGAACAGGAAACAACAGCATAGAGCAGAAGGAGGATTAATGATTGCAGACAGACACTTCATATTATGTCTACAATCAAGGGGGGTTATCCATTTTGTTATCTATTGCATATGTATGTGGGGGGAAGAGGGACAATTAATTGTTTGCATTATTGTTTGTCATCAATTGTTTGTATTCATTAATTGTTTGTATTATTGTTTGAAATGAATTGGTTTGTGTGCTTCAGGCACCTGTTATGGGGGGGGGGGGGGGGGAGAGTAATTGTTCATTTGACATTTCAGGCAGCAGTTTAAAATGTGGACCATATACATTATAATGATACTGCCAGCAGCCGTGGTGATAGGAGGATGTCCAGAGCAACGGACGCCCCCCCCAATCAGGAGTGATGACACAGCCCTACCCAGGAGTTCTGGTCAACAACATCCAGTGGGTCCATGTTCCAGTCCTCGTCAACCTGACAGCTTGGTCACCTGACATGGACGAGCACTGCAGGCGGGAAAGCGTGACTGGCATGTACAAAGACCTACTGACAAACCAAATTTCTGAAGTACTGGGTTGCATCCAACCCAGTTTCAGAACAACACAAATCTACACCAACTGGACGAAAGCTCATGGGCTTTATTGACGGTTTCCTCAGAGCTACTGGAACAGGACTGGGTCTCTCCAACAGGGTAGATGCACAACAACTATGGAAAAATGAACTAAGGCTGAAGAGAAAGGATGAGGCCCTGTTAAACCAGATGCATGATGGTGACTTTGAAATGGCATACTCCGGTCTTCTGTGGGAAGTGACATTCAATAGCAGCTGTATGTGTTTGTCTCCTTCTTATAGTGTTTCAAAAGTTTTATGTTGTATTGTATGTGTTCATTTGTGAAGTGACAGGATTTTGGGTTTTCTAGCGACATCATCAGACAGGCAAATTGGATGAAGTAGTCCTTAGATCAACCTCCTCCTGGCAGCTGACTTTTATTATCAATAGTCTAAATTCTCAATAAAATTGTAATTATGATAAGTTCCACCAGGAAAAAGCATGGCAGAATATGGCAACAAGTCCAGCTGGGTGTGGTGCTGAATCCCATGACGGGTAAGACTCTCCAAGCCAAAAGAGGGCAACCTAAGACAGGACAGCACCGCCACTGGCACACTTCTTGGGAATGAGGTGTTCATGTTGTTTGTCAGACTTGGGTGAAGTGATGCTTTCTGGCAGATAAGCATCAAAGGGGGGACTGTAAGATTCTAAATCTATGTGACCCACTCAAACACTGACAAATCAACTACACTGCCAGCCGAATCAACCAACTTATCATAAATACAATGAAAGGTTAAAATGTAAGTGTAAGCAGTGACTCTTCGCCACTGATAGGCATAGTATTCAATTATAGGATAGCAGCTGGGAGTGAGTGATCAAGGCCTATTCCAACCGAGGAAATTAGATTAGCAATACAATAGACTGGTTCCTGGTTAGACCACGGGAAGTTGCACCTTCAGACCCCCTACTGAGGAACAGACTGATTGATTTAAGGGAGCCAGACAATGGCTTCCTTAAATCAATCACATCATTTTTGAATATACATTTCTGTTTCCTGCCTGTAGAAAACAAAGCCAGAAAATGGTATTTAAAGTGATACAATTCACAGAACAGGATTCAGATTAACTCTGCTGAATCCAGAGTGCATTGCTGTATCTCTGTCAACTGCTGTTACGAAGAATAAACTTTGTCATTTTCAACGAACATCGGAGACATACTTCCTTTTTCTTACACCATCTTGAATCCCTGCACAAGGACACTGGTGCCTATGGAGGATCTCTTACAGCGGTAAAACATCCTCCAAAATAAAAGATTGCGCAGCGCCCGTGTCTCTTAACATTCTAACCGGTCTTTTCTGGCTCGGCTCGTCAGTCAACGCCACAAAACCATCCATAAGGAATGGTGCATAATCCTGGAGAGCAAGATCCTTTTCAAAGGGTAACGCTTCGCCAAGAGCTGCCTCAGGCAAGGACGTTTTTACAAGAGAAACCCCTTTTAAAGACTTATCCTACCTCTTCAGGGCCCAACAATCAGCCACGACGTGACCGAGTTTTTTGCAGTAATTACACACCTTCCCTTTTGCTCCCAAGTCATCCTGCCGCCTCCCAGAAGCAGGAGCACCAGTCTTTGATGGACCGGCAAAACCATTAAGGAATTCACTCCGAGGAGTGACGTCATTATGACGTGACGGGAGTCTCTCAGCAACCAAGCCTCTATGCGTGAGGGAAAACTCGTCAACTAACACCACAGCCTGCGCAACCTGAGCTGTCTTATGTTCATTTAAGTGGGTGGCAACGCGCTCCGCTACACAATTCTTAAACTCCTCCATGATAATTAAGTCACGGAGTTGCTCAAATCGCTCAACCCCTTGTGCAGCGCACCAACGATCAAATAAATTCTCCTTCTCCCGGGCGAATTCAACAAAGGTTCGGTTATCGGCCTTCCGATATTGCCTAAACTTTTGATGGTAAGCCTCTGGTACCAACTCGTACGCCCTCAAGTCCGCAGCTTTCACCACGTCGTAATCTAGACTTTGTTCTATAGACAGCGACGAATAAGCACTGTGAATTATAATTTAATAAAATTCATCAATAAAATCATTTGAAATTATAAAGTAAACATATTAAAACCTACTTTTGTTGCTCAATGACTTTCAAAAGTGCAGCATCTTGGCCTTCTCCTATCCCTGCGATGGTCACATTTGAGCGTCCCAGGTAGTTATAAACACATTCCGCCAAGGCACTGAGGGGTTGAGGTGGAGAGCTACTGCCTGAATGCAGAGAATACCAATTAGACTACAAAAGTGTACTTTACAATGTGCATAGCCCAACACTGCAATAAAATTTAGGCTTACCCGTTTTCTCTGTTTCCCTGCAGAAGGTGGCAATTTCCATCCGAAATCTAGAAAGTATAGTGTACCACTTTTTTTCACATTCCTCCGGTGTTCTTATGGCGTAATGATATGTGCTGTTGATGGATTCAGAGATGGCTCTCCACACGTCCTTCTCGTTCTGAGATGTGAGCGTAGGACAAAATTTTCCTTTGATTATAGCCTTGTTTTGTTCTACTTGCTCCGCAAGTAGTAAACTTTCTTCCTCACGCCAGTTGGGTTTTCTTTTACTTTCCATGATTGCATGCCACATACTATGGCATGTTGTGCTTATAAACGGGAAGTGTAAATTGAATAATGTGAGACAGCTGCTCACAGTGTTCTCTCACCACAGTGCCATCCTGTGCCTGGGAGTAGCCTATTTAACCTAAATAGGCACAATAATAATGTTACAATTGCCCAACAGCATTATGTTCATATTTTATGATGACTGTGTTCTAATAAAAATAATAACAAAAACATATGTAGTAGCTTATAATTGGTATAGCCTATTATTTAATGTAGGCTAAAGCACATTGTTTCGTAATGTAAAGCACATTGAACATCGATGATGGATGAAATGTGCTGAATATTTTGACTTGTGTGCAGTCCACTCATTTTCCATCAAAAAACTACAAAACGTCTTTACGCATTCACTTTGCAGCTCTTCTCATGTCGTAAAAACGTGCTGAAATTAATTCATAAGATTTACGCCTACTCATCGCTGAGAGTAGGTGAGAGATGCTTGATAAATATTGTGTAGGTCCTACTCTGAGCGGTGAGTAAATTTGGTCACAGTCACTCTTTTAACATGATTCCTTGGACTAATTCTGAGAGGCTTAATAAATATGAGCCCAGGACACATTACGGTGAAGGCTTATGCGGTCCATAGTGAGATCAGGGCAGCTTTTAGAGGGTTTATTTATTTTGGCCAGTCATATTGCCACTCATTCTTGAAGAGAGGGTCTTCCCCTATTCAATCAGTCTAATTTCTCCTCGGCCCAAATATGTTTTCTATGGAAGAACAAGTAGTAAGCTAATGCGCATAGCCAAGCTAGTAGCTAAACGAGTAGCAAAGCCATTTGTAAAGCCATTGGCAAAGCCACTCGCTAAGCCACCCGCCTGAGAAACCATCTCGCCCCCCTCATCCTTCCTCTGACAGAACACTTTGGTCTACAACAGCACATTGTCCAGATTACAGCGTGTCCTGTCAACACTGCAGATAGCAACTACTGTTGTACGAGACAAAGCAGGCACTTATTGATATGTCCAGGGTCTCTGCCAAAATAGCGGTGATATTCTTACTTACTCCCAGTACAAGCTGGGACCCAATGTGCCAGAAATATTTTCTTTCCCTGGTTTGATTAGAATAAATAACACAGTTCTTCCCATTTACAGACAAAATGGCACTAACAATCAGAATCTACTGACTAATCCTGAAAAAATTGGATTCTTTACAATCTAGATCAGAACAGCTGAAACTGGCCTTACAGAATATTAAGTCACTTTCCAGTAAGACTTTTTACATCAATGATTTTATTTCCCAGCATGGATTGAATTTTTTATTCTTAACAGAATGCTGGTTATCCTCGACTGCCCCTGCCACCCTGATAGAGGCTTCTCCTCCAAATTACAACTTTCTATTCTCCAGTAAACAAGACCAAAGAGGGGGTGGAGTAGCAACTCTTTTCTAAAATTTGTTCACTTGCTCTGAATGCACTTTTGGAGTTTTCCCTTCTTTTGAATATTTAGCCATGGTCATTAAGTCACAACTGATTTTTCTGATTTCATGTCAATTGTTCTTACAAAGCACAACAAATACATTTTAGTTGGTGATTTTAACTACCATGTGAATGACTGTACTAACGCAAAGGCAATGTAATTCTTAGATCTTCTTGATAGCCTTGACCTTGTTCAACATATTAAGAGTGCCACACATAACCGTGGTAATATGCTGGATTTAGTCATCACAAAGGGTGTTGATATAGATGTTTCAGCCATTTCTGATATCCCTGTTTCTGACCATGCTTGTATTTTCTTTAATACTACCCTTCCACCATCACAAGCTTGCACAGAGACCATGGTTAAAAAGCGTAATCCTGATTTGTCAGCAATAGCAGGATTTACTCATCTGTTTAGCTCTTTTCCTCCTTCAAATAGTTGCTCGGTAGATGATCTTGAACATCTTGGATCTTAGACACAGTTGCCCCCCTAAAGGTCAAAAAGGGACATTGCAAAATGAAGACATTTATCAGCTAAAAAGAAACTGTCGCAAAGCCGAGCAATTATGGAGGAAGAGTAGATTACATTTTCAGAAGGACATTTATAAGGAACAGATTTTTATGTACAACGCTGTAAGGCAAGCTAAGTTTTTGAGGATTATTTTAGAGGACAAGAACAACCCAAATATCATTTTCTCAACCATTGACAGTATTTTAAACCCAGCCTCTGCTGCTGCAGCTAGCATCCAAGCCTCTGCTGATAAATGTCAAGAATTTGCTTCATTCTTCAAAGATAAATTTGTTAATATCAGAGCTGGTATTTCTAACTACGGTTCCTCATCCCCATGGGATCTCCCTATCCACCAGCCTGCATCTAGGATGACCTCTTCTGACTTTGTAAATGATGAAGTCATCAGTGAGACTATTATGAAAATGAAGTCACCTACCTGTGTCCTCAACCCTATCCCTACTAAGTTCTTCAAAAATACCTTTCACTGCCTCTCCCTGGACACAAATAAGATCTTTAACTCTTCGCTACAATCAGGTATTTTCCCAAAAGCCTTCAAGATATAACCCCTAGGTATAACCCCTACTTAAGAAATCAAACTCAGACATGTCCATTCTTCATAATTATCGACCGATTTCAAACCTCCCCTTCCTGGGTAAAATGTTGGAAAAGATTGTTTTTAGCCAACTTATCTGTCACCTGAATGAGAATAATATTTTTGAAAAATTCTAATCAGGCTTTCGCACCAACCATAGCACTGAGATGGCCCTTTTAAAAGTTGTTAATGACCTGAGAATGACTGTCCAAAGATGTGGCTGTCCTCCTCTTAGATCTTCGCGCTGCTTTTGATACAATTGATCATAGCATTTTAATTGACAGACTTGAAAAGGTCTCTCTGGCAGTTTCCTTAATTGGTTCCGCTCTTATATAACTGAGAGACAGTTCTTTGTCCAGCTAGGTGACCATGTTTCACAGACAGTCAACATTGATTATGGCATTGCCCAAGGAAGCATTCTAGGTCCTATTTTATTTTCACTTTATATGCTCCCACAAGGCATTATCATAAGGAATCACAATGTCAATTACCACTGTTATGCCAACTATACATAACTATATGTCTCTGTTTCTCCTGAAAATCCAAACGGCCTGAGTACGCTGACTGCATGCCTCAGTAGCATCAATGACTGGATGAGAAAAAACTTTTTTAAATGAAATGAAGATTGATTTTAAAGCCCTTTTACTTGTTTATAAAGCATTGAATAATTTAGCAAACATCAATGACAGTTTATCCTACTATGTCTCCACCCGAACCCTCAGGTCTTCCACCGCCGCCCTTCTTAACGTTCCAAAGGTTTTATACAAAAGCTCTGGTGAGGCGGCATTCTGTTTTTATGCACCAAAACTATGGAACACCCTCCCAGTAGATATAAAAATGACTTGCTCAGTTGCTACTTTTAAGAATAAGCTAAAAACATTATTTTTAAGCTGGCTTTTAATTAGGTTTTTCTTACCCATGCATGGTTCTTAACTTTTTAACTGTTTATTGGTTTTTTTCTTTTATCTATCTGTTTTGTGTTTCTATTTTAGTTTTACTCTTTTATTGCTCTTGTTCTGTATTTTGTTTGTATTGTGAAGCACTTTAGGCTGCATTTTATGTCTGAAAGGTGCTATACAAATAAAGTTTATCATTATTAGTGTGGATGCTTCACCCACACTATTGTTATCCTTAATATTATTTTTGTTTATTGTTTTTTTATTCCGGCGTTTTTGGTTTCGCTACTCCTCCCAGAGCTTTTGCACCACACACACGTGTAAGGTGTCAAAATGAATGGCTCACTCCAACTCAGATTTCTTTCCATTACTTTGTGGAAAGTTCCAGCACACGGTGTGTTACTCACTTTTTGTGAGCAATTTTGCCCCATAGGAATGAATGCCGGAATGTTCACATCGTAGAGTGTAGCAGCTGCAATTTGAGTTTTTGCAAGACATTTTGTAAATCGCGACAGCACATACAAAAACAATACATGAAAACGATGGCACGACTGTCCACGCATGTTTGGGACACACATGGAATCGCATGTTTCAATCTCCCAGGATTGACATTTGTTTGACAGTCACGCTTCACATAGACATGAATAGAATCCGCACTCTAGCTGAATTTCACCGTTTTGACACGTTTTTAGATCGCCACAGAGGCCACAATTTTCAACCGGTTTACATATAATCGCACAGGAATCTTCATCAACTTCCCCTTGCTTTAAGCTTTAACTTTTATCGTCTTGCTGCTATTGTTATTTTGTGAACTATGCGCGCCCCCATTTAAATGCATTGAGGACTCAAAATGGCCGTTCAAATTTGAATTAATGGCCCAAGTGAGGTCAAAAAAAGGTCAGGTCACATTAAAGGGGTAGGAAATACTAAAACATATTTTTTGAGATGTTAACTAATATCTAGGCACTGCCTCAGATGGAAGAAAAGAATAGTATGCATTATTTCTACAATTTTGGGCAAAATGTTGAATTTCAGTATTTTAGCCGTTACATCGCCAATTCTTCTTCTTCCGGGGTTGAAAATGAAAAATGGGCATGAGAAATGTACTTTTGGTACGCTCGTACGTAATCAGTTTCACACTTTGTTACCGCCCCCAATATAAATAAATTCCTGAGAAGGCGTGGCCAACGGCCATATTCATTTGACAAGCAATATCGTTGTAGCGATAGTTAGTCTCTTTCAATGTATTAGCTTTTTTCCAATTATGCTAATTATTAACAATTGTAAGTTAGTTTTTTCAATTCCAGTAGTTTCAATTTACAAGCAATGACTGATATGTCGCAAGTGTGCTTTATCTGGGTGCAAGAGCATCAACGGATTAACGTTACATGCTTTCCCGAGCGATCCGGAGAGAGCTGTAGGCTACTCTGACTGGGCATTTTGGGTCTGGTGCCAATGATCAGCACTGCTGGCACCAGACCCAAACTTTCTTCCTCACGCCAGTTGGGTTTTCTTTTACTTTCCATGATTGCATGCCACATACTATGGCATGTTGTGCTTATAAACGGGAAGTGTAAATTGAATAATGTGAGACAGCTGCTCACAGTGTTCTCTCACCACAGTGCCATCCTGTGCCTGGGAGTAGCCTATTTAAACTAAATAGGCACAATAATAATGTTACAATTGCCCAACAGCATTATGTTCATATTTTATGATGACTGTGTTCTAATAAAAATAATAACAAAAACATATGTAGTAGCTTATAATTGGTATAGCCTATTATTTAATGTAGGCTAAAGCACATTGTTTCGTAATGTAAAGCACATTGAACATCGATGATGGATGAAATGTGCTGAATATTTTGACTTGTGTGCAGTCCACTCATTTTCCATCAAAAAACTACAAAACGTCTTTACGCATTCACTTTGCAGCTCTTCTCATGTCGTAAAAACGTGCTGAAATTAATTCATAAGATTTACGCCTACTCATCGCTGAGAGAGATGCTTGATAAATATTGTGTAGGTCCTACTCTGAGCGGTGAGTAAATTTGGTCACAGTCACTCTTTTAACATGATTCCTTGGACTAATTCTGAGAGGCTTAATAAATATGGGCCCAGGACACATTACGGTGAAGGCTTATGCGGTCCATAGTGAGATCAGGGCAGCTTTTAGAGGGTTTATTTATTTTGGCCAGTCATATTGCCACTCATTCTTGAAGAGAGGGTCTTCCCCTATTCAATCAGTCTAATTTCTCCTCGGCCCAAATATGTTTTCTATGGAAGAACAAGTAGTAAGCTAATGCGCATAGCCAAGCTAGTAGCTAAACGAGTAGCAAAGCCATTTGTAAAGCCATTGGCAAAGCCACTCGCTAAGCCACCCGCCTGAGAAACCATCTCGCCCCCCTCATCCTTCCTCTGACAGAACACTTTGGTCTACAACAGCACATTGTCCAGATTACAGCGTGTCCTGTCAACACTGCAGATAGCAACTACTGTTGTACGAGACAAAGCAGGCACTTATTGATATGTCCAGGGTCTCTGCCAAAATAGCGGTGATATTCTTACTTACTCCCAGTACAAGCTGGGACCCAATGTGCCAGAAATATTTTCTTTCCCTGGTTTGATTAGAATAAATAACACAGTTCTTCCCATTTACAGACAAAATGGCACTAACAATCAGAATCTACTGACTAATCCTGAAAAAATTGGATTCTTTACAATCTAGATCAGAACAGCTGAAACTGGCCTTACAGAATATTAAGTCACTTTCCAGTAAGACTTTTTACATCAATGATTTTATTTCCCAGCATGGATTGAATTTTTTATTCTTAACAGAATGCTGGTTATCCTCGACTGCCCCTGCCACCCTGATAGAGGCTTCTCCTCCAAATTACAACTTTCTATTCTCCAGTAAACAAGACCAAAGAGGGGGTGGAGTAGCAACTCTTTTCTAAAATTTGTTCACTTGCTCTGAATGCACTTTTGGAGTTTTCCCTTCTTTTGAATATTTAGCCATGGTCATTAAGTCACAACTGATTTTTCTGATTTCATGTCAATTGTTCTTACAAAGCACAACAAATACATTTTAGTTGGTGATTTTAACTACCATGTGAATGACTGTACTAACGCAAAGGCAATGTAATTCTTAGATCTTCTTGATAGCCTTGACCTTGTTCAACATATTAAGAGTGCCACACATAACCGTGGTAATATGCTGGATTTAGTCATCACAAAGGGTGTTGATATAGATGTTTCAGCCATTTCTGATATCCCTGTTTCTGACCATGCTTGTATTTTCTTTAATACTACCCTTCCACCATCACAAGCTTGCACAGAGACCATGGTTAAAAAGCGTAATCCTGATTTGTCAGCAATAGCAGGATTTACTCATCTGTTTAGCTCTTTTCCTCCTTCAAATAGTTGCTCGGTAGATGATCTTGAACATCTTGGATCTTAGACACAGTTGCCCCCCTAAAGGTCAAAAAGGGACATTGCAAAATGAAGACATTTATCAGCTAAAAAGAAACTGTCGCAAAGCCGAGCAATTATGGAGGAAGAGTAGATTACATTTTCAGAAGGACATTTATAAGGAACAGATTTTTATGTACAACGCTGTAAGGCAAGCTAAGTTTTTGAGGATTATTTTAGAGGACAAGAACAACCCAAATATCATTTTCTCAACCATTGACAGTATTTTAAACCCAGCCTCTGCTGCTGCAGCTAGCATCCAAGCCTCTGCTGATAAATGTCAAGAATTTGCTTCATTCTTCAAAGATAAATTTGTTAATATCAGAGCTGGTATTTCTAACTACGGTTCCTCATCCCCATGGGATCTCCCTATCCACCAGCCTGCATCTAGGATGACCTCTTCTGACTTTGTAAATGATGAAGTCATCAGTGAGACTATTATGAAAATGAAGTCACCTACCTGTGTCCTCAACCCTATCCCTACTAAGTTCTTCAAAAATACCTTTCACTGCCTCTCCCTGGACACAAATAAGATCTTTAACTCTTCGCTACAATCAGGTATTTTCCCAAAAGCCTTCAAGATATAACCCCTAGGTATAACCCCTACTTAAGAAATCAAACTCAGACATGTCCATTCTTCATAATTATCGACCGATTTCAAACCTCCCCTTCCTGGGTAAAATGTTGGAAAAGATTGTTTTTAGCCAACTTATCTGTCACCTGAATGAGAATAATATTTTTGAAAAATTCTAATCAGGCTTTCGCACCAACCATAGCACTGAGATGGCCCTTTTAAAAGTTGTTAATGACCTGAGAATGACTGTCCAAAGATGTGGCTGTCCTCCTCTTAGATCTTCGCGCTGCTTTTGATACAATTGATCATAGCATTTTAATTGACAGACTTGAAAAGTGGGTCGGTCTCTCTGGCAGTTTCCTTAATTGGTTCCGCTCTTATATAACTGAGAGACAGTTCTTTGTCCAGCTAGGTGACCATGTTTCACAGACAGTCAACATTGATTATGGCATTGCCCAAGGAAGCATTCTAGGTCCTATTTTATTTTCACTTTATATGCTCCCACAAGGCATTATCATAAGGAATCACAATGTCAATTACCACTGTTATGCCAACTATACATAACTGTATGTCTCTGTTTCTCCTGAAAATCCAAACGGCCTGAGTACGCTGACTGCATGCCTCAGTAGCATCAATGACTGGATGAGAAAAAACTTTTTTAAATGAAATGAAGATTGATTTTAAAGCCCTTTTACTTGTTTATAAAGCATTGAATAATTTAGCAAACATCAATGACAGTTTATCCTACTATGTCTCCACCCGAACCCTCAGGTCTTCCACCGCCGCCCTTCTTAACGTTCCAAAGGTTTTATACAAAAGCTCTGGTGAGGCGGCATTCTGTTTTTATGCACCAAAACTATGGAACACCCTCCCAGTAGATATAAAAATGACTTGCTCAGTTGCTACTTTTAAGAATAAGCTAAAAACATTATTTTTAAGCTGGCTTTTAATTAGGTTTTTCTTACCCATGCATGGTTCTTAACTTTTTAACTGTTTATTGGTTTTTTTCTTTTATCTATCTGTTTTGTGTTTCTATTTTAGTTTTACTCTTTTATTGCTCTTGTTCTGTATTTTGTTTGTATTGTGAAGCACTTTAGGCTGCATTTTATGTCTGAAAGGTGCTATACAAATAAAGTTTATCATTATTAGTGTGGATGCTTCACCCACACTATTGTTATCCTTAATATTATTTTTGTTTATTGTTTTTTTATTCCGGCGTTTTTGGTTTCGCTACTCCTCCCAGAGCTTTTGCACCACGCACACGTGTAAGGTGTCAAAATGAATGGCTCACTCCAACTCAGATTTCTTTCCATTACTTTGTGGAAAGTTCCAGCACACGGTGTGTTACTCACTTTTTGTGAGCAATTTTGCCCCATAGGAATGAATGCCGGAATGTTCACATCGTAGAGTGTAGCAGCTGCAATTTGAGTTTTTGCAAGACATTTTGTAAATCGCGACAGCACATACAAAAACAATACATGAAAACGATGGCACGACTGTCCACGCATGTTTGGGACACACATGGAATCGCATGTTTCAATCTCCCAGGATTGACATTTGTTTGACAGTCACGCTTCACATAGACATGAATAGAATCCGCACTCTAGCTGAATTTCACCGTTTTGACACGTTTTTAGATCGCCACAGAGGCCACAATTTTCAACCGGTTTACATATAATCGCACAGGAATCTTCATCAACTTCCCCTTGCTTTAAGCTTTAACTTTTATCGTCTTGCTGCTATTGTTATTTTGTGAACTATGCGCGCCCCCATTTAAATGCATTGAGGACTCAAAATGGCCGTTCAAATTTGAATTAATGGCCCAAGTGAGGTCAAAAAAAGGTCAGGTCACATTAAAGGGGTAGGAAATACTAAAACATATTTTTTGAGATGTTAACTAATATCAAGGCATTGCCTCAGATGGAAGAAAAGAATAGTATGCATTATATCTACAATTTTGGGCAAAATGTTGAATTTCAGTATTTTAGCCGTTACATCGCCAATTCTTCTTCTTCCGGGGTTGAAAATGAAAAATGGGCATGAGAAATGTACTTTTGGTACGCTCGTACGTAATCAGTTTCACACTTTGTTACCGCCCCCAATATAAATAAATTCCTGAGAAGGCGTGGCCAACGGCCATATTCATTTGACAAGCAATATCGTTGTAGCGATAGTTAGTCTCTTTCAATGTATTAGCTTTTTTCCAATTATGCTAATTATTAACAATTGTAAGTTAGTTTTTTCAATTCCAGTAGTTTCAATTTACAAGCAATGACTGATATGTCGCAAGTGTGCTTTATCTGGGTGCAAGAGCATCAACGGATTAACGTTACATGCTTTCCCGAGCGATCCGGAGAGAGCTGTAGGCTACTCTGACTGGGCATTTTGGGTCTGGTGCCAATGATCAGCACTGCTGGCAAGTTTGTGTGCAACAAGCATTTCCCGTGGGACTGTTAGAAGAACTATGCCCAGGTTGAATTGGGGTATACCAGCCAAAGGAATGCGGTAACGTTACCAAGCCCAACTGATATTTCTGTCCCTCCAAATGCGGTAAGTTAAATTAAGTAGTCTACGGCGTCAAGTTGGCTTGCTAACGTCTTGTAGCCTCAAACATATTTACTTGAGTTGTTTTCGTATCGTTAACCATAGTTAACTGGCCGGTGATATTTCACTGCCTTTTGTGTATAAGCTATAACGTTAGGTCAGACTGAATATTTGCTGACAAACGTTAACTTACTGGGCAGAATATCGATTTGAGCAGATTGTGAAGTCTCCCGTAGTCTATAGCCTTCAGCTAACAGCCGTTTAGTTTCACTTGGCATTCGTTTACATATTTTATTGTTATGTTTGTGTAGCATACAGGTAGCCTACGTTAGATGTAGCGTTATAGATGGCTAAAAAAGCGAGTTAGTTTGGGAATGGAGTGATGGTGTGACGTGATGCTTCGTATTTACAGAGTAACTTAACAGCTGTTTATTTTCACTTGGTATTAATTACGTATTTTAGTTATTCATTGTTCATTTATTTATTTTATTCATTAATTAGTTTGTGTACGGGTAGGTTAGACTTAATATGTGCTGACAATACTGGGCATAACATTGATTTAAGCAGGAGATAGTCAAGTTCACAAGTGGGATAAAAGATAATTAGCTAGACTACCACTCATAGACTTCTCCCAACTGCTCAAACTGATAGGGCTCCGGACCCTTTCATTACATTACAGGCATTTAGCAGACGCTCTCATCCAAAGCGACTTACAAACTTTTTAGCATTTTTTTTTATCCCTTGCTCAAGGAGTACAACGGCAGTGTCCTACCTGGGAATCGAACCTGCTACCTTTCGGTTACAAGGCAAATTCCTTAACCATTATAGCAATATACGTGTAAAGACGTGATTTCGTGTAAAGACGCTACATTTTGACCAATGAAGTGCCAGAAAACTATGATTTACATATTATTGCATAGCTGACCAGTCTACCAATACGTAATTCTTGCAATTCCCTTTGTAATTCTGAAGGAGGCCTGTGTCAGAATATACGGAGGGCTGTGTCAACGAAGATGAGAGCCGATGTTATGAGGTAAAAGTCACGTGACAGTGACATACCTCCTGCGCAAAAGTCATGTGATCGTGACATGCCTCATACGCAAGGGGTACCTAAGGAATCTCGGACCAATAAGGCTACTTCGTGTACATAGGTACATCATTTAAATCCAGTGAAGAAGAAGAAGGGAAAGAGCATTTGAAGAAGAAGGGAAAGAGAGCATTTGAAAAAGACAAGATCCAGATTTCTTCTCGCAATGGCTTTAATGCATTTGTTTATTAAGCAGAACCTCCACCCTCTGTTCTTAACCGGATTATCTATGCTTTTTTGAGACTTAAGTCGTGTAACGTTTTGATTATGACGTTCTTATAGGCTATGTCGATTAGTCATCATCAACCATTAATCACATTATTATGATAATAATTCATGAATTGAATGCTGTTATTTTACCAGTAATAAGTGGGTAGACTCGCTAGCTAATCTATGATAAAAACCAGAAAGTGATTTGGTCCTTGATGACTGGAGTTTTACCTTATGCTCCTTATGGATCTAGTCGGAAATGGAGTGAGAAACTGAACAAAAAAAGATTATGGAAATTGGGCCATAATCCAACGCTTGCACATGACATGAGTCACAAACATGGCCCAATTTCAATGATTTTTATTTAGTTTAGTTTCAGATTCAGAAAACCTTATTGTCTGTCTCATATGAGGCAAAACAATTGTCTTAGATATGAGCTTGTTACACGAAAAACAATAAAAGCAACACATACATATACATAATAAAATCAGACACATACATCATAAAAACAACATGGAGACACATACATCATAAGAAAACACAAGTGAAGTGTTGTTATTTGTTTATGATAGATATTGCAGAGGGAATTAATAATTATTTTGTTATTTTTTTGGCCAGGGGAACTTTAAAACGGCATCCAGATGGGAGTGGTTTGAAGGGGTTGTGAGGGGGTCAGTGTAATGAGAGAGGCCTTACTTCTGATAGATTGCGTGTCGAATTATGGTAGTTGGGGTTGGGTGGTGCCGGTTATTTTGCTTGCTTGGTTGATGAGCCTTGTGAGTTTTGTTTTGCTTTTGACGGAGAGGGAGTTGTACCAGGATGCGATGTTGAAGGATTCAATAAGGGACTTGTAGACAGCTGTTAAAATGGCATTTCTGACGTTAAAACTCCTCAGCTTCCTCAACAGGAATAGACGCTCCTGGGCCTTTTTGAATATTGCGTCAGCATGTTGGGAGAAGGACAGGAAGCTGTCAATCTCCATGCCCAGGTATTTGAAAGATGGGACCTGCTCCACCACCTGCCCCTTCAGCCTTTTCAAATAGAGGGTCGGGGGTGTTAGATGTTTGCTTCCCCCCACAGCACAGGTCTTTGGTTTTGTTGACATTGAGCTCCAGGGAGCTTTCCAGGAGGTCAGGGTGTCCACATACTTGTGGTATGAGGACAGGGAGTCCACTCACTTCACTCGCTCACTTTCTCACTGGAATCCATACACTCTTAGAAAAAAGGGTTTAAAAAAGGATTCTTTCCTTGTCCGGGTGGGAGAACCCTCTGGAAAGGTTCTACCTAGAATCCTCTATAATAATACAGGATGATTCTACCTAGAAACCTCCAGAACCTGGTTATATCTAGAACCATCTATTATCATATGAGGGTTCTAAAAATTTGTTTTCATGAATATACAGTATCATTTGCCCTGCTTGAGGGGGTGCTTCCCATGTCCCTTCCATGAATAATCAGAAACAATTGAATCATTTTAAAGAATTTAATAAACGTGTAACACAGAAGTAGCCTAAGATCATGCCATATTTACCGGTGTCTTTGATGTTTAAGAACTTGCAGAGCTTGATTCATTTAAAAGACGTAAAGAAGTAATAATTTAAAAAAATTATTATTATTATTATTTATTTTTTTACTTAGGCCTATGGCTGTATTTTGTTTGACTTATTTGCGTTTTTTTGTGGTAGGCTATTTTTCCGTTCCAAATAGGCCCAACAAAATAATTCACCCGACTTTACAGTTGACGATCGAAGCTTCTGAGAAATGGCAGACCACTATTTATATTTGAAGCTGAGTCTTGGCTTCACAATGCAAGGTAGAATTTTACAAGCAGCGGTAAGCGGAACGGTCGCCCTTTCCACAGCGCATTCCGCTGCGATTGACCTTGTTGGCCTATGTCTGTATTGATTGATCCATCGGCTATTATCTTTGATACGTGGTCACTTATTAGCTGATCCTGTGAATCTAAAGAGCAGTCTCACCCGGTTGCAAGAATAGTAATATTTCTTTATGAACTTTAATAACTTTTTCCTTTTTCCCACAGCATCGCAGAATACATCACGCTTAAACCTTCGCTCCGAGCTATTCCCTCATTGGTCTAGCTGCGTGGAGATTTACACCCACATAAACACAGCAGCGGGATTAACAGCGGTAAAAACATGGATGGAAAAGTATCCGGACATCAATTGACCGGATACGATCGTCCTGCAATTACTGGAGATAAGCCTCACCAAGAATGACTGAATTCAATTTTTAAAAAATCTTACAGACCAGCGGCACAGCTATGGGCAAAAAATTTGCACCGGCTTATGCCAACATTTACATGGCGCATTGGGTGGTTGGGAGGAGAGACAGTTTTTGAAAAATGTCCCAAACTTCCCACTAATTATTTTAGGTATTGAGATGACATTTGGGGAACATGAACACATAGCTCAGAAGATTTCAAACACTTCATACGGATCCTCAACACGCACCACACATCTATCACAAACACACCACACACTATGAACATATAGATTTTTTGGACACTACCACATACAAGGGGCCCTCATTTCCCCAAACACACACATTAGACACTAAAGTCTTTTTTAAAGACACAGACACATGCATTCTTACACAAGGACAGTCTCCACCCGAAAAATACATTCAGAGGTTTGATTAAATCCCAATTGCTATGGTTCAACAGAATCTGCACACAAATTTTGAGGAGGCTACCAAGACCCTCTTAATTGCATTAAAACCAAGGGGCGTTCCTCAGACCGATTCGGAAAACCTTTTTGGCTACAAAACAACAGGACACTAGAAAAATTATTCCACTTATCACCACCCACTTGACATTCAGCCAAATAGCGAACAGAAAAATTAAACAGAACAAAATAATTTCGGCCTACAAAATAAACAAAAACCTTAAAAATCATCTGGTAAGTAGTAAACTACCGGAAATCAACTAGTACCTGGCTATACCTGGCTCGAATGCAATGTCCAAACAAGCACCGGAGAAGCGGAAGTGAGGAACTTAAATACCCTGCAGGTAGAAGCACAGGTGAAAACAATAATGAGGACTGCAAACCACAAAACAGAATGTGGAAAAAATCTGATTGATTAACAATCGTGAAACTAGAACAAGAACCGCAAAAGAAAACAACAGCCACAAACCACTATAATTACTGCTAGAAACATTGTCGTAACACTACAAAAACACTAATACTATCACTATAGGACCTTCTATAGTAGAACTCTAAATTAACAGTAGGATTGTTATGGTTAATTGTATAGTAAAACTACATAACTACAACCAGAAGTTTGGTTTTGGTTGCAATTTACATGTTAAAACCCAAATTTCGCCTGTCAATATCTCGCCCGTTTTAGCACCAATTACCAAGCCACTTAGCCGATCAACTCATCTCATCAATGTCTCGACATCGCTAAAGTAGACATAGCAATATGTCGGGTGTGACATGTACTAATGCTTTTGACGGGTGACATTTCTGTTTATTGTACAGTTTTTAAATAAACATTTATAATTCACAACAGTCTCGCGCAATGTGAGATTTCTTACTCGCTCTGTCTCTGAAGCTCTCATCTTCCACTGCACAAACCAGCCATAGGCTAACGTGACCTATTGTTAACCTGAAAGTCCAAAGAAAGTTTTCAATTTTACGTTTAACATTTTTCTGAATCACAAGAAGTTATGTTATGGGCAAATCAACTCAAGTGAACACGTTATTTTGCTTAAAAGATATTTTGCAGGTCAGTGATCACAGCAGTTCCACACAACTCTGACCGAACAGCAGCAACTGTAACGTTAACTTCGCTAGCTAGCTACTGTTACTGAGTGACAAAGCTAGAAAGAATACAGCTAATGTTACTATCTAACTTCCGTAGCGAGATAAACACAATTATGTTAACTTAGCTAGGCCTACTAACGTTACTGCTTTCAGACATGTCCACAATATTATCTGTAACATTAATGAAGCTATAAGTGCCACACCGTGTGAGCTATCAACTAACGTTAACGTTAGCTAGCTTGTAACATTAGCTACAAGCCCCACATGGAATCATAACAGTGCCAAGCAATGTAACGTTAGGACAATGTTAACATTACGTTAGTTCGTCTTTAAAATAGCCAGATATTTCGCTGAATATAGTTTTGGCAGAATGTAACATTAGACTAAATCCTACAAACACAACACAGTTGAAGAGTGATAGTTTTAAGATTAAATTTTTAGCCAGTATAACGTAAGCTCAGTTTTAACGTTAAGTTGCCCAAATGCAGATCATGTCATGGTTTTGCAGCTTGCCTGTCCTGTTCTGTGGACGTTTCCTTTCGGGTCCGCGGGACGGCTCCCCCTTCGTGTTTTTCCTCTTACCTGCACTCATTTGTTCCACCTGGCCCAGCGTCAGCTGGTTATTTTAAGCGCTTTTAAGCAATTTTCATTGCTTTTGTGTCTTTATTGTTGGCCAAGACACAAAGCCAGGTATCGGTATAGGCTGGAAGACTTTCTTTTGTTTGTGAAAGTAACGCAGGAACTCCTTTTAGAGTATAGGTGTAATCTTAGTATTCTTTTCACCTTTTCATTTACTCTTTTCTTAGCCTTTCCTTCTTTGCCTACCTGTCCTCATTGAGGAACACCTTTGTTTACCTGTCTCAATTCCCCTCTTTAGTTAGCTCATTTATAGTTTGAGCTAGAGGCAATCATTTTCCTTTAAATTTTTCTGCTCATGTCTTCGAGTCTGCTCGCCCTATTTTGTGGGTTGTTTTTTGTTTGGCTTACACAGCGAGTTTTTCCCATTTGTCTATTTTCTCTGTTCCGTTCGCGGAATCCCTTTCCCCGTATTTTTACTGGTTATTCCACTTCTCGTGGGTAACTTTTTGATCCCCTCACGGTCACGTCTGGTCCTCCGCTCCCGACTCCTTCACAGATCAAGCATAGCTATGTGAAACGTTATGATGCATGGAAAATTTTTTGTGTGATGGAGTAGACACTCCCACCTCTGCATTTCTAAACACTGATTTCTAAGCCATGATTCCGAATCGGTCATTAACATTACAGACGTCCTGTGATAACAATTACTTTACAGACATTGTCCTGAAAACATATCCTGTCCGAATAGGGCTAAATACAAATATAGAATATAAGGTAACACTTTACAATAAGGGAACACACCTCATGCCTGAATTAATGCATGACTCATCATGATTTCATAATGATTTAATGCATGAATTAATGCATGATGTATCATGAACTCTGTGCGGTTCAATATTAATAAATGATCAAGGCATTATTAGTTCATGTGATTACTGTACACTTAATGTATCATCAGTTAATGAACATTAACTCACAGTTAAGTCATACATTAAGTAACATGTCATCAAAGTAGCTGCAAACCAGTTAGGTAGACAAAAGCTTCTCAGACCATCAGTGGTGGATTTATCCATTTTGGGGCCCCCAAAACTCTTCCTGACAGTGTGCTGACAAAGCTGTTCGCTTTTAAAACAACAGAAATTCAGATTTTTATAAATCACCCATTTTTATAACAACCCCCCCCCCATTGCTTGTGCATATAAGGAGACAGGATCTGTGTGGCTTACAATATCACATGTTTTATGTTATTTTAATTTAATTTATCTTAGGAAATGTATGATTTGTCATTTATTTATAATATTAGCCTATTTGCAATATTCAATCATTCAGACTAATAAGCTGCTGGGTGAACCCTACGCCTACTTCTAATATGTTTCTACTAAAACTATGATGCTTTAGTCATATTTTCAACCAAGTTATACCATAATACAGAATAATCAATCTGTGATTTTACTTGACACAATAACAAACATATAGTATTGATGTTTTACTTATTGTACAGCCAACAAAAGACTCTGGTTGGTCAACATATGACTTACTCAACATATGACTCTGATTAGGGAACGGGTACAATAATGATTAATCTAGCCTACAATTACACGCATGCTAGGACCGTGAAAATAGGAAAAATAAAAATAGGAAGTGAATCTACTATCTACTGATTGGAGGCTAAGGAAATTATTAAAAGCGTTTTTATTTTTTACAATCCAGATAACCTGTTTGTGACTTTTGTCGCCTTTAGCTTTCCGTATACAAAAACCACAACCGTAATTAGACAGACAACAGGCGCTCTTTGAATGAATGGAAGTCAGCGGGAGTTTTTACACTGAAACGGGTCATTATCAGACAGACGAAATGAAGTTTCCCTTTTCTTTTTAGATTATGGCTATGTTGTCATGGCCCAGTACTACTACTTAGAACCCGTTATGATTGCGACTATCCAACGAAAACCAACTTTAAAACCGGCTAGCGCCGGGCAGATGCGCGTCATTCTAAGCATACGTTATGTAACTTTAGTTGCTAAGCTAAGTGAAAAAACGAAATGAATGTTACTTAAATTCCGGTAAGTAGTTTATGTAGCTAGTTAGCTCATTGTAAATGCGTTCAATGTTGGCTATGTTTGCAAAAAAAATCGACGTAGCAGCGAATCAATCTCAGACACAAATAGCTAGCAAGCTAGCTGCTATGAGGCCTACTATCACTTGTAATTTTGCTTGCTGGCTTGCCAATGTCAAATTTATTTAGGCTTGTTCAGTGGCATTAGTATTAGAACACACAGGGATTTGCATATTGCTGCTAACTGTTACAGTAGCTAGTTAGGCAAATGTTAAATTGCATAATTCCCTTAGAAATGTCCTTTTCGGAGTAAAATTTGTATATCTAACGTTACCCTGTCATGTGAGCTCAGGACTGGACTTATTTAAATAATTTGATTTTGCGAGGAGCATGTACAGTAGCCTAACTTAGTTATCCTTCAGTTGCCACCAGACATATATATATATATATATTTTTTAAATTATATATATAGAAATATTGAACTGAATTAGATTCAACTACTTTACGTGATGTCGTAATAAACCTACATGTAGTTCAACCTTTTCATACTGATTTCTGTCAGCTAGTCATCATCACGTGTTCAAGAAGACCAACCAGAGTAATCTCCGATGAGTAAAACAACAACTATCTTTGTATCGCGTCAACTATAATCACGTATTGCGGATATAACTAGTTTTAATATATGACTGTTAACCTTTTAGTTTTGGTAGAAAAAGGCAGGGGTTTCTAAATTATAGCCCAAGCGGAAATTGAGAGGTGCAGTGCACTGGAAGCCATATTGGTTGCTGTAACTTCGGCAATAGAAGCAAGCAGTTGAGTCCGTTCAATATCATAGAGTTCAGTGTATTGCCCACTTTTTTTGGTGTCTATCTGAGTGCCATTCTAGTTTTAATTTGTAAATGATCTTCTTTTAACAGTAGGGTCGTGGGAGATATGGCAGAACATGGAGGAGGCGGAAATGGGTTTTTGGGATTTTGAGGTATCAGAGGAAATGGCCAGTTCTGAGACTGGTGAAGACTGCTCCCAAATTTTGAAGACACGTTCGTCGGGGGACCACAACAATAAGTGATCAGTGGCGTTGCCACTGCTGGATACACACATTTCATTATTAACCACAGCAGGAGCTTTATTGATCCTAACAGTGGGACATACACAAAATATAGAGAGGGCTAAGGGGATTTATAAAAATCAGATATGGCGACTGAGAGGAAATGGGATTGAGGTCCTTTTGAATGTCTTAATAAATTGTGTTCCACGTGTATAATTAATAAAACATTGATGTTCTATTTGGATGACTTTTGACTGGTTTATTTTAATATTATGTTTTCAAGGGTGCAGAAATCATTGAGCTATTTATTAAGTAATAGTGATGTGATGATGGGGTAATCATTACTATATGAAGAATTGTGTGTGACTTTACTTGAAGGGTCACAATTCATTGAACTCATAATTAAGTAATGATGAACTCATGGTTAACAAATGCTTGCCTCCTATCAATCTACATTAAGTAATCATTTACAAATTAGTATCATGCCATGACTTTACTTAGAGGGACACAAGTCAGTCAAGTACTTAGGAAGTAATGGTGATTGCATGTGTGAAATAATGATGAAATTTAATGATAAATGGTGAACTTACAATTTACACTCAGTATCCACTGTATTAGGAATACCAACCTAGTACTATCTAATGTTCTGTTGCTGCAGCCCATCCCTTTCAGGGTTCAACATGTGCATTCAGTGATGCCCTTCTGCTCACCACTGTTGTTAATTATAATTTTTTTGGCCTTTCTGTTAGCTTGAATGTGTCTGGCCATTCTTCTCTGACCTCTCTCATTAACACGGTTGTTTATGCTCTCAGAACTGCCACTTGATATTTTTGGGGTATCACACTCAACCCCGACCCAATTTTTCCAACAAATAGCGTATATATTAACCTTGAGTATTGGTAACTATATAATTGAAAAATAAGTACAAAGTACTCATTCTCTAAAACATGAATGGCTGTCATAATCCACACACATTGACTCCATATTATTTACAAAGATCACCATCAAGTCTATTAAACGTGATTTTTTTATGACACATTAGAGATGGGCCTACTATAGGGTTTGCCCAGAAGCATAGTCTGAATGACTGAATATTGGCAAATATAGACTATAAATACTAATTATGCACTTTCTAAGATAAATTAAAATAACATAAAGCATTTGATATTACTGTCACCATTTTCACAGGTAAATGATAGATGGGGCTTAGAAGCCACACTGGCAGAATTTTTTTTAAGCGAACAGCTTTGTCAGCGTTTTTTCTGAGTTTTAGCGGCCCCGATATAGATAAATCCACCACTGATGGTCTGAGAAGCTTTTGTCTACCTAACTGGTTTGCAGCTACTTTGATGACATGTTACTTAATGTATGACTTAACTATGAGTTAATGTTCATTAATTGATGATACATTAAGTGTACAGTAATCACATGAACTAATAATGCCTTGATCATTTATTAATATTGAACCGCACAGAGTTCATGATACATCATGCATTAATTCATGCATTAAATCATGATGAAATCATGATGAGTCATGCATTAATTCAGGCATGAGGTGTGTTCCCTTATTGTAAAGTGTTACCGAATATAATACTAATCAACATGAGACGGGTGCGTGAGGGTTGGACCCGAAATGCACAACTCAGAAACTGGTCCCGTCAGGGCTTTATTCCAGGAATGTCCAATGAGCGTAGACAAAAAACAAGCAAAGTTCATACACAAAAATCCAGCCAAAACCAATGTACAGTACCGAGGGAGAAGGCAGTCTCAGAATCGGTACACCATGCAATAATCCAGTAACCAGAGTAGCTGTCAGCGGGGCAGAAGTACAGGCAGATGGTAGGCAGGCTCGGGGTCGAAGGCAATGCAAGAGTCAAGACCGAAGTCCGCTCCGCGGGGCAAAACTACAAAAAGACAGCAGGAAAAAACTTGTGGTGCAGACAGGCAGTGGTAACAACAAAGAGGTCAATAACAATGGTCAAAAACAGGCTTGGATCGTAACAAAAGACAGGCTTGAAAAAACGCTCAATAGTGCACTGATAAACAGGGGCAACAATTTCGCAAAGACATGACGTGAACAGAGCAGCATGCAAATGGAAATCAGGTGTGGAAGGCTGACAAGGTAACAAGATAATTAGTACTAGTTCGTAATAAACCTATCCTGACCTAGCGTTAGTAAATTAGTAAATGACATGCACGAGAAACATAAGGTAAACATGAACACATGGTTAGAGAGTTAGTATTACCCAATCCTGATCTAACATTAGTAGATTAGTAAATAGACACGGGAAAATTAAACAATTAGGGAAGCGTGAGCGACAGCAAGAGATAGAGAAACAGCATGAACGCAAGGCTGCGGAAAAACATGGAAATGTGTATGCTTAAACAATGAACGGGAAACGTAACATGAATCAAATATAAAACGTGACAAGACTAGAAAATAAATCGTAACAATAATCAAACATGAAACGTAACAAGAATAAAACATAAAACATGGTGTGACTAGACACAATATGTGACATAAACAAGAAATCTAACAAAGAAAATAAAACGTGACGTGACAGTAGATTCGTGACACAACATAGGCAGACTTTTTATAAAACTTTGCAAGTATGATCATATATGATTTTTACAGACCTTCTGCATATGGGCAGATTTAGCAACATAACGTTGTAACCTGAACATAAGCATGGCAAACTGAGTTAATACTTAGCCGATGTGCTTCGCCAGCTAGCCAGGTCTGCACAGTGCACACGCTGGGAGTAAGGTTAACGTTAACTGAGCAAGCGCGATACATTTCTAAGTGCAAAGTGTTTCAAACAAAACCTTCATTATCCCTATCCATGGTGGCCCCCTAGTGGTTGTCGTCGACGTCTAAATTATGCATATTATGTAGGCTATATCGGCTCATTTATGTGACGATTCTGACAAATATTTATTCCGTTGCAAATTTCTGAATGGTACAGCCTCTTCTTCAATTTCAGCTTTAAACCATGGATGTGCAGTGAATAGTTTTTGAGATACTGAGACGAGTAGAAACTATGAAAATGGCCTCTCATGGGACAAAGCTAATCGGGTTAAAGCTAAGTAGAATTTTGGACAGATTAGTTATCAAATTTGAAAAATGCACAAAATTTAATATTTATTTAACTACAATATAAACTGCCTGGCCAAAAAAAAAAAGTTGCACACTAATATTTTGTTGCACCGCCTTCAGCTTTGATTATGGCGCACATTCGTCATGGAATTGTTTCGACAACCTTATGCAACGTCACGTTTATTTCCATCCAGAGTTGGATTAATTTTTGGCCGAGATCTTGTATTGATGACGGGAGAGTCAAACCACTCCGTAAAGTCTTCTCCAGCACATCCCAAAGACTTTCAATGGGGTTAAGGTCAGGACTCTGGTGGCCAATTCATATGTGAAAATGATTCCTCATGCTCCCTGAACTCTCACAATTTGAGCCCAATGAATCTTGGCATTGTCGTCCTCACTGTAAAATATAATAAGTTGGCTTTACTTAAAAATAATATGCAAACTCATTGCCTCAAACGAATTAAGTAAAGTAAACTTGAGATGAGTGAGTTAGAGTAACTTGTTTATTCTAAGTGTGAAATGAATTGATTATTAGTTAGTACAACTAACTTAAACTTTTTTAGTACGACTAACTTTTTACGGTTACTGTGTGTAACTTAAAAGCCATGCTTTGTGATAACATAATTTTTTCCTTTTGTGTCCACTGTTGATACTAATTAAACCCTACTCAAATCAATGACTTAACTGCAACTTAACACTTTTAGTTCTACTCACTCTTCATTTTTCAGGTTCACTTAATTTAAACAAACTAATTTCCTTGAACAGAGAGTTATACTATAACAATTACAACAATACTTATTAATCTATTTTACACATTGTGTAAACTATAATAATCCCCTAAAAACAATGAATTAAGAACACTCATTGCGTTGATTCAGCTGCATTAAAACATTTATTTTCACATTATGAACATGGGACAGATCTGTGCTTAACAAAAAATAAGTTGCTTGTTTTGTAGCAAGAAAACTAAAACAAAACAGACTTCTGTCCCTAAATATCCCTGGTACATTCAAGTATAAAACATAAAAACACAAAAAAACTTGGTATTGAGCTGAACTGAGTTTTTCTGCAGGCTCTCACTGGGTTACAATGGAAGTCAATGGGGCATACGTAAATGCTTTGGAAAAACTATGATAAATGTGCTTTTCTGAGACCGGAAGCACAGGGTGTAATCTTACCAGTCTCAGTATGCTCTCCAGTGAAATGTATCGCAATCCGAATATTTTTAGGTGTTTGGCTTGACTTGCACATAGGCCTCCGTGGGAGCAGTGAAAACAAGCACCAGGGAAATGCCAGGCCAAACATGTAAACAGCCTGCAGAAAAACTGCAGCTAGCTCAATACTGGAACGATCAGTGAAATTATGGTCTCTATGTTTCAGGTTCATGGTAGACAGACCACAAATAGGGCTAAATGTCCGAAATACCAAATGATCCCTTTAAGTGTCTCACAATATTAAACGAGTAAGCACCTGTTAACTACAAGACTGTGAACATGCTGGTAAAGCCAACCAAATTTGACACATTACATTAAAACAATTAAAACATCGTGTCAATTAAAGCAACACTACATCTTCAAAGAAAAACATCACTCCTTGGGTTCTCCACAAATATTAAATAGTTGTATGACGTATTAGAACTCCATAAATGTAAACAATGTACAACCTGTCACATGGGGGTGCTATTGCCACCAGTGTAAGTGCATTCCATGGTACAGATTAGAATGTAAATTGAAGATTGTAAAATTGAGAAAGCAAATAAGCAAGTAGCTTCACAAAAGTATCTGATTAACAGTATCATCTCTCATAGTACTGTTTGACAAAAGTATCAGACTTTTCTCTCATAACAACAGTACAATAATGATAGTGCAACAGTTAAGTGCTATCTAATAGCAGATGACTCTTCCCTGGTCTAACCCAGTAGACTATTTTTCAAAGTTAGCAGTTTTGGTGAGAGGGTTTTGTTTCCCAATCCAAACATTACTGTTTGGATGAATTTGAGTGTATTAGCCATGGATTTTGGGTAATCAAAATGCAAAGCATATGTAAGCCCAAATAACAGGCAAACTGCCTGAGGCAAGTCTCTAATATTGTCCATGACAATACCTCCCTCAATTACGATGGCACTGGAGATGGGCTGGAGGTGCAGCATTGAGCTTAGATCCGGCTGAGGACCATCTTCCCCATCTTCACTGAGAAGAGTCAGCACACCGACTGTGAGAGAAGCTAGGGCCTCATCTGTCGCTGTATCCTGCAAAGAAAAACGTTCTTTAGAATAGCAACTTATTTGCTACCCATTGGATTTGCTCTTCTTATGAACATTCATTTTCGGTGTTAGTATTCGTTAGACAATAGAGCTCTAAATACACATTCACGCTGCATTGTAACACTGTAACCAAATAAATATACGTGAGTAAACTAAATCTATGGAAGCATATACAACGAGGTCCGTACAATTTTTAACAGTGACACTGACTTTTCATTCTAGACTCCTGCTCCTGAGATTTTAAATGAATTAATGAATGGCTAAGGTTTAAGTGGCAACTTTCAATTTTAATTACAGGTTGTTTCCATGGTCCATCAGATGAATTGTGGAGGAATTGGAGCACAAAACATGTGTAACTGTACAAAACGTACAGACCTCATTGTACAGTATATTGTGCAGACAGTTACATCTTTGTTCTACATCCGTATGAGTACTGGATATGATTTCTTAATAAATGCAGACCAAACTGTTCTACTTACAAAGCACGCCTTGTAGAATTCACTGGAGTTGTCGCCGAGTACAATGGAAATGCCTTTGAGGACAACAGAGCGCTGGGCAGTCACATCTGGTGTCTAATGATACAAACACAGAAATGATCAGTTAAGAGAAGGAGAACCAGCACATTAAAGGAGTGCACAACCCCTGGGAAGATTTCCTTTCACTAAAACTAGTGCTACCTATTTCTGGCCTCACAGCTTGAATTTGTTGTGTTTTGATTATCACTTCAGGCACTATTCAGGACAAAATAGTAACTTACCTGTCTCTCCGTGAAAAGTGCTGGCCATCGTTCAACCATGTTCTGTACAGCAGGCTTCTCTTTGACTATCTCTCGTCTGCGTATTGGGAATGTTTGGTCCATCTTTTGTGAGATGAGAGTGCCATTTGGTATTTTCTTCTTCATTTCCTCCGCGAGAACCTTTCTGGCATTTTCGAGGCTTGTTTCATCATGTCCTTCTGGTAAATTAGGCAGATAATTTGCTTCACCTCTTTGTGGCCGTTTGATATTCTTCCTTGATGATTCTCCCTCTGGGTTGCCTTTACTTCTTTTACCCCCATTGATTGCTACATCCTCACATCCGGCTCTTCGCAGCTTTGTGCGATAGTTGCCCATCTTAAATTTAAGACTGTTCTTCCAGCCATACCATCCCGGCTGAGAACCAGGCTCAGTAAGGCAGGGGTGCTTTCTAATCAGCGCTTTTGCAACAGAGCTGATGTTCTCATCTTCAGGATAAGCCTTGAAAATGTACATTGACTCAGCAAGCTTTTCAAGCATGTCATGCTTCATATCTCGTGATGGAGTAATACGTGTTCCATCTTTCAAAAAGGCAAGATCTCCCTGTCGAAGTCTGTAATTAACATCAACTGAGAAATTGGGTATGTCAAAAAACTGGCCATTGTTGTCTTCTTAGCAATGGTGATGATCCTGCACTCGACAAGATCTCAGTGTCTGCTGTGCTGCCTTCAGTGTCTGATGTTGTGGGTACTGACACGGGTGTTAAAGTGAGAGTCACAAGGGGGATGATTTTCAGCGTAGCTCTTTCAGGCAAATCTGTAATTTCAGTCAAATTGCAGAGAGCATTATTGAAGTCTTGATCTTCATACTGCACTTTAAAGTCGTACTGCAGCAACAGTTTACCCTTCAGTTGCACTTTTAATTCTTCAATAGAATCCGGTCTCTCGTTTAAGCTTAACTTCCTAATATCATCTCCATCGATGATAACTCTCAGCAATAACCTTTGGTCCATTTGATAACTTATCCTGAAAAAAATGAGAAGCTTGTGTTAGATTCCATTCCAGTGTTTACGTCACTCAGCATAATATGTACCGTTTAAGTGTAACAAGCTGTTTGCCTCTCACTCTGTAAAGTGACAGGGGGAAAACATCATTGAGTTCAGACAACTTGGTGACCGAGAGGGTGGACAAACGGCCGCTACAGAGCTCATATGCTCGAAGATGCTCATCATACCATGTGGTCATAAGTCTGCAGACAAATATTATGTCAGTATTGATCACAACAATCTTTGCTATTTGTCTGAAATCTGGGAGCCCTGAGCAAGATCCAACCGAAATGACCACATCAGCACTGTACTTAATGCCATCTATGCAGACAGAAGATGCTACAAGGACTGTGTTCTGCTGGGAATTCCTGTGATGGAGATCGTTCTGCACGTTTTCAGGAAATGAAGCAACCATCACAGACTTCACCTTATTAATTTCAACAGATGGCTTGAAAAAGGAGTTGGTAGCCAAGTGGAAGGCGATCATGTTCTGGTGTCTGAGAGCTAAAGTAAGGGCTATGTTCTTGAAATTGTGAGTGTGGCGCACAACCTTTTTGAAGAACTTGTGTTTCCCTTCAAAACGTATTGTCCACACATCAGATAATGGACCAAAGGTCTGAATTAATTGAGGGTAGTGCTCAATGTAGTGGTGCTTTGGTTGTAGTCTTTAGTTCGGGAAAACTTTCTGAAATACATCTCTATGTTCTGCAATCTTGCATTCAAGAAAGTACACCGACTCCTCTGTAAAGCCTGCGGATACTGACAATTCCACTACATCCTTTAAGTTCATTAAAACCTCCCAAGTTTCATCCCCCTCAGGAATGTGATGACCAATCAGTAGTGGCAGAAGTCGGATAAGTGTCCAATTTTCATGGCCATTTCCTCCAATCGTTCCCTTGGAGGAAAAGTTATTTGCGATGAGCTGGGGTTGATTTGTTCTGTCTGAAAATGTACATGGAAACTGTTTAATAGCAACATTCAGGGTTTGAAGTGAGAAGTATCCCTTTGACATCAGTGCCTTCAAGCACAAGGCCAATTCAGAGGGAACCACGCCCTCCAGAAGATCATGCAAAAGGTCTGGTGGGAAACCATCGACAACATGAAAATATTGCAGGTTTTCACTAAGTGGGCAGCTTCCTTTCACACCATATTGTTGAGCCATGGTAGGATCCTGCAATACGTCTTGCACATGTCTGTCATGGTTTCCTTTTGTCCTTGGTTGGTGTTACGTTCGGTATTGTTCTTGTTTGTGTGTTGAATTAAAGTATGCAGGCCTGCATGTTGTTTGTATGTGGATGTTTGTCTGTCATGGTGTTTTGTGGTTTGTCTCCCCCTGGTGTCTCCATAATTCTTAATTCCTTTCAGAAGCTGCTTGGCGCCCTGGTCTCATCACACCTGTTCCAACTTATCCAATCAGCCACGCCCTTTCCTCCCCCTATAAATAGTCCTGGGTTTTCTTTGTTCTGGTCTCTTTCTCTCTGGGAGTGGCAGTGCCAGGAGGGGAGCAAGGTTTGGTTTTGGTTGTTAGTTTGTTAGTTTGTTGAATAAGTTTGTGTTAACCTCTGTTCAGCCTGATTTGTTAATACTGTATCTTTTGAGCTCATGGGGGACATTTGGGTAAGTTTAGACACCCCGGGGTCTACATTTCTTACCTTCAGTTTGTGTATGTTATTATTCATTAGTTCAGCAGTGAGCACCAACCCCTGTATTTAGGGGCGCCTGGCGCCTGTCAATGGTGGGGGGGGGGGGGATTTTCTTTGTTATCTTTTATTTGGTGCCACTGATTAATGCCCTTTGTTCCCTATGTTGCTTTGTACTTAATAAATATTCTTTTGATGAATTCTGGTTAAGTTGTGGTTTTGTATGGCTACACCCTCATTGGTTTGTGTCTGTTGTGGTTAATGTTGCGCCTTGGTCCTCTGACCCATAGGGGGCGTAACATTAAATGGGGGCTCGTCCGGGATCTTGGATCCCTTTTATCCACAACAGATATTTGCTATATGTTAGTGTGTAGTGCACACGTACGTTTGGCTGACAGAGGCGGGTTGTGCTGGTTAGTGCTGTGGTTGTTCTGGTCTGTGGTTTTGGCGATACTGTTGATCATGAGTACATTTAGCCTGACTGAGTTTATCAGTGGTCCATCAGTGGATCTGCTCGACCACTGTAGGAAGGTAGACCTTTATGTCATAGCCGCCCATTATGAGATAGTGGTGTCTAAGAGTCTGAGTAAGGCTGCGCTGCGGGAAGCAGTGGTTCGTGGGTTGGAGGTCCAGCAGGTGCTTGGCACTGGTAGTGCTATGGTCCCTGACCCTGTAACTTCTTCCCCCCCTAAGTCTGAGCAGGACTTAGAGGAGGACCTAGAGGGTCCTGAGGGGGATAGGGAGGAAGGGGAGGAAGAGAGGGAAAAGGATAAGAGGGAGTTGTTTCTGAATCCCTTGTTGGATGGGGCTGCTGGGGTGACCGGTAGGCCATCCATAGCGCGGTTTTCCCCCCTGCCCTCAAATACTGGTATAAGTGAGTTGTCTCAGCGTCCCTCACCAAATGTTCAGTTTCAGCTTGAGGTACAGGAGAGGGAATATGCCCATCGGCTGTCTCTTCGGAGACTGGAGCTAGAGATGGAGATGTCTCACCGCAGGATGGAATTAGAAATAGCTGCTGATAAGGAAGTGAAGTTAATGAAACTTGAGTTAGAGGCTGCTGCGGTAGCTGTAGTATCTTCTCCCTCAGGAGAGAAGCCCTATGCGCTCAAGAAAAGTGCAGATTCTTCCTTGGCATTTAGTGTGAGCAAAAACATAGTGTTGGTTCCTCAGTTCCGCGAGGCTGAGGTTGATGCTTATTTCAGTGCATTTGAGCGGGTTGCTCATGCACTGAAATGGCCAAAAGATGTGTGGGCGATGTTGTTGCAGTGTAAATTGACGGGAAAAGCCCAGGAGGTGATGGCCACACTCTCTCTGGAGGATAGTATATCCTATGACGTCATTAAGGCTGCCGTGCTCCGCGCCTATGAGTTGGTACCGGAGGCGTATAGACAAAAGTTTAGAAATCATAGAAAGTCTTCCGGTAAAACATTTGTTGAATACGCACGTGAAAAGGAAGTTCTGTACAAGCGCTGGTGTAAGGCTAGCAGTGTCACTGACTTCGAATCATTATCTCAGCTAATCCTCCTCGAGGATTTTAAAAACAGCCTGGAAGATAGCAGAGTAGTGACGTATCTTAATGAGCAAAAAGTCACCACGTTAGCTAGAGCTGCAGTCCTTGTGGACGAGTTTTCGCTGACGCACAAAAACAGATTCGGGGTGTCTCGTTCAGATAAGAGCTTGTCTGTCTCTGCTCCAGTTAAAGCGCAGACGCGTGCTCCCAGTCCATCGTCATCTCCAGCTAGTGAGCAGCGAGAGTGTTACTTCTGTCACCGTGTAGGTCACATTAAACCAAACTGCCCTGCTCTGAAACGAAAGACAGCGCAAAACCAACGCGTAAAAGAGGTATCACTGGTGTCAAATCATCCGGTGGGGGATTGTGGCTCACCAATGAACCCTGTCTTTAAACCATTCATATTAGACGGGAAGGTTTCTCTCTCGGGAGATGAGTCAGATCAGCGTTCGGTGCGCATTTTACGCGACACCGGAGCTGCCCAGTCTTTCATATTGTCAGAGGTATTACCATTATCGGAGGACTCCTCGTGTGGGTCAAGTGTGTTGGTACAGGGTTTTGGAATGGGGTACGAGTCCGTGCCCCTTCACCAGATACACTTGTCCTGCAGTTTAGCAAATGGTATTCACCAGGTGGGTGTGCGCCCCTCGCTACCACTGGAAGGTGTTTCCTTCCTTTTAGGAAACGACATAGCGGGTGGCAGAGTAGCTCCGGTGCTGGAGGTTTTAGATCGCCCAAGTGTTGTGCAGCCAGACACGCTTGCTGAGAGTTTTCCAGAAGTGTTTCCCGTTTGTGCGGTCACCCGTGCACAAGCACGGAGATCGCCTGAGATTGATTTGGCCGACACCGTGTTGTTTCCGGTGTTGTCTCCGGTGTTATCTGAGGGGACTGTGTCTCCGCTGGTGCCTTCTCTGACTGTTCTCGAGAAGGATAGTAAGGCTAAAACAGAGGTTGAGGGTGTTAAATCCCCTCCCGAGTCTCTACCAATGACGAGGGAAAACCTCATTATCGCTCAGAAGGCAGACAGTAGTCTATCTAAATGTTTTGCCACGGCTCTTACTCCAGAGGCAGCTACAAAGAAGGAGGTAGTTTATTTCATAGAGGACGGCCTTCTGATGCGGAGGTGGGCGTCGCGCTCAGATTATGATTGGAGTGTAGTATGTCAAGTCGTGGTGCCTGTTCCGTTCCGCCAGTCTGTCCTGTCCCTATCGCATGACCATCTCTGGGCTGGACACCTGGGGGTTACGAAAACCTACGACCGGGTGTTAAAGCACTTTTTCTGGCCAGGGTTAAAAAAAGATGTGGCTAGATTTTGTCGCACTTGCCATGTTTGTCAGGTAACGGGGAAACCCAACCAAGTAATTCCACCTGCTCCCCTGCATCCTATCCCAGCGTTAGGGGAACCTTTTGACCATGTCTTAGTCGACTGTGTCGGTCCCCTCCCAAAGACTAAATCGGGTAACCAATTCTTGCTCACTATAATGTGCGTTGCCACCCGATACCCGGAAGCAATTCCTCTTAGGAAGATCACCTCGCAGTCAGTAGTAAGAGCCCTGATCAAGTTCTTTTCTACGTATGGGTTGCCAAAAATAGTACAAACAGATCAGGGTACTAACTTCCTATCAGGTATTTTTGAGCAGGTAATGAAAACATTGTCCATTACGCACCGGGTATCCAGCGCTTACCATCCCCAGTCACAAGGCGCGCTGGAACGGTGGCATCAAACATTTAAATCCGTCCTGCGCAAATATTGTATGGAGACAGAGCGAGACTGGGATGAGGGGGTCCCATTAGCATTATTTGCAGTGCGGGAGGTAAAACAAGAATCTCTGGGTTTTAGTCCTACGGAACTAGTGTTTGGACATACTGTCCGAGGGCCACTGAAATGGCTAAAAGACCAGATTACGGGCGGGAGTTCGCCCGTTAAAAAGAATGTGCTGACATATGTCAGTCGCTTTCGTGAGCGGCTGCATGATGCCTGTCAACTGGCTAGGGAAAGTCTCTCTGATGCTCAAGTCAGTATGAAACGGAAATTTGACATGGGAGCCGTTCCGCGGTCATTACAGGCCGGTGATCAAGTCCTAGTTTTGCTTCCAGTCCCTGGCTCTTCTTTACATGCTCGGTTTGCAGGTCCGTACTGCATAGACAAAAAGTTGAGTGATACGGACTATGTGGTTAGAACTCCTGATCGCAGGCGGAAAGCCAGGGTCTGTCATTTAAACATGCTGAAGCGTTACTACGCTAGAGAGAATGGAGCGTCAGACACGCCTCCTGAAGCGCAAAGTAGGCCTACTGCTCCAGTGCTCACGGCCGTCGCTGCAGCACCGGCTGAAATTATGTGCGCTCCTTTTTCCGAGCGGGATGAGGATGGCTTAGCGCTGCGTAAACTTCAGCAGCAGTTTCCCCGGCTGAGTAATACTGAGATGTTGAGGGATCTGCCTTCTCTGATGCCTCATTTGAGTAGTGATAAACGGTCTGATCTTGTTGATCTTATTTCTGAGTTTCCCAGCCTGTTTGGAGACGTGCCCACGCGCACAACGGTTTTGGAACATGACATAGATGTGGGTGACGCACGGGCTATAAAACAACACCCATATAGAGTGAATGCGGCCAAGAGAGCTATGATGGGGAAGGAAGTGTCTTATTTATTAGAACATGATTTGGCCCATCCTAGTACCAGCCCATGGAGCTCTCCTTGTTTACTGGTACCGAAACCCGACTCCACAGTGCGCTTTTGTACGGATTATCGTAAGGTTAACAAGATCACCGTTCCTGATTATTTTCCTATGCCTCGCATCGATGACTGCGTTGATACTATAGGTTGCGCCTCATATGTGACAAAATTGGATCTCCTGAAAGGATATTGGCAAGTGCCACTTTCATCTCGAGCCTCGGAGATAAGTGCATTTGTAACACCTGATGCTTTTCTACAATATTCAGTAATGGCATTTGGCATGAGAAATGCGCCCGCTACTTTTCAGCGGCTGGTGAATGTCGTTTTTGCAGGTGTGCCAAATTGTACTGCATATCTGGATGACGTTGTAGTGTATTCATCTGATTGGTCTAGCCATATGTCTTCTCTGAGGACAGTTTTCCAGAGACTAGCTGCAGCCTCTCTCACTCTCAATCTGGCAAAATGCGAGTTTGGGAAGGCAACAGTGACGTATCTGGGAAAACAGGTGGGGGGAGGTCAAGTGCGTCCTCTGGGGGACAAAGTTGCGGCTATAGCTGCGTTCCCTGTGCCAAGTACTAGGCGTGAGTTACGTCGATTTCTTGGCATGGCAGGGTATTATAGGGGGTTCTGTCGGAACTTTTCAACAGTGGCAGCTCCGCTGACTGATTTAATTAGTCCATTGGTTCCGTATGTATGGACTGATGAGTGCCAGTCAGCTTTCGAGAGCTGTAAGGTTCTCCTATGCAGTGCCCCGGTTCTCAGTGCGCCTGATTTCAATACCCCCTTTTCTGTTGAGGTGGATGCCAGTTCCCTTGGAGCTGGTGCAGTGTTAACTCAGATGGATGCGGATGGTCTGGTCCATCCAGTTGGTTACTTCTCTAAGAAGTTTACCAGTTGTCAGAGGCGCTATTCGACCATTGAACAGGAGACACTGGTGCTGTTACTGGCGCTACAGTTCTTTGAGGTGTACCTTGGTTCCAGCATAGAGCCTGTGGTGGTTTTTACCGACCACAATCCTCTTGTTTTTGTGGATCGCATGTACAACCACAACCAGCGCTTGATGCGCTGGGCTGTTATGCTGCAGACATATAACCTCAGTATACGGCACAAGAAGGGCACTGAAAATGTGTTTGCTGATGCCCTTTCAAGAGTCTAGGTTGTTTTGTTGTATGGACTAGTGGTGGAGGATGGGTTGTTGGTGTCGTCAGCCATGGGCTGACTCTTTATGGGGGGGAGTGTTACGTTCGGTATTGTTCTTGTTTGTGTGTTGAATTAAAGTATGCAGGCCTGCATGTTGTTTGTATGTGGATGTTTGTCTGTCATGGTGTTTTGTGGTTTGTCTCCCCCTGGTGTCTCCATAATTCTTAATTCCTTTCAGAAGCTGCTTGGCGCCCTGGTCTCATCACACCTGTTCCAACTTATCCAATCAGCCACGCCCTTTCCTCCCCCTATAAATAGTCCTGGGTTTTCTTTGTTCTGGTCTCTTTCTCTCTGGGAGTGGCAGTGCCAGGAGGGGAGCAAGGTTTGGTTTTGGTTGTTAGTTTGTTAGTTTGTTGAATAAGTTTGTGTTAACCTCTGTTCAGCCTGATTTGTTAATACTGTATCTTTTGAGCTCATGGGGGACATTTGGGTAAGTTTAGACACCCCGGGGTCTACATTTCTTACCTTCAGTTTGTGTATGTTATTATTCATTAGTTCAGCAGTGAGCACCAACCCCTGTATTTAGGGGCGCCTGGCGCCTGTCAATGGTGGGGGGGGGGATTTTCTTTGTTATCTTTTATTTGGTGCCACTGATTAATGCCCTTTGTTCCCTATGTTGCTTTGTACTTAATAAATATTCTTTTGATGAATTCTGGTTAAGTTGTGGTTTTGTATGGCTACACCCTCATTGGTTTGTGTCTGTTGTGGTTAATGTTGCGCCTTGGTCCTCTGACCCATAGGGGGCGTAACAGTTGGAATGAGCCTGTCCGCACTTCCTTGTGTTGCATTTCCTCCCGCTTGGCCATACAGAATCGACACATCTGACTAACTGTGAAGCTTTCAAAAAACCCTCCCAAAGAATGGGCTGCTAAATTGTCAGCTGCGACAAAAAATACAGTGCCTTTTATGCTGGCTCCCAACTGTTCCACATATACACCTTGCTGCTCAAGAGAAACAAGGTCCTGAATGAGAGGGCGCATAACTTCACCATAACCATATTCTTTGACGTTTTTGACCTTGCAAAGCAGAGCAAGCTGAATCGAATGAAGAGAGGAGCGATGTTTCTGGTGCAGATTGCCAAGTACCCAGTAAATGGCACATAGCTTGTGTTTATTTCTGGACGTCCCCAAGGGGTTAGCCACCTCAAAATCATCTATGCACAAGAAAAGAGCAATCCTGAACTCTTCCTCTGTCAAGAGAGAATTGTCTTTAAAGTGGGAACCATCCATGTGAGATCTGTCTCAGATGACATGGCCTTATCCAAAATATCTCTATTGCTTAGCAATGTCTGCAGCATTTTTAATATGGGTACATACACGACTGTCTGCTTGTCCTTTTTTAGGATAAACTCAACAGGCATTATCACAGAGAATTCTCTTAAAATGTACGATCTTCGCTTGCTAGCAGTTGACAATGATCCCCCAGTGGAAGTGAATTTCAGGAATACGTTATTCTCAGTAACTACTGTAGCTATCTCACTCACTACAGAGTCATCAACATCTCCACAATGCTGATTTAGTAATCTTCGAATTGACGAATGTAAGAGCGGCTGTGACAGCAAGTAAATTTGGTTGATTTGCTCTATAACCTCTTGCAGGGCATTCTCAGTGATGTTATGAATTGATGACATTTTCAGAAAAAAACCAGCTACATTATGTTCCAACTGACTCTCCTCCACATCTTCGCTGAACTCAGGAACCTCTAACTCATCATCAGCTTCAGGGACACTAGTATCCTCAGGTTGAACATCCAGATTAGGGGGAGGTTCTTCAAGTACATTCTCTGAAACAATTTCAGGTTTGAATGCCATCTTATTTTGATGCTCTTTGCTTTTGTGTGCATTAAAGGTGGAATAAACATTGCTCTGAAAGCTACAGCCTTGATATGGACAAGTAACCATTTGCTTCAGCTTCAAATGTCTTCGCAGATGAGTGAAAAAGTCAGCTTCAGTGCAAGGCTCCACAAAGTGGCACAGCTGACAGTGGAATGCAGTTTCACTCACTTTCCCTAGATCCCTTTGAGTGTGCCATGTTGATAAGTGCACCTTGAGTGCATTAAAAGATTTAAACGTGCACAGGCATTTCTTATGAAGCCATGGGAGAGGTGATATGCGAGCATGGCACCCATGCTTTAAGCCAGGGGTGTCCAAACTTTTTTCACTGAGGGCCAGATGGAGAAAAATGATGACTACCACGGGCCACAGGCTATTATATATATATATATATATATATATATATATATATATATATAGGCTATGTGTGCGTGTGTGTAAAATAAATACAAGTGCGCTCAGACATGTGGCATACAGTTGCCAACATCACTTAGATTTCTATTTAAATTAGGCGAATAGTATTATAGCCTATTAAAAGGCGAGCTTGAAGAGATTTTAAGAATTTCACTCACCAGTGACACTTCTAATGAGAACAGTGTTGTTGTGCCTTGGACTGAAGAATCGCTGTGATGTCGGGCGTGAGGTTTGTAGATGCGATTCGCAGGACATCGCAAAGGTGACTGTCTGTTATCTTTGATCGCAAACGGCTCTTGTTTAGCGTCATCAGGGAAAATGTTTGCTCACATATGTGAGAGTATATCAGAGTGGTAGATCACGTCCCCATATTCTGTATCCATTTCAGACAGGAATGCCCGAAATTTTCTGTGATTGAGTGCTTTCGCACAAATTATGTTAATAGTTTTCACGACTGTATTCATGACATCGCCCAGTTTCGTGACTTTGGCGCATAATGCTTCCTGCTGTATAATACAGTGCAATTTAACAGCCTCGCCCCCAGACTCACGAACTTTTCTGCAAACCAGGGAAGCCATTCCGTTACGCTCACCTATCACGGTTGGAGCACCATCTGTTGTAACTCCACACAACTTGTCCCAAGGGAGATTCCGATTTTGAATATCAACTGACACAGCTTCAAAAATATCAGCTCCTTTCGTTGTTCCAGTCAGGCTCCGAAGGTCGAGGAGCTCTTCAGTAAAGCAAAAATCATCGTCAACCCCCCGCAAAAAAATTAGTAGCTGAGCCGAATCTGTTGTGTCGGTACTCGTCACACGCAATTGAATAGAAAAGAAACAACGGAGCTTTGTCTGATATTTGCACCTTGATGTTAGCTGATAAATCCTCGATTTGCCGGGCCACTGTGTTTCTCGCAACACTAACATTGCAAAAGTCTTGTTTCTTTTCTGGGCATACAATCTCCACAATTTTTGTGACGCACTCTTTTAATAAAATCACCCTCTACAAAGGCCTTTCCATACTTCGCTATTAGCTTAGCCACCTCGTAGCTAGCCCTGGTAGCATTCTGCTGCGTTTGATTAGCACAAAAAAACTGGGTTTGTTGCAATGATAGGCTTGCCGCCAACTGCTTTGATTTCTCTTCTCTGGTTGCTCCAGTATATGCCTTAAAAGACGCATCATGTTTCGTTTCATAATGTCTCTTAACGTTAAATTATTTTCATCACCGCTACTGATTCCTGGCAAATTAAACAGACACACTTGCCTCTGTACTCTGAAAAAGTATTAATTTTGCCATCGTGGCTGGAATTTCCTACATTCACTATCCACCTTTCGATTCTTTGCAGTCGCCATGTTGATAAGAACACGATTTGTAGGCTACAGGAACGTTGGCTAGCTAATGCATAAGATTATTTTTTGTTTGGGGTGGGGGGGGGTACAAACTGCTGATCTGTTTTTAGTTGGGCTTTTACTATGCTGCCCCCTAGTGTTAAAAAAAAAAGCAGCATTTTTTTTCTCTCATTTGTAGCAGCGGGCCAGATTTAATAATTCTTCTGAAATGTTTAGAGGGCCGCTTTAAAACGCTTCAAGGGCCGCAATTGGCCCGCGGGCCGTAGTTTGGACACCCCTGCTTTAAGCGGTAATGCTTAAGTAAGTAGCCTCTCTTCACAGAACAAAATGTGCAGTACTTACAGGTCCACTGCATTGGAAGATGTTGATATGTTTGGTAAATCTGAAAAGACAGAAAATATAATTTTAGATTTTGTTGATTTGAGGGCGGCTAAGCCTCAAATCATGTTAACCTAACACAGAACATACAGCTCAAAAATAGTTTGTTGAAACACATAGCACTACTGTAAATAACCCCATGAAAGGTTTATTATTTTACCTCAGTGTTTCCCATACATTGATTCATTTGTGGCGGGCTGCCACAATTAAATATTGGCCGCCACAAATAGATTTCTCATAAAATAAAATAATAATAATTATTTTTTTTATGGATAATATATTTCATTGTAGAGCGCAGTCTTGAGCGCTCATTTATAGCCTTCAGACGTCCATATTTGGGAAGGGAGACTAATTTTCCTGAGGCAAAACGCTCTCTCTCTCTCTTGTCTGTGTGTGCGTGTGTGTGTGCGCGCTGGTTAATGTGTTGCAATGGAGTTCACACATGCAAGGACACGCACACACACACACACGCATCACACACACACACACACACAGTTGATGCTTCCCCGGGCCTTCGGTTTTTCTTGCCTCGGGGGGGGTGCGGGGGCATCCCGGCCCCTGGCCCACACAAATAGAATCTAATTCTGTGGGAAACACTGTACCTGTTTTATATTTGTGATGTTACAAGTTTAATTTGTGCCTAAAGTGATCAATATGTTGACGAATTTATAGAGACCTATGCCACCTAATGTTTTTGGATATCCGGGACCTTTATTTTGAAAAACTGCGATGCAAACGTTGTTATGGTTACGCTTCCGGACTGTGAAGTTCGTTGTTGTTACGGACAGATGCTAACCGAAATAAGTTTACAGTTTAATGGACCCGTATGAGTATATATTATTATTATTATATATTATTATATATATATATATATATAATACAGTGTTTCCCACAGAATTTGATTCTATTTGTGTGCGTGCTGAGCGGGAGCACACGCACGCACGCACGCACGCACGCACACGAGAGCGCGTTTTGCCTCAGGAAAATGAGTCTCCCCTCCCAAAAATGGACGTCTGAAGGCTATAAATGAGCGCTCAAGACTGCGCTCTACAATGAAATTGTATGAATCAATGTATGGGAAACACTGTAATATGTTACGGTGGGACTTTACCAGTTTATATAATATGTTATGACTTTACCAGTTATGGTGGGACTTTACCAGTTTATATAATATGTTATGGTTGAACGTTACGTTACTAGTTCATGGAATGTACTGCTATGCAAAAAACTGAAAATAAATCAGTAATTTCACCAACAGTAAGTTGCCACTTCATATACGGGGATCCGTTACAACTAAGGTAGCTAGCTAACATTACAGCAAGTTCAAAATGTGACCAATAGCAATTCAAGTCCAACCGGACATTTGTTAGCTAAAGTTAATAATAATGCAATACTAGCAACACTAGCCAACAACGTTATTCCGAACAAGAAAGCATACCTACAAGACAGCAAAACGGTTTGCACAAGGGTAAAATATTTACTGACAAAATCAGTGTGCCAAGCACAAGAATCACGGCAATGCCAATAATAATGAGAGCTACAGTTGAAGCAACGTCCTGGGCTTGTTCAGGAATGTTCCAGAATAAAGGAGAAAAGGCGCCAAACATGATTAGGCGCAAAGTAACGGTATATGAGGACTGATCTGCGCATGTCTAAATGTTGAAATCAAGTTTTTCTTGTTGCTTAAACTCAAGTACATTTAGTTGAGCCAGTTTTTTCGATCCCAAATTACAAGCAACTTATTTAAAATGAGTGTTAATAACAGGTTGTAAAAAACTGAGTTAGGTCCACTCATTATTTTTGATTAAATCCAAGGTTAGTATTTACAGTGCTGGAATATGCCCATTGATGGGATAACCTGGTCATTCAGTTCATTCAGGTACTCAGCTGACTTCATTTTTTGCTGCATAACATTGCTGAGCCTAGACCTGACCAATCGAAGCAACCCCAGATCATAACACTGCCTCCAGAGGCTTGGATAGTGGACACTATGCATGACGGGTGCAACGGCGACTTTCTTTTGGCCAGGCAGTGTACATGTATCTGTTGTTGTTTGTCATGATTCAATCAGTATTATTTCCAATGTTTTATGAAATTTGTAATGTTATGTTATTATTATATTATAGGCTATGTTATATTTGTAACGTTATTTGGTCTTATTGTGGTCTATTAGGTTGCTCTCGAGGCACATTGATTGAACCTTCTAGCGGTATGTAGCTATACATTTTCTTGTGCAATCTTCAGTTTTTTGTTATTCTCTATACTGCTTTCGGGGAAAAAAATAGAAACACTGTCGTAATACCATCAGTAACCCTATATCAATACTATCATTTTTATATAGTAAATCTTAGGAATACAAGTGTATTTTTGTTTGGGTACTTTTAGCTTAGTAACTGTATTACTTTAGTAAAATGACTGGAGTTCTGGGACAGTTTGCGGCTGTCACTAGAGCCAAGCGAAATCAAATTTGTGTCAAAGACATTTGTGTCTTTTGAATTGTTCATTATTTATTATACACTGCTCAAAGAAATTCAGGGAACACTTAATCAACACAGTATGACACTAAGTCAGTTAAACTTCTGGGATATCGATGTGTCCAGTTAGGAAGCGTAAACGATTGTGAATCAATTTCACCTGCTTTGGTGCAAATGAAAGTGACAACAGATGGACAGGAGAGACAACAGCAAGACAACCCCCAAAAAGTAAATGGTTTTGCAGGTGGTGGCCAAAGACCATTTCTCTCTCCTTATCCTTCCTGACTGATTTTTCTGTAGTTTTGCATTTTTCTAGTGCCCTTGTCACTACTGGTAGCATGAAGCGGGTCTGCAGCCCATTCAGGTTGCACAGGTAGTCCAGCTCCTCCAGGATGGCACATCCATACGTGCCGTCGCAAGGTTTGCTGTGTCTCCCAGCAGTCTCAAGAGCGTGGAGGAGATACCAGGAGACGGGCCATTACACAAGGAGAGCTGGACAGGGCCGTAGAAGGGCAACAACCCAGCGGCAGGACCGGTATCTGCTCCTTTGCGTGGAGGAACAGGAGGAGCACTGCCAGAGCCCTACAAAATGACCTCCAGCGGGCTACTTGTGTGCATGTTTCTGACCAAACTGGCCATTTGCCAGAGAACACCAGAATTGGCAGGTTCGCCATTGGCGCCCCGTTTTCTTCACAGATGAGAGCAGGTTCACACTGAGCACATGTGGCAGACGTGAAAGAGTCTGGAGACGCTGTGGCAAATGTTACGCTGCCTGCAACATCATCCAGCATGACCGGTTTGGTTTAATTGACTTGGTGTTATACTGTGATGATTAAGTGTTCCCTTCATTTTTTTGAGCAGTGTATATAGCAGCCATACCACCATGCAATCTGCTCCTGCTGAATGGCTGATGCTAAGCAGGTGTGGGCTTTGGTTAGTACTTGGATGGGAGACCTCCTGGGAAAACCAAGTTGCTGCTGGAAGTGGTGTTGGTGGGCCAGTAGGGGGCAGTCTTCCCTCTGGTCAAATAAAAACCCCAGTGCAGTGATGGGGACGTGGGGACACGTCTCGGATGAGACGTTAAACCGAGGTCCTGACTCACTGTGGTCATTAAAGATCCCATGACACTTATCGCAAAGAGTAGGGGTTTCCCTGGTGCCCTGGCTAAACTCCCAACCCAGGCTCTTTCAATCTGATACCTAATCATCCCCCAGTTTAATTGGCAAAAACAATTTCTAAATTCTCTCCCTCTCCACCTCAGCTGATGTGTGGTGAGCATTCTGGCGCAAAATGGCTTCCGCTGCATCACCCAGGTGGATGCTACACATTGGTGGTGGCTGAGGCGAGTTTCCCCTCATCATTGGAAACGATTTGAGTATCGAGAAAGGTGCTACATAAATGGCAGGTATTATTATTATTTACCAAGTAGCTAGTTTTAATAGCCATGTATCCACAATTTCACCAATCAGGAGCCTATTGATTCACCTCAGTCTTTAATTTGTTTAATTTAATAAGTTAAAACATTTTTACCTCTCTTTTTGTAATTGTTTGCAATATAGCACAATGTGAATATTGGACTTTTATTCTTCATGACATGCATAGCTATTACTAACATAATGTGGCTTCAGAAGGGTAATAATACCTCTAAACATGAAAAACACGTAATTAAGAAAAATCAACACCTTGTTAAAATTCTGGGATTGCAATTGTGGTTGGAATGAAAACCAGCATATGCAGGGGGCCCCAGGACCGAGTTTAAGAACCAATGCCCTAGTGGTAGACGTCGACATCCCAATTATGGTATTTACATTTCTCTGAAATTGTAAATTAGGCTACAATTTTAAGAAAAGCCTCATAATTCCGATGCAGGATTCTGTGATAGTGTCGCCGCTTGTGAATACACCAGCCTCTCAAGTTGCACTTTGGTTAAGGAACCAAATAGCCTACCTTTAAGAAGCTACAACTGTTTTCTGATGAACCTTGAAGAGATTCTCTTTTCAATTGTCCAGAAATGTCGACATTTCCAGTGCTACCTAACGTTATATCGCACTCGCAGCTGTAATACATTGCTTGTTGTTATGAAAAAACATGTACTTTTTTACGTATAAGGCATAAACTGTAGAAAATTAAGTAGCTTAAGTTAGGAACAGCGCCTACAGTAGCCTAGCTGAATGGGGAAACTACTGGGTCGGCGGTTCTTTTATTCACCGTGGGGATTTTCAGTTGAGAGGACCGTTTCAGGTGAAACGAATGCAACATAGCAAAGGCACCAAACAAACCATCTGCTCTACCCCCATAACGATTTCATACTCCGTAAAGCTTATCGTCTTTTTTGCGGTCTGACTTCTCCATTACAACCAACCTGATTACAACATATCCAGAACGTACACAAAACACTGGGTTATGGGAATTGAAGTCCATAGTATCGGCTTGAGCAATCACCTCTAATTGTTGACTATATATCCCATTTGTCCTTTCATAAACTCAAACTTATCGTGGCCATGAGATAAACCAATGCTACTGTTTGAAGTAGCGAGGGGGTGGATCAATAATTCATACTATACTTAAGTCTTTTTTTTTTTTTTACCGTTTTACCTTTATTGAATAAGCTTTACATGGGAGAGGGATCAGTTATGGTTCGGGGGGACAATTCGACTCTATATATGGCACTGCATGTTAGGCTAGGTTAGATTTAGAGATCACATTCAACTTCACAGTCGGGATACAGCTTTGCTAACTTGATGCTGGAAATAATGTTTTAAAACATTGTAATCACATTCACATCGATGTAGCTAGCAAATACATAATTACTGCAAACGATGTATCCTCGATTTGGCCAGATTTCAGATTAAGCTTTCTCAGAATCTATCTACATATAAATAAATCAAGTTTTATTTTATTTCCAAATGTTATTATACTTCCAAAATATTGTAAGATGACTGTATATTCCCTCTATACAGCTATTCCTCTGTGCCCCGTCAGTATTTTAGGTGCAGGTCACGCTTGTTCTGAAACAGTAGCGGAACAAATTACAGTTTACAGGCCAACACAGTTTATTTACCTGTAGGCTACATCCCCCGCTAAACCAAAAATAAAACTAACAATTACATTTCAATAGTGTTGGGGAGTAGTGGACTACATGTAATTAAATTAGTAGTTTAACTACATTTTGCAGTAGCTTGCTCGTAGTTCAACTACATTCATATTTGCATAGTGATTTAAGTAGTTAAATTACTTTTTTGCCATTTTTTGTGTAGTTAACTACTGAAACTACAAAAACTTTGGGCCGTGGCCCAGGCAATGCATTCATCAGGCAGCCACCACCACACACTTGACCTTTGTGTAGTGCATGTGCAAAAGGGCAGGCGTTGCTCAGTGCTCAAACAGCAACAGCGTCATAATGGATAAACCTCCCGAATCTCAGCCTGAGGAAGAATCACCATAGCCATACAAACACCAAGCAAACACATGACACTGACTAGCCCCACCGACAAAACCTACCTTTTTACTTGTGAGCTATGCAAGCCGAGAGTAAATACACTCTCTACTGCAAAGACGTCAAACACAAATCTAAGAACACATATAAAGATGAGTGTATAAACATTGACTTTGCTAGCCAATTTAGCGAAGTTTAGATTAGTTAGCCACATTATATAACAAAACCAAAGCTGACATTCCTTGCACTTTCCCATGAATAGTGGGGTATTTTATGTTTTTGGTGTATGTATGACCTGTGAACAAGTGGGCATGTTTTGCAATAAACTCAATTGAGTGGCATTTTTTGCTGGCATGTGACTTTTTTGTAATATTTAGTTATAATTTCGTATCACATGTACATTGTCAATTTGATAATTTTTTTTACAAAGTAGTTTGAACTACTTTTTCTAAGTGGTTTTAGTTACCCAAACTAGATTTATCCCTAGAGTAGCTTTGCTGTAGTTCAAATTCTTCCAGTGTGAAGTAATTGGTAGCTTGCAAAGCTATGCTTTCAAAGTAGCTTCCCCAACACTACATTTCAGACATAATTTGAGAATGCATGACTTGTTTTGTTAAAATGTTAATATGGCTAATCGGAAATAGGCAGAGGAACTCCCTCAAAACTTGCTTGAGACGGTAAAGTCTTACCCGGCTATCATTCTGCGTGTCTAGTGGAGCACCCACTATACAACTGGGCCGATATCCCACTTGTCCAAGAGACAATGTGGATCGACCTAGTTATGCAAATTTTATGTGAACCTTGCTATGTGAGGCCAGGCTGCACTGTGCCGTATGGCTTTACCTTCAGATGCGAGCTTGATGTTGACTTTGCAGTTAGGATTTGATTGCCATTAAAATGCTTAACCATTGAATTATTTGCCATTAGAAATGTTTTGCCATGTGAATAAAATGATTAATCCAACATTGCGCTAGATATGCATAGCTTCAGGTTTGTCATAAGAATTTACCCCAGCAATCTGCCAGATGTGCATTCTGAAGCAACAAGGTGCATTAGCAGCAAACCTTATGATGCATGAGAACTTGTGAGCCTTTGAGCCTGCAGGAGTTTGTTTTGCTAAAACATATATTCATTGGACGCAGGCAGCAGAAGTCCCTGACACCGTAGACAGTAGAACCGCAGTGAAAATTTTGTGGTGAAAATGAGGTGAAAAGCGATCTGCATAGCATATTAAGCAGCATGAACTTTGCCATCCGAAATGTGCAATCCACCAGATATGCGACACAAAGCAGCAAGGCAGCATTTATTAGCAGCAGCTTACAATGCATGAGAGCTCATGAGCCTTCCAGCATGCAGGACTTTGATTTCTTAAAACGAATATCAGACATAGGCAGCAGAAGACCGATGGCAGAGTCTTTCGAAATTTTGCATATTTAGCTATATCGGACTTAATTTGCCAGATTCCACCCACTTCTGAATTCTGTTTAGATCTGGTATTTGTTTATTTATACTTCAGGATGTAATACAAACGGATTTAGCCAGAATCGGATAGAGATAAACTATGGTTAGGTATGTGAGGGCGAAAAACCACAAAAAACCTCCCGTCAGCAAGCATGTGCCGAATTAGCTAACCAGCTGCTAGCCAAGTGCTTAATGGAGGGAAAAATATTGAAAATTCCCTCTCTGTCCCGGCAAAAAAGATTAGGTTTTAGGAGCGAATCCAACATACCTTGTTATGATATGAATATTAAAACCCAAACTAAAATCAATTGCACGCTGAAGGCATGATATGATCCTCCTGCAAACTTTACAAATTCCAACTAACTCTTGTAGCAGCACCTATGCGGAGAGAGTGCTTTGTAGAGGTCAGCAGCTCAGCAGAGTTCCGCAGCCTTGCGGAAGCCAGACCTTATCGTGGGCTTACCACCATTGAAGGGTCACTCAGAGAAGGCTTGCATATAGCCTGACCTAATGCTGCTTTTAGCCCTCCATGGGCTTGCGAAAGCGCTTTGAAGCTGAGGAAGTGCAGTTTTTTGCTGCCGCCATGTACAAAAATTGGAACCTTGTTATGGGAATAAGACCAGAAAGTGAGCATCATAAAACGAAGCCCAGTCTTGGCCCCTTGGCCCCCGGTCTTGACTGTAGAGAGTGCACGCACAAAGCTACTTTGCTTGCTGTAGATGCAAACAATGGTGCTTTAGCTCCGCTTTTGAACTTTTAGAGTGCACACACGAACACCATTTTAGCTTGCTACAGATATCACACATAATAATGCTGCTTAGCGTCACCTTTAGCTTTGACTGTAGAGAGTGCACAGGTGAACGCCAATAGAGCACGCACGCCAGCGTGACTTAGTGTTAGCTGCAGAGAGCACTATATGCTGCTTGTTGCACCCTCTGTGATGCAGCCCACTTCAAATCATGATAACTCGCCGAGGAAAGGCAAACAACAAATTGCAACAGCGCCGAGTACATAACATCTCTCCGACGTCCCCTCGACACCGCATCACGAGCAGAGCGCACAACAAAGTGATTTCACACCGAAATATAATTTATTATTATTATTATTATGATTTTTATTTATTTTTATTGTCGTATATTTATTTTTGAAAATGTTCATGTTTTTTTTTGTTTAACCCAGAATTTTATTATTAATTCATTCATTAAGTTTTAATTTATTTATCAAGCAAGGATGACCAGAAACCGAACTCACAAACTCACAAATGCATCCCTTTTCTCTTTGTTCGCTGACAGTATGTTGGCCTACGGTGAAGAGAGCATCGGTTTAAGATGAACCGTAAAAACCATGGAAACGTATAACAAAAAACTGTGTTTTAAGTGAGACGTTTGTTTTAGTTAAAAGCTGCAAAAGTCAGGAAATTCAAATGAGCACCACCAAATCAAACATGTCTCTCGGTACAATCAGGTATTTCCAGTACTCAGTTTTTTTAAATATCTGACTGCTATACAGTTCTGTAGCTATGTTGGTCAACTGTATTCCAAACAACATGTAGGCCTACTCATCACTGGGAACAGATTGTTTCAAACCTTTCAAAAGAGCCTAATTAAAGATTTTTGTCATGAATAGATACTAGAAAGTCTATGCAAACTACAGGTATACCACAAGGATCTGTTTTGGGGCCTTTCTTGTTTACTGTTTATATCCATGATGTTGCCCCAGCTCTGACTTTCTGAAAAACTCAATTATATGCTGATGGTACTATTATATTGTTAATACATTGTTGTGCTGAGTCTCCTGTCAACAAGTTCAACATTCTTTCATTACTCTTCAAGAACAACTTGTGAATTTCAAACTTGTTCAGAACAGATAAAACAAAATGTGTGTTGAGAGAAGAAAATTGATTACAGCAGTTTTTATATTTACTCTTTAGATGGTACTATTATTGAGAGAATCCCCCAGTATAAACATCTAGGCATTTAGATAATGACAATCTCAACGTCAAAATTCATGTAAACAATCTTGCTATGAAGTTTAGGTCAAAATTAAGATTTATATATAGAACTAAAATATCCTTTGCTGTCTTCTGCAGAAAGAAAGACAGTAATTGAGTCTTTCTCTCCGTTTTAGACTATGGCAACTTCATTTACAGGCATGCAGCCTCTACCCTTAAACCTCTTGATGCCATATACAATTCTACTCAATATTACTAGGTGATACATTTGGCACATATCACTGTCTTCTCTATGAAAAGGTTGGCTGGCCCTCTGTCTGTGAGATGTGATCAGCACTGCTATGTTTTTATCTATACAGCCCTTCTGGGCAGGCTACCACTTTATTTATCCTTACATTTGAATTGGAACACTGCAAACTATCACATGCACTCACAAGACTGGCTTGAACTCCAGGTCCCCAGGACAAAGTCTGACCTAGGAAAGACTGCTTTTTGCTTTTATGACCCCCATAACTTGGAATGGTTTGAAATAATAATAATAATAATAATAATAATAATTAGAACCCTTACTGCCTTTGAGACAATTTTAAAACCTAATGTTGAATCTAATGTTATTGTTTTTGGTTGTAATTGTTTTAACAAATGTTGAAACTAGTTTTATGTATTTAATGTTTTTTTAACTAACTAATGTTTTAGTTTTTAATGCATATTTTATTTGATGATTGATTATTTGATGTAATATTCTTCCCTTCTTTTTTTCTTCTTACGTTGTAACTCGGCAGTATTGTAAATGAGGGGCTCTCTCTCAATGCTTCCCTGAGGTTTAAATAAAGTATTGAATTTTCCCCAAACGTCACACTCAGGTTTATTATGTGACCCTTCATGAAAAATGTTTGAACCACATTTCGTGCTTGAATACAAATAACAAGAAAATCCATAAAAAATATCACAACTTAAAAAGTATCTTTGTTCTTAGTGACATAATGTAGGCGTACATGTCGATTTTCAGGTTGATTACAGTCATTTTGGGGAAGATATTGATAAAAAATTTAAAAAACTACAAAATGTCATAACCAATCAATGGGTTATGACAGTTAACTACCTAACTATGCTAAACTAACATAGCTAAATAGCAAACTGAATGTAGCAGTTCACTTTGTAGCTATCAAGTGAAGCTTGCTTTTCTTATAGCAGGTGCTAGCTAGATAGAATCTATTTAATGCCAACTGGCTGGCTAGCTACTACTAGATGTCATAGCTAGCTCCAGCTTGTTAAGCCTTCTTAGCAATGCTAGCCCATAGCTCCCTAGCTAAACTACCACAGCTAAATGTAGTTTCTCACTGCATTAGCTAATTAGCTATAAAGGCTAGTGTGCTTATTAGCCAACTGTAGGTAATGGCCAACATAAATAGTTTAGAACTAATAGGTATGATTGTCTGTCACGTAGCTACCATTACACGCAACCTAGCTTCACTGTAAATTCCAATTAGTTAACATTACTTTAAAAAAGCATGCAAACCAATTGTTGCGTCCGCTGCCTCCCTTCCAGTCCACTTCCCTATAGTTCTCTGTGTTTTCCCCATTTCCTCTCATTTCATGTCACGTTGTTACATTTCCCTGTTTGTCTTCCATGTTGTGCAGGCTAGGCGTGGTTCTCCTCCTTGTTTCCTAATTTCCCCTCATTATCCCTCAGCCAATCACTCACCTTCCCCGCTTGCATTCCACACTCACTCTCATTAGCTCATTCATTCCTGCATACATTCTCATGCTTCACTCATTGTCTGACTCATTAACCCCACTATATATTCTCCCTTCTTTCCGTGTCTCGTTGCCAGTTTGTTAGGTCTAGTCACGTAGTTGTTGTTCTTGGAACTCTGTTTTCTAGTGTTCCCGCTACCCTGCGTTCCCTATCCTGCCATTGCCCTCTTCTTGCCCTGCTTCCAGTCTCACATTTTTCCTGCCTACCCAGAAACTGCCTCCGTACCCTCAAACAATAATTCCCCCCATTGGATAACAACATCACATAACTGCTCTCCCAAGCTTATCGCCCAATAAAAACGCTTCAAACTAATGTTTTTTAATGTTGATATAACTAATGGCTTAGTGTTTTCCAAGAAGCTATTGTGGCCTAATGGTTAGAGTTGCTGTCTCACACACAGAGAATTGGGGGTTTGCACCCAGCAGAGCACAAGTTTATTTTCGATAAAAACAATGTGCGACTGTTAAATACTTTAAATTTATTACACTGTTATTATTATTTTCACAATAACAAACATATTTTTATTGCAAAGGCAAAAGACATTTCCAATATTAACTGTTCAATGTTTCACTTGTATTTCACTTGGTACTACAGCGAAATGGTGAAAGTCAGACGACACCACTTCAACTAACGTTACGCAGTATGAAAGCTAAATGTTCCATTTGCTGTGACAAATGGCCTATAGCCTATCACGTGACTAAAGCCCTTTGGTATACTGGTTACCGTCCAGTCTATTTGAGAGACCGGGGTTCGATCCCTGCCTGGTAGCCTACTAAAGTGTAATTTAATTTTGGACTCAAACAGTGTGCACATGTTCTGGTTTTCTCATACAATAATTTTTTTTTATTGCAAAGGCAAAGACGTGTTCACAATATGAACTGTTCACTTGTAGCCTCTTAGTTAAACAATTCAGTCACTGGACACCACGGCATGCAATAGCTAACGTTATGGGAACAGGTATCCCATAGCCATTTGTCAAGCAAAGACAAATGTTTTAACGCAGAATATAATTTGGTTAGCATCACGTTGTTGCATTAATGTAAAAAATAACTGTGCCATTGTCTACATGTTTTCATCTCACACAAATGCAGACAAAAAAATGTGTCTGTGTGGAGCTTACGCTGTGCTCTTGTGGTCATGACTGACTCACTGTGGAAACCAAACCTCAACGCTCGCTTCGGCCAACATCTCTTGTCGTCTCGGCCAACATTATGTCTTCATTCATTTCTTCACTTCAGCTCTGTTTGGTTTATCCTTTGCACACATAACACAATGTCACTATAAAATTAACTACTAGGAAAATTACGAATTTAAGATAATACATTAAGAATTGATTACAATAGCCTCCGATAATGGCTCTATCTACGCTACTCTGCAGACAATTTAGCTTACTGCAAACACTTTTAATTATAAGAATAATAATAATAATCTCTGGTATGCTACTTTCTTAGTAGTATCTATTGTTTTCTTTCTGGCTAAGATTTCTGGGAAATATGCATTGTCCAATTAAGCTTGTTAATGTTAGCCAACATTAGTTTTGCCAGAGAAACGTTAGTCAGCTTTTAGTCCGGAAGCAGGTACAAGCTAGGCTACTACGAAGCGAATCAACATGCCTTATATACATCCATTGCACTACAGAAAACTAAACTAAACCTAGCTACATGGTCCAGTACCAAAACATTTCCCGCAGCCAACGTTAGGTTACACTACCGGAAAGAAAACTGCCAAGGAATTCGGCAGCTCATAGCCCAGACATGGAAGCTTGGAGTTACGCATCCGGCAAGCCAGTGTTGAATAGCCTAACGTTAAATGCATTTCTATAGAATACTAATACCTTTTTAAAACTGTATTTCCTTATTTTACTTATGAAAACTATTTAGGCTGTATTAACTAGGCTATTTAGCCAGTATGTCTTTCTTTCAGCTAGAATGTGTTTGCGTCTAGCCTATTGTGCATGCATGTCTCCATAGACTTGGTTCATTCATTTACATGCTTCTTCATGATCCATAGCTCAGGTCGTGCTGTTTTACAAATGAAATACTGCTCATCTACAAACTCTTTTAATGTAATTGTGGGCTTTCGGTAATAGGATAACTGTTCTCATTCTTGTCAGTAGAGGGCGTTATGGTTACGCGAATGTCTGCATGCATTTTTTTGGAACGCATGTATTCTGTATGCATGTCTCTCTCCATGTCATTATCTTCATGCATTATTCATCATTAGTTACCTACCAAAAATAAGTGATATCTCATTTTAAAAAAACGTCCTTAATTCCAACTTGCAAAAACTAGGCCTGCCTTTAAAAGTATTGATATCAAAATGTGGCCAAGTTACAACTAAATATTGCCGTAGCTCACAGTAAATAGCTCTATTCCAAAGCAATGTGTAAGGACACCTACGAATCGGATAGCAGTGAGCAAGATGATTAGTAATATGATTTCTGAATCATCAGAGTCCTCACGGGAGCATTCATTTAAATCTACTCATGAGGCGTCACTTATGTACTCGAGTACAACACTACCATTCTTATACAACTGGTGGCATCGTTTTTGCATAATAAATCAGTCTCATAAAATAGAGAATACTAACTAAAAATGGGTAACTTGAATTAATAATTAAGTTAATTACCAATAAAATTAGACATTAATATTTATCTTAGCAAAATCACAATATTATGTACTCAGTTGATACCGAATTGATATAAATAATTCAGCTAAGGTGAAGGCATTTGGGGAAATCCCTGCTATTAGCATTGGCTGACTCAGTTCAACACAAGAGCAACATTAATACACGCAATCTTGGAAAATGTAATAGCTTATTAAACACAAAGTACCAAACAGAGCAAAGCACAATTCACTACTATAATGTATAACAAACTATGTGCGAGTGTGTGTGTGTGTGTGTGTGCGTGCGGTATGTTTTCCATGTTCTCCTGCGTGTGGGGGTTGCTTCGGACACGTGTTCAGAGGGAACCAAGAACCTAAAATGGAGGGAGGTTTGAACCTAGCTTTAGCTGGACTAGCTAACAATGGCGCACGACCCATACCAAATGCATAAGAGATAGCTGTAAGCTTATCGGTGCGTGTGCGTTGAGATCAGCATGTAGTGTTAACATTACGACTGGTTAGTGTTTAAGACAGATCACATGCAAGATATGTTCTGTGCATGATGCATTAAACCTATCGCAGCGCGGTGGATGGCACATCCAAAGTAAAATGGTAACACAAAACTTTTACAACACTTAGCCATTCGATATCACAGTTACATACATCCTATTACAAACATGTTGCGGTTGCTAACGGATATGCTATGCCCAGTGTTATAGCCTTACTTGAATCAAGTCTTTTGAACAGTTTTTCACAATGAAAAGTGGAAAACCGGTCGCCCTATTTCTGTGGGTGCAAGTTCGCAGGGTTGCGATAGGGGAACTCCCTTCGTCGTCAGGGAAGATAATGGAACCGCTCACTTTATTTCTCCCGAACTATGCAGCGTGATCCTACTGCAGACCGCTTGCCTCTTGGGGACTCACCGGTGGTGCTGAGCTGCAGAATCAGTGGGTGCGTGGTTCGCTTAGTGGTTCTTCTTGACCACCAGGTGCTCGCGATGCCTCCTTGCATCTCGTCTCTGGTCCTTCGTGGCCGATAGCCGGGGGTAGTTGAGCCCGCCTCACTCATGCTTCCTTGTGGAGTGAGGGCTCTTCCCCGGGCGTGCAGGCCGCACGGGGCGGGGAGACGAGACAGTGAAGGCCCTGGCGACTTGAGCAAACAACACAACTGGGAGAAACTTGGAAGAAGAGGCGGCCGTGTTGCCCTTTTTATGAACTTTATTGCCAGTCGCGCATTTCCACCGCATCGCATTACAATGCAGAAATCACAACCGGGACGTCCTACGTCACTTGCACCTTAGAGGAGGAGCCACCTGTGGAATTGTAGTTCCTGTTCACGCTACAAATGCTATCCACACTTTCCTAAATTATTTAATGCAACTTGGCCCTGTGTTTCTTCATCTTAGATGTGTTGCACTTAGAAATGAAACAGAAAAATTACTACACTATAGGGCATGTTTGAACACTGCTTTGGGTCTATGAAAAGCACAGAATGAATAAAATGTATTATTATTATTATGTATTTATTGATTTATTTATTTGGAATATTTGGATTTCTATCAAAACCTGTGGTCCTTCAGAGCATAGATATACTTGTGTTCACGAAATTCTGTTCGCAAATATCATACTATTATGTTAAGAGAATTGGTACTATTCTTATTTGCCATCATCTGACCCACAAACATGTCTGGAAAAATGCTATATGTATGCTATTTTCTAGGTAAAATTATTACTCATTTTGTATCTGCATTTATTTATTCATCCCCCTTTCTCTATTGTACATGATGTTTCTTGATATAAATGTCTGTTTGTGAATTGTAAAGAAATCTTTAACAGTAGTTAACATTTTAAAACCTGTACATTTTCTAAAGTAAACTTGCCAACAAAGTAGAACCATATCCTTTCTGGAGTGTAATTATTAATCAACTTTTAAAAACATTCATTGAAATCATATGTTGTTCCATGAGGCACAATCTCTTCACATGCTAAGATGAACAAACACAGGGCCAAGTTGCATTAAATAATTTAGGAAAGTGTGAATAGCATTGCTTTGGAATAGAGCTAGTTTATTTAGTGTGAGCTACGATAGGCAATATTGTAAGTTGTAACTTGGCCACATTTTGATATCAATTATTTTAAAGGCAGGCCTAGTTTTTGCCAGTTGGAATTAAGGACTTATAGACAGCGCTGTGTAGGCTATGCGTGAGTAACTTGGACGTTGAAAGTAACTTTTTTATCAGATAGTACTTACCACATAATGCCTCAAGATTTTCTTCATCATCACCACCACTATAAAGACTTGGAGACTGCCACTCAACAAATCAAACAGGGCGAATTAAGGTCTGTGAAAAGATATATAAACAGCATATTTTGTGAGACCCAAAATCAATTGCCTTGATTACATGAACTCCAGGTAATGTCATAAAAGGTGAAATCATTTAAATTAAATATATATTGATATAGCTAGTTTGGTAATGTTTTGGAGAAAGGTAGAATGGGGCTAGGCTAGCTAATATAGTAGTTGCAGGAATAGCAGAGGCAAAGAGCATGCCCCAGTTTAATTGAATTGACGCCTAGCCTATGAATTTTACGTTTTTTGAGAACACGTGCATGCACGCTATCAAGTACTCATAAGAGAATATGTGGTCTCCAAACTCAACTCACAGCACATTCCCACAGGCACGCTAGCATTTTTCTTGTCCCAGTCTGTGCAAGCTAGCTAACATTAGCTAACTAGCTAGCCAAATGGCAGAGCCAAGTCGTTGCCCTTAGCTCGCTCACGTTAGTGGTGTGAACCACGCACACCACCCGGTTTAGCAATATCAGTGTCACATCACTGTTAATGTAAGCACCTTATCATAGAGGACTTGCATCTCTCATTAACATTAGCTAACGGTAGATATGCGTTTGACTTTGCTTTCATATTAAGCAAGTTGAGCTAACGTGAGCTCAACTTGCTTAGATAAAAGCTAACCCAAATGCAAGGGTCTGAGGTATCAAACGAGCCTCAAACCATCACTCTGCTGCCAGATATGCAGTAGATATGGATGGATCACTTTAAAGGTTGTTTCTCCTGACTTATTTTCCTATTGATCTGTCTGGAAAAATGAGGAGAAACAACCCTTAAAGTGATCTATCCTTATCGACTGCATATCTGGCAGCAGAGTGATGGTTTGAGGCTTCTTTAATTCCTCAGACCTTTGATGACTTACATCCATTTAGCCAACCATGTGATCCATACTCTTCCAGCGTAATTTACAGCTTAATCTAGCCCCCCCTCAATTCTCATAGAGATCCATTCAAATGCAGAGAGGTTATAGCAACGCTTGTAAAAGCACTAGAGAATAAGATATCAAGAGTATTTTGTTGGGTCACAGACATCAGGAAGTCATGACATGCAAAGGATACGCGGCCAAAGTTCAACTACTTGGCCTCTTCTACTGATGAAACGTCTGAATGCGTTAATGCAAGAATCTGTATTTAATGAACCGTTTGAATGGCTAGGCAGGTAAAAATGACTCCATATCGTTTCACAATGCTCTTTCCTCTTTTTACTTATTTTGGCCTGTAGTAGTTAACCCCCCACATGTGTGAATGGCGGCAAGTCTGGTGTAACTCTGTCCTTGGGTAAATCTGCTATCTTTTGTTTTCCAACTGTAGCAAGTAGACATCGGCATACAGTACATTCAGAGATTATCCTCGATAGTGCGTTCACACAGGGAATCCAGTACTTCTCCCTCAAACTTGATAGCATATGATTTCTGCCACTGTGACCAACCTGCTGATTAATATTTTGAAGAATGATTTTGGAGATATGGTGATTCTTGGGAAGTATAGCAGGGTCCTTCACTTCTTCTGGCATTGCCATCTTGTTCAGTCATCCCCCAACTCTCAAAAGACCATTTGTAAACACTGGATCTAGTCTGTACAATGAACTGCTCTTCTTCACATGACCACTTTCTTACAGTGATGTCAGCTCCTCTGCAAAGTTTTTATTTCTGACAAAAATAAATTATGGCTTCCTCTGCCTTTTCCAAGTCCTCTGTGGTGAGAGTAGTCATTGTGTCTTTAAATATTTTAATTTCAGCTTTAATCAGCTGCCTTTGCTTGTCTATATCCCTTTCTTGTGCTTGTACAATGGTGAGTATTTTCTTGCGCTTCTTACTCAGTTGTAATAACACAGTCTTCAAATGGAGAAACCATGAAGCTGCTCTTCTTAGTTCTCAAGTCAGAAAAATTATGTATGAATTTGTTTGTTGCCACTTACTCATGTTGAATGATTGTGTTCACAGTGACCTTTTCTTTCTTTATTTCAGGGTCATCAGGATCGTCGGTGACATTTCTTCTTTTTGGGACCGAAAATATCCGTCCATCAGGCGGGATTTCTTAATTCCTAAAATGTCTGTTTAGGATTTCCTTGTTCCATAGATCATATATAAACAAACAAATAGCCTAGTATTATGTTCATAACGCTGGTCTAACCCTGTCCTCTTTTTTTGAAATCCAAAATATGGTCATCTTATATACTTTAATACTGATGTACTGTCTGTCCAGAACACTGATTTCTGAAGAGAGATTAGCAATATCTTAAGTCATATCTTGTCAATGCGTACTGCAAGGACTGCTGCAGTAAGCTCCATCTGAGTCCTCACATAGGCAGCACCAGAAATGTAGGGGACACACTCTAGCATCCTTATACAACTGGTGGCATAGTTTTAGTATAATAAATATATACTATTCTCAAAAGAGAATGTACTATCTAAAAATGGGCAACTTCAATAAAATTAAACATTAATAATTATTTTAACAAAATCACAATATCATGTACTCAGTTGATACCAAATTAATATAAATGATTCAGCTAAAAGGTGAAGGCATTTGGGGGAATTCCTGCGCTTAGCAGTAGCTGACTCAATTCAACACAAGAGCAACATTAATCCAGACAATATTGGAGAATGTAATGAGGTTTATTGAACACAAAGTACCAAACAGAGCAAAGCACTACTATAATGTACAACAAACTGTGTGTGCGTGCGTTGTTTGCATGTGTTTTATTTTTTTTTATTTTTAATGTTCTCCTGCGTGTGGGGGGTTGCCTCAGACACTTGTTCAGAGAGAACAAAAAAACGAAAATGGAGGGAGGTTTGAAATGATCTTTAGCTGGAGTTAGTTTTTTTTATTATTTTTTAAATATTTTTTTTGTTTCTGATTTTTTCCCATTTTTCTCCCAATTTAGTAGCCAATTGAAACCCTATTCTAATTCAATTATGAAGCAATGTAGCAACTGCTAGAGGCCGCCATGTAGCAACTGCTAGAGAACCACCGCTATACAACCCTGTCAGCCGGTAGTAGGAAAGAGGCCGCCACGTCCTCTACAGGGCGCGACTCCTCGAGCTCTTGACCTTGATTCCAATTCGCCCAGGGCCTTTTTGTGCCAGCGATTCTCTCCAAGCCCGTCCCCCCACCTGGAATTGCTGCTCCCACAGGGCACCGGCCATGCTCGGAACTGGCAGGTCTGGGGCGCGAACCCCGATCCTCGGAGTACAACTGCGCTGACTGAAAGTCACCGCGGCGGCCCTAGCTGGAGTTAGTTAACAATGGCGCATGAACCGTACCAAACACATAATGGATAGCCATAAGGTTATCGGTGCGTGTTCGTCGAGATCAGCTTGCAGTGTGATGACCAGTTAGTGTTTAAGACAGATCACATGCAAGATATTTTCTGTGCGCGATGTATATTAAAACTAACGCAGCGCGGAAGATGGCTTATAGCCATCCAAAGGAAAATAACACAAAACTTTTACAACAAAAACATTAACCATTCAATAGCAGTTACATACATCCAATCACAAACATGTCGCGGTCGCTAACTGATATGCTATGCCCAGTGTTACAGCCTTACTTGAGTCGAGTCGTTTTCTCCGTCGGATTGCACATTCACAGGGTCACGATGGAAAGGGGAAAGACGGTCGTCTGATCCTGGGGTCCCTTGAACTGGTTCCTTCCGTTGTTAGGATTGCAATTTTGCAGGGTAGTTAATAAAAGAACCGGTCGCATTATTTCTCCCAAAATATGCAGCGTGATCATTGTGCAGACCGCTTGCCTCTAGGTTGACTCACCGGCGGTGTTCTGCTGCACGATCAATAGGTGCGGGGTCCGCTTAGTGGGTCTTCTTGACCACTGGGTGCTCGCGATGCCTCTTTGTGTCTCGTCTCTGGTCCTCCGTGGCTGATAGCCAGGGGTAGATGAGCCCACCTCACTCAGTTGGGTCGGTGTCACGGATGGCCGATGCTTCCTTGTGGAGCCAGGGCTCTTCCCCGGGCGTGCAGGCTGCACGGAGCGGTGAGACGAGCCAGTGAAAGCCCTGGCAAGCCTAGAGCGAAGAGTCACAACTGAACTGGGAAAGAGGGTCCATGTTGCCATTTTTATAAACTTTATTGCCAGTCGCGTATTTCCGCTGCGCAGTATAGTGTGGAAATCACAACCAGGACAACGTCCTATGTCACTTGCAACGTGGAGAAGGAGCCTCCTGTGGACTGTATGGAATTGTAGTTCCATTGGCCCTACACATCCTAGGGATTGTTATTTGTTTGAGAGGTGCTACTCTCGCCTTTCCCATTATTAAAGCTGTGAGAATCTCATCCTTCGCATTTGTCACTTCCTTCTAAAATGTTCCACCACGACAGCCAATTCACATAGATGCGCAGACAGACAAGTCAACGTGTTTCCATAGAATGTTTGAGAATTTGTTTTACTTACTTTTCTTGATTTGTTCTTGTTCTTCGGTTGATGGATTCCTTTGAATTCTTTAAGTTTGATTAATACAGCAGTTTAAGATTGTTTTGAGTGTGTTTGTGTGTGTGTTCAAAGTTCAAAAGAAAAATAGGCCTTCAAAACAAAGGTGTAAGAAACTCAAATTGTTTCTGATGATCAAAATGAATCAGTACAAAAAGTATGTTACAAAGTATGTTACGTTACAGTTGACTAAAGTTTCCCAATGGCATATATCCAGGACGAGCGCACCTGTGTCAATTAACTGGGGCGCAGCCATGTTTCCACATGACTTAATATGGGCGGCAGTGTAGTATAATGGTTAAGGAACTGGACTTGTAACTGAAAGGTTGCAAGTTCGATTCCCAGGTAGGACACTGCCGTTGTACCCTTGAGCAAGGTACTTAACCTGCATTGCTTCAGTATATATCCAGCTGTATGAATGGATAAATGTCATAAGAAGTATGTAAGTCGCTCTGGATAAGAGCGTCTGCTAAATGCCTATAATGTAATGTAATGTAATGTAATATATTTAGTGTCCATGTCCTTCACAGATGTCCACCAGGTGGTGTCAGTGGTAACTCTTACATAACTATTAGGGATGTGCGCATTTAGTCGACTAATCGATTAAACGTTGCAACCCTCGCTAGTCCGCACCAGAAATACTAGTCGGTTAAATTTATTATTTTATTAATGTAACACATTTAAATTACATATTGACATAATTTGCACTAAAATGTCATGTTTTCCTGGTCAAATGTTGCTTTATAAAAAAACGAGCATCCGTTAATAATGTTAACAACGCCGGATTAAAAAAATAAAAAAAAAACGAAGGAAAAAAACTAAACGCATTAGCCTGTTCGCCCTGCAAGTTAAACCAGTGAGGTGGAAAGAGTTAGTAGGCCTATCGCGTTGTTGAATAGCCCAATAAAACTAATCTAATGTCACGTCGATCAGTAGGCCTAAATTGTTATTTTTTTGTGGGCCCATTATTGGTAGTTTTTCTGATGACCGATTATTATTTTTTACTGTATTTGCTATGCGATCACGTTCACCCAATGAAAATGCCGTTGTAATAATCAGGCACGTTTCCTAAAAATGTTTTGTTACGTTGAATATTGTTTTCAATAAATGTTATTTGTTAACTTTTATTTAGTGAGTTGTTGTCATGTTTTGTAGGATAATGTGCAATGTTCATAATGCAAGGCGCAAAGTGCCACACATTTCAGCGGAATTTAAAATACGATTTGGTTATTGAAGAATGTGATTAACAGTTTCAAATGGCTCTTATAATATACGCAATATTTCTTCGGACAATGTTTAACCTTATAGATTAAATTGTGCTCAATTTGGACTGTTTTCTGAGTATTTTCTTACTTTTAGACAAGTCGACTAGTCTAAGTTTAAATTTCCGTTTAAACGTCAGGGAAATTAGTCATTAGGAACATCCCTAATAACTATTTACAACTGAAAAGTTGTTCATTACAAAACTGGCTCCAACAATATTTATGTAGTAGTTCCACGTTGGAGGTTTTTTATGTCATTACCTATGTCACTAAAATGGACCTCATCTCTCCTAAGAAGCTCAACTTGATCAAATGTAATTGTGGGGTGTCCAGTTGATTTCCCCCCAGTTCCCTTACAAATGCCACAATGTGGTTCACCCAAATACATGCTTTGTTGGTCTTCACAACTTAATTGCTGGAAACCTCTCATGCAATTGAGTGAGATCTGTTTTCATCCTTCTGACCAATTCAACACTTTTGAGCTTTCCTAAATTATTGCCTCTAGCATGGCTGGGCAGGTTTTCTGGGAAAGGGAAGGAAACAGAATCTAAAAACAAAAAAAGTTCTCCAAAGGAGGCTGCTCTTCCCAATCCATTGGACATTTGTTTTCTTTATTGCCATGTTTTGTCCCAGGGTTGAGGGTTTCCCTAGCTCTCTTTTCACCCGAGCACATAAAACTGTGGCCAATAATGCCGACCGTTGTCTGTGAAAATAAATCTTGTTTTAAAACTGAATTGACAGGGCCGCTGCGGTAGTACAACGGTAAAAGCAGTTGTACTCCGAGGATCGGGGTTCGCGCCCCGGACCTGCCATTTTCCGAGCATGGCCGGCGCCCTGTGGGAGCAGCAATTGGCGGCTGCTTCCGGGTGGGGGGAGGGGCTCAGAGAGAATCGCTGCGCATATAGCAACCACGGACGGGTTGGAATCACGGTCAGGCTCGGAAGGAGTCGCGCTCTGGTAGCGTGGCTACCTTCGCTCTACCGCCGGCTGACGGAGGTTGTGCAGCAGTGATTCTCTAGCGGTTGCTACACGGGGGGAATTGAATTAGAATAGGGGTTCAATTGGCTACTAAATTGGGAGAAAAACGGGGGAAAATCAGAAACAAAATTTTAAAAAAAACTGAATTGACAAGGATAGTACATTTAATTGTACTTCAAAGGACCTATGGTGCTATATGCTACACAACTGTACATTTGTGGTGTCATATGACTTAAAGATTTGATGCAGTACTATACGATCTAATAAGCTACTTGTTTTAGGATGATGTTGGTAATTTCATATGGTAATAATTTCATAATAATACCAAGTATTAATTAAAAACCGGTGTAAAAATTAAGAAAATGAATCACAAAAAACGATGTTTTCAGTCAAATGTTTGCATTTGCCAAAAGCCTCAAAAGATTGGAAATTAAACAGCCCTAATGCTAACATCAGCCTGCTCTGGCAGCCCCCACTTTGAAAACCCCTGGTCTAGTGTAATGTAGATGGTTAGCAAGTTAACGTTATAGTTTTAGTACAGTACATTACCATTAACTTATCGAAGTGGCTTATGTATCTCTTCGCAGAAGTGTAATTTTACTGACAAGTACTTTGTCTAAATATGTACATATGTTTATGCAAATTATATATTGCTTTTAACATCGTTTTACAACACAGCACGTTCATGTTGTGGTTAGCTGGCTGTTGTTTCACATCTCGCTACCTAACATGAGTAGTTTGCTGGCTGTGTAGTTAGATAAAACCAACACAGTCTGTAGCTAATGATAAGGTAAAGTTAATAAATTATTTTGTATAAAATAAGGAGCTATAGCAACTTATCTAATTCAGTTTTCATCATTCTATTCAAAGCTGGCTGTGCACTGAAAACTTGATTTCATGATTCTTAGAAATGTAATAAATACATGGTGAATTTAACATGCAATTAGCATGTAATATCTACATACAAATTTTACAGCTAGTAAAGTTATTTAGTGCAAATGTCACATATTTTGCGGTCTCCCTCAGTGGAAGGGAATGAGCGAGCGGTTCCTGAATTGGGGAACAGGATAATGACAACTTGTGATGATAAAATTACACTTCTGCGAAGAGATACATAAGCCACTTCGATAAGTTAATGGTAATGTACTGTACTAAAACTATAACGTTAACTTGCTAACCATCTACATTACACTAGACCAGGGGTTTTCAAAGTGGGGGCTGCCAGAGCAGGCTGATGTTAGCATTAGGGCTGTTTAATTTCCAATCTTTTGAGGCTTTTGGCAAATGCAAACATTTGACTGAAAACATCGTTTTTTGTGATTCATTTTCTTAATTTTTACACCGGTTTTTAATTAATACTTGGTATTATTATGAAATTATTACCATATGAAATTACCAACATCATCCTAAAACAAGTAGCTTATTAGATCGTATAGTACTGCATCAAATCTTTAAGTCATATGACACCACAAATGTACAGTTGTGTAGCATATAGCACCATAGGTGATAGCAAAGTCAACATAACTTTATGTATGGTGACAGCTCTAATCATAGGCTAACGGTCTCCCATGTTCATTTAGAACTTTATGTCAGGGGCGTGATAGGGACTGTTTATGGGTCACAGACTTCAGGAAGTAACAGCATGCAAAGGATATGCGACCAAATATTAAATATGATACTTTAAAAATATGTTAAAGCAAAGGGTATGAATACTTATGTAAATGATTTCCGTTTTCGATTTTTAATACATTTGCTAAAATTTCTAAAAACATGTTTTAACTTTGTCATTATGGGCTATTTTGTGCAGAATTTTGAGACAAAAAATGAACTCAATCTATTGTAGAATATGTCTGTAATGTAATAAAACGTGGAGAAGGTGAAAGGGGTGTTCAGACCTTCCGGCTTGACTGTATCTCTCTCTATATCTATATCTATATCACAACCTGCATAAAACACATTGATGATGGAAAAAAATCTGCTTTCCCAATACCATGGGGCTGCAACCTTCGCAAGCAGATGGAGGTGGATATCTTCAACAAACATGTGAAGTGTCAAACATGTGACTGCAACTCTGGGAAGAGATTTCTGTCAGCAAAATCACTGAGGACATCTCTGACAACCGATGAAGAAACTCCAACTTCTTGGGGAGGTTTGCCACCTGATATTTCAGTGGCTGCTGAAAACATCTCACTGTAGCCTTGCAGACAGCCACAGTCTCTGGTGATGGTTTTTTCAAGGCATCCTCTATCTTTCATTGCCATGAATTGTGGCTTCTGATATCATTGCCATTGTGCAAGGCATACAGGTATTGTTTTAATTTTATTTTCCATCAACAAATCCAGCAATATTATGAATTGCCGCCTCCTTGTACTCAGATATCACCTTAAAATTTGAGCAGTCAGAGCAGTCAGCATAGTCATGTTCACTCTTTACTGGTTCTCTTGGCAGCAAAAATGGTACAATGTTTGCAGCTGTTGGTGTTGTGCCTCATGAGGAGGCGCTTATAGGCTGACTTAAACTGTCTGGCTGTTGTTGAAAACTGTTCAGTTTTCACTATTCAATAAGGAATTTAGTTAATTACATTACATTACAGGCATTTAGCAGACGCTCTTATCCAGAGCGACTTACACAATATTTTTTTTACATATTATAAATTTATACAGCTGGATATTTACTGAAGCAATTCAGGTTAAGTATCTTGCTCAAGGGTACAACGGCAGTGTCCTACCTGGGAATCGAACCTATTTTACATTACATTTGCGATTACATGTGGTCAGCTGTTAAGTGATGCTTTCGTTTGTTAATTCATGTGTTGAGTTTTCACTATTCAACATGGTCTTTTTTACTTTAATTATGGTATGAAATACATAAATACCTAGCATCTTCCTGGCTTATAAATACGAGATTTTAATGTGAGAATAAGGATGTGCCTCTCAGAACTGGCAGAGAGGTGGTTATTAATTGAAACGAGAGATGGTTATTCATCTTGGGAAGCCTTAGCACTGACAACAATTGCTATGAGTCATGAGATATGCATTTGTTGAAGTAAACTGTAAAATAGGAATCTGTGTTGGTGAAATAAAATGCAGCAAAATATAAAGCCACTAAACTGGCATGTGACTAAGAAACAGAAATGATCTGCCTGCCACAGACATATTGAAAATAAGTTTAAAAAGTGTAATCCCCAACACTACATGTACCACAACATAAAACTCATAAATATATATGCGAGTACATTTTGTAATGGGTTTATTGATAGTTCAGAGATTCACACGCAAAGGTGGGGAGATCAGAACAAGCCTACTCACAACCGTGAGGACCAATAATTTAAGGGAGAGAAAATAATAAAGGAATAAAGAAAAACCAGGAACGTAATTCCTTAAGGCTTAAACAGCCAAAACGAAAATCAACCCACAAAACCGGGCGAACTAGAAAGCTAGTAATTAACAACTAAATCTCTCGAACACAAATAATTAAACAAGAACGGGAAACCTAGTAAACAAAAGAACACCCTCGGCTACCTTAGCTCAGAGTCAGAGGAGTGCAAAACGAAAGTACAAAGAAAGACTGTGTCCGAGAGAACAGCAATGTACTAATAATATAGCACAGAATGCTACAAGGCGGAAAATAAATCCTATACCCGATTAAGAGCTATTCTGCCATGCAAAGGGGCGTGACTTCATCTTTGGTCGAAAATTAGTTTTTTTGCATTTTCGGAAAAATAAAGACCCGCTTTATCATGTGGACAAATATCGAGTTAATTGTGTTGTTTTTTTGAGAAAATAGTGGGTTGTCTTTGCCGTAACTTCCAAAAGTGCTACAGAAGCCAAGGCAGAAGGACGTAACATTGCCTTTGTTTCACGGCACTCTGAAACGTTTGAGTTGAGTTAAGGTAGCTACTCTGCCTTTGTTTTGCTTGCTGTGCATTAAAGTGGAGTTACTGTTTACGGCGCTGACGTTACGGTGTTCTACCTTTGTATAATATCTGTCACCGAAGTATTTCTGAAACACGTACAATAGCTTGAATAAAGTGAAGTTACTGTTTACCGCACTGAAGTTATGGTGTTTTACCTTGGTATTGTAGGCTATATGTAAATCACTGAAGTATTTCAGATACACATAGGCAGACTGAATAAAGTGAAAACATATTGTTGTTGTTGTTAATGAGCCTAACCTAGCCTTAGCCTATATCAGAATGGCCCATTGCTCTCGAGGGAAAATGTTGGTGTAAATAGCTTTGAAACGCTGACACCCGATGGCAAGCCGTTTTGACATTTATTCCTTGAGACTTACTAGTAACTATTCATTAGATACTAGTACTTATTCTTTAGTTACTAGTAACTTCCATTTTTACTAGTAAGAAATTGAGATTTTTTGCAATTGAATTCTATGGGGCTCTGCGGTTCAGATATCAACTATTTGCTTCTGACTAGTAACTTTTCCAATAGTGACTAGTATCTATTTCAGTTTTACTAGAAACTATTCATTAGATACTAGTTCTTATTCTTTAGTGACTAGTAACTATTCCAATAGTGACTAGTATCTATTTCAGTTTTACTAGTAACTATTCATTAGATACTAGTACTTATTCTTTAGTGACTAGTAACTATTCCAATTGTTACTAGTAATATTTTTATTCTTACTAGTAACTATTTCTGTTTTACTCGTCATCGGTAATGACTAGTCAAAATGACTATTTGATAGTTCAATTAAAATTCTTACTAGTAGCAATAAAAATGTTACTAGTAACAATTGTAATAGTTACTAGTAACTAAAGAATAAGTACTAGTATCTAATGAATAGTTACTAGTAAAACTGAAATAGATACTAGTCACTATTGGAATAGTTACTAGTCAGAAGCAAATAGTTGATATCTTAGATCGGAATAACAACTAGTATCTATTAAATTGGAGATATCCTCAACTCGAATAACAACTAGTAAAAATCTATTTGGAGATATCTTCATTTGGAGATATCTTCATTCAAATGACTGAATCCATAAACATGAGGCAGACATCCAGCATGCTCTCCGGTTTTCCAACCGCCAATAAAATCGCTATACAGAGGATTGGGGGTTCGAGCTGATTAGGGCACAAGTTTATTTTTGACAAAAACAATGTGCAACTGTTAAATACTTTTGATTTATTACACTGTTATTATTTTCACATTACCAAACGTATGTTTATTGCAAAGGCAACGTTTCAAATATTGTTTCACTTGTACTACAGCGAAATGCTGAAAGTCAGACGGACACTGACATCACGTGAAACAATTCAGTCACTGGACACCACGGCAGAATGCAGGCTAGCTACGATGGCCATTTGTCAAGCAAAGAAAAAAGTTTTAACGCAGAATATCATCTGGTTAACATCGCGTTGTTGCATTAATGTAAAAAATAAATCTATAAATAACTGTGCCATTGGCTACATGTGTTAATCTCGCACAAATTCCGACAAAAAACATTTGTCTGCTTTGCTCTTGCGGTCATGACTCACTGTGGAAACCGAACCCTCAACACTCGCCGGCCAACATTTCTTTATTATGTCTTCATTAATTTCTTCTCGTCAGCTCTGTTCAGTTTATCCTTTTCACACATAACATAATGTCACCATAAAATTAACTACTAGGACAATTAAGAATTTACGATAATACATAAAAAATTAATGATAGCCTACTAGAAGCTGCTACAGCTGAAGAGACCGGATTTATAAAGCTTTAATTCCCCAAACATAACAGTGTCATGGTTAGTCACTTAAAAAAATTACAATAGCCTCCGAACATGCCTCTAGTCTACACTAATCTGCAGACAATGTAGTTTACGGCAAACACTTTTAATTATAATATTAATAAGAAAAATAATCTCTGGTAGGCCAATTTCTTAGTAGTAGGCTATCTATTGTTTTCTTTCTGGCTAAGATTCCTGGGAAATATGCGTTGTCCAATTAAGCTTGTTAGCCAACGTTAGGGCTGAAACATAGCCTACCTCAGGCAAATATGTGAACGTGGACGCTACGAGCTACGCGAACAGTTTTTCTTTTGCCATGACATTTGTGAAAGTCAAACTGGAGTAAAGCACAGATTGAACAAGAAAGTTGTTTACTGTTGTTGCCTGCTATAGCGTCCCTCTGCAACGCTCTGCTTTGTCTTTCACAAATGTCATAGGAAAAGAAAAACTGTTTGTGTATTTCCCTTTTTTTAGGCTGTACTAACTGTTTAGGCTGTATGTCTTTCTTTCAGCTAGAATGTGTTTGCGTCTAGCCTATTGTGCATGCATGTCTCCACATAGACTTGGTTAATTAATTTACATGCTTCTTCATGATCCATAGTTCAGTTGGTGCTGTTCATTGTATTTCATTAGACATTAAATACAGCTCATCTACAAACTCTTAATGTAATTGTGGGCTATTAATAGGAGAAAATATGTTCTCATTCTAGTCAGTAGAGGGCGTTATGGTTACGCAAATTAGAGGTCTTCACGGGTCCACCCGAATACCCGAGACCCGAGCGGGCACGGGTCCAAAATTCTGACTTGTCTCATGGGTCCGGGTCGGAACTGATATTTATAGCCGCGGGTCTCTGGTAAGCACATGTGAAACTGATTTGCCCGTGAGGACTCGATCACATTTTTTAAATTTTATTCTGTAGCCTAATATTATATTCTGTTTTATATTATATTTTTTTAATTCTGTAGCCTAATATTATATTCTGTAATAATATTCCATATTATATTCTGTAATATTGTAATATAAAAAAAAGAAACCATATCGTCATCTTTGATGACATGCAACAAGCGCTGAGCAGCGCGTGCTTATTGTATTTCATACTGTTTCTCGTAGGCTACTGAAGGAGGCCGTTCTCAACAGATCCCACCATGCCAGACGATTGTCTTAGTTTATTAGCTTATTTTTATTAGAACTATGGAAAAACAATTTTTTCGTATTCTATCGCAAATAAAGGCTCATGGTTTTAGTTTCATCGGCTTAGTTTTTAGCCTATTGGTTTTCGATTTCAGGCTATTTTGTCGGCTACAATTTGCCATGCGTAGGCTAATTTACGATCTGTAGCCCATTTCTTCTTCATTATTATTTTTATTATTATTATTATTATTATTATTATATTACTAATATTATTGCCCATTTATTTATTTATCCACATTTTTGAAGAATACAAGTGTTATGTTGCACGTTAACTGTGGATCCATCGTTGGCTGAATAAAGTTGTAGCCTACTTGTTGCTTTTCGTTCTTGCCCTATAGCCTTATAAGTAGGCTATCTTAATGTTGTAATCAGATTAACATGATTTATTATCACCGTGTTGCGTTTATTAGTCTAATATAAGCTAAAGATGTCGTTTTTAGGCCTTTTAGTCGGTAATATAATAGTGCAGTGCATTCGTCTATTGTAGGCCCTAGGCTATTTTATAACGGATTTCTTCCGTTCTTTCTCGGGTATGAAAAGCTGCATATTTGTGCAAACATAACTTATGTTTAACTTGTGCAAACATAACTTATGTTTCGTTGTGAAAACATCACTATATTTCCCTGCTAGGATTTCTTCCAATTTTGGACTTTGGAATAGGCTAGTCATACTGTCAAATTTTATTGAATTGCAAGCGAGAAGCCACCCAGTGGTCGACTCGGCACACAGCAGGGTCCGGCAATTGGAATAAATGTTAAAACGGCTTGCCGATTGATGTCTTGAGTGTGGTGTGGTCCTCATTAATATTTAGCAGCCAATTTGCATGCCACGTAGATACCACGTTGTCAATGTTACTAGTACTTACTGGGTTGGGTATATCTTTTTGAATAGTTACTAGTAGCTAAAATATAAGTACTATCTAAAAACATTGTACTAGTAAAAATTGAATAGTTACTAGTAACTATTGGAATAGTTACTAGTAACTATTGGAATAGTTACTAGTAATTATTGGAATAGTTACTAGTAACTAAAGAATAAGTACTAGTATCTAATGAAAAGTTACTAGTAAAACTGAAATAGATACTAGTAACTATTGGAATAGTTACTAGTAACTAAAGAATAAGTACTAGTATCTAATGAATAGTTACTAGTAAGTCTCGAGGAATAAATGTTAAAACGGCTTGCCATAGACACCCAGGCAAAGATGAGAAAGACTAGCCTACTGAAGATAGATTAGATAGGCAATCTACAAAATTACTCGCTTGTGCGAGCAAACGTTAGCTAACGTTACATGGAGAGAACTGGAAAACTGCTCCCATATGCAATCAGAATTGCGTTCAAAGCATCCAGGACAAACGAATCCTGCCTGTAAATTTGTGCAACACAACACGGCTGAATGTCTGACCGCCGAATATAACAGCGGTAACGTTAACGGATTACCGATTCGACACACCTCCTTGCGAGAAGTAGGCTACACACACACACATGCAAGTACAATTAAAACGTTAGCCTACCTTTTATAGCCCAGTAAAATATCAATTGTAAAGCACAAGGATTCCCTTCTCTCATGTTCAACAAGTTAAATCCAAAACATGACGAGTCTTGAGTAGGCTCTCTCTCACATTCAGCAAAGTAAATCCATAGCGCGAGTCGAGTATCCATGTATTACTTTATTGCTTTGCATGGTGCACTCAATAATTTGGTTGCGAAAAGTTTTTGGTATGATAATTTGGTATGCAAAAACTTTGCTTATCATCTATGTCTGGATTTTCCATGTCTGGTCACCAAAATAATACATCCAATCGCATCCATCCAATCATTCAAGTCCTAAATCTGTCAACGTGTTAACCAATTGGCTAGATTTTTGTCTTTATTTATATCATAGTGACACCTTTTTTACAATCTAGTACATATTTGACTAATAAATACTGAAACTTAGGCTACATACAACATCTTTTATCAATGAATCTGAATAATCTAAAATTTTCCTGATATTTAACATATTTAACGTAGGGCATGATTTGCAACTTGCCATGTTAAGGGGTAGGAAAGAAAATATTGCAAGGTTTTGTTTCAAGTTGATACAAACTTGGGCCTAATGATGCGAGTTAATAATGCACCATCGAAAGACAATCAAAGTAATGGAGTACTTAAACATCCTACAAATTGATTGATTTATTCTCATTCATATTATATTAAGCGGACAGTTGCATGATATATCGCTAGATTTTATCTAGATGTTATCATGTTATTGTTAAAGTGAGAGATCAAATGGAAGTTACAGCCTTTTGCTTTGGCATGACCCCTTATCATTTTGTAGACCATACAACGACAAAATACCTTAACTTCCCAATAAGGGTCAAAGGTCAAGTTTGAGCTCAGGATTAATATGTACATAAAATAACTTTATAAAAAGACAAACAACTGCCACATTACCAATAATCTGCCTACAACTCCTTTGGCTGGGCAACAATAAAACTTTAAAGCCATTTTTCTCAGTTCTACACTCTGGGAAGTTAAGGCCTTTTGCCTTTGTAGGGCAGTATTAGCAATTACCTCCTGAACATAAACAAGTTAATATCAGGAGGTCGCTAAATACCTGGCTATACCTGGCTCGAAAGAAATGTCGAAAGACAAACAAGCACCGGAGAGGCGGAAGTGAGGAACTTAAGTACCCCGCAGGCAGAAGCGCAGGTGAAAACAATAATGAGGGCTGCAAACCACGAAACGGAACGTGGAAAAAATCGGATTGATTCCCAATCGTGAAGACAGGACGAGAGCCGCAAAAGAAAAGAAAACAAACAGCCACGAACCACTACACATTTTTCTTTTTCAATATATGCATAATCTCACACAGTATGTGAAAGCAGCAACAGTCTATATTTTTGAAGAACAACGTGTTGTATTTTGACATTTATTACAAAATGCAGTTTTTATTTATTTAACACTTTAGTGGGTATATTTTTTCATTAGAGGGTGAGCTTCCTGAGAGCAGAGTAACAGAGGTCTGCTGTGTTGCCTTAAAAAATGCAGCCACAAATCTCATCTCTGTTAGGGAAAGAGAGCGTGATGGGAAATAAGGGATAGAGCAGTGGTCTCCAACCCTGTTCCTGGAGATCTACTGTTTTTATTTCCTCCCTAATTTGGCACACCTGATTCTACTAATTATCAGCTCAACGAGATGTCTAACAGTTAAATGAGGTGTGCTTTGTAAGGGTTGGAGTGTAAACCTACGGGTGGTAGATCTCCCAGAACAGGTTTGGGGAAGACTGCGAGAGAAACAGAATAAAGGCCATTGTGGAGGAACAACGTTATGCAAAAGCAGTGTAGAATGTGATGAGTTTGTTAGTGTGAGAGGGGCAGCCCATGGTTCTGAATATCACAGTGGCCGTTGGTGGAGCGTCGAGGGGTTAGTGGGAGCAACCGATATATTTGCAACATCCGCCGCCATAGATTACACTATCGGGCCCAAGCACATCACCCCTACTTTTGTTGTTTCAATTCGCTGTGTTTCTGTATCTGGATTCTGGGTCCGAACACTTTCACTTCAAGAGATAGCAACATTGGTCCATTGTGGTTTGTTAATTTGAGATGAACTTGTTCTGGAATTTTTCTCAGATCCACCTGTATGATTTGATTGACAGAATAATTTTGAATAAAACAGCAAAGGTTCAATGATTAAAAGATCCAAGAAAAAAAAAGCCATTGAAATTATGTATTACAGAGAGGAGGATGAAGCTGTGTCTTTCAGTTCTTTTAAAAGATCTCTGTGAGAGCACAAACCACAGGATTTATGGCTTCTTTTATCAGCAGACCATCACTGGCTTTGAGCGGGGAAATGAAATGGAATTCAGTGGGCTGTAAACCAGAGTTTCTCAAAGCTGGTCCAACAGACCCCTGTGCATGCTGGTTTTCTACTCAAGCTCAGATAATTATAATTCGATTTGATGGAGCATTTAATTGAATATTAATCTGGATCTGAGATCAATAACATCAATAATTAGTATACAGACGTGCTCAAATTTGTTGGTACTCTTACAGCTCATTGAAACAATGCTTCAGTCCTCCTGAGAAGTGATTCAATGAAAAGCTACTGTTTCATGTATACCTGCACACCTTTGGTATGTCATAGAATAAAGCAAAGAAACTGTGAAAAGAAATCAATTATTGCGTATTCTACAAAAATATTATAAAACGGCCTGGACAGATTTGTTGGTACACCTTAGAAAAGATTATAAATAATTGGATTATAGTGAGATTAATTTAAACTAATTGTTCTTTAATTAGTATCACATGTGTCTTCAATCTTATATGCAGTCATTCAGCCTATTTAAATGGAGAAAAGTAGTCACTCTGCTGTTTGGTATCATTGTGTGGACCCAACTGAACATGGACCAGAGAAAGCAAAGGAGAGAGTTGGCTGAGGAGATCAGAAAGACAATTATAGACAAGCCAGCTTAAAGGTAAAGGCTATAAGACTATCTCCAAGCAGCTTGATGTTCCTGTGACTACAGTTGCAAATATTATTAAGAAGTTTAAAGTCCATGGGACTGTAGCCAACCTCCCTGGACGTGGCCGCAAGAGGAAAATCGCCCCCAGATTGAACCGATGGATAGTGCGAATGGTAGAAAAAGAGCCAAGGAAAACCTCCAAAGAGATACAAGCTGAACTCCAAGGTCAAGGTACATCAGTGTCTGATCGCACCATCCGTCGCTTTTTGAGCAACAGTGGGCTCCATGGAAGAAGACCCAGGAGGACTCCACTTTTGAAAGAAAAACCTAATAAAGCCAGACTTGAATTTGCTAAAATGCATATTGACAAGCCAAAATGCTTCTGGGAGAATGTCCTTTGGACAGATGAGTCAAAACTGGAGCTTTTTGGCAAGTCACATCAGCTCTATGCTCACAGACGAAAAAATTAAGCTTTCAAAGAAATGAACACCATACCTACTGTGAAACATGGAGGAGGCTCGGTTATGTTTTGGGGCTGCTTTGCTGCATCTGGCACGGGGTGCCTTGAATCTATGCAGGGCACAATGAAATCTCAAGACTATCAAGGCATTCTGCAGCGAAACGTACTGCCCAGTGTCAGAAAGCTCTGTCTCAGTCGCAGGTCATGGGTCATGCAACAGGATAATGACCCAAAACACACAGCTAAAAGCACCCAAGAATGGATAAGAACACAACATTGGACTATTTTGAAGTGGCTTTCTATGAGCCCTGACCTGAATCCTATCGAACATCTATGGAAAGAGCTGAAACATGCAGTGTGGAGAAGGCACCCTTCAAACCTGAGATAGCTGGAGCAGTTTGCTCAGGAAGAGTGGGCCACCTGTTGACAGGTGCAGAAGTCTAATTGAGAGCGACAGAAATCACTTGATTGCAGTGATTGCCTCCTTGTGCAACAAAATATTAGGTTAAGGGTCCCATCATTTTTGTCCATGCCATTTTCATTTGTTCTGTTGAATCAAAAGCAATGTCTGATTTCTATTAAATATGGAATGAACAATGATGGATGCCAATTACTTTTGCAGTTTAAAGTTATTTCAGAGAAAATTGTGGGTTATTTTTCCGTGAATGGGTACCAACAAATTTGCACACGTCTGTGTGTGTGTGTGTGTGTGTGTATGTGGCCTTTGCAACAAATGACTAACAAGCAGATGTTAAATGTTGACAAATAAAGACTTGTGCCCAGTGAACAGGTCAGTCTATGCTAATTAGCCAGCAGCTTAGCTGGTAAGAAAACAAGTGTCCACTGTATATTAGAAGGAACAGGGTTCAATGCCCACTCAGTAATTTTGTTTGCTAATAAATGGTAATGGCTTACAACATGCAAAAACATGAAGATATGGTACCATAGGAGATAATTATTCTCCTCATACATTTTTGTATTTTTTTTTTAAACGATAAAGATCCTCATGAAAAGCATTTCAAAAGGAAAAATAAGTGTTGGCCAAACACTTATTCCTTGTTCATCTTCCTTTTTCCGCATTTCATTTTTTTTTTTTGGATATCTGAGCATTTTGTAGTCCTTGTGCAGCTCATCACCATGGAAACTAACTCATCACTCACTTGTCATTTTCACTTGGTGCTCACTTTACAGGTAAGATATCAAAGGAATAGTTATCTAATGTTTTGCTAAATAAACCATGCCTTGGAAATGGTTTTGTTGTTTTGTATTGTGGCTGCTTAGTGGTTACAAAAAAAAACAGTACCATGATCTACCGAGGTACTAAGTTACCATGCTCATAATTTTCATTAAATAGCAACCAAAAATTATGTTAATTGAATGTGTTAATTTTAATGTGTGCGATGAGCTAAAAATGACCTTTGAACTGTTAATTGTCATTAATGTTTTTGTACTGTTTCAAACCGTTAACAATGTGTTAAATAAGACAAATGCAATGTGGTAGTTCTCTCATAGCCTAGCTGGCAAGAATCACTGGACAAGAAGATAGGATTAGTATGCTCAGCTAAAACAAAGATACCTCAGCCAAGGGAACTAATCATATTTGCGTTGTTTCTCAAGTGGTGAGGTTAGAGCATGTAGCTGGTGTTCACGATGACTCAGTCTGAACTCTGCTGACTGCATCCATTGCAATGTAATTCCATTTTTAACCTTCATGCATCAGCGCAGTATGATACTTGCACAGAAGCTTGTGTCTCTGACAAGTTTCTCAGGTTTTAGGGGAATGGATAGCCCTTCTTGGAACTTGCTACTTTTTCCACTCCAGTGAGGCTGACTGGAATGTAGCTGAAGTGCTCGCGTTGCATCAAATCCAAAATGTGCTGTTCTGCAGTGGTGTAGAAGTGTTGAACAGGCTTGAGAAAGTGGAAACATGTTTCTGTAATTTGCTAGGCCATGAGATGAGATTATGATGCACAGTACATCACTAACCGCTCTTGAGCTTAACACAGGAGGTAGAGTTAATTTAAGTAGTAGAGTACATTTAAGCTGAAAATTGCTGTCAACCTATTCTATTTTTTTTTTAAATTAACCAACATGCCAATCAGCTGAATAATTGGTACACATTGACAGGCGGCTCTGTTTCCTTAATTACTGTGTCTCATGTGGTTGCATTGTTTTTCTCTGTGTCACGTGAGGACATTTAAATGATAAAAGTTCAAACTTGTAAAAATTATATCATCATTAGCCTAGTGGTCATCTGGAATGGACTAAATTGCTTGATCCATATAAAGTTGTGTGACTCATAAATCATGAGCCATTAAAACATAACATATTGTTTGAATTATTGTGATAAGATCAGTATAATGTTTAGGCCAACCTCTCAACTTTCTTGAACAATAAAAATAACAATACTTTATCATAAGTATGTATGTATTGTAAGTTCACACTAAAGTGAAAAGCATGTGTATTTCTGTCTGTGGGGTGAAGCTGTGGAATAGTTTGCCTGAGGTTATTAAACAAAGTAAAAATGTCGGACACTTTAAAAAAAAGTTAAAGCACTTTATTTGTCAGAAATATAGACTGGATTGAATGATAAGACCTAAAAATGTATTTGTTTGACGGATCGATTAATGGGCTATGTAGAAATTGACTTCCGGAACTTTTCTTTTTTGGATGTTAAATTCTCCTTTGGGTGTTTGTTTGCTTTTTTCTTTGTTTTGATCTTTTATGTTCTTAGCAACATGGTTTATTTTATTTTTTTGTGTAGAAAACATTGCAACGTACAAAGGTTAGGCAATTATAAGCTACTTAGCTTCAGCCTTAACCTTTTCGGTCATTCTTATGTGATCAATGATGTCTAGAGATCTTTATCTCTAGTTGATGTACTGTGAAATATGATCGAAATAAATAATTAAATGAATGAAATGAATGAAGTGCTTTAGATATCATTGAACACTTCAGAGATGATTAAACAAATGGGTAATTAGTGGTTGATGGTTGATCCTCACTCCAAATTAAAGTGGAACAATCAATCAAAAACAGATTTAGCGCAAAAGAAAGGTACAGAGCAAAATGAATAAATTAAATTAAATTGACCGCTTATAAGGGTCCAAGGAGGAGAGAGTGTACTCAATTAGTAAAAATTTTAAAAATCTGTTCAATACTTTAAAAGCAGCATTGAATTTTACACTGAACCCTTCCATATTTCAAGCACTCAAGGCCCCACTGGAATGAGAAAATGACAGCCTATCAAATGTCTTATCATAGAGCAGAAGGCATTGCTTCAGCTGGGAAACCTCACCTATGAATGCAGGGAAATGCATCCTCTGCCCCGGTGACAGTAATAAGATCAGCCTTGTTCTCTTGTCCTCCCACCCCCTCCCTCCAGTAATGAAATTACTCTCCGATTCACAGTGTGCAGTGCTTCTAGACCCAAGAATACACAATTTTCTGGTAAATTGAGTAATTTCTTTAATTAAACGGCTTACAGACATACAGGTGCAGCTCAAAAAATTTGAATATCGTGAAAAAGTTCAATATTTTTTGTCACTCATGTCAGAAAGTGAAACTCATATATTATATAGATTCATTACACATAGTGAAATATTTCAAGCCTTTATTTCTTGTAATTTTGATGATTATGGCTTACAGCTAATGAAAACCCAAATTCAGTGTCTCAGAAAATTTGAATATTACATAAGATCAATAAAAAAGGATATTTTAAACAGAAATGTCAGCCTTCTGAAAAGTATGTTAATTTCTATGCACTCAATACTTGGTTGGGGCTCCTTTTGCACGAATTACTGCATCAATGCGGCGTGGCATGGAGGCGATCAGCCTTTGGCACTGCTGAGGTGTAATGGAAGCCCAGGTTGCTTTGATAGCGGCCTTCAGGTCGTCTGCATTGTTGGGTCTGGTGTCTCTCATCTTCCTCTTGACAATACCCCATAGATTATCTATGGGGTTCAGGTCAGGCGAGTTTGCTGGCCAATCAAGCACAGTAATACCATGGTCATTGAACCAGCTTTTGGTACTTTTGGCAGTGTGGGCAGGTGCCAAGTCCTGCTGGAAAATTAAATCAGCATCTCCATAAAGCTTGTCAGCAGAAGGAAGCATGAAGTGCTCTAAAATTTCCTGGTAGATGGCTGCGTTGGCTGTGGACTTCAGAAAACACTGGACCAACACCAGCAGATGACATGGCACCCCAAATCATCACTGACTGTGGAAACTTCACACTGGACTTCAAGCAACGTGGATTATGTGCCTCTCCACTCTTCCTCCAGGCTCTGGGACCTTGATTTCCAAATTAAATGCAAAATTTACTTTCATCTGAAAAGAGGACTTTGGACTGAGCACTGAGCAACAGTCCAGTTCTTTTTCTCCTTAGCCCAGGTAAGACGCTTCTGACGTTGTTTCTGGTTCAGGAGTGGCTTGACACGAGGAATGCGACATTTGTAGCCCATGTCCTGGATTCGTCTGTGCGTGGTGGCTCTTGATGCACTGACTCCAGCCTCAGTCCACTCCTTGTGAAGCTCCCCCAAATTCTTGAATGGATTTTGCTTGACAATCCTCTCAAGGCTGCGGTTATCCCTGTTGCTTGTGCACCTTTTCCTACCACACTTTTTCCTTCCACTCAACTTTCTATGAATATGCTTGGATACAGCACTCTGTGAACAACCAGCTTCTTTAGCAATGACCTTTTGTGGCTTACCCTCCTTGTGGAGGGTGTCAATGACTGTCTTCTGGACATCTGTCAAGTCAGCAGTCTTCCCCATGATTGTGTAGCCTACTGAACCAGACTGAGAGACCATTTAAAGGCTCAGGAAACCTTTGCAGGTGTTTTGAGTTAATTAGCTGATTAGAGTGTGACACCATGAGTTTCCAATATTGAACTTTTTCACAATATTCTAATTTTCTGAGACACTGAATTTGGGTTTTCATTAGCTGTAAGCCATAATCATCAAAATTACAAGAAATAAATAAATATTTCACTCTATGTGTAATGAATCTATATAATATATGAGTTTCACTTTCTGAAATGAGTGACAAAAAATATTGAACTTTTTCACGATATTCAAATTTTTTGAGCTGCACCTGTATATGCAGTGAGAACAAAATCAATGCTCTGGCCAGTGTTTATGAGGACTTGATCGGGGATAATGATGATGACGATTATCAAGATGTTGACGCTTCTGGTATTCGTTCTTGTTCTTGGAAATCTCTAGATCAGTCTGTTGGTTTTTGTTCTCACTTTAAAATTAGAGGCTGGATCAGACCCAAGAATCCAAGGATTTAACTGTGCCACCGACTCCTTATTGATAAAATAACTGCTGATTAACAACACAAACCGCATATCCTGCGGCTCTCCAAGAACAAGAGTATACATCTCTGCTCATGATGACAATTGTTATTATTATCATGCATGTACCTTGTGTGTTTTCTTAAGGGTCTGTGTATGAACCTTTAATTTTTTTATTCCATGCGCCATATCTGAATATACCCCTGTGGGAAAAACCCGCCCAGGTCAGGGCCAGATGGTCTGGGAGGCCTTCTCACACAATTTGGTTTATTGTATATCATTCAGCTGATAACATACAGGAACTGGGCTGGTCTGCGCAGATCAATATATACACATCAAGCTCAATCCTCCAAACTCTCCCCAAGCACTCTAACTGAGTCTTACAGCCTGCTCCGTTTTATACTATTCCCCAACTCCACCCTTTGTGGGACTCAGTTCCTCCCATAGGGGCTGGTTGTTTTTCTTGGTTCCTCCCCATTACCTCATTCTTCCTAAATTTGTCACCATTATTTTCAGGTTCCTCTCTTTTGTCTTTTTAAAATAAGATGATTACCTCTTCTGCCTCTACTGTATTAAACTTGCATTACACCTGACATAAGTGGTTACCTCATTCTTCCCCTACCGCTCTGAACTTGTATTACACTCAATCCTGTGCTTACAATGTAATTTACTGTCATACTATAATTCAGTTTATACAGGGTCATATCACTCTGCTGTTGTGTTGCATTTTAGTTATACCGTTTCACATATGGCTGAGCCCTTCTCCTGACATGTTAAAATTTGATTATACTGACTTACATATACCTTACCCTATTGCCAACAGTGATTATGATATGACTATACAGATTTTGGCTTGGGTTTGGTTTTGATTATAATAATGTCATTTGTGATCTCATCGCCTGCTGCAGACTCTGACTTTTTCTGCACAGAAGTTTCTTCCACATTTCCCCCCTTTGTGACTTCATAGTCACAATGTGCACGCTTTCCCTAACATCTGTTCTCAGACTCCATCCGATCAGATAGTGAAATGCTATCTAATGACCCCAGCGATCATCAAGATGATGACGATCGCCTGGAGGGAGGTCATGTGGAAAACATCCCCTCCCTATTTTACGGGGAGTGGGTAAAAGCCATACCATGCTCCTTTCTCCTCACATCAGTCAACCAATATGGGTTGTTCACATAGCTGTACCCGTTTCTTCAGGGCAGCTTCCAGAGATCTTTCAATCAGTATAATCATGTGTAAATCAATAAGTGCAGGTAACTACAAATTATTGTGGTGCATTCAGGTAAATACTGATTATTTGATAACATAAGTTCTTCACTAATCCAGACCACATTGAGTTGTTGAGAAGTAAACAATTCAGCAGACTCTCTAGTCGGCCTTTCTGCTGCTTAATATGTGCCACCAGTAAATCGATTTGCCCAGTAGCCGTAGCTCAGTACTTGCAAATGAATGTGAGTAGTAAGGCACAGCACTGCTTTAGGCATGTCCCCATTACATGCTTCCACATGCATGCAATCTGTGATCGTGATGGACATGAATGTGATTGCATCACCTTTATTCTTCTGAACTATAGCAACAGGGCAAAGCGTAGCCATTGATTCTCAATGAGACTCAGTGTGGTCTACTTTTCTCTTTATAAACAGAAATATTTAACTATATAAATGTTGTCTGCTTAAGTGTGAGTTCAATAATAAGACCAGCTACAGGTTCTTAGTGTACAAATCTTGTTTTACAGAGTTACATAAGGTGTTTGAGTGGAGTAACACAGTTTTTAAGTGGAGTAATGTCTTTTCTTTTTTCTCAGGTTCTGTGTCAAAACTTTGGACCATTGGACAGAGGAGATGTTGCTCACACTTTACTCAGCCTCTGGCCATGATATTCTCTGGCAGAGGAGTGTAAAAATTATTTTGTGTATGTTTTAGCTGTGTGAGTGTGAGTTAACTATGTGTGTTTTTAACTATCTGCCATAGGAAAGGGAGCGATTCGCTCCTGAGCGTGAACATCTGTCTTCATGTTAGTGTGCAGTCAGTGTATTGTTTCTTCAACCAAGATGTTTTGCACACCGTAATGGGTCATCACTGTGGAGAGGTTACTAGCACATGCAATGCACAGTGATTCGTTTCGCCCGTCTCCATGCAGCAGGGCGCCATGCACTCCACATCATCGAGACCCCAAATGTGCTTCGCATAAGCGTTCCAAAACTGAGGATAATTTATCTGTTGGGCGGTCTTCGGGTGGTGCTTTCTGCATTCCCAGCCTGCACCTCCTCTCACACTGTATTCACAGAGAGGATTTCCGAAGGGGCAGTCGAGTGGGCAGTCCTTAGCGTTCACCAGATTCCCATATCGATCCCGATGCTCATTGGGTCCTGTTTGTATGATTGTTCCAAAAAAACATCCCACTCCCTTTCCGCCACAGTGAGCCATATGCACTGGCTCAATGTCCTTCCACGGCATTACGTCTTTACATTCAGGAGCAGAGATGATGGTGTCAATCACCCACACTGATGCTTCCACAACCACTGTCTCATCGTCATCTGTGTTGACTGTGTCCTTTTCTGGGTCACTTACAACCGGAAATTGTCCAGTCACAGTAGCCATCATCTTTTTTACCAGGGATTGAAGCAATGGAATCACGCAGCATGTGGTGACAATCAGTATCACTAATATCAGTCCTATTACCACCCCTATCTTCACCAGTAGTGCTTTCCATGATGAATTTTAAAAAACGGTCCCACCATGACCATTCTTTCGATTCTCCCGGTGTATTTTCAACATGTTCATTTCAGATACTGTCTACAAACAATGTGAAGTCCGCTGCAATGGGTTGGTTATACAAGTCACAGTCACGGGGGGTACCGTCAGTTGGTATAACTATTCTATTTGCCGGGTTAACAGTCGTGCATTGCTGGATGTCTATTTCTGCCTAGCCTGGGTCAAGACAAAGCACAGACGAGTCAACAACGCATGTAGTTGATGGGACATGTATAGCGTTACTTAGTGGCCCATTGTCAAAAAATGGATGCTCTTTGATAGGCTAATACTGCTGCTTCCAATCCTTGGCAGCATGGTGGAAATCCTTGTTCCACAGCATCCAGTTTTGTGCTATAATGGGTCAATGGTTGTTTGCCTGTGGGCGTGTCCTGCATCAAGACTGCACATTCAAAGCCTGAGCGCTCAGCAACGTATAAATGGAATGGTTTACTATAGCCTGGGTTTCCAAGTGCTGGAGCCGTTTGCATGTGATACTTTAGGGCTTCGAATGCCCCATCCGCCTCCTCATTCCAAAACAACAGGGCTGCACTATTAGTCTGTCCTGTCGCTTTAATTAATGCTCGTAATGGTGATGTAATTACAGCATAGTCGCATATCCATGGTCTGCTGTAACCTGCCATTCCTAGAAAAGAAAGCAGCTGTCCGACTGTTTGTGGTCCGACTGTTTGTGGCTTGGGAGCTTTTGTTTATGGCTTTAACATGTGAAGATGAAATAGGTCTCTTGCCATCACGCAATTGTCTTCCCAGGTACTCAACTGTCTGCTGGCAAAACTGTAATTTTTCTTTGCTAACCTTATGGCCTCCCATTGCCAGAGCTGTCAGCACAGCAACTGAGTTTTTCTCGCACTGTTCCTTAGTGGGGCTGCAGATTAACAAATCGTCCACATATTGGATGAGAGTGCTAGTCATGTTTAAATGCTGTAAGTCCTGTAACAACACTCTGTTAAACACTGAGGGACTTGTATCACAATATCCTTGCGGCAGCCTAGTGTATGTGTACTGCTGACCTTGATTTGTGAAGGCAAAAATGTCCGGATGTAGTGGTACGCTTAAAAAAAGAAGAACACAAATCAATTACTGTATACCATCGTGTGGTGGTATGTTGGAAAGTAATGTGTGTGGGTCTGGGACTACAGGTGCTTCTGCTTCAACAATGGAATTGATGGCTCTTAAGTCATGTACCAAGTGATAGTCATTTTAATGTGGCTTTTTGTGTATTGTACGGGGAGTATTGTACGGGCTCCCAGTTTTTACTAACACTCCGCTTTTATAGCAGGCCTTCAGTTGTGGGCTCGATACCAGCTACTGCCTGCTGTCTAAGGGGGTACTGCCTTTGGTATGGTAACTTAGCCCCTTGCTTTAATGTAATATGCACTGGCCGTGCTGATCTAACACAGCCTACATCTGTTTTGTGTTTGGACCACACATTTTCCGGCACCTGTTGCAACAATGTGTCGTGTTCAGGTAAAATGGGCATCTGTGTTGGTGACCTATCATTCAACAGGACCCTTTCTGTCTGTCCGTTGTCATGTGTTTTAATTGCGATTCTAATTAACTGTCTATCTGGAGAAATATGGATGTATTAGTTTGCTGTCGGTATCCATTCTAGCAATTGTGAGGCTGTCTTAACCATAGGTCCTAAGTCATGTGACTCCCAGCCTTCTGCGACTAACAACGTCACATGTGGGATAGACTCTGGAACTTAGAACCATTGTTGTAGAGACGGTGGCAATGTTACCGCGGACGCTGCTCCTGGTGGTCCTATGTAAATTCGAATTAGAAAGTGGCGCCTGTTGATGACATCATCCCAGCATGCTTCATAATCTTTGTGTGTTTGTCGCTCGTCGTACATGAGGGTACAGTGTAGTGGTAGGCGAAGTTCCATAGCCTTACATGGCAAGATGTCTCCCCATAGTTCGCGAGGTTCCTCAGTATTGCAGAGTTGGGCTCGTACCCATGGCTCTCGACTCTTCCATTGGTGTTGTAGCATCGAGTCTTGGGGGGTTAAATGCAACCAATATGCCATAGGTTGCAAGAACCTGCTTTGTTGGGACATCATGGGCATCATACTGTGCTGCGGGTCTTCGGGGATATCCACATACACTCCGTCTTGGGTGCACATAATATTAGCTTTAAATGAACATAAAATGTCTCTGCCTAGTAGATTAACTGGAGTATGAGCTGAGTACAGTAGGGGTGCAATGATAGTTCTGTTAGCAATTCGCATTGGGACTGGTTGTGTAAGTGGGATTATCTGTGGTTTCCCAGAGAAGCCGATGGTCTTAACAGATTAATTTGAGAGGGGGAGGCCAGAGCCAATCTTGCCAATACATGAGTAGGTGGCACCTGTGTCCACCATGAACTGATATTATTGTTGATTGATGATTACAGGTATGGTGGGCTCCTCTTGTTGTTGTGTAGAAATGATTGGCAACATTATTTCCCCCTCTGGCTTCTCTAGGCATCCCTTCCTCTGCCAGCCCACTGCTGGCCCTGTCCATGGGTTTGGCTGCTCCGGTTCTGCCTGTGGGTGGGTTGGAGCTGGTCCCTACCATGGGTTGGTTTAGCAATCTCTTCTACGATGTCCGGTTTGGTCACACCCCCAGCACGTGTAATTTCTGGGTTAGTTCTCTGTCCATTGCTGTCTTTGGTTGGGGTAATTCTGTGGCTGTCCAGGTGGGCCTCTGTTCCCGCCCTGTTGAAATGCTCAACCCCTTTGTCCCCCTCTCCATCTCATTTGGCCTCTTCCTCTTTGGGGTCGAAACTCGCGTCTGCTAAATGACTGTAATGTAATGTTTAATGTCTCCCAGAGCCATCCTGATTCTCCCGATGCTTTCTTCCAGAGCAGAAATCCATTTTCCAGCTCCTTCTGTGAGGTCGAGCATTCGTTGCACTAACCCCACCATGTCCATGAATGACTAAGGCACATATTGTATATAACCTCCTTTTTCAACTAAGGGGCATTGATGTACCATTTCCCTCTCACCCACCTCTCCACCTTCGTTGTCTGATGCCAGCTCCGATACCACCACCTGGTCTTGTTCTGATGGCAGGTCTACTACTTTTGACTGCTTTGCAAACCTCTTTCCACTCCTTAACATCAAGCCTGTTATTTAGTCAACTCGATTCTTTGCGTTCTCTCTTTACCTGGTCATTTCTTGTATATGATGGATTGTATTCTCTAACCGACCATCCATTTCCTGAAGTCATTTTTGAGATTGTTCCATGAGGGCCTCTATCCTTTCCTGACTTTCTTTATGTCTTCCTTGTGCTGTCTTTTCATTCTCAATCCACAGTTCCCCTTGCACAATCTGTTTTGTGCTTTTGTTTGTGGCTTCTTTCTCTCCTTTGCTTTCTTCGCTCTCACTTGAGGCGGCAGAGTAGGTGGATCTCACTGAGGGTGTGCCCTGCTCCTCATTTACCTTTGGGGTGGAGGTGTACCACACCATAGGCTTGCCTAGGCACGCTTTCCATTCTTGTTCTTCCTTTTCTCTGGTTTCCACCTCAGCATAATCCTGTTGGTCTCTTGTTAATCCTAACCATTCACTCACATGTGCTGGTTTTTCCCCTAGCCTGAAAAGACTTTCACTTAGTGTGGCCATGGCCTTGTTCAACTGAGCGTGTGTTGCAACTCCTTCCTGTGCATTCTGCTGTGGTTGAACTGTCCCATCTTCCTGGGTCTCTGAACCCCCTGTCTTCATTGTCATTTTGACCGTTCGTTGCAGCGGCTTACATTCCACCTGTCCTTCCATCTCTATTGTTCCTCCAGTCATGAGGAATTCACCTGCCCTAAATTGATTTTTCTCACCTGGATAGGGTGGTGGAGTTAACGTATGATAATGTGCTGTAGTCCTTTTCCTTCTTTTGTTCTGGTTCCTTGCCTTTGCCTTCTACTATGCCTCGTATTGCTTTGACTGTCTCTCTATATTGTTTCCCTTCTTGTTGAAACCATCCTATCACCTTCCCCTCATTATCTTGCCTTCCCGTTTGTCACTCATATCTCTGGGTTTGTGATGTTTTATGACAGCCTCCACCTCGTCACAGCAGGCGGAATCAAAGGTGCCTTCTTTCGGCCACTGCTGGCCGCCTGTAGTTCTTTTATTCCATTTTTCCATATACTTCTGAATCCGTTTTTTGCGATCTGGGTGTCGCTTTGTTATTATTTCCATGGGTGTTGTTACTCCCACTTCCACAACTCTAATTTTTCCTACTTTTGCCCCCATGTATCCTTGTCTGGCACTGTTCAGAAAGGACCTAAGGATCTCCGGCTCTTCGTCTGACTCTCTGGTCCTTATCAGCACTATTATCCTCTCTACCGTGACTCCTGCTTTATATTTGGGGTGTGGACCTGGTTCAAAGGTAAGTTTTTCTGAGCTGTCAGATTTAACCCTTTTAATGTCAGCCCACTTGCCCGTTTCCCACCTGGCTGTTTTTGGCACAACGGAGACGCACAATCGTGGATCCAGTAGCAGTCTGTCCCACCCTGGAACAGCAAATCCCTCTGGTATCCTTAAGAACGATGTAAGTGGTATCGTCGCCACACAGTCTGGGTGGTCAAACAGTCGATCTAAGATTATGCCAAGCATTGCCACTGTCCACAGTCATTTTAGGAACGGTAACCACTGTACTTGGAAAATCAGCTTGAACCTGTTCCAAATTAACCCACTTGGTAAGTAGCCAGAGTTTTAAATTGATCAGCTGTGCATCCTGATATTGTTATTCCCCGTCGGAATCTATACAGGTACGTTCCGACCAGAAGTGTGTTCTTATCCCTTGGTATACAATACCCCCCATCAATTTTTACTGCATATATAGAAATAAATTGCATACATTTTTGCGAACTTTATAGTCTTGCTATAAACAAGACCAAGTATATTTAAAACAAATTGGGATTACACATATCTACGTTGTATCCCTGCACTACCACAATTTTATATAAGTTTGCGTCACATATTTCCTCCCACTGTTCTTTATCCATATAAAATGTGCAACTCAGAGTTACTCTTTGTGTTTCAAACACCCACCCCTTGGTGGTGGCTTCCTCTAGACTTTTAGGTTCGCTGTCAAAACTCCTGCACGTGAAATGTTTTTCATAAATCGAGCCAACGGTCTGCTCCGCCAATATGTGAAATAGCATATCCACCACAATTCCCTTTCCGTATTTTACTGTGTTATGTTATATTCCATTTACACAAGATTATATGAGTATGTAAGCAAAAATAAAGAAAATATATTCACACAGCATCGCAGCAACTTATACCATTTCAGAACAGTTCTGACTAGGGTGGGTCTGATCGTATGCTTAGCGGATTTTATAGCATAAGTAAATAACTACGGCAACAATCACACAAACTTCATATATTCTACTAAGCGATTCTGGAACACAGAAACAATTACACATTTCACAACGCTAAATTACTTAAAAATTAACTTTGTATCTATCTTATTGTCCACCATCTGATGACTGCTATCCACAATACCACAAATGCAACAATCCAGAGTACTAATAGCCTTTGTATGCCCTTGCGTGTGTATTGTTTAATTAATATTTCCTCTGAACCCTCCTCTACTTGCACTGGTTGGTTATTCAAGATAGGGCGGCCACCAATCTGTTCAAGAAGAACGTCCATCCATGACCATTTCACCACCTTTCTCTCTGTAAAACACAGTAACAGGAGTTGTGTTTAGTCAAGATCTACTTCTTCCAAACTGTCTTCAGGATAATTATTCTCACTCAGTGGGTGTAGTGTCATCTGTCCCTCACTATGCCGTCTCTCTTTCTCTTCTCTCCACGTAGACTTATCAATTGGTTCTATTGAGTCATGGTGGCACAGCACTGTGCTGTCAAATAGATACCAATGATTTGTTAGTTCCTCATAGTCAATTATGTAGTTAGAGGGAGTCCAGGGAATTCTGAACAAATGTTTTTCCACTAATGTATCTGACTCAGAATATGTAAGGACGTGATACCACATTATTCTGTGGACTGGGTGCCACATTAATCCAATCACTCAAGTGAGGTTGATTGGAGTTGCCTATTTTCTAACATTTACCTAATGACTCACGCAGACAGACAGACAGTTATTTTGCCTGGCGTTCATTCCCTTCTTTATTTTATTCTCCATCAAAGAGTGGCAGGTTGTTGCTATATAAATTGTTTTGATCCTGGACTAAAAACTTGTCTCATTCGGCTTCGTCTCTTTCTTCTATCCACTCACCACGGCCAACTTTTACAACTCCTTCAAATCCATCAGGTCCTATTTCCTCTATTAGGTACCAATGCTGATTACCCCTTCATTTGCTGAAGTGGGTTTCAGTTAATCTTCCATCACTATGGTAAGACAAAACCTGATATCTCATCTATGCTAGTTTTCCTGGACTACGATGTTAGTTAGTTCTCTATTTTATCTAATTACGCAAGCGCAGTTTATTACTTATGTCTTTTACATTTATTTAATTACTCAGTTGACTCACCACTCAAATTCACATAACACATACTCCATTTATACCATTGCCGGCACATTCACCAGATTTACACATTTTGGACCAGTGTCACCGTCTTATGGGCTCCTTAGTGACTTTTTCCATTTATTGTCCCGTGGGCTTTTTAGTAAACCGTTTCACACAATCACCCAATTATGACCAGTGTCGCCGTTCCGTGGGCTCTTTAGCGACCACTCCAATTTGCCAACCCGTAGGCCTCTTTGGCAAACCTTAGTCTGATCTGTAACCTGTCAGGCCCCCAGGTGAGCAGAGACATGCACAAAGCCGGCGAGCCAGAAACCAAACAGATGAGCATGCTCTGCCCCCATGGAGACCCCAAACAAACAGACAGATGAATGACACCAGGCGAATCAGACACACGGTCGCGTTGAACGACACCCACCGGGGCCACAGGAAGGAGAACAGATGAATGAATGCCAACTGGTGACAAGCAGACAAGCGAATGTCCCACCCCACAGTGAGGAGCACTGTCGAACAAAAACAACCGAGCGAGTGAACGCCAGTGAATCAGACAGACCACTGAATTGAACGACACCCACTGGGGCCTCCTTGAGAGGGTAAGCTGTACAGCCGCTTGGGTAGAAACACACAGTCAAGCTCGCCCCTGGTGTCTGAACAGCCACCAATGTGGTCACGACCAACGTGGCACTGCACCACCGGATGGCGGGCTACTGGGCAAGCTTACCGATCACCTCAGTGATTGTCCTGCACAGCAACACACACCACCAAGACGTAAAATGACGGCCAGCAGCCAATCCCGCCCCTTAATGGCCCAAACTGTTGAACAGACTGACCGATCAATTTAATGATCACGCTGTACGGCAGCACGCACCAGGACGCGAAAGGACAGCAAACCGCCAAGTCCACCAGGCGGCACGGACTCCTGAACAGGCTGACAGACCATGCCAGAGGTCAAGCTGTACAGCAGCACTAGACCACCATGGTGTAGAATGACAGCAAAGTAGCACCCTCACAAACTGAACAACCACACAACTTGACTTTTCCCCAGCGGCACTTTAAAAAAAACAACTGAATGAATGAGCACCCGGTGAATCAGACACAATGAGTGGCTCGGACGCCTACAACAGACGGCCGCCGCCTGCCTGAGCACCGTAGGGCACTGTAAGTTCCCTTGAACTTTCACTGTCTGCTCTGCATCCACACAAGATAAAACAACCCTCCAGTGAATGCAGCGCAGACAGCGAGCCAACACCCTATCAGTATCCTAAGCATACACTCTGACATTTCATCTCACATTCACTTATTCAATCTTTCCATACACATACAACAGTTACATCAAGCACAACATCACATCAGACTCTTTTCCTCTCACCATTACTTTTACCACAATTTTAGGTTCTTTGGAGGAGAGGCTTCGTATTTGCCTTGGCTCGGGCAGATACACACTGCGCTCAGATTCAACAAGTACGTGCAGATTTTTGAAAAAGGTCTGCTTACCTTATTTCTTTAGTGGCCACCGTTGAACTGAGATACAGCGGTTCCATCCAGGCGTTTGGCTTCCCCGAGCCTCTCCTGGTTAGCTCATCAATTCAATGTGGGAAAAACCCGCCCAGGTCAGGGCCAGATGGTCTGGGAGTCCTTCTCACACTGTTCAGTATTTCTTCAAAGAATAAGCTTGATTCTTCAGAGTCGGATGCAATTTGATTTATTGTATATCATTCAGTTGATAACATACGTGAACTGGGCTGGTCTGCGCAGATCAATACATACACAACCAGCTCAAACCTTCAAGCTTTCCCCAAGCACTCTGACTGAGTCTTACAGCCTGCTCCCTTTTAAACTATTCCCCAACTCCACCCTTTGTGGTACATAAGACTCAGTTCCTCCCATAGGGGCTGGTTGTTTTCCTCGGTTCATCCCCATTACCTCATTCTTCCTAAATTTGTCACCATTATTTCCAGGTTCCTCTCTTTTGTCTTTATAAAATAAGATGATTACCTCTTCTGCCTGAACTGCATTAAACTTGAATTACACCTGACATAAGTGGTTACCTCATTCTTTCCCTACCGCTCTGAACTTGTATTACACTCCATCCTGTGCTTACAATGTAATTTGCTTCTTTCTTTTTTGCATTTTATAATTCCGTTTATACAGGGTCCTATCACTCTGCTGTTGAGTTACATTTTAGTGATACCATATCACATATGGCTGAGCCCTTCTCCTGACATGTTCAGATTCGATTATACGGACTTACGTATACCTTAGCCTATTGCCAACAGTGATTATTGTATGACTTGCATATTATGGCTCGGGTCTGGTTTTTATTATTAACTTCATTAGTGATAACCCAGTGATCTCATCTCTTGCAGCAAACTCTTCCTGTACAAAACTTTCTTCCACACTGGTCCTTCATTATTATTCATTATTATAAGTTAAAGATAATTTTGTTTTATGTTATGATGCTATCCATTAATGAGTATCTTTAACTCCATAATATCTAACTCTATAATAACTTATATTTTTTGTTTAATTCATTCACTGCATCGACAAGCTGATGAAACAAGAAAAACCATCAGTCATCTTATTGATTTTTTCATTTTCAAAGGTGGGTAGCAATTGGTCGCAAACCGGATCAATTGTTCAGCCTTAATCTCATCACACGCATACACAAAAATAAAATAAACAGTCTTAGTGTAAATATCAATTACATTTCTGTTTTATAAAGTAATATAGGTTAAGGGGCAAATAAGCCTAAGAATTACTTGATTTGCATGAAATGATAAGGAGGTTTAATTCCCATAACACACATTTCCCTTAACATGGTGATATTCATTATTTATTTGTTAATTTCCTCATATTTGTAGTCTACAATTTACACATTGTAGACTAATATATTCTACATATTTTCTCAAAGTTTGGAATGGCTTGTTCTACCCCAATAAAGGTTACAATTTGCAATTACAATTTATGTATTTGGCTTTCAGCCAAAGCGACTTCGAAAAAATACATTTAACAAGGTAAGCAAACTGCCAGCCACTAGAGCTAGCAATTGGTGAATTTACACTGGAAGCTAGTGAAGGGTGGTAAACAGTGGTGTGGCAGGGCTGAAATTGGGCAGATTGAAGACCAGGTGAGCAGCTGCATTTAACCCCAGTTGCAGTGTCCTGATGGTACAGGCTGGTATGCCGGCGGGGCATCGAAATGAAAAAACGAGGGACTACGAGGCTTGGACCATTTGCTGATCGGCTTCCATCACGTGTACTCTATTAGAGTATAATGTACCCAATCACAGATGATTTAGCACTGAACATTGTACTGTGTATCTCTACATCATCCCCTGTCAGTTTAGTAGAGTGTATGCCAGCTCTGAAACACTAATCTCCAACCACCTCTTTTTTCACTCTGCAGTCCGTCAGGCGAGCTCATTGTGTTTGCTAATTACACAGCTGGTTTGGGAAGACTGCAGAAACCCAATCAATCAGAGGGCTGGCTCTCTCACAGTTAGGCTTAGAGTACCTTGCTGACCAAAACACTCCCACCCTGAGAGAGGCTACAGCAAACTATATGCCACCCTGTGGGGCTACCAGCTACAGCCCCAGTGCTCCTTAATAAACAATCATGGGCTCTATCTTGGCGCTTGGTCTAATCGCATGGCGTTAAGTCCATTTCGGGCGTGTCCAAGTTTTGCTATTTTAACAGCATGTTTTTTTGGGCGCTAAGCATGGCGCAATGTGCAAATGGGCTGAACCTAGTCTCTTTATTAATTATAGGTGTGTCTTGGACGTGACATGCAATAAACCATGTCATATACCATTCCCTTTTAAAAGCCTGATTTTCGACCTTGGCGGATTGCTTGATGGCGAAACAGATATGCTCGTGCGTGTTTAGTGCAATCGAGGAATAGGCTAAATGGATCAATAGTATGATCAATATTATTCGGACTAACCATTAGCCTATGAGTTCCTGGTAATTTCCGACAGGGCTGTTATTTTGCTAAATATATGCTGTAAAATTTTGTTAAAAGGACCTGCAACAGCTGAGAATAAGCTATTGATGGCTTCAGTCTCACCTTAGAAAACACCAAATTAGCCTGCTTGTTCAACGAATTTTATTTGATTATGCTATGAAAGTGTCAAACATCAATTCCATGAGGCTGTTCTCATGGAGTTCTCGAAGTTCATTAGGCTACCTGCGTAGTAATATTGATTAACAAATACCGTTATTTTGCCTTAATGATGACGCTAAATATAATAAAGCTGTCAGGTTGGCAACCCATATGTTCATGCATATTTCCCCTTGTTTTATAATGTCCTGCTTATGGAAATGTGACCAACCTGTTTTACTCGTAGTGTAATGCTTTAAAACAATCCACTTTCCCAGGAAGACTGTGAAACATGTGACTTACAGCAGGGGAAACAGAACATGCAGCACACATGCAGAGAATGGCATTAAAATTAATTGTGTAATGTGCTGCAAATTTGTTTTTGTTTCTAATTAGACACTTAGTTCTCTTTAAAATCATTTTGTTCAGTTATGGAATAACATGTGAAATCAGCTGGATTTTAATGAGCTGAGAGTATGGAAACCTTGTCAGTGTAATTAAAAAAATATGACGAAGAATACTAAGGTTAAAATTCAGTGAAATTACGGGAGCATAAAGAGTGTGCGACTTTCTTTGTTTATTTATGTGTCTTCTCCAGTTTGTGTGCACCTAGCAAAAGTTTTTTGGGTGTGAGTCTCCAGATCGTATATTTTAGTTGGATAATGCCAACAACAACAGTGTAGGTAAAACCAAATGCTTTAGCTGTGGTAACAAGATACGACTTTCCTGTTTTGTTTTTTTATTTGTTTATTTATTTTGTCCATACAAGCAAAAATGTTAGATATAAGACGAGATAAGCAACTGGCGCTTTTCCACATTAGATTTTTTTTCAGTACAATGTGAAATAATAAGGAATGCGCAGTAGTGTTTTCAGTTAGCTTAGCAACTAAAGTTACATAACGTAGACTATGTTCAGAATGGCGCGAATCTGCCTGGCGCTAGCCGGATTTAAAGTTGGCTTTCGTTGCATAGTCAAAATCATAACTGTTTTTAAGCAGTAGTACTGGGTGCTGACAACCTAGGCAAACAAAATCTAATAAAGAAAAGGGAAGCTTGAGTTCATCGGTCTGGTAATGAAATGTTAATTAACTGTTTTGTGATAAATCCATCTCCAGTCATTCTGTGAAAGCCAGTTGTCTGTCTAACTTACAGCCTTGAAGTTACAATGCTCACGCGGCCTATTTTCTTGATATTTTGGTGGGGTTTTGTGGTATTTATCCTGCTAATTATCAAATGTTATATTGAGGCATTGTGTATTGTAGGTTATATTAAATAAAATTATATAAAAGTTCAAATGAAAAAACCCAGAATGGGTGTTTTTGCTTCATGCTTTTATGACTGTAGTTTATTCTCAAGACGTTGTTTGATATTTTGGTGGGGTTCTGTGGTATTTATCCTGCTAATTATCAAATGTTATATTGAAGCATTGTGTATTGTAGGTTATATTAAATCAAAGTTCAAATGAAAAAAGATGTGCACTGTGTTTCAGTTGTTCTTTTCTTTTAAGTTTACATATTTGTGGATAACATCATTGAGCAGACGATTAAATGAAAAGTGTCAATATTTGAAAAAGTGATTCTTGCCACTTATTATAAACTAATTCAGGCACTGGGGTAATTGTGTGTGTGTGTGTGTGCTATGGTTTTTAAATAATAAAGTTTGTTTGTTGTGACAGTATTGCAAAAGTGTAATATTTTCAAAACTAGGCCTATACTAACAATGGACCCCACAACACACATAATTTAATAGTTTAATAATTTAATAAGAGGCAGACTTGCCATAATGAAATGTGCTACAGCACGGTTAAAATAAAATGATTCAATTCAACAGTTTTGTTCTGAATTTTGTTTTTGTTTTGGTTCTTATGAATCTTTGTGTAATTTTATTCTTATTCTTGATACATATCAAATTTTATTTCTGCTTTGCTCATCTTAATGCACGGAACAGACCAAACACATGGTTAAGGCCCCCTTAGGGATCACCAGGATGGGTTCACCAGGAAGTTATTTATTTTTTCTGGAGTGTGTGTGTGTGTGTGGGCATGTTTAGCCTACTTCATGGGGACTAAATGAAAAGGCTGTCAAATGCTCCCTCGTGGGGACTCGGGAATGGTCCCCATGAGGGAAAAGTTAATTTTAGGGTTAGGGGTTGGGTTTAGAGCTAGGGTTACAATTATGGTTAGGGGTCAAAGGTTATGTTTAGGGTTAGGTTTAGGAAGTCCCAATAATTATAAAAATACAAGGGTTAGGTTTAGGGCTAGGGTTAGCTTTAGGATGTCCCCACAAAGATATGAATACAGGACTGTGTGTGTCTGTGACATTATGGCACCCTAAGACTCAATATTGTACAAATGTTGTTTTGGTGTGAAGTGACTATGTTTTTAAAAAGCATTTAATACACAAAAAGACACTGTCAATATTGTTTACAAGTTGTTGTGTTCGGTTCTAAGTTTTTGAGGCTTGAATGGTCGGACCGGGTTGTTAGCGGTGCGGGCAGCTCGGCCACCTGCACTGCGACTGTCCACTTATGGAAGTGGGGCAGGTGGTCCGGGTTGTCGGTCCGCCCACTCCAGCTCACGATCCAGAGGGAGCGTACTGCATCCCGGTAAGGGTGCAAAGGAGTGAACACCGGGCGTTATTGGATTCAGGGGCTATGCAGTCCATGATTCGGCAAAGTCTGGTTTGGCCAGAGGCATTGGTGGAGGCACCCTGGGTATCGATTAGGTGCGTGCATGGTGATGTACACAAATATCTGGTAGTGCCTGTAAAAATGTATTATCAACAGAAAATTTATATGGTCAAAGCTGCGGTTAGCTCCCGGCTTTCGCACCCCCTGATTTTGGGCATTGATTGGGCGGGGTTTCGTAAAGTGTCAGGGAAGCTGTGGGAGGTGCAATCCCTACCGGTAGGGCCCAGGGAGGTGTGTGCTGTTGACGGTGATGACGCAGGGTCAGCCGACACGGTCGAGGGGGGGGCGGAGCCTGGGGAGCCTCGAGGGGAGACTCCCCTGGTTCCGGTTTTTCACCCCACGGAGGATTTCCCACTCTAACAGTCACGGGATGACACCTTACGCTTTGCTTACGACCAAGTGATGCGTATTGATAGTCAGCAAGTGCGTCCGGACAGCTCTCACCCGTATTTCTCGGTTATTAGAGATAGGTTATATCGAGTGTGTCGGGACGCTCAAACAGGGGAAGAAAATACCCAGTTGTTGGTACCTAAAAGCCGCCGGGAAATGGTTTTCCAAGCGGCTCATTATAACCCCATAGCGGGGCACTTGGGATATGACAAAACACTAAACCGTATAATGGCCCGATTTTATTGGCCGGGCATCTGGGCCGACGTACGTCGGTGGTGTGCGTCTTGCCCGGAAAGTCAATTAGTGAATTCCCCGGCCACCCCAAAAGCGCCGTTGCAGCCACTTCCATTAATAGAGGTCCCATTTGATAGAGTGGCTATGGACCTCATCGGGCCATTTGAACGGAGCACTCAGGGATACCGAATCGTACTAGTTCTGGTGGATTATGCGACCCGGTATCCCGAAGCAGTTCCACTGCGCAATATCTCCGCTAAGAGTGTTGCGCAGGCACTGTTTCAAATCATCTCCCGTGTCGGAATCCCGAAAGAGATTCTGACGGACCAGGGCACATCATTTATGTCATGGACACTAAACGAACTGTATGCATTATTGGGCATTCAGTCGATTAAAACCAGCGTGTACCACCCCCAAACGGATGGGCTCGTTGAGTGGTTTAATAGAAACATGAAACTTGAAACATGCGATGATTCAGAAGTTCGTTCACGAAGATAGTCAAAATTGGGAGGCCTCCACAGGATTTTCTCCCTTTAAGTTAATATTCGGTAGAAAACCCAGGGGAGTTTTGGACCTAGTTAAAGAAAACTGGGAGGAAGGTCCATGCTCCAGTAAAAATGAGATACAGTACGTCATGGACCTGCGAGCAAAACTCCATACACTGGGTAGGGTATCATGGGAGAACTTGCTCAAGGCCCAGGAACGGCAGCAAACGCACTATAATAAAGGGACAAAACTCAGACAATTCTCACCGGGAGATAAAGTACTGGTATTACTTCCAACCTCCAGCACAAAATTGCTCGCGAAGTGGCAAGGGCCCTTTGTGGTCACACGGCAAATAGGGGAGGTAGACTACGAGGTAGTGTGTTCGGATTGGGAAGGAGCAAAACAAATCTACCATCTAAATCTGTTAAAAGCCTGGAAGGAGGTGGTGGCTGTCTCGCTGGTGACGGTAGATAAGGAGAAAGATGAACTGGGGCCGGAGGTACCAAATTCACCCAATCAGACCCCGCCCCTTTCTGAGAGCCATCTCTCGCCAAGCCAGCAGGCAGACCTTGCTCTATTGCAGAAGCAGTTTGCGGATGTGTTTTCTCCCCTACCCGGACGCACAAATCTCATGCACCACCATATCAAAACCCCCCCGGGAGTGACGGTACGTTCCCGTCCTTATCGGCTGCCGGAACACAAAAAGAAATTGGGTGTGGAGAGGGGAGGGACGGTGTGGAACAAGAGGAAGAGAGAAAGAAATTAAGTGGTGATCAGAGGTATGCAGAGGGGTAACAGTGAGATCAGAGCAGGGGCTGTTCCTCTGGAAGACTAGGTCTAGGAGGTTGCCAGCCTTGTGGGTGGGGGGGGATGGTTGGAGGGTGAGGTCAAAGGAGCGGAGAAGTGGTAGGAAGGCTGCAGACTGGGAGGCGTCTAGATAGATGTTGAAGTCTCCCAGGAGGATCAGCGGGATGCCGTCCTCTGGGAAAAAAACGATCAGGGTGGCAAGCTCATCGAGGAAGCACCCCAGGGGACCTGGAGGACGATAAACAACTATAATGTACAGGTTAATAGGGTGGTTGATAAACACAGAGTGGTATTCAAAGCTAGTAATAGATAGATCAGAGAGGGGGAAAACAGAGAATGACCATGAGGGGGAGAGTAGCAAACCAGTACCACCTCCACGACCAGACGGCCAGGGGGTGTGAGAGAAGGAGAAGGAGGAGGAGAGGGCAGCGGGAGTTGCCGTGTTGTCCGGCGTGATCCAGGTTTCAGTGAGGGCGAGAAACTGGAGGGACAGGAAGGAGGCATAGCCGGAGATGAAGTCTGCTTTCCGTGTGGCAGACTGGCAGTTCCAGAGCCCCCCTGCGACGGTGAAGTTCTCACAGGGAGTCAGCGAGGGGTAGCGGAGGTTGGAAGGGTATCACGGGGAAACGTGATTGAAAAATGGTTTCATTGTTTCTGATTGCTATGACAGTGAGCCGGGGCTTGAAAAGGGAGAGACGGGCAGACAAACGGGGCTGGTTGTGAATGGAGAAGGAAAAGCTCCGGGGAAGCCGAAGGAGAAAGAACAAAACCAGTATATTTTACATTTAGATTTTTAATAAATTAGCACAAATGTCTAAAAACCTGTTTTCACTTTGTCATGAGGTCATTGCTTGTGGAAGACACAGAAGTGGAAGTAATGTTACTAGCATACACATTAGCTAGCGAATCTGATTGTAGTAGTCAGCTCCAAGTTTTCCTGTTAGTGAGAGATTGTGACAAGTAGCTTCACAAGTGACTGGCATGATCTCCCTGGACTCCAAGCCAGCTTCCGAGAGGGGTGTTCGCTGTGCTTGTAACTTACAATGTAACTTACTTTTCTTTTGTTTTTGACGGTAAGAAGTTGTCATCCACAAAAAACTTGGTGTCAAGTTTCTGCGTCCATATTAGACGGGTCCACATGGGCCCAAAAACCCAAGTTAAGACCCCAGACCTGAGTGGGTTCGGGTCCACAGCTCTGACTCATCTCTGGGGTATACAGGTGCAGCTAAAAAAATTTGAATATCGTGAAAAAGTTCAATATTTTTTGTCACTCATTTCAGAAAGTGAAACTCATATATTATATAGATTCATTACACATAGAGTGAAATATTTCAAGCCTTTATTTCTTGTAATTTTGATGATTATGGCTTACAGCTAATGAAAACCCAAATTCAGTGTCTCAGAAAATTAGAATATTGTGAAAAAGTTCAATATTGGAAACTCATGGTGTCACACTCTAATCAGCTAATTAACTCAAAACACCTGCAAAGGTTTCCTGAGCCTTTAAATGGTCTCTCAGTCTGGTTCAGTAGGCTACACAATCATGGGGAAGACTGCTGACTTGACAGATGTCCAGAAGACAGTCATTGACACCTTCCACAAGGAGGGTAAGCCACAAAAGGTAATTGCTAAAGAAGCTGGTTGTTCACAGAGTGCTGTATCCAAGCATATTCATAAAAAGTTGAGTGGAAGGAAAAAGTGTGGTAGGAAAAGGTGCACAAGCAACAGGGATAACCGCAGCCTTGAGAGGATTGTCAAGCAAAATGGAATGTCAATGACTCACTGGAGTCAGTGCATCAAGAGCCACCACGCACAGACAAATCCAGGACATGGGCTACAAATGTCGCATTCCTCGTGTCAAGCCACTCCTGAACCAGAGACAACGTCAGAAGCGTCTTACCTGGGCTAAGGAGAAAAAGAACTGGACTGTTGCTCAGTGCTCAGTCCAAAGTCCTCTTTTCAAATGAAAGTACATTTTGCATTTCATTTGGAAATCAAGGTCCCAGAGTCTGGAGGAAGAGTGAAGAGGCACAGAATCCACATTGCTTGAAGTCCAGTGTGACGTTTCCACAGTCAGTGATGATTTGGGGTGCCATGTCATCTGCTGGTGTTGGTCCACTGTGTTTTCTGAAGTCCACAGTCAACGCAGCCATCTACCAAGAAATTTTAGAGCACTTCATGCTTCCTTCTGCTGACAAGCTTTATGGAGATGCTGATTTAATTTTCCAGCAGGACTTGGCACCTGCCCACACTGCCAAAAGTACCAAAAGCTGGTTCAATGACCATGGTATTACTGTGCTTGATTGGCCAGCAAACTCGCCTGACCTGGGCTTCCATTACACCTCAGCAGTGCCACAGGCTGATCGCCTCCATGCCACGCCGCATTGATGCAGTAATTCATGCAAAAGGAGCCCCAACCAAGTATTGAGTGCATAGAAATGAACATACTTTTCAGAAGGCTGACATTTCTGTTTAAAATATCCTTTTTTATTGATCTTATGTAATATTAAAATTTTCTGAGACACTGAATTTGGGTTTTCATTAGCTGTAAGCCATAATCATCAAAATTACAAGAAATAAAGGCTTGAAATATTTCACTATGTGTAATGAATCTATATAATATATGAGTTTCACTTTCTGACATGAGTGACAAAAAATATTGAACTTTTTCACGATATTCAAATTTTTTGAGCTGCACCTGTAGGTCTGAACTGATATAATAGCCATGGGTCTCAGTTAACTTATTTGCAACTGAAACTGGCCTACCCGAGAGGACCCAACCTGTTTTTGTACACCCCTTTGCGCAGAGGCTTAATTTTACCCGTTTTTGTCTGTTTTGTACCATTCTGTTTAAAGCTTTATAACTCCACATACAATGGGGGAAATAAGTATTGGACACGTCAACAATTTTCTTATCAAACATATTTTCAATGTAGCTATTCACATGAGATTTTGACCAGACATTGGTATTAACTCAATAAAACTACACAGCTAAAGAAATTGTAACGTTCCAATTCTTTAAAAAAGTTATGTGCAATAAAGTGAAATGACACAGGAAAAAAGTATTGAACACGCTAAATTAAATGTGGTAGAAAAGCCATATTTTTATCTTTGGTTGCATATCCTTTGCATGCCATGACTTTATGATGTCTGTGACCCAACAACATCAAAAGGCTCTTGATATCTTATTTGCTGGTACTCTTACAAGCGATACTATAACAGCTCTGCATTTGAATGGATCTCTATGGGAATTGGGGGGTGATACAAGATTTAGCTGTAAATTACACTGGAACAGTATAGAACACATGGTTGGCTAAGTGGCTCTAAGTCATCAAGGGTCTGATGTATTAAACAAGCCTTTAACCATCACTCTGCTGCCAGAAATACAGTAGATATGGATGGATAACTTGAAGGGTTTCTTCTCCTGACTTATTTTTCAAAAGAGTTCAATAGGAAAATCTGTCAGGAGAAACAACCCTTAAAGTGATCCTTCCATATCTACTGTATTTCTGGCAGCAGAGTGTAGTAGATATCAAACCAAACCATCACTCTGCGGCCAGATATGGAGTAGATGTGGATGGATCCCTTTAAGGGTTGTTTCTCCTGACTTTTTTCCCCATAGAGTTCTATAGGAAAATGAGTCAGGAGAAATAACCCTTGCAGTGATCCATCCACATCTACTCCATATCTGGCAACAGAGTGATGGTTTGGGGCTTGTTCGATAGCTCAGACCCTTGATGACTTACAGCCATTTAGCCAGCCATGTGTTCCATACTGTACCAGTGTAATTTACAGCTGAATCTACTCTCACCCCCCAATTCCCATAGAGATCAGTTCAAATACAGAGAGGTTATAGTATCGCTTGTAACAGTACCTGAAAATAAGATATTGAGAGTCTTTTGATGTTGATTGGTCACAGACTTCAGGAAGTAACAGCATGCAAAGGATATGCAACCAAATATTAAATATGATACTTTAAAAATATGTTAAAGCAAAATATTCAAATTTTCTGAGACACTGAATTTTGGGTTTCATTAGCTGTAAGCCATAATCATCAAAATTACAAGAAATAAAGGCTTGAAATATTTCACTCTGTGTAATGAATCTATATAATATATGAGTTTCACTTTCTGAAATGAGTGACAAAAAATATTGAACTTTTTCACGATATTCAAATTTTTTGAGCTGCACCTGTATATCATTACACAATTTCCAACTTTTGCAAAAGATTAGGGGAATGGTTATTGGTGTCCAAAAATCTACCCAAACCTTCCAAACCCATGAAAACCCATGGAAATATATGCAAAGTATATTAGCTAACCAAAGCTATCAAAGCTATCCAAACATGAACACAGCTTTAGTGTCCATTTGAAGCACATTATTATGTCTTATGAGGAGGCAATTAATGAGGGGAATGACCCTTAGATAATTCATTTCTTTGTCTCAGTTTAGTTTCCAGTGCCAAAATTGTCCAACACACGGTTCTCATCATAAAAGGTAATTTATTACCAACGAATCAGACTAACAATGTATAAGAATATGCACACAATTTACAGTGTCATATGAATTACTACAACTATTACTATTAAAACTACTATAATTATCTCCTATATAAACATATGCCAGCCCATGGATTACTGTATTGGACAACTTGCTGTCGTGTCATGCATTTATGTCCCTATATTAGCTATGCTGTTTTACCCAATGTAATGAATGGCTAGGCCACACATGAAGCTTCTACTATTGTGTAGTATAAATTCCCAGTAAAGTTACAGTCTAGCCGTAATATATCGACAGCTCACCACCATTGTCATTAGGTATACAAATCCAAGTCACCTCGGACAGGGACTTTTTTCCACAGACTCCCCATACTTTATCATTGAGCCTTATGCAGGCTTAGCTTAGAGCTAATACCTAATAGGTTGCTAGCTAACTAGGTATAAACTAAATTAAACCAGAATAAGAGAGACTACAGGTCCCTTTAATTCTGAATTCAGCGCCACTGTAAAACTCTGTGACATCATAAACAATAATAACACAACCTAGCTAGCCTTTCTGTGGCTAGCTAGCTATACTATTATAAATACAACACTGTAGAACACACACACACACACACCTTGAACACCGTGCCCCTCGAGTGCCAAGCCAATATGGCCGCCCAACATTCTAAATGCTCAAATTCAGTTTTTGACTGCAAACTTACAATTAAACATTTTTAAACACTTCTTATGGTTTCTAACTTCAGATATGAGTATACATATGTTTGTAAGACTTACACCTGCAAGAGGACACACACTAGGAATTACTTCAAATAATATTACTGGCCAGCTGATTCCCAACAAAGACTGTTGATGGTAAACTGTGACTTGAAAAATTAAAACCTGAGATCAAATATCAGTTTAAACATTTATTTTCAATTTAGAAAAGGGAAATAAATTACCATAAATAGATACATTCCATAGATAAAATGGAAAACAGATTCCCATAATTAAAAATAGATAAAATTTCATCCAGTAATACCATATGCTGTAAATAGATTTAAGTGAATAAATAAGTAGCAGGTACGCAGTGCCACTCCCCTCCGCCACTCCCTCTCCTCCGCCCTCCTCTCACACTCCCTCTCCTCATCTTCTCTCTCCTCAAAAGAAACTCCCTCCACCTCCTCCTCTGTAAATCCCAAAAACTCCTCAGGGCTTGACATTAACTTTTTGTTTTTTTGTGTCTCAGATTTTTTACTTGTCCGGAGGCTAAACTTACTTTTATAATTACTTTTTATAATTTTTAAAAATTTTTATAAAACCGACAGAGATTAGGACAATTCTTGTGATTTATTAGCTTATTAACAGCAATTATACGTACCTGTATACAAAATGAGGTCACAATGCCTGTACGTGTGCGTGCATTTGCACCGTACACAAGCCTTGTTGGACGCGTAGCAATTGGAAAGTTAGATTCTGTAGATTAAACCATGTAGAGTTGTAAATTGTGTGAAGGACTGCTCTTCTTTGGCTACATAATAAACAGTGTGCATTATTTTGGCCATTTTCCCCAACATATTTTCTTCCAACCTGAGGAATCAGGTCCCCTCTGTCTGATTCTGGCAGCAGCTTCAGTAAGCTGGTGTTGCTTGTCCCCTTGTCAAGTTTTGCATTGATTTAAAGATTTTATTGATAAAACACAAAGCCCTTCATGGTCTAGCCTCTTCATATATCTCCAAGCTTGTTAACCCTTACCAGCAGTCATGCAGCCTTAGTTGCAAGGGCAGAGCTCTACTGACTGTTCCAAAGTTTAGGTTGAAATCCAAAGGTGATGTGGCTTTTGCTGTCAGGGCCCCGAGAATCTGGAACGGCCTTCCAGACAAAATGGCAAAGTGCATCTCATCTTTTAAGTCCCAATTGAAAACTCACTTTTATGGACTTGCTTTTAACTGATTATTGTTTATATATTGAGCCTTTTATTACAGTTAATTGTATTTCACTACATTGTATTATATTTATTTATTTCATTAGGCCTTCATTTATTTTCATTTGTTTATCTTGTATTTCATCTCTATCATGTTGTTTTTTGTTCTTTTATTTTGTAGCCTACAGCACTTTATAACCCAGTGTTTCAAAAAGAGCTATATAAAATAAAGTTATTGTTGTTATTATTATTATTACTTGCATTGTTGGTCAACTTTGGAGCTTAACAGCAATATCTTTCAAATAAAGAAGCATTTAGCAAAGAATATGGCAAATATTTCATGATCATAAGGTTTTCTTTTTGTCTTTAGTCAATGCACGACGAAAGATTCTCCAACATTTGTGAAATAACTCCCGACTCGGAATCCAATCCCCCAACCTCATGATTTTGCTAACATTAAGTTAACTAATATAATGTGTGCTCTCTCGTTGAGAGACTTGACGCAATGATGTGACAAAGTCGGATTGATAATGATTGCCGACCTAACGTTAGCATCAACTGCCTGAATGTCAGCCAGGACAATTAACGTTAGGTAGCTAACTTAGACTTCACACATACGTTTGTTATCTTCTTAAATTCACTGATCTGTCTGCAATATCGGGCGAATCGCGGCAGCTTGTTCGTTTCACCTCGTAAACTGGACACAGCTGCCTTCTCAGGAGCAGCTTGGTTAGGTTTTGGAGGCTGCTTGTTTCAATTCACAATTTGGAATTATAATTAGGCTACTCTCGGCCCAAAAACCTTTCTCCCAATGAACCTAGTGATATTCACGTAATGCAGAGAATGACAGTTTTCAGTGCGACACTAGGACACTTTCTGATCAGACGGAATTACTAACGTTATTCGGTTTTTTTACTTGTCCGTTCGGATTATGCTTGTCCGACCACTTTTTTTTTGACAATCGGACAAGCGTTCATGTCGAACCCTGCTCCTCATCTTCCTTTCCACTATCGCTATCCCATAAACACAAATACGCTCTCTTCACCGTTCGCCATTCTGATATCGCCTAATTCGCCCCTCGCTACTTTTCATGTTACATAGTCATTGTATAAACCAATAAGATCGTCCGTCTATTACAGCTGACTAATATGTGCCCAATAACAACATGTATTTGTTGTATTTAACCTATTTAATTGGCTAAAAAGAAAGAGTATATAAAATACGAGTTCAGGGCGCCAAAGCACTCTGGAACGATTGTCATTAGGGTGCCTTTAGGCGCCTCTAGCACTGAATGAGTTTAAAATGTGTAATACACTTTGCAAATTAAAAAAAACTTTTTTATAAATATGGTGGTAAACAAATTCAAATCGCAGGTATAAACTATCTGTTAGTGTATTGTGTTTGGAACTTTTGAATATGCTTATTTTTTCTTCTCCTTTTTTCATCTTTCTTATATTTTTTATTTTATTTTCCTTCTTTTGTTAAAGCGTAACAAAGCACTAAAACTACTTATTTTAGATGAGAACTGATACATTTGGTTTTTTCTAAGTGTTACTGATTGATCCTGGTCCAAATCTTGACATTTTACTGCAGTCAGCGCAAAACGAACCTGGTCTCACAGCCCATTCGTATCTATTCTATGAAATTCCAGTACCGTAAAATTTTTACTTATATTACGAATCTGAGATTCAACACCACATGACTACGATTTTCTCAGATGAATTTCGAGACAAAATGGAAATCCACCATTTTTATTTCACGGTGAAATAAAGCCAACCCAGCTAGCCAAATATATGCGGCCCGATTCCGCCATGCCGCATTTGTTTAATCGGCCCGAGTCCGGCTGCCGTAATCCAGCCGACACTGCCAGCACACAGCCAGATTCGGCCCAGATGCCAACCGGAATAACCGCCATCTGGCCGGACATGGGCCAACACTGGCGCAGATGTGATCCGTTTTCATTTAGCCTGTTCCCACCACCTCCCCCTATATATATATATATATATATAGTTTTATATGTTATATGATGCTTCATGATGATGTTTACAGGTTATACCATTTTCTATTTCAAATTCACACAAAGTAGCTAGGCTAGACATTTTCAAATTAATCAGAATTTTATTGCAGCCTACAAATGATCACTTCACATTATATATCAAAGAACAGGATAAATTACAAAAATGAAACCTATATACTAAGATAAATAACAAAAGTCAATAATAAAAACTTCGTTTAGTTTCTCCCTCAACACTTCTCTACACCTCTCCAGAAAACACAACGTCGTGACAATTTACCCAGCTAGGCAAATATATGCGGCACGATCGGAATGTCAGAAAAGTCAGAATGAATGAATGCCAACACACATCAGCGCGGAATCAGCCCGAATGCAATAGGATCCTGTAGCCGGAACACAGCTAGAATGTCAGGGTCTGGTGCAGTTGTGTGATGTTTTCATCACATGCCACCGCCCCCCGCCCCAACACACATCCAGGTGTAGGTACTGTTTTCATTTATGCTCCGCCACCATATTTTCGTAGCCATTTGTGATGCTAAATTATATTTACCAACTTTTTAGCTATACTTTACATTTTAAATAGACAGAAATTATACACAATTACACATTTGATATTAATACAAATTTTATTTTCTATAAATTATTTAGAAATTAACAGAAATATGGAACATAACGATTACTGAGATGTAACACTGGGATGTAAAACAGATGTAAAACTGAGATGTAAAGCTGAGATGCAACACTGAGATGCAACACTGAGATGTAGAATTTATATGTAATACTGGGATGTAACACAGAGATGTAACACTGGGATGTAACACTTATATGTAATACGGAATATAACAAATAACGAAACATCGTTAAATAGCCTACCTACAGAATAACAGCCAATATGAAAAAAAACAAGCAGAAAAACCATCCGTAGGCTAAAACACACACACACACACACACACACACTAGCACTGAACCCTCGCCCTTCTCGCCCGTCTCCCACCCTCTCTGTCCGCCGCCAATTGGAGCCACCTTTTTACAAAGCTCTCGATTTCTCCATCCGTTGCCGCCGCGGAAAGGTGGTTCTTTCTCACTGCAGCTATTAGAGAGAGAGCGAGATTAGCCTACATGGTTGGTTCCAGGGTCAGACAAAAATAAACAGCAAGAGCAAGGCAGTAGGCTAGTGTGCACGTTCAACCCAATTTGGGCTCAGGTGCAGGCCAAAATGAACAACTAAAAGTACAAAAATAAAGAATAGCACATTGAAGCTCCCAAAATAGCCTAATTTAATTGACGCGCAAGAAGTAACCAAACCATGCAATGGTGATTTTGATTCAATCACAAACCAGCCCAACAAATAAGGTCAGGGTCCATGATCCATCCATCCATCCACTACATTTTATTTAGCTTTCTATGCCTAAAGGTAGCCTAATATCAACAGTTTGCACCTCAAACACTGAATGCAATCCAGAACTTTGTGGAAAATAGAAAGTGGTTATAGCTAACAGATCAAATATTTGTGCAAATATGATTGTTCAACATTAGCCTCATAAAAGTTCATATTTTTTAACGTGCAAATGTGCAAGGTAGCCTACTGATTTCACGATAGAACACTCTAATTATGTATTTAGTTAGCAAGATGTTTTTACATTTAACTTTAAAGATATGTCATTTTTATAATTCATTAAAAAACACTTACCAACGACAATTCCCTTTACTGCCAGTCTCTCGAATGCCTGCTTTCCATTCGCACCTCTCCAGTTCATTTTCTTTGCTACTGTATTGGTTATTAATTTCGATAGGATCCTCCACACCGTCTGCTTTGTGGTCATTCCTCCTGCTAACCCCAACAATGTTATCTGAAATACAAACGTTAAAGTTTTCAGCTAAAGTTCTGCAATGTCAGAATGTAGGCTATAGGCTACATCTGCTTTAATTGTATTCATAACACATTTGATTGTGAGCCACTGTCTTATCAATACAATGTAGGCTACAGCTATATGCTCCAGCGCCCGACATGTTTGCAAACTTTGAAAAGCCATATTGCCTAGCAGCTAACGTGTCACCATGAGCTAGATTAATTTATACATTAAATTAACAATATAGGCCTACATCATTTATGAGAATGGGATGGGATACATTTAACATTTAACTCCGATATATTTAGAAAGCTAGGACCTCGTTCCTGGGGTAATGTTGCGTATGCTGGGTTTCCTTCCAACCACAATAGCTGTTTAAGCTGTTAATTTATTAATTAGACACTTTTCAAGTTTAGAGGGATTAAATATTGTGCTTCACAGGGTTTATCACAAAAATAAATCTTACGCGTGCGCGAAATCTATTGAATTTAGCATCAAATCTCTGTGTACAAACGTTTCATAAATGAGGCCCCAGGTGACCCCAATTATGAGCCGGTTGATTCACCTCAGTCTTTAATTTGACAAGTTAAAAAGTTTTTTTACTTCACTTATGTAAATGTAAATTTTTGCAATATATCACAATTTGTATATGTTGCCATTTTAATGGTAGGGGTAGAAACGGCACCATTGTAACAATTTTCACTTCTCAATTACTCAAAGGTAATGCGATCAAAAGCTGTGAAACTTCACTACGAAGAGCGTATCCTACACTTGTCTGCTACAAAAGGTCACATTAACTTTTAGGTGATCACAAACTGTTCGTGTACAATTAAAACACACGCAAACGTCGTCCGATGTTACAAATTGTGAAGTATAGCCTATAGGCTACGTGAGTGACAGTTGTAAGAAGTGCGGTAGCCTACAATTGGTTCAAAAGAGCATAACTGGATGGAGTTCTGATTTCCTCGTTTAAAATAGGCTATAGGCCACACTTATTTTGTCTGCGTAGTCAATGGGGATGAGTAAACAAAGCTTCTTTTTTTCTTTCAGGAGTGACCAATAGTAATGTTTGAATACTTCTGTCATTTTTTTTCAGCATCAATTAACCCTCCATGTTCATGTAAATTGTCAAAAGAATCTTTCGCTCCCACCACCTCTCGCTATCTTTTCTCTAGACCCAATTACAAACCCCAATTCCAAAAGAGTTTGGACAGTATGTAAAATGCACATAAAAGCATAAAGCAGTTAATTGTGAATTCTCTTTTTTTAATATATATATATATATATAGTGCCCTCCACTATTATTGGCACCCTGGGTAAAGATGAGTAAAAAGGGTTATAAAAAATTAAGCGTTTGGTGAATTAGCTTAATCTCACAATGAGAAAACCTTTAATTGAAGTGAATTTATTATGGGGGAAAAAAATCCCTCATCAAGAAATAATTATTTTTAATAAAACCATGTGGCACCCCTGCATTTATATATAGAATAAAGTAATCATTTTTAATATTTGGTTGCACATGCATGCCATGACTTCCTGATGTCTGTGACCCAACAACATCAAAAGGCTCTTGATATATTATTTTATGGTACTCTTACAAGTGATACTATAACGTCTCTGCATTTGAATCGATCTCTACGGGAATTGGGCGGTGGGACTAGATTTAGCTGTAAATTATGCTGGAACAGTATGGAATACATGGTTGGTAAAATGGCTGTAAGTCATCAAGGGTCTGATGTATCAAATGAGCCTCAAACCATCACTCTGCTGCCAGATATGCAGTAAATATGGATGTATCACTTTAAGGGTTGTTTCTCCTGACACATTTTCCAATTGAACTCTATGGAAGAATAAGTCAGGAGAAGAAACACTTAAAGTGGACTGAATGTTTTTTTTCTATATTCAGGCCGCTACTCGTTCAAAACACCCAAGAGAGGGGTTGTCACATTTTAAAATAATTAATAAAATTGGTCATTTGAAATTACGTGCAACAAATAAACAACAAACACGTTTTATAAAAAAACAATTAAAATTACTACAACATCCGGGCTACTCACTTGCTTACCACCACTGCTGAAGATAACCAAAACTTCAGCGCCAAGCCCATCTCTAACCTCCTTCATTGCATGGTAAAAAACTGATACTTAATGCAGTGTGAAAGAACATACAAGCAAAACACTGCTATATACACATTTGACAAATCAGATTGTTACCAGTTTTTTCTTCTTTTATAAGCTGGTATGTTCTCTTCTGCCTCTGTCTGTATATCGGATTGAATTTCTGCCCGTCTTAGTTTCAACCTGGCTTCATTGAATGTGTCTGTAAGAAACACCATGTCAAATTATTGGAAAGACACTTTTGTTACAAAAATGGTGAAAAATTTGTTTGAAAGACAGAAGTGAAAATAATTATTCAGTAAATTTGGGTGCTTACATTGCCGAATCTACACTGGCAATGTAAGCACCATGTCAGTGTATTACAATTTGGTAAAATATGACAGAAAATTAGACAATTAACAAACTGGTTGTCATTCACCCAACATTTAAAAACTTTTCAGCTTTATTGGACAGCACAGTGTAGACAGACAGGAAGAATGGGAGCTACAGAGAGAAAGAGACATAGATAAAGTTCACGTGGCCGGATTCAAACTGCCAATGTCGCAAATAAAGAAGTTGTCAGACATTTTTTAAATGATTCGTATTTTTGTGTCCACAGCTTGAGATTTGTTGTTTCCAATTTGTGGTTTGATAATTGTAAAACAGGATTCGTATAGTTTTGTGATGTGTAAAACGTGTGAATTGTGTTTTGTGATGCACAAAACATGCGTGAGTTGTGAAATGCATGCAAATAATATTGGCACTAAATTTGCTCCTTAGACGCTGCTCTTACTGGCTACGCCACTGAGACACCCCACTCACCGGCCATTTTTTTGCTCAAAATTAGTCAGAGAAATCATCAGAATCTACCTCAGCCCTTCTACAATACCTCTTGTGGTAAAGGACCCTGACGTCAAATGATATCCAGGTATTCTGGGGATCATCCTGTTTTTGTACAGCTCTCTGAATTCGTTCAGTTGTTTTATAAGGAGGCCATTGGCACGTTCCATCTTCTTCCCATGAGGCTGGAATAACTGCTATCTCCTTTGTATTCAGAAATTCCACTATATGGTACATTCTTCAAGGAAAACCGACAAAGACAACAAGGGAAGGTTGTAAGACCCATGTGTTTTATTCATTAAATTAATAACATTTCCACAATTAAATAAAATATATACAGTGCATTTCATAGTGTTTTGTTGCATTTTATTGCACTTAAAATTGGTGTAATGAATGTATAATATATTAAACGTCACACCTAGATACGTTTTTAATAAGTGAAATGCAGTGGGGGACGGAAAGTATTCCGGCAGTGACACAATTTTTGTTGTTGTGGCTCTGTACTCCAGAACACTGGATTTGAAATTGGATCAGAGTGATAGTTTGAGGCTCATTTGATACCTCAGACCCTTGATGACTTGGAGCCATTTAGCCAACCACGTGTTCGATACTGTTTCAGTGTAATTTACAGCACCCCCCCATATGAAGAGTCTTTTGACATTGTTGGGTCACATCAGGAAGTTATGGCATGCAAAGGATATGCAATAAAATGACTATTTAAGGGGGGGCTGCTGCTGCTGTCAGGTTTGGAGTTTGGACTGTTGCACCTTGTCGAACAGATAAAAAGGGCTACAATTGCTACTTTTAGTTACTGTTCCATTTCAAATCCAATGTTCTGGAGTACAGAGCCAAAACAAAAATTGTGTCACTGCCCGAATACTTTTTTTTGTCCCCGCTGTATATGTAAAAATAATACATTTTACTTATATAACACCTTTCTCAAACCCAAGGTTGCTTAACTGAGAAAACATGAATAAATGATTGAGGTCCAAGCACCATGAGCAACGATTATCAAACCCAGAGACTATGATGGCAACTTTGGATGTCCCAGCTAAATGCTATTTGAGATCAAAGGTGAGGGAGAAAAAAAAATCCCCAACAAAGCTTGAACCCCTAAAAAAACAGCACATTGTATTAGAAACGGCATACATTAATAATAGAATTATTCACAAAATAAATGTAATTGTACTTCATCGCACCAAAATGATATTTTGGGAGATGTTTAACAGTTATTGTGAACTTACTAATTTTGAGTTTTCAATCAGAATGAATAAGGGGTAGTCCTACATATTTGTCATTTACTGGCAACATGACATATTTGCACACATCTTCATTTGCTTGGGCATAGTTTAAATTTTGGTTGATATCAGACAGCAGAAATATTCCCAAAAGAGAGGAGTTGAGAGGGTAGTCAAAATATTTTTCCTGTTTTTGAAAGTTGTTGAACACAAAATACATCTCATCTTCAACCAAAACAATGTTTTTTACAAGTACAATGCTGTTGTTAATTCTAACACAGTTGTCTCCATTTGTAATTTTGACACAGAACCCACGTATTAATGCTTCCTCATACTGAACTGTGACATTTGTCAGACCTATTGGTATGGGGCCACAAGTGTGCTCTCTCTTTAAATTATACTGACGGGAGTGTATTTCTACCTTTTTAGGTATTACACTTTCCATCTCTGAGATGCGACAGACGATTTGAGCCACTGGAAAATTTGGTTGCCTAACCAGCTTTTTGAGTTGGCCAAGGTAATTTTCAAAAGGGAACCCGGAAATGCAGTCAAGGTATCCATGTTCTTTGACGTCATCATGAAGGTGTATAAGGCCATGTACATTGTACACCACATGCTCTGGTCCATAAATTTCATTTAAATGTTTGACAAAGGAAACCAGCAAAGTTTTGGCAAAATCATTCAGGGGGAGACACAATGAAGGACTTGCCAAAATGAAAATTGCAACTGAAGGTAACATGAAATTGTTGTACAATGGAGAACACAAGACACTCCGGAGTACGACTGGCCCCATATACAACAGAAACTGGCGCCATTCTGTTGCCTTCCACCTAAGCCTGTCTACTAGCCCCCTTGGTTTACGTGCAAACTCCGATGAAATGAAGGTTCTCAAACGAAGTAAGTTGTCAGATATTTTTGAAACTTCTTTGAAGGGTAGTCTGCACTTTAGAGGGCCACTTGTCCACAAATCAACTAGCCGCTGCGTAACTCCCAAGCACACCAAGTACATGTAATCGAGAGGAAATTTTGATACCATGCCAAGATTTAAATTTTCAAGTGGGGAAATTTTCAAGTGATGTTCCTCATAGACAATTGCCTTAAAATTGTCATCTGTCCTAAGTGGTGCATTTGTTTCAGGGAACGTCATTCGACGTTTGATGTAAAGGCCAGATTGGATGCATTTATCACAACCAGAGTACCCTGTGTGAGATTTGATGCCTTTTATAAATGCTAAAAGAGCATCACAGATGACGGAGCTTACAGTGATAAAAATTGTTTTACCTTGGTGGACAATTCCAGACTGCAATTTCAGTATTTCTCCCACAAGATCTTTTAGATACTCATTCAAAGAGTTTGGCTTAGTTGGTCCACTGTAAAGGGCAATTAGAACCATTTTTTAAATTTTAAGACCATGGAACAATGCTAGAATTGGCCAAAACTGAGTGTTGGAACTTTTGAAAAGGGAGAGCCCATCAAAATTCAACTGTAGCTTAAATGTGTGTCCTCCTTTCACCTTTTCCCAGATTTTGGAAAGGGTACTGCTCAGTGTGGCAAGTATCCCAAAGTAGTAGTAGGAACCCCCTGCTACTTTAGCCACCTGAAACTGCCGTTTGGTTTTTAGCAGGGTCCTAGAATCCTTGGGTAGGCTTGGGTGATGTGTCCTGAGTATCAGGAGAAGGGCAGACAGAGCAACTAGAGTGATGCCAAACTGAACTGCCCAGTCTGCTAAAGAAGACCATAAATCAGACTTCTCTCCATATCACCATCACCAACGTCGACACCATCCGGGCCATCATAACTGCAACTGCCATCATCGGATGAATGCATTTCCAGGTCAACCTCTGAATCCTCCTCAATACTCTCAACAGCATCAAACATTGTGTGGGATTCATCTTCCACAGAGGAAGTAGCACACTGTTCAAAGGATGCTTCCTCAGAGGAAGTAACACACTGTTCAAAGGATGCTTCCACAGAGGAAGAGCCCCTCTTGCTCATGTTCTAATGTTTTAATTAGTTTGCTGATTCTGGCAGCTGACTTCCTCCTAAGGTTTGATGCAGAATTGTACTGGCTGTAGCTGACATCCATTTTGTGCTGAGAAACAAATAGGTAGCAATTTAGATGGTTATGCTTTAAACTAATAATCACTTTTAAATTTTCTTTATTCTTCCAACCAAATATTCCGAATTTTTTGCACAGCTGTACATATTGATCTTTCTTCTGTTGTCTCATATGTAATGTCAGATGTACTGTCAGATTTTTTAAATTCTCCCTTCTGAGTTGACAAGCAGTTGTAATGGTCTCACCACGCATCACATGCTTGTTAATAACAAATGTTTCCAATTACCTTGTTTAACTCACTCAGTGCCACGGAATTCTGGAACACTGTGCCCCTCGAGTGCCAAGCCAATATGGCAGCCCAACATTCTAAATGCTCAAATCCAGTTTTTGACTCTGCAAACTTACAATAAAACATTTTTAAACACTTCTTAAGGTTTCTAACTTCAGATATGAGTATAAATATTTTGTAAGACTTACACCTGCAAGAGGACACACACTAGAAATGACTTCAAATAATATTACTGGCCAACTGATTCACAACAAAGACTGTTGATGGTAAACTGTGACTTGAAAAATGAAAACCTGAGATCAAATATCAGTTTAAACATTTATTTTCAATTTAGAAAAGGGAAATAAATGACCATAAATAGATGCTCAAGACTTGCAAAATGCACTGTTATGGACTTGCTTTTACCTGATTCTTTTAATATATTGAGCCTTTTATTACAGTTAATTGTATTTTACTACATTGTATAATATTTATTTATTTCATTAGGCCTAAATTTATTTTCATTTGTTTATCTTGTATTTCATTTCTATCATGTTGTTTTTTGTTCTTTTATTTTGTAGCCTACAGCACTTTATAACCCAGTGTTTCAAAAAGAGCTATACAAAATAAAGTTATTGTTGTTTTTCATTATTATGACTTGCATTTTTGGTCAACTTTGGAGCTTAACAGACATATATTTCCAATAAAGAAGCATTTAGCAAAGAATACGCCAAATATTTCACTTCAGGTTTTCTTTTCGTCTTTAGTCAATGCACAACTAAATATGCTCCCACATTTGTGAAATAACGCCTGACTCAGAATCCAATTCCCCAACCTCATGATTTTGTAAACGTTAACTAATATAATGTGTGCTCTCTCGTTTAGACTTGACGCAATGATGTGACAAAGTCGGATTGATAATGATTGGCGACCTAACGTTAGCATTTACCTACGCAACTTTTGTCAACTGCCTGAATGTCAGCCAGGACAATTAACGTTAGCTAGCTAACTTAGACTTCATGAAGGGTTTACCGCCGTCCACTAGGGGGCAGTATCTCATTAGGTATGTTGTCCGGCTCAGTTAGGAGTCGGACATATTTTTGCTGTCAGTTTCAGACATGCATGTTACGGTGGTTGGATATTAAGCTGTTCACATAATTCCTGTAAGTCTGCTCATTTTATTATTATTATGTCAAGCTTGGTTAAGTTCTCTGTTATACATTCACATGTAGGAATTACCAGTTTTAGCTAATGTTTTTCTTGTTTGTATTGATGCAGGGCTTCTTCATCTTTGTCATTAAATACCTGATTTGACATTGAGGAGTGTGTTTCTTCACTTCACACATACGTTTCTTAACTTTTTAAGTTCACTTATGTGTCAGCAATATCGGGCGAATCGCGGCAGCTTGTTCGTTTCACCTGGTAAACTAATCTGGACACACTTGTTTTGGGCTTGGTTAGGTTTTGGAGGCTGCTCGTTTCAATTTACAATCAGTCAATGAGCTTCACAATTTGGAATTAAAATGAGGCTACTCGCACCGCAAAAACCTTTCTCCCAATCATTGAACCTTGTGATATTGACATAATGCAGAGAATTTGTTTTCAGTGCGACACTAAGACACTTTCTGATCAAACGGAATTACTAACGTTATTCGTTTTTTTTTTTTACTTGTCCGTTCGGGCAAGTTAAGTTGTATTATGCTTGTCCGACCACTTTTTGACAATCGGACAAGCGTTAATGTCGAGCACTGCTCCTCATCTTCCTCTCCACTATCGCTATCCCAGTTAAACACAAACACGCTCTCGTCACCGTTCGCCATTCTGATATCGCCTCTCGCTACTTTCTTGTGAAGTTGCCAGCTCGTATTTCTAACTGCATAAAAAGACGGCCAATTTTACATAGTCATTGTATAAACCAATAAGATTATCCATCTATCACTGCAGACTAACATTTGCCCAGTAACAACATGTATGTGTTGTATTCAACCAATTTAATTGGCTAAAAAGAAAGAGTATGTAAAATATGAGTTCAGGGCGCCTTGCACTCTGGAACGTTCGTTGTTTTTCACTGAAGTAGAGCCAGGGCCGGCCCGTCCTACAGGCGAAGCAGTTTCTTGCCTGGGGCGCCAGGTCTGCTTAGGGCGCCGCCGGTAGCCCTCACAAAAAAAAGAAAGAAAGAAAATCGCAAAAAAAAAAAAATCGCTGGTCGGCGCCCAGGCGCCCCCCTCCTTTTCTACGCAATGAACAAATAAACAAGAATAAATACACTTTGCACCCCTGTTTACAATGTTTCATCTGGCCTGGCTGCTGCTTTGCTTTAGTGGGGGATATGTCTGCACGACTGCCTTACAGCAAGAAGGTACCGAGTTCGAATCCCGGCCGAGGGCCTTTCTGTGTGGAGTTTGCATGTTCTCCCCGTGTCAGCGTGGGTTTCCTCCGGGTACTCCGGTTTCCTCCCACAGTCCAAAAACATGCAGGTTAGGCTAATTGGAAACTCTCAATTGCCCATAGGTATGAATGAGTGAGTGAATGGTGTGAGTGCTCTGTGATGGATTGGCGGCCTGTCCAGGGTGTATTCCTGCCTCTCGCCCAATGCATGCTGGGATAGGCTCCAGCACCCCCCGTGACCCTGAATAGGAATAAGCGGGTTGATGGATGATGATGATGTCTGCACGACAGGCAGCCCAACCAAGACGTGCAGTCGGATGAAAAACACGCATAGTGACACTGGTTGGAGCATAGCAGGCAGACTATCACAGATGATGACAGTCGCTCCACTGGCGAAGCTACCAGGGTGGCATAGGGTGGCAGCTGCCACCCTTGAAAAGAGGCTTGTCACCCCAGTGACACAGACCATATAATTCGTTTTATTATTATTATTGGATAAAAAAAATAAAAATCCGATTTCAGTGTAAAATCCCCTAATTTTCATGTTTGAAAAAGAAACTCACTGTTGTTCCACCCCTCCGTCTGAAGATTAATGGTTGCACCCAGGGATTCACGTTTTTTGATGGATTTGAATTTGCAGCACTGAGCTGTCTCTGGTGCGAATGGAGCCTGTTCAGGTAATGTTAAATGTGGTTTTAATTAATGTTATGTTTAGAATCCATTACCTAATGGATATGTTTAGTTAATTAATGGATATGTTTTGTTCATCAATCGTTATTTGCTGAGTTATGAAGCGAAGACGTTTTGCACCTGTTGTAATCGCAATTATATTAACGTTAGCTGCTGGTGAAGTTAGCTATGAACAGCATTGAGAGCCTCCATCGTTCGTTAGCCTGGCTCCAGCCACTGAATCACTTTAGAATTTCTCTTGTAACGAATTGCAAATTCAGTCTGAGTGTCAGGCTATCCATGATCAGCCATTGCTGTAGAAAAAAAACGAAGCAAATGACTATTATTATTAGCTATGACCCCGTTAGCCAACCGTTAGCAGTTAGCTAACTAACTAACTAACTAGCTAGCTAGCTATGCTATCGTTAGCTACACAGATAACGTTACCATTACAGCTTTTACTGTTTTGCTAACGTTAGAGTTATTTGTTATTATAGACTTTAATGAATGTTGAAAATGAGTTGGATGAGTTTGTGACGCGATTTGCTGCACAGCATAGCAATCGTCGCATTCAGCTTTTGTAGATTCTTTGTATTTTATTTTACTTTTTTCTTTTGGACAGTGACAAGAAATGTCACTGTGTTTAATGTAGAAAACTGAATTAGCCTACTACAACATGGGCTAGCCTTAAATGTGAATAACAGCAGATTTTGTTTACTTGTTTTGTTTTCCATCTTTGAATGAAAGAGAAATAAAATGTTTTCTTTTCCACAAACCTTTCTTTGTAATAATTTACTGGATAAGAGAGAAACCTGTACACATACACACTCTGGTGTGTGCACACACACAGTAGTTCTATATGTAGAACAGGCTATAAGGACTGATAAATATACATAAATGTAAGACATATTAAGCTGGCCACTTAACAAATTATGGCCACCCTAAAATATCTGCTTGCCACCCCTTTGCCACCCCATGTATAAATAATAAATCTCTAGAATCGCCACTGAGTCGCTCGCATTTTTCAACCTTTCAGTATACACATACAGGAAAAATAAAAAGAAAATAAAAAAACATGTTTGTATTTTTCTCTTGAATCCATGGTGATGTCTGAGTGATGTTTGTGGGTGGGGGGGGGGGCACCCAAATGCCAATCTCGCCTGGGGCACCAAAATGTGTAGGGCCGGCCCTGAGTAGAGCCCTTAAACATTGTTTCCTAACAGTTTATCACTAACCCAAGATCTATTTTTTCATTTAAAAATGTCTAAAATTCATGGTTATGAAAACTTATTTAGCTGATGTTTTGAGAGACTAAATACAAATTCAGCCCTCGTCTTCATCTGAAGGTTCTTGTTGAAATGACTCACAAATAAAATCTTTCAAGGATAAAGGCAGGGGTGTGGTAGGTAGATCGGTTTGTACACTGGTGCCCATTAAAGACCCCACACAATGAAAATGTACCTCTTAAGTGATTAAATGGTTAGCTGTAGTTTAATTACTTCAAGAAAATGATGTAGACCAAAACATTTAAATTAAGTTTGTTATTATGTTTGCGCTGCAAAATATTTTCCTAGCTTCTTCCTGTGAAGCGGCTGTGTGATGTTTTGATGACGCGTACCTGCACTGTCAGGCGTAGAACAAAGTTATCAAACAATGTCTTAGCAGAGGCTGTCTATCAACTACATATTATTCATTGCATAATAAAACAAAATTCATTAAACAAGCAGGTTAATTAGATTTTCAAGCTGAGAGGGAAGCCAAGTTTTGGTAGTTTATGCTCAGCTGTTATAACGAAATTAAACCGCATATATTTTGTAAAATAACAGCACTGATGTATATATGTATATATATATGTGTATATCAAAACACGTCATAATGGTTAGTCTGAATAATGTTGATCCATATAGCCTATTCCTTGCTCGCACGTTTTAACTACGCGCATGATCATGTCTGTTTCGCCAGCTGTAAATCGCTGTTTTCAGTGTCTTACTGTCCGCCATCATATTAGCAATCCACCAATGTGCAAATGCAGGTGGTTTTTTAAAGGGAATGGTATATGACATTTTGATTGGTTTATTGCATGTTACGCCCAAGACACACCTATAATTAATGAAGAGGCTAAGTTCAGCCCATTTGCACCTTGCGCTGTACTTAACGCTCAAATAACATGCTGTCTAACAAGCAAAAGTGGACTTGGACATGCCCTAAATGCACTTGTGCCATGCGTTTTAGACCAAGCACTAAGATCGTCAAGATAGAGCCCTGTGAGTGGAAACAGCAGACAATCTGAAATACACCCCCTTTATAACGCTCATACACCATCTGAAATGTAATGGGTAAAATCCAACAGGGTGGAGTTGTTACGCATTCCAGTTCATTTTGGTTTGATTGACAACTATTTTACCCAGTAGAGGACATTATAACGTTTGCAACGGTGTTGTGCAATGATAGATTAATATTAGATGCTTTAAGATTTTAGGAATCTAAAATTGTGGAGTACAGAGCCAAATCAGGAAAATAATTATGTGTATTTGTCCCAAACATTATGGAGGGCACTGTATCTTATCATATTTACCTTTAATGTCTTCATAAAATGATCACTGTTGTTAATGAATTAATATTATTGCATGAAGAAAACAGTTTTGAAATCGAATCTACTGTCACGATTTAGCCGTGAAAATGACCCATAAACACGGAGGAATGGTTGACGATAGCTAGGTCATCTTAGAATCTTTATCTCCAGAGAACCTAACTAACGTTAGCAGACAGCTTCGGTAAGCTGTTTTCGAACGTTAATTACGTCACCCGGATCTTTTTTGCAGCTCGGATCAAATTTGTTGTGACAGCGCCTCTGGCACTGAGTGAGTTAATATTTTATCTAAATAAATGACCAGTATGGACTTTGATTAAAAAAAAATTTTTTGCATCCGTTTCCTACCCTTTTCAGCAAGTACTGTGACCACCTAAATTTATAACCTCAGATTAATATCTCTTCTGAAGTGCTACACCCTTTTTTACAGTGCTGTGCCTCCAAAATGGAGCCTATTGTGTTGAGTCTAATTAGAATGGTTGTAGTTGGTTTAGTGAAATTATATATTTGAGAAATATTATTTATTGTGTACGGTGTCTTCACTTACTCTAGAAATTTAAGAGTGGTTAGGTTGGGCTAGCAGGGATGGGTTGGGGCTCTGGTGAGCGCGGTCAAGTTCTGAAAGAGACCGAGAGAGAACATCATGTTAGTGTCTTTGTCCCATCTTGACAGTATGCCAGACAGGCCTATATTGATTGTGTTTTTGCATTGAGGCTGTATGAGACCTTCACTTACTCGGGTAAAGGGTAAAAAAAGTGGCACGGATGTGTTGCGGCTCTCGTGAGCACAGACTAGTTCTGAAAGAGAGAAGCATTATTGTGAGAGCCATTGTGAACATGAAGATTGTTGTATTTGTGCCTTATCTGCATAATGAATAGTTGTCAGTAATTGAATCTTGAGCTAATCCTTATTATGTCATTTGGAATGTATAAATATTAGTTTGTAGTAATGGGTTGTTTAGTTAAGAGTAAATTATTATTAGAATGTTTTGATGCTCAATTATATTATTTAGTATTGATGTATCTTTCCGTAATATCCTATCTTTGCTCCATTAGTCTGTACTGCTATTGGAAAGGCCACAGGAAACCGTATACGTAATGGATCTTGGCAAGTTATTCTATTGAACAGGACGTGGAGCAACAGTTTTCTGACCGTTTCGTTTTTCTGAAGTTTTTTGCTTTTAATGCTTAATACCGACAAGTATAGGTATGATAAAGACTCCATGTGGAGACGTTATTGTTTGCATTGGTTTTTCGTGAAATAAACCGTCTGTTTTCATCTTTTACTTGGCTCGTTGATGCTATGTGGATGCTAAGTACCGGAGTTTTGATTTATTAAGCTACAGAAGGCACGTGTGGAACAGTGGAGGCTCGTCCATAGAGGATAGGGAGGATGGTCCTCCCCAATAATTTGAAGGAAAAAAAGAAAAAGAAAAGATTCAATTAAAAAAAATATTTAAATTTTAATCTCTTTCAAATCCATTTCAAAGCATTTAGCTTACAGTGCACAAAACCCTATTGCCAATGTTAAAGTCTCAACAGCGCCCCCTACCTGCATAAAAACAAAGAGTAGGGAGGATGAGGGAGGAAATATTTCTCCGTCCTCCCTACAGCTCCATAAACTTCCATTCAAATGCAACCTAACCCGGTGTTTTTATCCTCTCCTATATTTTCCATGTTAAAATTAACATGCTAGGGAGGACGTCCTCCCTAAGCCAAAAATGGTCAGAACAAAAGAATGACGTCCTGTTCATCCAATAGAAAATGAGAATAGGCGGGTCATTGTAGACAGAGCATGACGCTCGCTGTGCCAACAGAGGACTAAACACGCAGTAAAGCCATGGCGGTATTAAAAGAACAGGTAAAAAGAGTAAAACCCTACAGCTCTGGCTAGGAAACTCCGATTCACTCACTTTAAAAACTGGGGATGGTCAGGGATACGTGCTCTACGGAATGCTCATCTCAGATTTTAATTTCCGATCATGGTTATTTTGATGAGCAAAAGATCGCGAATCTAAAAATATATATACCATGTTCGGAAATGAAAATATGAGATGAGCATTCCGTAGAGCACGTATCCATGATCATCCCCAGTTTTTAAAGTGAGTGAATCGGAGTTTCCAAGCCAGAGCTGTAGGGTTTTACTGTTGAGAGTGCTTTATATTCCCTGGAGAGTCCCTACACAACAGGGTTGCATTATTTGTAGATTTCATACACAATTTGGCTGGTTGCATTGTAGATTGAAAAAATGGCTTTGTGTGGGTTGAATATGTATCATTATATTATAGAATATCATATTTTGTCTGGTTTTTATCAATTAGTGCAGCTTTTAACCACTTACTGCTGTTGGTCTGGAAACATACAAATTATCTGGCAACCATGGTACCTGGCCCTGGCTGGCTCACATCGAGTTGAGCTTGACATTGAGACATTGAGAGAGACAGTTGAATGTAATAGATAGCCTAGTGTAAAATAGTTGTTCAAATTTAGTATTTTTTTTCTCAAATTGAGAGTAGTAGGTGGTGGGTCACTCAGGTGGTGGAAATAGCTTTTCAAATTTAGTTTCTTTCAAATTGAGGATAGAAGGTCGTCATCCTTTTTTTTATTGCTAACGGCTAGCAAGCAAGTAAGCTGACATGGCAGCTAACGTTATGTTGAATGGGGAGAAGGATGTGGTGAAGTTTTTATTGCAAACTCCATTCAATACATTGCAATACCAGGAGAAGGTGCGCATTAAAGCGGATGGAAGACCGCTTCCAAAAATTAACTTCACAAAGAAAGATGGGAAAGTAGGAATATTCAATACTTCATGGTATGACCGGTACACTTGGCTAACTGGGAGTCTTTCTACCAATTGTTTGTATTGCTGGCCCTGTCTTCTCATGGGAAATTCGCCCCGGTGTACTGTCGAGGGATATGGGGACGTGAAGAATTTGGATTGGGCAACTAAACGTCATGATGCATGCAAGGACCACATCAGTGCTAATGTTCATTTCAAGTTGTTTGGGAGGACGCCTATAGATCAATTGCTCGACGAGGGTCTGCGTCTGCAAACTGCTGCACACAACGAGAAGGTGAGGAGAAACAGAGATGCTCTTAAACGTCTGATTGACACTACAGCATATCTGGGCATGCAAGAGCTAGCTTTCCGGGGCCATGATGAGCGGGAGAATTCTGCTAATAAGGGCAACTACAGAGAGATGGTCCAGGTACTGGCACGGTATGATGCCATACTAGCGGAGCATTTGGAAACTTCAGCTGTGTTCACCGGCATGTCGAAAACCATTCAGAATGATTTAATTTCTGCAACAGCCACCACAGTCAAAAATGAAATTAAACAAGAGGTAGATGCTGCTCCATTCTTCTCCTGGCAGATTGATGAGACTACAGATATAAGCTGTCACTCACAACTATCTGTCATTGTCCGATATGTTGATGACCAGGCTGCCATTCAGGAGCGTTTTTTAGGTTTTTTTGATGTGTCGAGTGGGAGGGATGCACAGTCATTGTTTGAGTTTGTAGAGAGGGAAATTACAGAATTCAACTTCACCGAAAAGCTCATTGCTCAAACATATGATCGTGCTGCAGTTATGGCTTCAGATCTTAACGGTTTACAAGCCAAAGTGCGAGAAGTGGCCCCTAGTGCAACATTTGTGCATTGCTATGCGCATCGCTTGAACCTCGTTCTAAGCCAGGGCTTGAAGTCTATCCCCAAAGCCAAGGTGTTTTTTGCCACGCTGGGTGGATTCACCTCTTTTTTTTCTAAATCTACCAAACGTGTGATGATGCTTGAGGATGCTGGTTGTGCAAAAATGCCAAGAAATGCTCCAACACGATGGAATTTCACCTCTAGCGTTGTAAATACAGTTGCCTCTAACTCCGACAAGTTAATTGACACATTCACACACATTGTTGAACATCCCAGCATGGATGATGACACCACGCGCATGGCAGATGGCCTGAAGGCAAAGTTGGAAGACTTTGATTTTATGTTTTTACTTTTTACTTTTGAGGCGGTGTTTGCACACACAGATGTACTTTTTGACATCTTGCAGCACAAATCCATGGATGTGTCTTTTTGTAAAAAGCGCATAGAGAACCTAATGCAAAAGATGGAGGAGCTCAAGTCAGAGGGGGCATTTGGTGCCATTTACTCTAAAGCGGTGGACATGACAGAGGATCCAGAAGTGATGCACCAAAGAAGGCGGAGACAGGGACAGCAGAATCAACGAGAGGTGTACAAGACACTGTATGACTCAATTCACAGCAGTCTTAGTTCTCAAATTGCACAGCGCTTTAGACATCTGGACAGGTTGCGTTTCATGGAGCTTTTGGATGTAGAGAAGTTTGAAACTTTCAACACAGATTTTCCAACTGATGCGTTAACCAACCTGTCAGAGACCTATGGCCACTTCTTTGACCAGGTCAAGCTGAAGGGAGAGCTGCAGCTTTTTTATAGTGATAAGGAGATCAATGCTAGTCGAAAACTGTGTGATGCAATGCAGTACATGAAAGCCAATGGGTTAGATGAAGCCATGGCTGAGGTGTACAGGCTCATGTGCCTGATAGCCACTGTTGGTGCCACATCTGCTGGAGCTGAGAGAAGCTTCTCCTGCCTGAAGAGGATTAAGAGCTATACCAGGAACACTATGGGACAAGAGCGATTGAGGAATCTGGCTATTCTTTCTATTGAGAGGAAGATCCTCATTGGTATGACAAGGTCATAGATCACTTTGCCACCCAGACAACCAGGAGAATGGACTTATTTTTCAAATAGATAGTTCAAGTTCAAATTCTTTATTGTCACTTCACAGTTATGCAAGTATAGGCCGGGTGTGAAAAACTTTTTGTGCAAAAACACCTGACATGGACAGCAGTAATGAGTTAAAAACTATATCAGTGAAATAAACTATGTGCAGTGAAATAAACTATGTGCAAAAAACCAATATGTAAAAAAAACCCAATATGTATACAAAGGGATTTGAAGGAGCGGTATATATATGTAAATCAATATGCTACAAGAAAAAAACAAAAAAATAACATTGTTATGCAATTTACAGTACGGTGCAAAATGCATAGAAAGATAGATTGTTTTTATTAGAGGTCACATACTAACTCAATCAAGTTCATTTTGTCTTCTTATTTCGAATAAATGTTTTAGTTTCTTTTGTTCAGACAATGAGATAATAGATTGTATTTACGCTTTGAGGAAGACTGCAGATGTCAGTCGAAACTGTCAGGTAAATACAATCTATTATTATCTCATTGTCTGAACAAAAGAAACTAAAACATTTATTCGAAATAAGAAGACAAAATGAACTTGATTGAGCTAATACGTGGAAGATTCGGACACAACGGTGTCAAAGCTTTTCGCCGATTAGAGAGACTCGAAAAAACACGGGCTCGCTACCGAAACCATCTACGTTTCAACCTCCGATGCAGAGATGAGGATATTACACCAGCTAGCCTCAACATCAAAAACCCGATCCCAACCAGAAACGCACAGAAAATCATTAACAAAGCAAGAAAGGACCTAGTGAAGGAGAGAATAAGAGGGACAGTGAACAAGATTGACAGAATCAACACACAAATAAATAAGGAAATGGATAGTTTCAAAGAGCACTTCCCGGTGGAGCAGGAGACACAAGCGAAAATACACACACACCTTAACCCCTTAGTTCTGATAGTCTAGATATTCGCGCCGGCGAGACCGTTTTACGCAACTGAGACACGCGTTGCTCCTGCAGCCAAACTATTAGTGGAAAACCCAAACGCGGTATTTTAACTTTATTGGTAGACGATTCGCGACGATTTCTGGCCAATGCGTAGTTTCTAAGTGTCACTATCTTTCCGTAGCAAGTCCATTTAACAAGCACTCCCCACCCAGCCTATACCTACCCATGCGTGACATAGTGGGCAATAGCGTCTATGTTGGAGTTCATAAATATATGTATTCATCATATAATATTAGAATACCGTCATAGCAACCAGATAAACCCACCTTATGCAAATACAGCGGTGCAAATCGCTGCTCAATCAATACCTACATAAACAAGTGGAATCATTCTCTAATCATACAATGCCATTCTACTATCAATATCTGCGATTAAATATGGAATTCATGTGCAATCCTACCATGGATTTAAGCGTAGATATGTCCCTTTCAAGATTCCGTGGTCATTTATTGTCTTGGACAATCCGTTTGAAAAATACACAGCGCATTTGAACACGATTACACACTCTAAACTAGCTCTGCGTAAAACTCACTTCCTGATTGCACTGATGTGACGCTTTCAATTTTATTCTGGTTTGATCGACGATCGTTTTATCCAATAGAAGGCACGATAAACTTCCCCAAAAGTAATTTACATGTGTAATTGAAAGCTTGGATTAACTATTTAAGGGCGAGCGTAACTGCAATACTTGTTATATCACGACAATTTTACGCAGGCATGCGCAGATGACGCATTTGGTTTGACGCATTTGGTGTGACGCATTTGGTGTTACGCAATAAAACTGCACGCACCTTTGAAGTGACTTTTTAGCAATTTTTCCCCGAAGTCGGTCAGAAGAGGACAGCAACAGAGATTCTTCTAATCCCTGTAGCATAGATTCTGTGGAAGAGGTGCCTATCAATATGGGGAAGATATCCTCCTCGACATGTAAGTATTACTGCTTGTAATATTTTGATTATATACATTCGTTTTTTCCACTGCGTGCTATATTTTCGTTATTTTTGTATTTGCATCGGTCGTAATAGACCACTGTTAGCCTGCTAATAATGCTGAACATATTTGAAAACACACTTTTTCAGACTCCACCTTGAATAACTACATGTATAAGGCAAATTATATAGTACGTTCTTTCCGTTTATTTTTTATTTTCTATTTGGTTTTGCTATCTCATAGCTTAGAATGTATAGCTGACTGTATTCTGTTGATGACTAGCGATAGCTTCTACGTTGTGAGAAAGTAGCGCTTTCGTGACTTAGAATGTATAGCTGACTGTATTCTGTTGAGTACTAGCGATAGCTCCTACGTTGTGAGAAAGTCGCGCTTTCGTGACTTAGAATGTATAGCTGACTGTATTCTGTTGAGTACTAGCGATAGCTCCTACGTTGTGAGAAAGTAGCGCTTTCGTGACTTAGAATGTATAGCTGACTGTATTCTGTTGAGTACTAGCGATAGCTCCTACGTTGTGAGAAAGTAGCGCTTTCGTGACTTAGAATGTATAGCTGACTGTATTCTGTTGAGTACTAGCGATAGCTTCTACGTTGTGAGAAAGTAGCGCTTTCGTGACTTAGAATGTATAGCTGACTGTATTCTGTTGAGTACTAGCGATAGCTCCTACGTTGTGAGAAAGTAACGCTTTCGTGACTTAGAATGTATAGCTGATTGTATTCTGTTGAGTACTAGCGATAGCTCCTACGTTGTGAGAAAGTAGCGCTTTCTTGACTTTGCTTTGTAGATTGTGTCTATGACCTTCAATATGCACTTATTGTACGTCGCTTTGGATAAACGCGTCTGCCAAATAACTAATGTAATGTAATGTATTGATACTATTGTGTTCGTGCCGTTCGCGTAGTGGCTCGCGGTGACCTGCTTTGTTAGAATTCATAGCATTCACAATGAAATTGAGTATTTTAGCGCTGTTCTGTTTGGTTGCTCAGTCGTACGTTATATTTTATGCCTCGATTTGCCGTGAAGCTAGAACATTGGTAGTGTTTTCCGATATTATTTTATTGTATTGTAATTTCTTTGTGCATAATGTACTCTATGGGGTATTAGTATCTCCATGGGTGATGCTTTTCACTTAGGGAATGGAAAATATGTATTCAAATTTACTGTGTCCAGATGTGTGCAAGATGAATGTAAAATAAATAAAATAAAAAAGCAACAGTTGTGAAACACACTACAGAGTAATGCCATCCTAGAGCACGCAACAAAAGATAACATAATGTAGCATACAGAAGAAAGTGTTTACTGAAGTACAAGAGTGAATGATTTCATATTTAGCTGTGTGTACCACAGTGTTATAATGCTCCTGCATTATGTAATTTGTTCCTATAACATGCTTGGCCCTCCACCTCTGCCACTCCAGCAGTGCCCTCTACTGTTCAGAGTGAAGCCACTGCAGGACCAGATCCTTGGAGCATTGCCAAGACCGTGCCATTAATGAGTGCATGTTGGCCATGAAGGCACCGCACAGGATGAAGCAGTATATGAAGGATAATGGTGAAAAAATGGCACACTTGGCATCAAACACTGAACTGAAACTGTGCAATATCAATGTTTTCATCCATTAAGTGATTGTAAGGGAAAATGTATATGCTTTATAAAGGACAAAAGGCTTTTTAATAATTTCTCGGAGAGGTTTTGGGTAGGTTATTGGACACCTAGATATCCACCCCCCTGTACTAATGTTGTGACAAATTATAGATTATTCATTATTTATATACAATTATATATCATACTGTAGGACCAACTATATTAAAATGTAGTGTTAATATGAATATGTTCTTCTGTGGTAGGATGAATTGCACAAAAGGCCCATATGTGCACAACAGCACATATTCAAGGCCTCAGACACTCACGCCGGAAAATGAGCTCATTATTTGTATCGAAGTGTGCTCAATGAACAATGGTCCCACGCTAGGCACCCAATATGAGCTCATCTCGACACCTGTAAATCAAGGACATATACACACACCCACATGCAGGGGAATTGAAGAAAAACTCGCTCTCAGCGGAAAACAGCCATATTGCAATACACTCCCCAAAATTTCCCATGACGAGCTTTTAGTTATCTCAAAAAGAAGGCAATGGACCCATTCATTCACACACACACACACACACACACACACACACACACACACACACACACACACCCATACACACACACACACCCATACACACACATACACACACATACACACAGGCAATTAAATGTTCCTAGCCCGTCTGAAGAGATAAGCATGAATGACTCCCTACACATTCTTTGAGGCAGAAGGAACGTCCGGCACTCTGGCCTTGGAGATGTGTGTGTGTGCGGTTTGAGGAACTGATGGAATTTATTAAATCCAAAGAAAACATTTATCTTCTATCTTTACAAACATTGGTGTAAAAACTATGTATTGAACTACTATTGTCAAACCGTGACTAGGATGTTTCTGATATGATTAAATCATGGCATTTCATCAAAACTACCACATAAATAAGGGTCATATGTAATGCTTAATTAGGACCGGCAGAGACCGCTGCAGACCATGGAAAAGTAATCGCCCAGGTAATGGGAACACCCCCAAAAAAAGGGGGGTCGCAACAACATATAAGATGTCAGCTGAACTTCATGATGCGCTTGTTATGTTTTGCTTCTGTCATTAACGGACCTGTTTTACGTCTTGTGGGTGAGCATGAAATTGACTGACTTAGACTGGACCGTGTGATTGAGAATGTTTTTAACATATGTATGTTTAGCCGATCAGCCTGGGTATGTATATTCGTGCAAATCTTTTTATAATAAATTACGTTATACCAGACTCTGGAATGTGGTGTCTATTTGGAAGAAAGTTTAAGTAAAGTGTAGTTGAATGGTCCTGACCCCTCCCGACAGGGCGGTGATAGGATTGTTCGATTTATTATACTTCACTGATCCAAAATAATTCCCACATGAAAATGATAAAAAGGTGAGTTAAATGAGTCAAAACGGTTGATTTGCACTGAAATGTATGATTAGTTTAAGATTTACAGCTATTCACATTTTAGCCAATTTGGATAGGTTTGGAGACCCTGGGTACACCAGGCTACACTGCTTACATTTTGTGTCATAGATCTTTAGTAGTTCTGTATATCACCCTGCGATTATTGAATGCTTGTGGACAAGGAGTTTATGATCCAGGAAATGTGTAGTTTTACCTGTGTCACTTATGTAGCTCTCAGTATTTTGAAGAAATATATATTCTTTTGAATTTTTTGCAAAGTTTTGCTTGCATTTCCGGCACTTTATTTTGACTTAAATTATGAAAATAAACAAATCTAAGTTTGTACAAAAAATGGTACACCGGTTTTGTTTCATTTAAGCCATTTACCAAGTTTATGTGATGCTCACACCTGGAGTTATAAAGCCTTAAACAGAGTACCCCCATGATTTACCAAATATGCCATCTGCGCTAAGGGGTTAAACATGCACACGAGAAGGAGTTTGTAATAACAAAAAATCGCCAGGTCAAAAAATTGGAAAAACTTATTGAAAGAAAAAACAAACAAACGCACCCGGAAATAAACGAGAAGTGGGTGCGAAACTTATCACAGCGCACACTCACGCAGACAGAAAAGAAAGTTTTAACCCGAGGTTTAAATTTCGCGATCACACCTAAAAAAATACCGCACGAAGAATACATCCTAGCAACGGAATTAGCATGCCAAAAAATACAGGACCAGGGGCAAAAAGCAGAGCTACGCAATGCAGTCGCAGGCATACTTAAATCAGCAAAACTACCGAAAAGCAACACCACAAGAGAAGAGATAAAAGCAATAGACTCACTCAAAAAAGACAAAACAATCACCATTCTACCGGCTGACAAAGGGAGGACAACAGTCGTCATGGACACAGAGACATATGAAACACAGATGAAAACTATGTTAGCAGACAGTAACACATATGAAATTCTAAAGAAAAACCCCACAGAAGAAAAGAAAATAATTCTAAAAGCCCTTCTAAAACCCCTATTAGAAACCGAAAAAATAACACAGGACTCATACAACCACCTTGTACCCACAGCAAGTGTTACCCCCCGGATCTATGGAACACCAAAAATACACAAGAAGGACTCCCCACTACGCCCCATAGTGGACAGCACCGGATCAGTCACCTACAACCTATCTAAAGCTCTGGTCGAAATCATCAAACCCATCCTTGGACTCACAGAACATCACTGCAAAAACTCTATACAACTCGTGAGCTTAGAATTATAAGGTTCTATCTCCATTTTTTTCAAAATTGAGTTTTTTGCATAATCTCGTCCATTAGTGGTCTGTTAATGCCTGTGTGGTGTTATTTTTAAAATTTTGACATTTTTTAGTGAGTTATTCATAAAATAAAAAGGTTCTATCTCCCAAAATACAAACCGAGTTGGAGTTATAAGGTTCTATCTCCAGTAGATTCAACATCCAATCGTAAACCGGAATGAACACCAATCATAACCCACCTCTTAGCTATGCTGCCCTACAAAGGCAAAAGGCAGTAACTGACCAGAGTGTCAAACTGAGAAAAATGACTTTAAAGTTTTTTGTTTTGTCTACACAAATGTATTATAGGTAGAGCAATGAAAATCTGGTGATTTGTTGCCCTGATGAAGAAATGTGTGTATATAAAAAAATCTTGTGCTCAAAGTTGACCTTTGACCCTTATTTGTCAGATACTGTACTCTGCCTTTGTATTATGTACTAAAAATAAGGAGTCGTGCAAAGGCAAAAGGCAGTAACTGACATATAATCAATATTTGCTTACCACCACATAGAAGATCATTAACTGAAGGTGTTCAGTTAATGATCTTCTATATGGTGGTAAGCAAATATTAATTATATGTCAGTTACTGCCTTTAAAGTCTAATGATCATGGCATTTGTTTTAGATGACAAACAATTACTTAGACATTTAGTTGTTGCTATCGAGTGCTGGGAGTGCATTCAGTTGGAGTCAATGCGTGGACTAAAGAACTTCAATTTTGTGTGCAGCAAAACCAACAGGGTGACTGCAGATAGGTGACACAAGAGTGTACAGTATGAATAAATACAACAACTATCTCTGATAATTAAAAACAATAATTTATTTGAAAGAGAACGCAAAGATATCAAATTAATGAATGGTTTAAAATTCATGTATGGAGATAAAAACAAGTGACTCATTCTTTAAATGAACTTGACTTGAATTATGTTGTCACTCCTCCACAAGAAGTGAGAGCCAGAAAGCCCTTCTGTTGGGGGGCATGAGAGGACAAAGTTTTTTTATGATGTCGTCTTTCTTTGTCTCCTCAATGCCCCGGTCATGTGGCCTCAGGGGAGGGGGCATCTTGAGATCGAACTTGGCCAGGAGGAAGTCCACTTCAGTGAAGTCACAGTCTGTGTGGCTGTGCTTAAAGAAGAGGCTCCTGGACCCACGCCGTAGCTGAATTTCAGCCATCTGGTTCAACTTTGGTGCCTTCTTCATCTTTGCAGCAGAATGGCCATCTTTCCAATTCAGCACATTCGAATTCTCCATCTCAATCACGTCCATCTTCTTTGAATTAGAGCTTGCCACCACACTGACGAAGTCTTCAAAGTCGAAGATATTGCCTCCAGGACGTTTCCTCATTTCTTGCTCAACACCATGATGCACACTATCGGCACTCATAAAAGTGTGCCCCTTCTCAAAAAATGTCAGGGTGATGTCCTCCCTTGAGGTGGTAGACCCGTTCACAAGGCTGACCAGTGTGGACAGAAGGCACCAATTTTTATTTTGGGCAGAGCAGTTGTCCACCCAAAACACACTGTGTAGAAGGTCTCTCTCCTTCTCAACTGCCACCACATAGGCTGAAGCAATCTCTCCAGCACTGCGACCCGTCACGCCCTCATGCCAGACCACAGAGATGTTTTTTTTATTCTTTTTTTTTTGCCCACAGAGGCAAAGGTCTCATGAAAAGCCACAATTCGTCTGGTGAAGACTGCCGTTTTGACACCAGGCATGCGAGGCAACATTATAACCTTTTGGAGGTCCACACTTCTCACAGATGTGTCCTCTGGCCAGGTCCTCTCAGCATCAGCCTGATATGCTGCTCTGCTCTGCACAGCAGACTCCTTGTGCTGTAGCCATTTCTGGCACTGCAAGCAGTCCATCTGTGCATTTTCTTCATGTGTGTGAGTGTTTTTGTGCTGATCATGAAGGAGGCACTCCTCACACTCTTCTTCACCAAGCTTAGTAAAGCTGATGTTAAGCTGTTTTACCGCTTTTCTGTAAGTTTCATAAGAGCAGCTGTTGCCCTTTTCAACGAAGTCAGCATACATTAATCTAATTGAAATATCACTAGGTAGGTAGCGACGATGTGGGGCATGCTCCCTACGATAGTGGCTCACTGTGGGGTTGAATGACTCAATGTGGTCAATGACAGGCTGCAGGTCCAGTTTGTTGGCTGGCACATGACGTCCTCTCTGATCTCTGGGGATCACCTCACTGCCTACCTCACTCCCCATCACAGAAAGCACCAGGCTGTCGTTTGCTGGGTGGAACCCTAATGTGGTCAAAAAGAAGGTTTTACAGACTTGCTGTGGGATCTGATTCAAGTCCTTAAGCCTGTACACGAAGGACCAGCTCCGCCGACTCTTTTCTGCATTTACAGGTCTTGCTGTTGGTAGCTGGCTGACGGTGTTATACACAAATGCCCGTTTGTTTGTGTAGCAGGTCCCAGAACATTTGCCAGATTTGCTTTCGCCGCTCCTCGCAAAATGTGTCTGTGCATTTCCTCTTGCATTTCTGGCCACATGGATCTCGCATTGGTGGGGCTCTGCCTGGAGTGCGGGCGGATTCTGATGCAGTGGTGATGGCTCCGGTGGTGCTTGGAGTGGGCAGCAGGTTGGTGTCTGGAGCAGGCAGCAGGTTGGTGGCCAGAGCGATGGTGGTGTCTGGAGCGGGCAGCAGGTTGGTGGCCAGAGCGATGGTGGTGTCTGGAGCGGGCAGCAGGTTGGTGGCCAGAGCGATGGTGGTGTCTGGAGCAGGCAGCAGGTTGGTGGCCAGAGCAATGGTGGTGTCTGGAGCGGGCAGCAGGTTGGTGGCCAGAGCGATGGTGTTGTCTGGAGCAGGCAGCAGGTTGGTGGCCAGAGCGATGGTGGTGTCTGGAGCGGGCAGCAGGTTGGTGGCCAGAGCGATGGTGGTGTCTGGAGCGGGCAGCAGGTTGGTGGCCAGAGCGATGGTGGTGTCTGGAGCAGGCAGCAGGTTGGTGGCCAGAGCGATGGTGGTGTCTGGAGCGGGCAGCAGGTTGGTGGCCAGAGTGATGGTGTTGTCTGGAGCAGGCAGCAGGTTGGTGGCCAGAGCGATGGTGGTGTCTGGAGCGGGCAGCAGGTTGGTGGCCAGAGCGATGGTGTTGTCTGGAGCGGGCAGCAGGTTGGTGGCCAGAGCGATGGTGGTGTCTGGAGCAGGCAGCAGGTTGGTGGCCAGAGCGATGGTGTTGTCTGGAGCAGGCAGCAGGTTGGTGGCCAAAGCGATGGTGTTGTCTGGAGCAGGCAGCAGGTTGGTGGCCAAAGCGGGGGAAAAGTCCACAAGAGTGTCGAAGGTGGTATTAGGTGTGCTGCAGAACAAGTCATCTGAACAGAATGCTGGGAAACTAAAGTCCAGACAACTGTCGAGAATCGCCCACGTTTTTGAAACGTCAGGATCACAGTCACCCTCAAAAGTGTCTGAAATGAGAAAAACTAATTCTTATTAGTACATTAAAAATAGAAGAAATATGAACCTGACATATGACTAATATTTGATATAATTGAAGGCCTACCATTGTCCAGAATGATCCTTTTGGTTGTGCTTGGTTGTGCAGGACCACAAGGAAGATCCACCTGTGGGACTGAAATTAACACAGAAAATCATTAACTACCTGTTACTAGCATTTGAGTCTCCCCAACATTCACACAATAGATCTAACATTAATACTTCTTACTTCAAGCAACTCCCAATATTACTATGTTTGTATTATGTTAATTTGTAAGTGACCTTTGGGGCCTACATTACTACATCACCCTGCATGTTTTTGGCCATCAAAAATTTTGGCATTTTAGAACTCCCAGTAATTTTAGTGAAAGTACATGTAACTCAAAAGTAATGCATAAGTAATCTAATGCATTACAATTCAAAGACAGTAATATTGTAATGTAAATAATGAATTGCTAAAGACAGTAACTAGTAATGTATAATGCATTGCATTTTGGAACTAACTTGCCCAATACTAAAGATAATAAATATATTTCATGAAGTGCACGGACTACATGTCAGTTGTTGAAACAGCTCTGATGGAACTTTATGTCCATCCAACTATCAAACTTGCTATTAGTGCTCAGTTTAAAAGTCTGCATCTATGCTGATATATGGATGCATAGTGAAAAGGAAAACATGAGGATGTAAGACGACACTGGGCAGCCTTATCCAGTATTGTGCAAGAATGGATGTTCTTTTTTGCATAAAATAATCTTGGCAGTTAACAATAGATATTATCATAAAAGCCCCCTCAAAACATTTAATCTGTCCTGTTGGGTTGGGCCTCCGAGGTAGGCAGTCACTACCTCCCTCTGGTTAATCAAGGGTTAAAGTGCTCGAGATGCACGGATCGGATTTTCTGCGGCATGACAAGAACTCGTCTAGTTGGACTATTTGTTTTTTTGCCATAACACCAAGGGAATCGACCAAACAAAAACTTGTATGTGTACGTGGATAATATTTTGCAACAAATACATTTTATGCTGTTTCACTAACGCTAAATGACAGAAGACGCTTTGGAACATCGAAGCTAGCCTAGATAACTTGTGGATAGCTTGGTCTGAATACCAGCAAGGGATACGGAATATGTTCAAAACCTTTGAGGATTGTGGAAACATCGTAGATGACGTGCATTGCAATGGATTTTATGGCGTTACAAGAAAAGGTAGGATATGATTGTTTACTGCCGCCGTGCAGTATGTGTTTAGCAGGCTACTGCCGCTGTGCAGTAATGTGTTAGCATGATAGCTAGGTTGGGGCTAACATGTCAGCATTGAATAGGCTACATTCCTGCAACTTCTGCAGCTCTGGATTATCTCTGATTTTTATTTATTTAAATATGAATAGCTGTCATGCTGTCTAGGTATCTGTTGACCATGTTTTGCTTCTGGTGTCATAGTTAGTGTGCTGGCTATCAAGTAGACTAGCTAGCTTCTTTGTCAGTTCCTTGTCCTAGCAAGCTCGCTAAATTAAGTATATGGCACTTTCATACTTCATCTAATGCATTATTTTGATATATTAAGATAATTTCTTACCTTGGTCTTGATGTCTGCGTTTCAACGCCAACTCCACCATCATTCTCCCTCGAGAGCAATTTGCCATTCTTACAGTAAACACTTGATAAAAGTATTACAACCACTCAACACATTTGACAGCTCAGGCTTTTTTATTTGGATATTTGTGTGTTATAAGTGATTCAGTGACAATACATGGACAGTAACTGAAGCGCGGCAATTTTTTATGGACAGTAAAACAAAGGCGGATCATCGTAACTGCGAGGCGGCACCGTAACATCTCCTTTATGAATGGCTTAACAAAGGCAGAGTATGGTAACTGGACTTGTGCGTCGAAGATCAAAGCCAAAGAACGGTAACTGCAGTTACGGCTTTCTGCCATGGTTGCTTGTATGGTTTTGGGAGTTACGGTGAACACAAACCTCTATTTTTTCGAAAAAACAGTCAAATTGAGTATAGATATTTATCCACATGATAAAGGAAGTCTTTAATATCCCAAAAATGACAATAACTCATTTTCGACCAAAAATGCAGTTACTGCCTTTAGCCTTTGTACGGCAGTATGTTGCCTTGTTCATTCTGTGGGCTTGCTGAGGCAGAGAATGGCACCCAAAAGTAAACAAAATGATTCAAAAGGTGTTAACAGTAACAGAAATCGGTAAGTAGAAGCTTAGTAGATCGAGTATATAGCACATTATTTGAAAATCATAAGCTATCAAGTGAGCTAGCTAGCTAGTTACGAACGTTAGCTAGTATGCTAACGTTAGCATTGGTTAGCTTGCTATCCATTCATTTGATACACAGACAGCTAGTTGCAGCTTAGCTAGCTAACTAGCTAGCAAACGATACCTACACTTCCCTCCCACAACAGCTAACTTGCTTTCTGTATTATTAGTGACTTGATAAATTTGACTCTTTTATTATATAAAAATATTTAAATCGTTTTTGGTACAGGAATTGTGTCAATGTCAATGAGAGACCACCCAGTCAAGTGAGAGGAGAGGCAGAGAGACAGACTGCAGCTGATAGTGGTGGTGGGTAATACTGCCATATATTGATGATATTGCTGTTGTATTTATATATTTGATTTTATAATACTCCAACTACTGTATGTTCTCACCAAAAAATTTATGTTATAATTAACTAGAAAGATGCTTTTCCAAAGGGTGAATGCTTAGCTGCTGAATGAGTGAAAACATTGTTGAAAATGCATAGAAGCTAAAAATAGGACAGCACCACCATACAGCTGAAATACCTGGAAACTTAGTTGAAACTGGCAGAAATGTAAGAAGTTAGAAATTAAGAACATGCCAGTGGCCAGTGTACAGTAAGATAAGTACTACTCACTGATAACATTAGGCATATTTGCTTGTTTATCCTGTTGAGTTATTGTCAGGAAAATTATGATCCTGGACAGTGCCTCAGTGGGTCTAGTTGTTTAATTTGTATCCATGTTAAGCCAGTGCTGACTGTCCTGGTATAGATCACAGTACTCTTCAAAATAGATGTATCACCTTTAGTTAAGTTTTGTTAAAATGATGTTGTGATGCTCAGTTGTATTACTATTTTTGCAGCCATGCCAGGAAAGACAGAGCCCAGAGCAGCAGAGAGAGAGACAGCTGCAGAGATAGCCAGGGCCAGGCCAGCAGAGACACCCAAAGGCAGACTGACAGAGACACCCAGGGCCAGGCCAGCGCAGACACCCAGAGGCAGGCTGACAGATACAGCTAGAGCCAGGGGAGCAGTAGAGACACCCAGGGGAGCAGTAGAGACACCTAGGGCAGCGGTAGAGACACAGCAGAGATCAGGGAAAAGTAGAAAAAGGTCCTGCACTCCATCATCATGGCAGTCCGTAGCTAGAAAGAGACTTTATCAACAGGGTAAAGAGCACCTGAACACGTCAAAAGAAACGGTGCCAGCCAAACAAATAAAAACCTTTAAAAACTGCACCGTCTCATGTAAATTTAACTGTGCCAGAAAAATTACAGATGGTGAGAGAGAGAAGTGTTTTGAGGGTTATTACAGTCTTCCTCAGGACAGGAAGTATGACTACATCATGATGACAACTGAGCGCCATGTAAAAGAAAGACAATGTGATGGCGGTGACTCAAGCCGTACCAACTCATTCAAATATTCTCTGGATATAGAGGGACAAAAAGTAAGAGTATGCAAGCCATTTTTTCTTGGCACTCTTGCAATTAGTCAAAAAACAGTGTATAATGTACACGAAAAAAGCCAGGCTGGCATTCCAAAAGCATATCACAGGGGAAAGCATGCTAAAAAACAGATCAACAAAAATCAAAAAGAGAAGGTGCGGGCACACATCAGGTCTTTCCCTGTGGTCGAGTCTCATTACTGTCGTGCCCGCACGCAGAAGCAGTATCTCGAGCCAACTCTTAATGTGGCAAAGATGTATGATCTTTATAAAATCCAGTGTGCTGAAAATGAAGACACACCGAAAATGTCATATTATAGGTTTCTATTTAACACCGAGTTTAATCTCGGTTTCCATGTCCCTAAGTCAGGCCGTTGCGATGAATGCGAGGCACATGAAGCAGCTCAAAAACAGGGGTTATTAAGCCAGGACCAACAGGAAGCCCACAATAAGCACATCAATGAAAAGAATGCCATGCGCCAAGAGAGGCAAAGAGATAGGGATGATAAACAGAAACTAACGGTCTGTTTTGACTTGGAAAATGTCATCTCATGTCCCCGAGCTGAGGTTAGTTCGTTATTTTATAAAAGGAAGCTTAATCTCTACAATATGACTGCCCACTGCTCAAAAACTAAAAAAGGGTATTGTGCAGTGTGGACGGAGGTAATGTCTGGCAGGGGAGGGAACGACATGGCCAGTGCCATGGTTAAAATCCTGGAGAGAGTTGTCAAGGATCATCCTGAGGTGACTGAGATCGTCACATGGAGTGACAGTTGTGTGCCACAAAATAGGAATTCCATTATGTCTTTTGCTGTCACTGAGTTCCTATCTAAACACCCGAACATCCAAAACATTACAATGAAATATTCTACCCCAGGGCACTCAGCCGTCCAAGAAGTGGACAACATGCACAGTCAAATTGAAAAGGCAATGGCTTGCTCAGAGTTTTACAGCCCTTTATCCTTCCTGCGGGTCCTCCTGAGAGCCAACAGAACACAGCCTTACACTGTAATACAGATGAGGGAGGGAGATTTCAAAGATTTCCACACCTGTGCTAAAATATTCCAATACAAGCAGGTACCCTTTGCCTCAGTGGCCCAGATCCGATTCAGTCAAAATCTTTTCAGTGTACAGTACAGAACCTCACATGCAGTGCCTCCTATACAGGTGGACATCAGAGGCTCAAATACCATGACAAGGGCTTTCATGCCAACATCACTGCCAAAACCAAAGCCAGTCACACACAAAAACAGCATCACAGGGGCTAAGAAATCAGACATTTTGTCTATGTTTAAGTACATGCCTGCTGTCGACAAACTTTATTACACTGCAATATTTCGAAAGTAGGTATAGGTACATATAGGTAGGTAAAGTGGGATGTGGGAGGGAGAGCCACAGAGGAGGAAAGGTTAGGGCAAGTGTGTAGAGGGAAGTTTTTAAAAAACGAACTTTTGACAATGAATGTATTTTTAAAGTACTAGATTCAAACAAATTAAATGAAATGAAAATCAAATGAAATGAAAATGAATGTTTTTAAAAAAGCTTTTTAATGATGTTTGTTTTTAACAGTGGGGGGTGTAGGGTTGAAGTTATTGATATAAAAAAGTTATTGATGAAATGTGTGTTTAGTATGTTTTAATGAAATTTCTTATGCCTGTTTTGTATGATATAAATTCATAAATGAACACTGTTTTAATGTATTTATGATGTTTCCTTAGAGTACAGAGGACTGGGGGTGGAGAGAGGGATGAGTATAGTGTATGTGAAAAAAAAAAAAACTAAACAATTTTCAACTTCATTGTTTTTCCGTGTTATTTGCAAATAAAAAACACTTTTTTCTTACAAACTTGTTTGGCTTTGTTTTTTACTAATATATTATATATTATATTATATACTACAATATATATATTATTGTTATAAATATATAAATAAATTAAAATCAGTAGTTATATATAGCTATTCTTTAAAATGTAGGGTTTAACTTGTGAAAACGGAGATAGAACCTTATAATTCTGAACAGAATCAGAGCTCTCAGAATTATAAGGTTCTATCTCCGTTTGGGCCATCTAAAAAAATCCAATTTCCAAATGTGCCAGGAATTTGATATCCTATACTCAAAGTACATGCTGGGTAATGGTCTTGTTGAGCTATAATAGAAGATCATACTACATAACAGTTTTACCTGCTGGGATGTGAAAACTTTGATGCTCAATATCTCTGAACTACCCTAAACGGAGATAGAACCTTATAATTCTAAGCTCACGAACTGGCAAAAGAACTCAACAACATGACAATAGAAAGAGATGAGATCCTCATTTCACATGACGTTGTCTCACTATTCACAAAAACTCCAGTCGATATCACTCTCCACATTGCACAAGAACGCCTCAGGAATGATAGGACACTCAAAAAACGCACTAATCTCACAGTCAATGACATATCTGGACTTTTACAATTCGTCGCCAAATCCACATATTTCCAATTCAAAAACATAATATACAGACAAAAAGAAGGTTTCGCAATGGGAGATCCACTATCCGCCATAATGAGTAGTCTTTTCATGGAAGACCTGGAAATCAGAGCCATCACCACAGCACCCACACACTGCAGACCCACCCTCTGGAAAAGATACGTTGACGACATCCTGGAAAAAATAAAACATGGACACACACAAGAACTCACAGACCACCTAAACAACATGGACAGCACTGGAAACATCAAGTTCACCCACGAGGAGGAAACAAACAAGACCATAGCATTTCTGGACATGAAAATTCACCACAAAGACGACGGCAGCATAAAAATCTCAGTATACAGAAAACCAACACACACAGACCAATATCTACTCTGGACATCTGAACACCCAACAACACACAAACTGTCAGTAGTCAGAACTTTATACCAACGGACCAGCATCATCACAGATGAAGAGGACAGACGAGAGGAGGAGAGGCACATCCAACAAGCACTTACACTCTGCCAATACCCTAAACGGGCCATAAACAAAGGAAAACAGCAAGCCCAAAACAAACAAAAGGAACGGAAAACAAAACACACACAGAAAACCGAGGAAAACAACAAAGGCATAGTAACAATACCATACATCCGGGGGATAACTGAACCAATACAAAGGATCATGAAAAAACACAGAATAGCCACAGCAATAAAACCTCACACAAAACTACGACAACTTAGTTCACCCTAAGGACAAGGTAGAACAGGACAAAAAATGCAACGTAATCTACGAAATACCATGTAGGTCATGTAAAAAAACATACATTGGAGAGACAGGAAGGACATTCAGCATCAGAAAGAAAGAACACCAAAAGGAATGTGAGAAGGAAACAACAGGAAGACTCACAAGAACACAAAAAGAAAAAGCGGAACAAGAAAACCTAAAATCAGCAATATCAGACCACTGCAAAAGAAACAATCACATCATGGACTGGGACCACGCAAAAATCATTGGGTCAGAAAACAATAAACACAAACGCTGGATCAAGGAGGCGGTTGAAATCAGGAGGCGGGCCAACGGCACCATCAACAGGGACGAGGGAGCATACATGCTCTCACACACCTGGGACTCTCTCCTCCAGAGGACAACGGACGGCGGGGGGCGTGGCCAGCCCGACGGATCTGTCAAGATCTGTCAGGCTGGCCACCCCTGATAAAACATCAGCTGACGACGCATCACAGCTGTCAGGTGACGCTTTGAGGAAGACTGCAGATGTCAGTCGAAACTGTCAGGTAAATACAATCTATTATCTCATTGTCTGAACAAAAGAAACTAAAACATTTATAGGTCACATACTACATGGCACAGGTACAACATAGCAGTGAAATCTTAGACCAATAATCTCCAAAAAATTTCCAAACAGGTCTCTCCCGTCCTCCCCAATTTTAGAACTCACCAGCCGCCACTGGTGTGGAAATACTGCATTTGAACAACACGAGTCAGAAATTTTACGTCCTGCAGAAGCCGCAAAATAAGGTTTTATTTTGATTTCGTGGCTACATTAGTCAGAAAACTGCTTCGTAAGGAAGGATTCAGAAATACCGGAACAAGCACGGGTTATGAGCGTCTGCAGGAGGAAAACCGTTTTGCTTTCTTACTGAATGGACTTATCCTGCACATTTTGGAACTGAAACGGCTCAACTGATGGAAAGTAAGCATCACTTGTATACTTTCACGGATAACTGAGTAAATGTCTCGTATTCGCTAGCTATCTAGCGTGAAGATCGCAAGATTCTCTACAATATTGCCAACACGTGTTCTGTGTTCCTACTTTGGGCTAATTAGGCTACTTCAGGGAAGCTACCGTTAAGTGATTGCTAGAAACGGCTTGTACTGTCATTTGGATTGATTGTAATTGGAGTTTGTAACTACGCAATTAATATGGAGTATAAAGGGGAAACTTCCACAAGGAGGGTATCAAAACCAACTGCTAAGGCAAAAGCTTAACCAGTTAATAGGAGCAAGGAAAGCTAAATTGGGGCATCTTAGTAGAAAGATGAAGGAAATTGATACTCTCGTGGAGGATGCTAATAATGCTGAAGTATTTTCTTCTAAGATAGCCACTGAATTCTCAGACATGTATATGGTATTCTGTGAATTGAATGATGCCGTGAAAGCCCATATGACTGAGGAGGAAGTTATTCAGGATCAGACACAATGGTTTGAGCCAAAATCCAATGACTTGAGACACTTTGTGGAGAGTGTGGAGAAGTGGTTGAAAGAAGTGCAGCATCAAGTGGATGAGGCAAAAATAATTAATGCTGAGGTTGAGCCCACGGACAGTGCCTCAATGATTGCGTCCACACATAGTAAGATATGGTCTATTAGTCGATCTGCTTCTGTTGTATCTTCCACCACATCTTCTGTTAGGCTTAAAGTAGAAGCTGAACGGGCGGCGTTGGTAGCACGTGCTGATGCATTTAAGCAGAAACAGGAAATTGAGAGAGAAGAGGCTTTGCTTAAAGCAAGAAAGGAGGAATTGGAGTTGCAAACAGCTATTGCTGCTGCAAATGCAAAACTTAAGGTGCTAACTGTAAATGAGTCAACTCATAGCACACCTTCTGAGCCTAGAGATGGAATGAATTCCTACTTAGATGCTGCGATATATGCTGGTTGGGATGGCAACTTCAGGGCTAATGATGAAAATGATCGTGGGCGGTCAAAAAGTATAGAGCTCTTCTGGCAGAACAGACCAGATAAGGGTACGCAGAGACCTAGGTTAAAAGATAGCTCAGACAGGGTTATCAGACCTAGTCAACTGAATGCTACTGGTAATAGCCAGCCTAGTGCGGAACAAAACAGGGTTGCAGATATTGGAGATTTGTTTAGTATCATGTAGCGTCAGAATGAGATTACTGAGCTTTTGGTAAAACAACAGAAAGTGTCCACTCTGCCTCCACTGGATATTCCCGTTTTTAATGGTGATCCTCTGGAGTTTGGTTTCTTTATGAAAGCGTTTGAGCATGGAATTGAAGAAAGGACAGAAAGCAACAAAGACAGGTTGCACTTCCTCGAGCAGTTCACCAGTGGCAGACCTAAGGTGCTTGTTCGCAGCTGTCAACAAATGCATCCAGACAAAGGTTTTATAGAAGCTAAGAAGCTCTTGAACAAACACTTTGGGAATGAATATACAATTGCGTCTGCCTACATTGAAAAGGCATTAAAATGGCCCTCAATTAAGTCAGAAGATGGAGAAGCCCTCACTGAATTTGCTGTGTTCCTCACTGGTTGCTGCAATACAGTTGATAGCATGGAATACATTGAGGAAATGGACAGCCCTACCAATATGAGGATAGTCATCTGTAAGCTTCCTTTCAAGTTAAGGGAGAAGTGGAGGGGGGTTGCTTGTGAAATCCAGGAAAGGAATGGAATGAGAGCTAGGTTCGCTGACTTAGTCAGATTTGTGGACAAGCAGTCAAAAATTTCTTCACACCCATTGTTTGGCAACATACAAGAGCCCACCTTAGCAAAGGAAGCCAGCAAGCCTAAAACAAGCAGAATGATTGCTCCAAGAGTCAAGGAGAAAAAGACCATCTTTGCCACAGGCAAAAGCATAAAGAGCCAGTCAAGAAGGATAAGGAAAATAATAGTAACACAAGTGGAAAGCAATGTCTTTTCTGCCATAAAGGACATATCCTGGAATTCTGCAAGTTTATCAAGCAGAAGTTACACAATGAAAAGCTTGACTTCCTCAAATCAAAGGGTTTGTGCTTTGGATGCCTGTCGCAGGGACATTTAAGCAAAGGCTGTCAACAAAGGCTCACCTGTCAAACGTGCTCTCAGAAACACCCCACTATTCTGCACTTCAACAGCAAGGATTCCTCAACTGATGAAGGTGGGAATGTTAAGGAACAAATCTCAAATTCAGACGGTGAAACTTGTGGTTGTACTGGGACCGGGGAAACAGCCTGTGCACTTTCAATCGTTCCAGTTAAGGTCAGGTCTGTGAGAAGCAAACAGATAGTTGAAACGTACGCATTTTTAGATCCAGGCAGTACAGGAACCTTCTGTACAGAGGAACTGATGAGAGAACTAAAGGTAACGGGGAAGAAGGCCAACATCTTGCTCCGCACTATGGGAAAAGAAGGTCCAGTACGTACACATGTGGTCAAGGGGCTCGAGGTCAGCGGTTTGGAAGAGAACAACTTTTTGGAACTCCCCCAAGTCTTCTCGCAGATGGAGATCCCAGTCAAAAAGGAGAACATTCCAGAACAGAGCGATGTCGACAGATGGTCATATTTGAAGGAGGTCCATCTCAAGCAGATTGATTCAGGTATCGGTTTGTTAACCTTTTCGCACGTAAGTTCCAAAATATTTTCAACGGCCCCAAAGCGTGAGTTTTTTTTCTGTGTGCAACAGCTGTTCTTCGCACGGTTGAGAGTTAGCTAATATTAGCACACACACATACATACATATACATAGCCTACACTATATATATATGTATATATAATATATAACAACACTAGATGACTCTCAGTATGTGTGAGGCGACGAGGGACAGTCATCATCTGACTCCGTAGCTAACTACACCGTCTTTCATTTGCATCAATAAAAATATCTGTCAGCTAATTGTTTGTGTGGTGAAAATGTTTTTATTTTAAATATTTTTCGCATGTTTTCAAATAGTTGTTACAAGTGGTCTATTCCGATTCTAGCAACCATTGCAATGGACACCCATGATGTTGGTAAAGTACATTTTTGAAGGTTGTACGTTACTGCTCACCATATGCTATGAGATGCTATTTATCTCTGATAAAGCTAATAACACGGGCGCAGCCATACAACGTCATCTCTGGTCCAACCAAAGATGATAACGTGACAAGAACTCACTTCCAGGTTAACTTGGTTGAGAATTGATATGGTTACAGTTGGGAGCAAGTGGAGCATCTCTTCATCATGTATCATCTTTGGTTGAATGCGGAAAAACAAGATGGCAGCACCGCAAACCAATATTAGCCTACTTCCGGATTATTTTTGAAAATGCGTTTTTCGAGTATTTCGTAAATTATTTTGATCACGGATGAGTTTACCTGTGATGTAAAACATTGTAAAGTGCAATCGCTATAAGATTGTGTATATTATATTTTCTGTCAGCCCGTAGTTAGCTCATTTTGACAGCTTGGTTAGCACTGATGTTAGACAACTGTAGCTAAATCAACGTTATAGGCTAGGGGGTATTTGCTGCTTACATTACTTCTGTGAAAGTGTGAACGTCTGCATAAACAAATAAATGTAAATGTTGTAAAGACGTTTATTTGGTACAATGTTTTTGTGGAACAGTGTGTTTAGTCCTAGGGTTAGCCCACAGGTTTATTGTTGCGTCATTCGTAAATAGACGATTTGTGTTACGCATGTAAGTGAGATCGTCGGTATAATACAGCTAGCTACGTAGTAACCCATATGCATACACTGCAAATTAAACTAGATGACTATTCGGATAACAACTAACGTTGACATAGTAACATTTGCATTTCAGTACAACAATAAACGACTAGGTACCGCACTGGAATCATGTTTGCACTTTTACATTAGGATGCAATTGTTAGCTTGTGAGGTTAAAAACCACCAGTGTTGATGTAACGAAGATATTCGATGCACAGCAATGTGTCATTTATCGTTCATTTCAGCTTCTGAAATCGCAAGTTGATGGTTTATTTTCCATAATATACACACCTCTGTGACGTGTCTAAACCGTGTTTAGCCGGCAGTAAACCATCGTGACCACATTCTCAACGGAGCGTTCCAGTGATACGTTCAAATCACATATTTGTGATGGTACGCGTTTGGGCCATGTCTGGAATGATCACATATTTGTGATGGTACGCGCGAAAGGGTTAATAGAAACAAACTTACCCAAAGCTCTTGAGCCATGGAAAGTAATCAATAGTGAGGGTGAGGGACCATACGCAGTGATGACCATCTTGGGCTGGACGATTAATGGACCTCTGCTGAGAGGAGATGCCACCAGTAAAGAAGGTGCTGAGTGGCCATGGATAACAGCTAATAGGATCTCGGTGGCTAAACTAGAGGAACTCATTCAGTAACAAATGAAACATGACTTTCCTGAGTCTCAGCTGCCTGAGAAATTGGAAATGTCTAGTGAGGATCGACAATTCATGGATAATGTGTCACAGTCTGTGAAATTGATTGATGGCCATTACAGAATTGGCCTTCCCTTAAAGAAAAAGGAAGTAATTTTCCCAAATAACCGAAATGTTGCAGTACAACGAGCAGGAAACCTGAAACTGAAATTATTGAGAAACCGGGAATTTCATCAGGATTGCACAAAGTTCATGACAGAAATGTTGGAGAAAGGCTATGCTAAAGAGATTCCCATGATAGAGAGTGACAGATGTTGTAACAGGAAATGGTACATTCCGCATCATGGGGTCTACCACCCTACAAAGCACAAGATAAGAGTGGTGTTTGACTGTGCCGCCACATTTCAAGGAACTTCGCTAAACTCTCAGCTGTTGCAAGGACCAGACCTGACTAGCTCCCTTATTGGCGTGCTGACGAGGTTCAGACAGGAGCCAATTGCCTTCATGTCTGATATTGAAGGCATGTTCCATCAGGTCAGAGTTCCTGCTGAAGACTCTGATCTGCTGAGATTTCTTTGGTGGCCACAAGGGGAGCTCCATCTGGAACTGAAGGAATACAGAATGGTTGTTCACCTATTCGGCGCAACCTCATCACCAAGCTGTGCAAGTTATGCACTACGGAAGTGTGCTGAGGACAACCAAACAAAATTTAGCCCAGACACAATAAACACTATTCTAAAGAATTTTTATGTGGACGACTGCCTTAAGTCAGTTGAAAACGAGGAACAGGCAGTTGCACTTGTTCAGGACCTCCGGACACTGTGCGCTACAGGAGGTTTCAATCTCATCAAGTGGGTTTCTAATAGCCGAACTGTGCTCGCTTCTGTGCCTGAGGATGACAGAGCCAAAGAAGTCAAAGGGCTTGATTTGGAAAAGGATTCCCTTCCAATCGAAAGAGCTTTAGGAGTTCAGTGGTGTGTGGAGTCTGACACTCTGAAGTTTAGAGTCATCATTCAGAGCAAGCCACTGACGAGAAGAGGAGTTCTTTCGATAGTGAGTTCCATCTATGATCCACTTGGGATTCTAGCACCACTCATTCTCCCAGTGAAGCAAATTCTGCAGGAGCTATGCAGAACAAAGCATGCATGGGATGACAGCATGCCAGAGGTTCTGGCTCAGCGATGGCAACAGTGGGTGACGAGCTTACATCAGTTGTCCAATTTTCAGGTGAAGAGATGTTTGAAGCCGCTCGACTTTGGGGAGACCACTTCAGCTCAACTTCACCACTTCGCCGATGCGAGTGAAAAGGGGTATGGCATAGTCACATATCTGGCCTCAAAAAACCATCAGAACCAGGCACACTGCGCTTTCATCATTGGTAAAGCAAGGGTCGCTCCGGTAAAACCAGTTACAATACCACGACTTGAGCTCACTGCTGCGGCTGTAGCAGCAAAAATGAACACTATTATCAGAGCTGAATTGGATCTGAATCTGAAGGAATCTGTATTTTGGACAGACAGTACTTCAGTCCTGAAGTATCTGAAGAATGAGACAACAAGGTACCGTACATTTGTCGCTAATCAAGTTACTGCAATTAGAGATCAGTCGAACATCTCTCAGTGGAGATATGTGAAAACCTCTACCAACCCTGCAGACTGTGCTTCCAGAGGACTCACCATAGAGGCCTTTCTAAAGGCAAAGACGTGGATTACAGGACCAGATTTTCTAAAAACCCCAGAAGCAGAGTGGCCTGACATGCCAGACAGCATATGTCGGCCTCTTGAGAATGACCCAGAGGTCAAAGAAGCTTCAGTCTACACACTTTGCGTTGAAGAGAGCATGAACGCCTCTTTGCGGCTTATTCTTCATTACTCGAGCTGGTATCGTCTAAAAAGGGCTGTTGCATGGGTCATTAAGTTGAAGTGCATCCTGAAGCTACTCGCTCAAAGGAGAAAGGACCTGAAAACCTCGCTCAAGGCCAGAAAGTTGGATGAGGAATGTCAAAAGGTGGAGCTTGAGAAAGAAATGGTAGACTTCAAAGCTTCACTTCACATTCAACTCCTCTCTGTAAGTGACATTGCCGAGGCAGAGTTGGAAATAGTTCGCTTCAGTCAAGGAGACAGATTCTCCAAGGAAATTGCTATGCTTCAGCAAGGAAAGTTAGTGTCAAAAGGCAGCCCTCTCTGTCGGTTGTCACCGTTCATACAAGATGGCATACTAAGAGTGGGTGGCAGATTGAATAGAGTAGCCATGCAAGAGGAGACAAAGCATCCCCCTATCCTGGCTAAGGACCTTCATATCACCCCTCTTATTCTCAGATCTGTTCATGAGGAATTGGGACACACTGGTAGGAACCACATTTTGTCAAAGGTACGACAGAAGTACTGGATATTAAGATCCCATGCAGCCATCCGGGAAATTTTGTCACAATGTGTAACCTGTAGACGTCAATGTGGAAAAGCAGAAAGTCAGATTATGGCAGACCTTCCAAGTGAAAGACTTATACCAGATGAGCCTCCATTCACAAATGTTGGTGCGGACTATTTTGGTCCATTTGAGATCAAAAGGGTGTTAGATTTGAGTAATTTCAAAGATAATTTAGCAACATGTTTTTGCATATTGGACTGTTCCTTTAGTCCCAGAATGTCAGGACTGGATAGCTTTTACTTTTGACGTGACATAAAGTGATAACCTATTAGAAGTGTTTTAAATGGAACCTACATAGCACATTCTTTGTTGTGTCGTTTAAATTACGATGTTGTAGGCCATATGGCCTATTAGATGTGTCAAGATTTCCTTGATACTGCCGCACTTTTCCTTCTGCCTGATTCAGGTTCGAGACGACCAGGTATCCCCACCACTGTGATGTCATAAGACAGTCCCCCTACGCCAAGACGACGAGGTCTCCGAGGAAGGAACATTCACCACCGGAGAATCTTGAACTTCCAAGGGCACCAACGAACTCTTGCCGTGAATGGGACTAGAGACTGAGACAATCACAGCCATATACTGACACGCACTACACACCCTAAGTTTGGCTCACAAACATAACCTACCAAACCTGCTTGTGACTAAACGCATCCATCCACCTACACTGATTCCCCCTTTCGATTCTTTTTTTTGTTTTTACTGCCATTTCTCCCTTTGGGCAGCACGGTGGGGCAGTGGATAGCACTGCCGCCTCGCAGCAAAAGGTCCCAGGCCCAAATCTCAAATCCTGGCTGAGGATTTTGTCTGCGTGGAGTTTTGCATGTCCTCCCCGTGTCTGCGTGGGTTTCCTCCGGGCACTCTGGTTTCCTCCCACATCAAAGCAAGACATGTATGTCAGTTTAAAAAATATTGATGAAAGACAAGCGTAGAGATTTTCCAAACAATGTCTGTATACTCCATCTAATGGTCAGCATATATCATCCATTGTGTATTTGTTCATACATATGTATAGCTTAATCTCTATTCTTGTACCCCCTTTTGAAATAATGGTTTGATCATAGATAAGGTGATCATATGATCAGAGGGGGAAATTGTTAGATTTTAGTAATTTCAAAGATAATTTAGCAACATGTTTTAGTTAAAGTCAAACCTGTATGCTCTAATACACTATGCAGGTTCTGTCTGGGGGGGGGGGGGGGGTGCCTAACAGCCACCCCGTCTCTGTCTGGGTGTGAAGCGCCCTTTCATATGCAAGTACTCTTAAAGTACTTGCCACCGGCATCAATGTCCCACTGAGTTTCCCGGGGATACACATCCACGAGACTTCCCTGTCTGGCCCCACCTATAGGATACTTCCTGAGATATCTGTATAAATGCTGGCCTGGGTTGGAATGTATGGCATGTTAGACTGTCAGACTGGTAGAAGGTTACATGTTAGAATGGTAGGCTGGTAGATGTTGCATGTTAGACTGGAACGCTGACAAACTTCATTGAACTGTAACTACGAATAAACCAGCTACTGTCTTTCATCACGGAACTGTTTCAAGACCCTCTTATTCCTTGAACGTAATTGCAAGTACCGGCAACGAACAAAAGTGTAATTGAGAAATACGAAGCAATTCTTCAAGGGGTAGAACTATGATCAAAAGGTATGGTGTGATTTTCACTTGTATGTCAGTAAGAGCTGTGCACCTTGAGGTGGCAAGTTCTTTAGACACGGATTCCTGCATTCATGCTCTGCGCAGATTCATTGCGAGGAGAGGGCAGGTCAAGATGATGTGTTCCGACAACGGAACCAACTTTGTGGGTGCAGAGCGTGAGTTGCGGGAGGCTGTGCAAACTCTGAATAATGCGAAGATTCAAAACACCTTGGTGACAAAAGGCGTCAAATGGAACTTCAATCCCCCTACTGCATCCCATTTTGGAGGAGTATGGGAGCGGCAAATACGGACAATAAGGAAAGTTCTTAACTCTATTGTGAAGCAACAAACAATTGATAAAGAAGGACTACACACTCTCCTGTGTGAGGTTGAGGCGATTATCAATAGCCGCCCTATCACTAGGGTCTATAATGATCCCAATGACCTGGAGGCCTTAACCCCAAACCATCTGCTGTTGCTGAAGGCCAAAACTTCACTACCTCCTGGTTTATTTAATAAGAATGACATCTACTCGAAGCGCAGATAGCACCAAGTTCAGTACTTGGCAGATTTGTTTTGGAGACATTGGACTAAGGAGTATCTGCCAGATCTACAAGAGAGACAAAACTGGCTCCGTCCAAGAAGAAATCTCAGTGCAGATGACATTGTTCTCGTGATAGATGATTCATCCCCGCGAAACTTGTGGGTGATGGGTCGAGTCATCCAAACAATTCAGGACAGCAAAGGTCAAGTTCGTCAGGCGAAAGTGAAAACTTTTTCTACTTGAAAGTGATATGTAGCTCCCCTTCTACATTTCACGCACGAGACAGCGGTAAAGGCTGGTCTGCAACGAAGTTAAGTGCTAGAACCTCTGACTCCCCCCCCACCCACATACACTGATATGACTATCAGATGGACTGCTTAAAAGAGTTCCTGATAAATGTCAATAAAAGAGTTCCAGTATACAGAGTTCCTGTATTTGTGAAAGGACTAATCTATTTGACCATGTCATATGGGTATTGTTTTGATATCCACATTTTGTATTTATGTTTGTTTATGGCTCTTCAGAATATATAAAAAAGGTCATTGTTTTGTAGCTTCCAAAGATAATTAGGGGCCGGTGTGTGAGAGCCATTGTGAACATGAAGATTGTTGTATTTGTGCCTTATCTGCATAATGAATAGTTGTCAGTAATTTAATCTTGAGCTAATCTTTATTATGTCATTTGGAATGTATAAATATTAGTTTGTAGTAATGGGTTGTTTAGTTAAGAGTAAATTATTATTAGAATGCTTTGATGCTCAATGATATTATTTAGTATTGATGTATCTTTCCGTAATATCCTATCTTTGCTCCATTAGTCTGTACTGCTATTGGAAAGGCCACAGGAAACCGTATATACCTAATGGCAAGTTATTCTATGGAGGCCTGTCACCTACGTCACAATTTGGCCAGACACGCCCACTTTTTACGCAAACCGCCTTACTGGAAGACCAAATGCTGGTGTTCCATAACGTTATGCAAACCAAACTAATAGGCTATCACATTTAATCGGGAGGTTGCTTAATTTCCCTTTATTGCCATCATCGGAATTTGCTTTACGCAATGCTTACAGGTAGCTCAGCAATATACAAAATATACAGTGCACAACATAACAAAACAATTTCTCAGTTTGGCGGTGTACAGAGACCGCGGCACTGCATGTATGGAGGAAATTTGTGGATGTGGAGTTTGTGCGTTGGACTGCTTGGTGACACTGGACAGCGGGGGCCATTTTTAATCATGGCTGTATTGCACTTTCATTCACTTGATTGATGTAATGATTCTGTTGGATATCTTTGTTTGATATGTTTGTGTGTTGTGGATCCCACTGTCTATGTCTTTTTTGTTGTTGCTGGGGCTACAACTGAAGTTCCCTGGCGGGAAATAAAAGTTATTATATTCTATTCTAATAATACCAACATAAACAAATATTATAAGGAGTATCGCGGGGGTATACGTACGAAGTAAGATTAATTACAGAGTAAACCCCGGAACCCTCCCAAATCTGGAACATGCATGGGCTGAAGTAGAAAGAGCTGTTCTGTGTTTTATTGAGTTATCCAGCTAGTACTAACTCAGTAATCCTGCTTTGTAGTATACCACCTTGGTAAGTAAAGTGCTTGTGCAGTTAATATGGGAGCAAAGCGATACGTTACATGTTAGGTAGGCTACAGTAGCCTACTTCAGCAATAAAACATTTTAGCTCGATGGATAGAATATAATAACTTTTTTTCCCGATAGGGAACTTCAGTTGTAGACACCATAAAAGGCAAATCAGTTCTACACATAAAGTACATTTACCGTTACTTTAATTATTACTTTCAAATACATTGTTATTTGGTGCTTACTATCGTAACGTTACATTTTATTTTCGCCCTCTTCTGGATTCTCTCATATTGCTCGAACCCTGCCTGGCCAGCACGGGTAGCTAATGTTTACAGTTTATCCAATCTATTTGTGAGACATCGTACAACGTAGCACCCCTAGCAATGTAATAATAGTTCAAATGAACACTGTTTTGATGTTCACAATATGCTTGACGTATCGCATTAGGTTAACATTAATGTTTCGCAGGCGTAGCAGTCGTTCACACAAATGATATAGCTACTAACGTTAGCTAAACCAAGCGATTAATTCACTTTTAACTTTCTAACATTAAGATAATGCACATAGATGTACATTAGGCCAGCTAGTTATGTATATATTAACTGGCTAACTTTATAATTTGTTCATAAAGCGTAATTTACCATTAATGATCCGAGCCTATGCTGTCTAAACCCTGCTCACTCCTCACTGCTTTCAACCACCAGTCTCTTCTTTCGGTCGTAAAATTGAGTTCGTTCACCCTGCCTGGTGGTTTAGCTACTATGGTGAGTCCTCAAATTATCATGTAAAAGGACATTTTCGCCTTTTCCCAGTTTTATTCGCACATCAGTACGCAGTGCAGAAGTTCGTCATTGTAGGACAGCAATCATAGTAGCGTTAGCATGAAACTCGTTTCATGGAGTAGCGAACACTACGAGTTCAGTGGTAACGTTAAGCGTCTCTGTTAGGGTTGGACCTCCAACATGGCGGCGCGTCCCTGTAACCATTGGTAACGACAGTTCTAGTTCTATGTGACAGGCCTCCATTGAACAGGACGTGGAGCAACAGTTTTCTGACCGTTTTGTTTTTCTGAAGTTTTTTGCTTTTAATGCTTAATACCGACAAGTATAGGTATGATAAAGACTCCATGTGGAGACGTTATTGTTTGTATTGGTTTTTCGTGAAATAAACCGTCTCTGTTTTCATCTTTTACTTGGCTCGTTGATGCTATGTGGATGCTAAGTACCGGAGTTTTGATTTATTAAGCTACAGAAGGCATGTGTGGAAATACTGCATTTGAACAACACGAGTCAGAAATTTTACGTCCTGCAGAAGCCGCAAAATAAGGTTTTATTTTGATTTCGCAGCTACAATTATGTTACAGTTTGACAGTGTGCCAGACAGGCCTGTATTGATTGTGTTTTTGCATGTTGAAGGGACATTTAAATTTATGAAGTTTAATTAAAATGAAAACTTCTGGGTACTGCGGTAGCTGGTTACAGCGAGAGCTATTAGCGTGTAGCTAACGTTATCTCTGTGATAGCAACTGACACTGTAATGAAGTAACGTTAACTAAAGAAATGAGAGCCGAGAATGAGTTGCCTTGGAATATATTTCACTAATGTAAGGTAACGTTATCCTTACCGTTACCTTTTTATTTGGTTTATCTTAACATGAGAACTTCGCAAGCTGAATTAACGTTAGGTGTAATTTACCTCAGAAGCAGGTAACGGTCAATTTCTGAAAGAGAAGGAGATAACGTTTTTTTTATGAGTTTGGTGAACATCAACAACCAGAAAATAAACGTGTTCAGCTATATACATCTTAAATTGACTATAAAATTCAAATTGAACATTAAAAAATTATTTTGTTAACGTTGACTAAAGGAACGTTTTCAAACTCACCCAGCTGTGCGCTTTGTTCTGTCAGAGTGGGACTGAGAGACTGTTTCTCGTGCAGTTTATTAGTTGTTATCCTCGCGATGGGTCACAGAATGACAACTGTCATTTATTTGTTTACCTCATCACCAAGTCAAGTGACTGCTGCTAAGTTGCTGCATGCTGTCTGATGGGAGAGCGCACAATCCCTTTGATAATTTGAATCTAACGTTAACGCCAAAAGATAATAACTGGTTAAATGTAGCCTACGGCCGTTTAAAGGTCAAACAATATTTATTTTTCTTATACTAAGATCACTTGGCTGCTGATTGATGGAAAGATGGATACAACAGAAAAGCACATACACAAATGTTTAATTGAAAATTGTTAAATTTTTCACAACATGCCGAGCAGTAACCAGAATCGGCCCGAGTGCGTTTAGCCACAACCTGGCCTCATCTTTGAATTGGCGACTCTGCCGAAGGTTGGCCGGAATCGGCCCGAAGAACTGTCGCCGTAGCCGACACTCAGCCGACAGTGCCAACACTCAGCCGAAATCGGCACAGGTCCGTAGGCTAGCTGGGAATGGGTAAGCTACCGGTATTGTACTTATGGTTTATGCTTATAGTTATAGTACATTCATAGAATACCTTTCTTATTTCGTAATTGCATTTTAATCTGGGAATCTTAGAATCTGGGTAAGCAAGAGTCTCTGTGGCTAACGCTAGCCGTTTTCGAATGAAAATGATAGGCTACACAGTTTTAGTATTAGTTTTTTCTGACAAAGTAGGTAGTTGCTTGCATTATGCCACTAGTCATAGCTAGATCGGTTTGTTATCTAGGTGGAATAACGTTGGATTTGAGGGATTGTCTGGCAGAGACTTTTTTGAGATGCAATGACATTAACAGAAATGAGTAATGTTAATGCACATGCTAATGGAACCTGACTGAGAACAGGGATTTTGTTGTGAATGTGATTCACATGAATGAATGTGATTCAGGTGAATGTGTTGTAAGAAACAAAGATAATGTTGATGACATTATATAGGCTATACACGGTAATAAAATGTTAGACCTTGTAGTATAAAAAAATAGAATAATCCTTTCACCGCCCCGTCGGGAGGGGTCAGGATCACTCCACTACACGTAATTGAAACTTTCTCCCAATTAGACACTAACTTCCAGAGTCTGGCATAACGTAATTTATTGTAAATAAATTCGCATGAATATACATACCCAGGCTGATCGGCTAAACATACACATATTAAACAATATTAAACACTCTCAATCACACAGTCCAGTCTTAGTCCGTCAATATCATGCTCACCCACAAGACGTAAACACCGTTCCGTTGATGACAGAGACAAAACAACACTAGCCCTGGGCCAACTCCGATGACCCCATTATATGCGTCTTTCAAACCACACCCAACGTGACATAAAGTTTGAAAGCGCCTCCCCCCTGGGGAATATATTCCACGGTCTCCAGCGGTCTCTGCTGGTCTTATTTAGTATTACAATTGGCCTTTGTTTTATATTATACTTTAACTGAAATACCATGATTTAATTATATCAAAGACCGTCTGGCCATGGTCTGACCATAGTTGTTATTGACATAATAATACCCTGCTATGATGGGTTATATAATACTAGCTATAAACCTTTTATTATTATTCATCACAGGTATGTACAATCATAAACCAAGCATAACACCTTCCTTTGTGATTTGAAACATTATCTGTTCTAACATATTCTTTTATACTAACGGGTTATGGATGAAGAAAGATAACTTATTTGTCAAATGTATTTCATACCAAATGTTCGTTGCCGAACAAAGGAAATGTTTTTCCTTAAGTTGGCCAAACTCTATTAGCTTGGCTGAACCTGCACACACACACATTTCCAAGCCTAGGGGCCAGATGTCTTTTTAATGACCGAGCCTCAAGGCATTCCTTGAGAAGATCCCCTCACTATCCCTTGGCCGATCTAGGACCATAAATGTGTCCCCTGTGAGTGTGTGTATGCAGGTGTGGATGGGTCCTTTTACCTCCTTATCAAGATACGTATATCACTCTGATGTTTAAATATACAAATGTAACTGAAATAGTCTCTGATTGTTCTACCATATGGCGTTTACCTAAGGATAAGCTTTTCCCATCAATTCACTAACGTGGGGATGCGCACGCATGTCCTTGATTTACCAGTGTTAAAGATGAGCTCATTCTGTGTGCCTGGCTCCGGACCATGCCCCACCCGATCACACAGATACAAATCACCGAGTTTGTTTTTTCCTTCCTTGGCATGAATGTGTGCTCGTGAGTGCACGGTCATAAATTTGAAGTGTGCTGGTTGGGCCTCTTAGGGTGTCATGGAATAGACACACTTCCAACACAGAAAAGCATCTCCCTCCTTTGACACCATTGTTTCATATATAAAGTCCTACACATGATACATAATTATGTATAAATAATGAATAACCTATATTTTGACACAACATTCCCTCCTTTGAGCCTTCATAGGCTCATTTCCAGATTAGTCATTAATTTATACATATGACTTCAAAACAATTTTAACAATTTTACACAGTTAGTTCTAAACAGCTAATTGAGACCAACGTTCTCGCAGTCAGTAGTCCTCGGTGCCTGACCGCCGCTTTTAACTGATCTAGCGCTTGTTTAGCGTAGGTACACAGAACATACATTTTCACCTTGATTTAAGAATGTACTGTTTTCGATTATATATTCTCCATTATAATTGATTCAGACCTCATTGACTCGCTGAGACCTAACAATTCAGCAGGCTCCCAAATGGCCTCCCTGCTGCTTAAATGCTGCCGTTGTAAAACCGATTTGCCCAAGCGCCACTGACCAGTACTTGTGGGTAATATATTGCAGTCTGCTCAAGCATGTCCCCCATCACATGCGCTCTGTGGTCCCCTTCCACAGAAACTTCAGTCTTTATTTGCTTTTGACAGAAGTGTGTTCTTTGTTACCCACCCTTTCCTAACCTATGGTGGTGAGGCAAATCACGGCCCTTATTTCACAACGAGATTCAGTGTGGTCTGATTCTTATAAAACACATACATACTTTATTCTAACACATCAACTTACTACAATACGTGCAACTATATCTAGATCAGCCATGGGTTTTAGTGCACAAACAATAGAGGTAGTACAAAATATTTGATTCACTAACATAAGATACTTTTACCAATATGCTGTCTGTTTCTTCCACTTTGGTCCAAGTAGCCTCGGCGTTGGACCAGTGGACAAAGGAGAGGTTACTAGCACATCACTTAGCCACTGGTCTTTCTTTGGCAGATTGTGTAATGTCACTGTGTGTTCTTTCTATATCTGCCATCAATGAGGGAGCACATAGCTCCTGACTGTGAAGTTCTTTCTTCGTGTGTGTATAATCAGTGTTTGTTCCCTTCAACCCAGGTGCTTTGCACACCGTAAAGGGTCATCACTGTGGAGAGGTTACTAGTACATTCGAAGCACAGTGATCTGGCTCCGCTTTCTTCAGGCAGCAAGGCGCCATACAGTCTTCATCAGTGAGACATCATATGTGTTTTCTGTAGCTGTTCCAGCATTCACCTGTTGGGCAGCCTGCGGGTGATGCTTACAGCATCCTCATCCACTTCTTCCCGCGCTCCTGCCCTATTCACAGAGTGCGTTTCCAAACGGGCAGTCAAGCGGACTGCCTACAGCCTTCCTGGGTCTCCCGTATTGATCTTGATACTCGTCGGGTCCTGTTTGAACGACAGCCACAACAAAACATCCCACTCCCTTTTCACCTGTACGTCTCCCTTGCTTCCTCACTTTTCCTACTTCCTGAAGGTGCACCTTCCTCTTTCTACCTCTCCATTATTTCCCTTGATTTCTCTACAACCTTGCCCTGCGCGCGTACTGGCGCTTTCCCTCTAAAACAGTGATTAAAGTGGAACCACACAGTTTTACCTTCAGTTTTCATTGCAGTAGAAGTTGTCAGAACCACCTTGTATGGTCCCTCACGTCTGGGTTCAATCCACCTTCTTTTGAAGACTTTAATACACACCCAATCCCCCGGGCGTATTCCACCTAAGCCCCAAGGAAATGTCATATGTCCTTTTTCCCTGTTGGAAAACAATCTTGCATATTCACTTAAATCTTACACATGTAGCTCACTTAGATCCTTCTTGAGCTGTTCCTGCGGGGTCCATTGTCCGGACCTCATACAAACGGCATGGGCCCTCCTATGGTGGAATGTGCCCTATTGGGGAAAAACTGATACTTTCCGAATTATTATTATCACACAAACCTCACAATCATCACTTCCCTCCTTGCGCAATGGTCCTGCCCATGCGCATCCTTATACTTTTATATTTTTATGGTGTTCACTTTGTTTTTAATTGCTCGAGGTTGTGTCACTTCTGTCTTCTTGGGCCCAATATCTGCAGAGAAACCTGACAATTTCAGTTAGTCACACAGTACTTTGTCACCTGACAATTTCAGTTAGTCACACAGTCCTTTGTCATCTCCAATCCCCTGTAATTCTTCACTGGCAGTGATAATTCATCCCTGGAATTATCATTGGAGTTCCTGTCATAACTTCAAAATGGGGAGAAATTAGAGAAGACACTTTATTAGTTTTTTTTTATCCATTTATAAATTTATTTATTTATTTTTATTTATTTTGGGCCTCTTCACCCAGAGCCCCTCTTTGCTGGCCCCTAACGGCCATTGTTTGTCCCATGAAATGCACTTTATAATGTGACTTTTTACTTTAACATTTTCTTTTATTTGTCCTTGACTATTACTACCACTTAAAATACTGTATCAATACATGGGCCTGCATGGAAACTGTATAATATAGCTTACAGTAGCCTATGTGATTTTGATTAGAAATGCTTGACACTTTTGCTTTCGGTAACGTTACACTGGGTGGACGTCAGATGCCAGTGGACCTACAGGCGGGCCACAGGGTTCGATCATTTTGTAAGATTGCAGGCTACATATATATATTATTATTTATTTTTATTTAATGTGAGACTAATTTGATGCTAATTTATTAGGCTACTGAGTAGCCCATAGCCTATGCAAAGAGTAGCTGATTCGGTTGACAATTTATGTATGCTACTGCGGTAGCATGCAGTTCATATAGGCTACTCAGTTCCGTAGGATTCACTGAACTGTGGTAGTAGAGGTAGTCTGTGGTCAGTGCAGTTCCTGACCACTAAAGCGCACGTAAGCACATGAATGAATCATTGAGAGTGATGACACTCAGTTAACTTTAAAGATGCGTTTAAGAAAATTCGTTCGTTACTCTGTTCTATTCCACTCTATTCTCTGTTCACTTTAAACATAATTTGACTTTCCCGGGAAACTGTAACGGTTCAATTCAAAACAGGCAACGCAGACCCTCTCTCTGCATGGGATCAAATCGCACATGCAGAAAATGGCACTTAAAACGAATTGTAGCATTTTGCTTAAAGATTTTTAATACCCACTCTATTCTCTCCGAAACACCAATTACATACTAGATAGCATAGAAACCCCGAACCAACATCACTAGTATGTTGTTGACAGCAGTATCAATTATCAATGATATATTTTATGATGAACACATTGACTTTCTAATAGTAATGATCATCGATATATCGGGTCGACATGGGAACATTACATAACTTCAATGAATTCATCAAAGTCACTATACTGATGACTGACATTATTTTTACACTTTGACAAATCAAATCCAGATGCGCTTTCTTTGTTATAACACTTTGAAATTATTTTAGCGGTCGCTGCTGTAAGCTACATACTAGCACATCTATGTATGTGTAAACTATATGTGTGGTAAGTGAATTTATTTATTTGAATTTAATTAAAACGTTCCGGTTGCGATGGGGAACATGAACAAAACGAATTTAGAATTCAGTTCACTTATTCTGTTCAAACTCGTCCTGCTTATTCAGGTGGTGCACGCTTCCTCTGTACGCGTGACTTTTTATATACCAGCGATGTGCACCAAAAACCCCTATTGGCAAGCTCTCGGGCTAGTGGAACACATTTGTGATACAATCTACAAATTGCAGGTTTTGTGGCAAACAACACATCTGCGCCAAGCATAACGCAAAGAAAAGTTTCACAAGCGGTTGCATTAATTTCATTATGGCGGTGCTCATCTGCAATTGATATTCGTACTGTGCCAATAATTTGTACTTCCTTAACATATACACCAAAAAGACCATTTGTCACCCGACTCCGGTTTGTCCGTATTTCAAACTTTTTGAGCAGGACAGTAGGTTCGCCCTTGTCCCAGCAGGGCAGTAGGGAATTATACCAGTGCAAGTGGATTAATCTGAGAATCGTACCAGTGGACCCACTCCCCTTTAAATGGCCGTACACGGCATATTCCCTCCTTCACGCGTTCAACTCGTACTTCATGACAATGTTTGCCATGTTCGCCTTCCCATGAAAACATTATATTTACTTCACATCCTTCTACATTATAAGCACATTTTCCTGTTTTCACCTCATCAGCCATTCTATTTTATTTATTTAACTTTAATTAAAGCCTGCCAATATATATAAATTTATATATTGGCATACCCCGTTCTGTATGCAGAATCTTCTAGATTTACAGAACTCTGGTTAAAATCTGTACCACAAAATGTCTCGGTTACCGAATCGTCAATCTTGCGTTACAAAATGAACCTTTACTGAATTTATCTCTTTCAAACACTTTCCCTTCAGTTATGGTGTGCCAGGTAACACTTTGAAGGGCAAAAATACGGTTCGGTTACCATGGTTACATCACACTTCGTTTTTTATGTATTTATTTATTTTTAACCATAGGCTAAAACCTTCTCCACAGCGAATTCGCAGTAGCCAGTAGCCTATGCTATCGGAGCATAATAAACTGAAACAGGCTATCTCGGCCCTGTATTGCCCCACAAGACATCTGCAACTCAATCGAATCACGAACTGAAAATAGAGAACTGAATAACACGGAACTCCAAGCCAGTCAAAATACTCAAATATGCAAATATGTATAATATCATAGAACAATTTAACTAATCACTTAAATTGAATCAATCACGTCCACTCCTTCTATGTTGACTCGACTTCTGCCACAATCCTATGCAAGTTTCCCTCACGTATAACTTACTTCACCACTTATCTATCTGTACTATCCGTACAGTTCGGAACAATTTTCCCGTTTTATTTACACTTTAATTGGCCACGTCTCTGAACAGAGACTTGCGCCTGCATACCTACTACAATTCCGTTATGCGAACACAATTTTATATGAGATCACTTTCCACTTATTACTATTTATGTACACACACTTTTACACTATTTCAGGCGGGTCTTCATTACGATGCGTCTGATCATAAGCTTCACAAATCTTATAGTACATTGAGATTATAACACAAGCTATTACAAATATATCATACATCGTAGATATGTGTTTCGGAGACACAGCAAATAATTGTGCGCTTAACTTTTCCTTAAGTTCTCTAAATCACACTCCTGGGTTAAACAATTTACAGGTATTTTCTTTTAAACTACTCAGCTGATTTATCACTCATACACACCCCCACAGCGCTTGTTCATTCATACTCGTGTCGACACACATTCGTTCTTTGGCCGGCCAATACAGTAAACCCCATATTACTGTATAAAAAGCAGTTATCAGGCCACCGCGCGGCCTCCTACTTTTTGCTTATCAGACCAACGCGCGGCCTCCTGCTTTTTTATTTTTTTATCAGGCCACCGCGCGACCTCTTGCTTGCTTTTTATTTATCAGGCCACCGCGCGACCTCTTGCTTGCTTTTTATTTATCAGGCCACCGCGCGACCTCTTGCTTGCTTTTTATTTATCAGGCCTCCGCGCGACCTCTTGCTTGCTTTTTATTTATCAGGCCACCGCGCGACCTCTTGCTTGCTTTTTATTTATCAGGCCACCGCGCGACCTCTTGCTTTTTTATTTATCAGGTCACCGCGCGACCTCTTGTTTTTTTTTTTTATTATCAGACCAACGCCCGGCCTCTTGCTTTTTTATTTATCAAGTCACCGCGCGACCTCTTGCTTTTTTATTTATCAGGTCACCGCGCGACCTCTTGCTTTTTTATTTATCAGGTCACCGCGCGACCTCTTGCTTTTTTACTTATCAGACCAACGCGCGGCCTCCTGCTTTTTTATTTTTTTATCAGGCCACCGCGCGACCTCTTGCTTTTTATTTATCAGGCCACCGCGCGACCTCTTGCTTTTTTATTTATCAGGTCACCGCGCGACCTCTTGCTTTTTTACTTATCAGACCAACGCGCGGCCTCCTGCTTTTGCAGCTTATTCCTGAGACAGTACAAAACACGCAACATTTAGATCAGCCTATCGTTAAACCAGACTCTTTCTTACACTCCTTGTGTTTCTATATCAGAATTTTAATTAGGTTGTTTTGTGCACAGATTTTCACACAGGCCCCCCGCACCGGCGGACACACTATCTCTGAGAATCAACGATTTACTAAAATACAGATTAAGGTTCTGTTCACCTTTTTCCCTTGGCGCCCGTTGATCTGAGATTTTAGTGTGAACATCCGCGCATTCAGACCTGCTACCTGTTAGCACTCCTGGCTGGCTCGCCATTATGTAGTATAAAAAAATAGAATAATCCTTTCACCGCCCCGTCGGGAGGGGTCAGGATCACTCCACTACACGTAATTGAAACTTTCTCCCAATTAGACACTAACTTCCAGAGTCTGGCATAACGTAATTTATTGTAAATAAATTCGCATGAATATACATACCCAGGCTGATCGGCTAAACATACACATATTAAACAATATTAAACACTCTCAATCACACAGTCCAGTCTTAGTCCGTCAATATCATGCTCACCCACAAGACGTAAACACCGTTCCGTTGATGACAGAGACAAAACAACACTAGCCCTGGGCCAACTCCGATGACCCCATTATATGCGTCTTTCAAACCACACCCAACGTGACATAAAGTTTGAAAGCGCCTCCCCCCTGGGGAATATATTCCACGGTCTCCAGCGGTCTCTGCTGGTCTTATTTAGTATTACAATTGGCCTTTGTTTTATATTATACTTTAACTGAAATACCATGATTTAATTATATCAAAGACCGTCTGGCCATGGTCTGACCATAGTTGTTATTGACATAATAATACCCTGCTATGATGGGTTATATAATACTAGCTATAAACCTTTTATTATTATTCATCACAGGTATGTACAATCATAAACCAAGCATAACACCTTCCTTTGTGATTTGAAACATTATCTGTACTAACATATTCTTTTATACTAACGGGTTATGGATGAAGAAAGATAACTTATTTGTCAAATGTATTTCATACCAAATGTTCGTTGCCGAACAAAGGAAATGTTTTTCCTTAAGTTGGCCAAACTCTATTAGCTTGGCTGAACCTGCACACACACACATTTCCAAGCCTAGGGGCCAGATGTCTTTTTAATGACCGAGCCTCAAGGCATTCCTTGAGAAGATCCCCTCACTATCCCTTGGCCGATCTAGGACCATAAATGTGTCCCCTGTGAGTGTGTGTATGCAGGTGTGGATGGGTCCTTTTACCTCCTTATCAAGATACGTATATCACTCTGATGTTTAAATATACAAATGTAACTGAAATAGTCTCTGATTGTTCTACCATATGGCGTTTACCTAAGGATAAGCTTTTCCCATCAATTCACTAACGTGGGGATGCGCACGCATGTCCTTGATTTACCAGTGTTAAAGATGAGCTCATTCTGTGTGCCTGGCTCCGGACCATGCCCCACCCGATCACACAGATACAAATCACCGAGTTTGTTTTTTCCTTCCTTGGCATGAATGTGTGCTCGTGAGTGCACGGTCATAAATTTGAAGTGTGCTGGTTGGGCCTCTTAGGGTGTCATGGAATAGACACACTTCCAACACAGAAAAGCATCTCCCTCCTTTGACACCATTGTTTCATATATAAAGTCCTACACATGATACATAATTATGTATAAATAATGAATAACCTATATTTTGACACAACAACCTAACTAATGGTTTGTATGTCTCTAACGTTAGATAAATTATATATTGGCCTAGTTTACATTAATGTAAAAACTTGTCATTAGCAAGGTAACGTTAGCTACGTTACATTGCAGCGTGGGCAACGTAGAATTGCTTACCTGGCTGAATTTCATAATCAGTGACGACAAAGACAATAATAACATTGTTGTAAAAGTGGATTTGCCCCTCTATATTATCCCTTAAGTGAGCATAGTTTTTTTGAATGATGTTTTGCTTGATACCCGGACACGAATCGGATTCTCTAGCACAGTGGTTCTCAACCTTTTTTCCACTGCGACCCAAATTTGAAAATACCAACTCAAGTCGCGACCCAATAGCAAATTAACAGCACTCATTCATCAAGCCAATAATTTAACAATTTGTTTTAGAAAAACACACATTTAATAGCCTAACACTACACACTTGGATACTATTTTACAATTAGTAGGCCTATCAACAATAACATGATGGACTTACATAGGCTATCCACTTCTTAATGAGATATCTGGGCCTGTCTCCCTTTCATGAGTCTGTCAACATTTGGGGTGATTGAAGACAGTGCGATCCGAAGATCATGCTCGACATTGAGTTTGTTTCTGTTTTTGTTCTTAAGCTGCGTGAGAGCAGAGAAGCCAGCTTCGCATAGATAGGTCGTACTGAAAGGCAAAAGCACTCTGATTGCGTGGTGACCAAGAGCAGGATATTCGTGTACAACGCTACACCAGAACTGAGGGAGACTCGACTCCAAAAACTTCTTCTGCAGGCCGTGATCACATGACAGGTCCACCAATTGTGATTCCTCTTCGGATGACATTGTCACCGTTTCCACGTCTGTTCCAAAGGGGTCCCTTATCCAAACGTGAGCCAGCGCGTTCTCCTCCTCTGGAAAATAATCAGAGAAGCGCGTTTGCAGTTTCTCCAAATGAGATCGCATGACACTTTTCAGCTTTGATCTGTCTGTATCCATCAGGTTTTTTACCTCGTGACACACGTTCGGTAACATGTCCAATCTGTCGCTGGTAACATGCTTGGACCACAGACTCAACTTTTTCTTAAATGCATTGATTTTGTCCATTTGTTCGAATCTGTTGTGTCCCTTCCCTTGTAATGACACATTCAGAGTGTTCAAATGATCAAAAATGTCAACAAGATAGGAGAGACGTGCGATCCACAGGTCATCGTTAAAATGTTCTGCCAGCTCTGACTTTTTCTCCGCTAGAAATGCTGCCAATTCGTTTCTGAGCTCGTAAACTCGGGATAACACTTTGCCCCTGGACAACCAACGGACCTCTGCGTGATAAAGCAGTTGTTCGTGGCCGCTACCCATCTCTTGACAGAAAGCTTGAAAACACCTTGCATTCTTTGCGCTGTGCTTGATGTAATTGACAACTTTCACGACCTCGCAATGTTTCGTGAATCTCCGGTACCATGTCTTTGGCAGCTAATGCTTCTCTGTGCAAAAAACAATGATTCCACGTAGCGTTTGGTGCAGCTACATCCAAAATTCGTTTGACAACCCCTGAATGTCTTCCCGTCATTGAGGCTGCCCCATCCGTTGTCACGCCAACACAGTTTGACCAGCAGAGCCCCACTGAATTCAAATATGCATCCATTGCAGAAAAAATCTCCACTGCAGTGGTAGATGTCGGCAAATCTGCACTAAAGAAAAATTGTTCTTCAAAATCATTATTCCACACATACCGCACATACACCAAAAGAATGGCACGGTTAGCCACGTCAGTGGATTCATCAAGTTGTAAAGCGAAACAGTCATTGGAGAGACGCTCGGTTAGCTGGTGCTCAACATCATTAGACATATCACAGATCCTCCTATGAACTGTATCATTAGAAAGAGGAATTGTCTTTAATTTTGCAGCTTCCTTTTCACCAATGAGTGCAGTGCACATGTCTATTGCACAAGGAAGGATAACCTCTTCTGCCAGAGTGTGGGCCTTTTTACTCTTGGCGATTCTGTATGAAACCAAATATGATGCACGCAGTGCCTGCTCCTGCACGGTACAGGCACGTTGAAATGTCTTCTGTGACGCCTCAAGATTTTGACTCTTACCTTGGAAAAAGGCCAGAGGTTTATCTTTATGGCTGGCGTGTTTAGTTTGTAAATGTCTCTGTAATTTCGAAGGCTTCATGCTTTCATTAGCCAGTACCTCATTGCACAGCACACACAATGGCTTATGCTCACCATGCTTCACAGTGTACGTAAATCCATATTTCAGAAAATCTGGGTCGTACGTTCGTTTGTATTTTTTGCCGGGATCTTCTGAAGAACAATGTTCTGAGCTGGTTCCCGGTGTACAAGGAGATTTAACGGTATTTTTGAGAAATTTGTCCATCATACACTTCTAGCAGGCGGTCTTTGCAAGAGATCAGCTCGCTGCCAAAGTAGCCTAGTGACGTTGGATATGTTGTTGATACATTTGAAATAAAATATCTGATGCGCTTAGCTTGATTGGTTGAATGTTCAAAACTATAGCATGTGCAGAATCAGGTTCAGATAGCGTGATGTTATAATGAGGGCTTGGAAGTTTGTAGACGGCATTTTTTTTTTATTATTTTTTTTTTTAATATAAATAATTTAAAAAATCGGAACTCAGCCCGCGACCCTTTCAGAACATCCCGCGACCCAAAGGTTGAGAAACGCTGCTCTAGCAGAGCAGCAGTAAGCTACGTAGCTATAAGTGGGCGGCCTAGCGAATGACAGCGCGCTATGTGGGGTTAAGTTACAAATTCAGTCCGAGGCGTTTATGGCCTACCTTGTATTAATGTAGCTAATACTGTAGCTAAGTCATGGAACGATATTACAGGATTTTTATGTGAAATGATAGAGAACGCATCTCAGAAATGTATAAAAAAGAGCTTTCTACAAAGATTATTCAGGTGTAAAAGCAAGTTAGAATTTGTAAAAATTAAAACAAGCTAGCTGCTGTACGAAACAAAGATGGCGACGGCGAGTTTCTGAAAAATATTCTGTGGCATCAGAGATGGCATGTTCTATTGGCTGAAGTAGCATCACATGTGCACTTCTTTATAAATCCAAAACCATGACATTCATATCCTTATGTGGATATAAAAAAGTCTTACGTAATGCACATCGTTCATCGTGCCTGTGTATCATGCAGTCTATCTAAGACTTTGATCTAAGACTTTTATAACACTTTGTTATTGGTTGATGAGATGTCGTTCTTGGGTGATCAGATGTTGTTGCCCAATGGGGATAATTATTATTTGTGGGCAAGAAGCATTTGTGATGACGAAATCAACAGGAAGAATGGGAAGAAGAATAAGAAGCAGAAGAAGGAGTAAAACTGCAAAAATAACCCAAGTTTGGGGCTTTATTGTGGGGATCTGCATTATATGTGGTTACATGAGGTCAGAACGTGAAGAAGTTAATGTTTTTAAGGGATGAAAGTTTGTGGTCATTGTGGTTACTTCTGTAGGAAACCTTGAAAAGTGCCAAACTCTCAGTGCTGTATAGGTATGGGGCATGCCCCACCAAGCTATAACTTGGCGGATGGCATACCTGCCATTCCAATAGAGTAATTATATAGAGTAAGTACTCATTTTTATTAGTAAAGCTTGAATATGGTATAAGTGAGTGACAGAGTGCAACTTTAAATAAGATTCGAGCATCATGCTGTAACTCACGTAAACTGTTGTCTCCCCCCCTCATCAACCCACCCACATCCCTCTTGCTAATTGCAGACGACTTTGCAATACTCAACTATTTCTCTCTTTCCCACATCTGAAACACAGGTCTATTCACGCATCTTAGCCTGCCTTGTGGTGTCTCATCCGGGATGAAGCTGACCCTCTCTACTCCGGGACCTCTCCATCCCCTTGGACAGCACTATAGTAGGCTTGGGCGGATCCAGAATTCTCTGAGCCAGTTCCGGTTCCAATTAAAAACCACGATTCACTTGAAAATAATTATTAAACTAATATTCCGAACAGAAAATCAAAAGCATCATCTAAACCTAATATAAGTGGAATCGTCGAATACGTGTACTAAATGTGTACTGGTATGCTTGTCAGTGCAAAGGCCCGCGTCTATTCACGATAACGCAGCGTTGCGGGCCTTGCTGAAAACCGGGTACTGTCAACAAGTCGTTCCGACTTCTGAGCACTAGATCTCACCAGAGTTCTCTGTGAGAGCCGAGTCTCGTGTTGGAGCTGGCTCCCACACAGGAACCTTGAGCCCTCGTAGGATCTAGCTACCACGTAGCGGAGCGGACACAGCTACCGTGAGCCCTGGTGACCAAACCCCTTGCACATATAAATCGTGGAGCCGAGGCTTAGGCTAGAGAAATCATGTCCGTGAATGGACATAAAATCGAAAGCTACTGGAAACCAAATCCACTGGAAAGGAAATTAACGGTGGTGTGACATTCTCACTGGAGAGCCCTATATGTGTCTCTTTTATGCTAGTAACAATAGAAACAGTTTAGGCTTAACGTTACAGCTGATTCATGAAAGCGGTTAAAACATTAAATCTGCAGATACAGTGCAGTATTTATTCAGTTTGGAAATACGAATTTAGTAGTAATTAGCTAGCTGTAAGTTAACGTGAGAAACATAGCCTACCGACTGGTTGTGTGAAAGCAAGTTAACGTTACTTCACATTTGTATAGGCTATATATAGATAACGGTTTTAGCTAACGTTATAACTATTACATTATATTATTACTATTACTAGTGCAGTGCATTATATTATGATTATTATGTCATAACGCTAGCTATTAGTCCATTTGCTAGCTAGCATTCCATTCCTAGCTTTGTTTGTTTTTGTGTTGCATGGCAACAGCTACACTGGGGACTATTTTCTCTGCTGCTGAAATTAAATTCATAACGTTAATTAAAAATTGTTTTATTGGAAGTGTGCCTTGTCTTTACATATTATTTACAATATAGCTGGCAACCATTTTATAAAAGCAACAAGGTAACTAGACGCTGTATATGATGCTACAATATCAATATAGTCACAGTCAAAGGGTTTCCGGCCCGTATGGCCCTATTTTCATAACTTAGCTGGCCATATGACTTAGCTAGCTAACACAATTTCCTAGCTAGCTGCCGTCTGTGCCAACTAGCTGGCCACAAAACCTAGCTAGCTGTGTCAAAAAGCCAGCTAGCTGCCCCAAGGACACAGCTAGTTGCTGCTTTTGGCAGCTAGTTGCCACAAAAACGCAGCTAGTTTAACAAGCTACGTTTTATTTTGCTCACTAGTTCAGCTAGCTACGCTTTATTGGGTCACTAGTTGAGCTAGCTCAGTTTTACTGTGCAGCTAGCTAAACTAGTTGGTCCTTTTTTGCTAGCTACCTAAACTAGTTGATCCTTATGGCCAACTAGCTCAGTTTTACTGTGCAGCTAGCTAAACTAGTTGGTCCTTTTTTGCCAGCTACCTAAACTAGTTGATCCCTATGGCCAACTAGCTGAACTAGTTGTTGCTTATCACTAGCTGTGCCAAAAATGGCCAACAAGCTGTGCCAAAATGCTACCTAGTTGAGCTAGCTAACATTCAACTGGAGCTAGCTGAACTAGGTAGCTTTTTGGCACAGCTAGTTGTCCATTTGCACAGCTAGTTAGGTTGCCTGGCCAACTAGCTTGGTATAAGACCTAATTAGTTGGCCAGGTGACCTAACTAGCTGTGCAAAAAAGCCACCTAGTTGAGCTAGCTACATTACAATTGACATCTAGCTAGTTAAACTAGCTGCTTGCCAAAGGCCACCTAGTTAAGCTAGCTACGTTTTATTAGGTAACTAGTTCAGATATCTCAAGGTTACCGTGCAGCTAGCTAAACTAGTTGGGCCTTAAGGTCAGCTAGCTAAACTAGTTGTTCCTAATGGCCAACTAGTTGTACTAGCTGCAAATAATATCCAAATTTCCATAGGGTGCGGGCAGAGTGGGCGCGTTTTTTCGATTTTACTGACAAAAATGGCGTCTGTTCTGAATAGTGGAAAGGGATGTGAAACTGTGTCGTTTGTAAATAAAAACATTGATTATGTTTCTTCTTTATAGTTGCATTTGTATAAATTCACTTATAAACGATAATGCATAGGAAATGCCTACTAATGAAAACGTTGTGCTGTTTTTCCATTTCAGTACAGGGATGGTGCGGGCACAGAATTGGTCAGCTTAAAATGTTAAAATGTTAAGCTAAATCGCGAGACCTAACATTCTAATGTCTTGTGCCACATTATGTTTTAATAACCGCTACGAATTATAAATTATTTTCTCTGCACATAATATTCCTCACAACAACCGTAGCAGCATGCATTGCCGGCGGGTAAATTTGATTCGATTTTGTAAAACGAGCAGCCTTGCTAAACAATTTGTAAAGTTTCAACCGACTCCTCTCCCTGCTGTTCACTAATATAATAAAACTCAGAAGACAACGCAATAGTGAATGTGATATCATTGTGAGGTTGTAGCCTAGCCTTCAAAGTGGGGATACGGCCATTTGTGACATAGCCTAAATGCTTTTTAAAATTTAAGTTTGATCCATCCAGAACCAGAACGACTGTTGTTGTCCAGAACTTCACAGTCGGCTAGCCTACCAGGAATATGATCTGGGCTGCATTTGCCGATAATGATCAATCTTAAGTGCGATTTCTACAAGCGGATGCTTTTGGGAAACGCGTCCTATAGCCTCGTCAACAAGCTTCGTAAGAAGGGTTTTACGATCGTTTTAGCCTTACAATGCTTTTGGGAAATGCACTCCTGGTGGATATAACAGCAGAAATAGATTAAATTAGACAAGAATGCAGGCTACATATAATACATGATTTTATACAATAAAAAGCAAAAGCAACAGCACACACAGACCTAATTAAAATGTACCCTATAGAATACAAAAAAATTTAAAATACAAAATATCAATAGCCTATAGGTTACAACATAAATGGTAAATTGTAAATTAACATATAGCCTATAGCCTAGCAGTAACAGCACATTAGCCTAATAATAATGATTCATTCAGTTAAATTTTACTTACTTACTTAGCCAATAGCGCAATAGCTACAGATAACTGTCAGACTGCACAGAGAAACAGAAGGAAACTACAGGCCTGAACTCCCCAAAAAAGAAATACATAAATAAAAACTCATAAATTAAAAAGTGGGGGAAAAAATACTCAAACAGTGGTGAGAAAAAAATTCCCAGATGGGAAGAACTTGGCTAGATAGGACCGCGGAGCTCATCTTCCGCTGGCTGGCCGGTGTAAGGATAAAAAGTTATTGAGGGATATGGGCATATTACAGAAAATAATCAAATGGGCTGAGCAGTTTAAAGTCTGAGATATTAAACTAGCTGGCAAGTAACCTACGCTAGAAAGTCCAATGAAGTGATGTAAGCTACAATATGCAATTCAAAGGAGCGGAGTGAAACATCTGGGGACAGGTTGCGTCAAGTATGCGCTTGAGCCAGTGGAGGACTGGAGCGGTCTGAAAACTGAGGGAAGGGTTAAGACCTGCGTGAAAAGAAACAGAAGAAGCCAGATTAGGTACTTATCGAATTAGTAGAGTAACTGCAATGTGGATGCCATAATGTAGTATGGAAAGTCCCAGGGCATAGGCTACTATAGCAGCATAACTAAAAGATGTGGAGAGGGCAGGGGCCTAGGTTTGTTTGTAGGTGTGGTAGGGACTTTATGCGATCTGCGAAAATGTTGCACTAATTTGAGAGCAAATATTGTTTTTGAGCTACAAAGAGAGCATCAGATGATCTCGATGACTGTTTCTTTAATTAACCTCAACTGATCGATATGATACAACATGTAGCCTACAATTACTCAATATATTTCAAGATGTCACAGTCATCAGATCTGTCTTGTAAGGTAAAGGAAATCGTAGCGTAATGGTAGTTTAATCTACATCCCAAAACAGATTACTAAAGCTAACGTTAGCTGAGGTAGAGAGAAAACATTACTAGTAGTGATTTAGCTGCGCTGCCTGTCGCTGATGAACACGGCTGACTGACAGTTATTGATGCAGCTGTCAACCAGATCTGCACTTTCGGAAGACCGCGATGAGTTTTTGAATTATACTACGCCTATACAGTTTTCACTCTGCAATCTTTGGTAGGGACAATTCTTGTTTCCGTGACATTGGTCGGGACATATCCCTAGCATCCCTACTAAAAACTACTCCTATGGGAGAGGGGTACACACAACCATGAGAGTGATGGACTGACTACCCCAACACGGCACAGAACAGTAAACTATGAGCGTTCACACGCAAAAGCAGGGCAACAGCAACTATCATTGTTGGATTATAAGATTTCCAAATTTAGAGAGAAACTCATTTCCTGTATTGTCTATTTTTTTTTTTTGCATAGGCTAGCTACTTTTTCTAACAGGGTATTCTTCCAATTAGAGCAGTTTTGACATAACTTAATTTAACCCAGACCTCTGGTGCATATATTGTGTCGTGTCCTTGAAATGAAAGTAATTGCTTGTTGGAGCACATGTAAATGTCCTTCTCATAAAAATCTAGTTTGTTTAAAATAATCATTGGAATTCATCAAACCTTTTTCAGAGAATTGTAGGCTATTACAGATGCACAGTAGCCATATGGCATCCAAAAAATAAGCGAGGTGGACTTAATTGCAAACTTTTTGTTGTTGTTGTATATTGCTGGAGGTACACACAGGTTTTGATAGAAATCCAAATATTCAAAATAAATAAATCAATAAATACATAATAATAATAATACATTTTATTAATTCTGTGCTTTTCATAGACCCAAAGCAGTGGATGCAGACAGTTCAAACATGCCCTATAGTGTAGTCATTTTAATTTCTAAGTGCAACACGTCTGAATCAAATGAGTATTTCCACGATTAATTATTTAAATTTTGCAGTTTGATGTGGAAAATAGTTTCATTGACCACAAAGATGGTAAGATGAAGAAACACAGGGCCATAATAATTTAGGAAAGTGTGGATTGCATTGCTTTGGAATAGAGCTAGTTTATTTAGTGGGAGCTACGATAGGCAATATTGTTAGTTGTAACTTGGCCACATTTTGATATCAATACTTTTAAAGGCAGGCCTAGTTTTAGCAAGTTAAGGACTTATAGACAGCGCTGTGTAGGCTATGCGTGAGTAACTTGGCTTTTTTACGTCTAATACGTTTTTAAAAAATCAGATATCACTTATTTTTGGTAGCTAATGAGGAATAATGCATGAAGATAATGACATGGAGAGAGACATGCATACAGAATACATGCGTTCCAAAGAAATGCATGCAGACATTCGCGTAACCATAATGCCCTGTACTGACAAAAATGAGAACAGTTATCCTATAGCCCGATAGCCCACAATTACATGAAAAGAGTTGATGTAGATGAGCAGTATTTAATGTGTAATGAAATACAATGAACAGCACGACCTGAGCTATGGATCATGAAGAAGCATGTAAATGAATGAACCAAGTCTATATGGAGACATGCATGCACAATAGGCTAGACGCAAACACATTCTAGCTGAAAGAAAGACATACTGGCTAAATAGCCTAGTTAATACAGCCTAAATAGTTTTTATAAGTAAAATAAGGAAATACAGTTTTAAAAAGGCCTATTAGTATTCTATAGAAATGCATTTAACGTTAGGCTATTCAACACTGGCTTGCCAGATGCGTAACTCCAAGCTTCCATGTCTGGGCTATGAGCTGCCAAATTCCTTCGCAGTTTTTTTTTTCCGGGAGTGTAGCCTAACTTTGGCTGCAGGAAATGTTTTGGTACCGGACCATGTAGCTAGGCTTAGTTTAGTTTTCTGTAGTGCAATGGATGTATATAAGGCATGTTGATTCGCTTCGTAGTAACCTAGCTACTACTTGCTTCCGGACTAACAGCTGACTGAGGTTTCTCTAGCAAAACTAACGTTGGCTAACATTAACAAGCTTAATTGGACAACGTATATTTCGAAGGAATCTTAGCTAGAAAGAAAACAATAGATACTTCTAAGAAAGTAGCATACCAAAGATTCTTCTTCTTCTTATAATTATTATAATTAAAAGTGTTTGCAGTAAGCTACATTGTCTGCAGAGTAGCGTAGATAGAGCCATGATCGGAGGCTATTGTAATTTGTTTAAGTGACTAACCATGAAAGTGATGTGTATGGGGAATTGGCGGTTTATAAATGCGATCTCTTAAGGGATTGCAGTTTATAGTAGGCTATCATCAGTTTTTTATGTATTATCTTAAATTCGTAATTTTCCTAGTAGTTAATCCTATAGTGACATTGTGTTATGTGTGAAAAGGATAAACTGAACAGAGCTGAAGTGAAGAAATGAATAAAGACATAATGTTGGCCAAGGCGACAAGAAATGTTGGCCTAAGCGAGCGTTGAGGTTCGGTTTCCACAGTGAGTCAGTCATGACCGCAAGAGCACAGCGTAGGCTCCACACAGACAAATTTTTTTGTCGGCATTTGTGTGAGATGAAAACATGTAGCCAATGGCACAGTTATTTATTTTTTACATTAATGCAACAACGCAACGTTAACCAGATGACATTCTGTGTTAAAACTTTTGTCTTTGCTTGACAAATGGCTATGCGATACCTGTTCCCATAACGTTAGCTATTGCACGCCGTGGTGGCCAGTGACTGAATTGTTTAACTAAGAGGCTACAAGTGAACAGTTCATATTCTGAACACGTCTTTGCCTTTGCAATAAAAAATACATTCTTGTATGAGAAAACCAGAACACCAGAGCACACTGTTTGAGTACAAAATGAAATGACACTTTAGTAGGCTACCAGGCGGGGATCGAACCCTGTTCTCTCAAATAGACTGGACGGTAACCAGTACAACAAAGGGCTTTAGTCACGTGATATAGGCTATAGGCCATTTGTCACAGCAAATGGAACATTTTTGTTCGATAGTGCGTAACGTTACTTGAAGGGGTGTCGTCTGACTTTCACCATTTTGCTGTAGTACAAGTGAAATACAAGTGAAACATTGAACAGTTAATATTGGAAACATATTTTGCCTTTGCAATAACAATATGTTTGTTTGTTATTGTGAAAATAATAACAGTCTAATAAATTAAAAGTATTTAACAGTTGTACATTGTTTTTGTCGAAAATAAACATGTGCCCTGTTGGGCTCAAACCCCAAATCCTCTGTGTGAGAGACAGCAACTCTAACCATTAGGCCACAGTAGCTTCTTGGAAAACACCAAGCCATTAGTTATATTAACATTAAAAAACATTAGTTTTGAAGTGTTTTTTGCCATGGATTGTGGCTTTCTCCCTCATTTGCTACGGTTTTCTTCCTCTCTGCGCCGGTTAACAATCAGATTTTTTCCACGTTCCGTCTCGGGGTTTTGCTCTTCCCCGCTAATTATTCATTTCACCTGTTAGGTATTTAAGCCTCTCGCTTCCGCTTCCGGATGCTTCATTATCATTTAGTGCCTTTACAAAGTCAGGGTTAGTCATTTCTGTCTCTACAGTTTTTAAGAAAAAGACTATTTTATTTATTTATCACAGCTTGAAATTTTCTGGCCTTGAAGCTAAGGGAATTTGTTTTTCTGTTCCCTTTTCTCTTTCCACTCTACGCTTCCAATTTCTCGTTTTCTGAGGGTTTGAGTTTTTTTTATTTTATTTTTTATTTCACCAGTTTTCGGGCGTTATAGTCACGTCCCGAAGGTGCCTTGTTTTTTCTTCTCCACTCGCTATTTTATTTAGTGGTGGCTATTGAGAGTCTCCTCTCTGCCCGTGTTACGAGGCTAGCCCGTTTTATAGGGGTGTGTTATTGTTTGGCTATGGCCAGGGACTTTATATCACTTCTTTCATTTGTCGTGTTTGGCTCATCATTATTCTGCACAAACCCTCACAGTTTTTATTGGGCGATAAGCTTGGGAGAGCAGGTATGCGATGTTGTTATCCAATGAGGAGAATTATTGTTTGAGGGTATGGAGGCAGGAGGGTTTCTGGGTAGGCAGGAAGAATGGGAAGAAGAAGAAGAAGAAGGAGAAAAACGGCAAAATAACCCAAGTTTTGGACTTTATTGTGTGTATGTGTGAAGTTGTACGTTAATGCTGTGTGGTTACATGAGGTCAGAACATACATAAGTTAATGTTTGTCAGGGCTGAGAGTCTGTGGTCATTGTGGTTACTTCTGTAGGAAATCATGAAAAGTGCCAAACTCTCTGTGCTGTATAGGTATAGCACAAAGCCGTAACTTGGCGGATGGCATACCTGCCATCCCAATCATTACATAGCAGCTATCCATAGTCATGAACATTCAGTATAGTACACAGTAAGCTATGGCTAAGACAACAAGACATTATATACTATAAAATAAACTAAGAATTAAGAAACAGGAAACAGTGAAAAACAGTACTGGTACTAGATTGGTAAGTCAGTCAAGGTGGAGTCTGAAGAGGTGTGTCTTCAGACCACAACGGAAAGCAGACAGTGTTTGAGCAGAATGTAGAGGAGTGAGGAGTTTGTTCCACCACTGGGGAGCTAGGGTGGAGAAGCTCTGCAGTCGGGACGAGCAGAGTGAAGTGGTCGAGCTGGAGTGTAGTGTTGTATGTTATTATGTCCTGCAGGTAGGAAGGACTTCTGCAGTGTAGGCCAGGGTCAGAACTTTGAACCTGATCCTGGTGGCGACCGGCAGCCAGTGGACTGACTTCAGCAGGGGGGTGATGTGTGAAAACCTTTGGAGGAGTAATCCAGGTGTGTGAGAACCATGGTCTGGACGAGAAGCTGGGGCGAGGTATGGTATGGTTGAATCCTCCTGATGTTGTACAAGAGGAACCTGCAGAACCATACTGTTGCTCTGATGTACTCCAGGTGGTCATCGAGGACCACCCTCAGGTTCCTTGCAGAGCGGAAGGCAGTTGTACAGCTATGCTCTGATGTTTTGGAGCAAGGGTGGGCTATGCCCCAGGCATAAAACCGAATCTCAGCGGTTGATCTCACCTTTAGTTAGCTTGATAGTCCCTTGTTTTTTGATATTTTGCAGGTAACCTGAGTGTGATTGCCTACAGCCTGTGTAAAATGAGTAGCTTACATGGCATGGGTAACTATTTGTACAGTGTGTTATTTGTTGTTTGCTGGCCGCATCATTATCAGCCCAAACGAGGCTATGCATGCCGCCGCCTACCACTCCAAAACATTGCCTGTCCTCTCATTCTCCATCATTGCTTCTGCCTCGGCTACTTGGAGCCCAGATTTTCACATTTAAAAGGGGGCGGGGTCTAGCTAAACCAGCGTGCTTTGTTACCCTTTAAAGGGTAAAATATATATTGTAAGAAGGGTAGGTAAAATTAGCTAAGGCATCTTCCTACACCTTTTTGGCCATCTTAATATTGTTTAGAACATCATTACGGTATCGGAAAGTCATTTAGCCTACTGATGGAGCACGGTGTAGGTCTTGATCAGTGCTATGTCTAGCACCGCTCAATCATTTATCTCTCTCAATAGGCTACACTTTAAATGGATTAACTGATGATATTACACCAATTAAAGTATATGCAACTAACACATTTGTAGGCTACACAGGATAATTACAACTTCAAGAATGTTCTGGACCAATAATGTCAGTGCACCAATCGATCAATAGGATAAGCAGTATGGCAAGCCGAATGAGGATTTATTCCATATCCGTGATATCCAATTTACGGTTTTCCACTAGCTGCCTGCAGCTCGATCTGTTTTGTTTTGAAAGGGAGAATTTATCTTTTTGGCAGAAACATTTATGCTTGTACATTAGCCTACATGTAAGATAATATGATGTGCATTGTGTGAATGATTTGTAAACAGAATACATGCTTTGCAAACATTTTCTCTTTTTTTGTCTGCAGAGGGCCATGGCGTTTTTTATTATTTTTTTGCATTCCCCTGAATTCACTTTGTGTGTGATCTTTACCTGTATTAAACATTGCAGCGTCTGACCACAAGTGTTAACAGTAGCAGTGCTAGAGCGCACCTTGTGTGCTAGCCTTTAAACTAAACTGATAGAATTAACTTGAGCAAAATGTTGCATCCAGTTACCCATTAGATCATTTAGCTTTACATTCTTTACCCCCGTTGCACTTTTTGTAATCAAAACTTGTAATAAAGAATGATCTATTTTTGATAAACATGACTCTGGTGCTTTACTTCAGGTAAATTGAAAATTGGGCTGTGCTACACATAGCCTAGTTTTTATGAGTAATCGCCTTTATCCTATGATGAAACATTTCTATCCTGATCGGAGTGGTCTCTTTCTTTTTTTTTGTGAGGCGAGAGTGCTAGCCACTGCACCACCGTGCCGCCCTATATGTGTGCAGGTGTGTGTGTTTGTGCGTGCAGGCGTGCGTTGAATACATATGCAAATACATATTAAAGTACAGGCATTGCATGTAGTGTCATGTTTTGATGCTGAAAGGCCATATGTTTGTTGGTGTAAATGTTTGCTTTAAAGCCTTTTCAAAGGGGCCTTGGATTAAAATTAAAATAAAAACTCTTTTAATCAGCAAAGATGATGAGTGAAGTAAAAACAAAAATATAACATAATGAGGAATCAGCCTTTAAATCGCATGGGGATCTCCATTCCTTCAGGGGAAACAGAGAACATGATCAGGTGTACCTTTATATGGGCATAACCAGAACCACGTGTTTTGTTATCGAGGTGAAATGAACTTACATAGCACTGAAAGGTGCTACTGCTCTTCATGTCAGACAGCTCTTCTGAATGAAATTATTTTTTTAATGATTCATGAATCGCTTCAATATACAGTGGCAATGAAAGAAAATGTGATTTGACTTTCCTATTACAACAGTGTCAAAACATTAAAAGGAGTTTCAGAAATGCTTGTGTCAATTAAATTGATGTCACAGTGTTTGCTTAGCACCCAGCATTTTGTATTCAACCAAGGAGGCGGTATAGAAGATGGATCTACATGCATATTCCTAGTTTCTTTTCATAGTCCAAGTCCATAGTCCTGATTTGTGTATCCTCACACCAGGCTCCATGTTCTGTGATGGTTTATGTGCTGTGCAATGATTAAAGCAGCTTCACCTGTCATTTTCTGTCTCGGTTTATTAATTAAGCCTCTTCCAGCCTACTTTATAAAACTTGACTGTGGGAGGTTTTTGAAAGTGGATGATTCATGTCGTTGAGGTGAGCCAGTTGCAAAGCTGTCTATGTTAGAAAACAAATTATTGCAGGAGAATGTAACTTTTTTAGGCAATAACATTTTCTTAGACATCTGAATAAAATTCCCATAAATAATCATAATTATTATTATTATCAAATGACAACAACGATTAAAACAACATCAACCATAATAAACAATCATTTAAACCTCAGATAAATCCATTTTGAGTTACATTGTCTTAATTCATATGGGCCGTTACAACACATAAATACTGCATGTGAGAAAATAACGTCCCTGCTTTATGTATGGAGCCTCGGTGTATTACATTTTTGTGTTATGTATGTGCTTAGCACATGACCTCATCCAAAGCAACATGTCAGGGATAAATTTGAATTATGATCCATTTATAGATTTTGAGATTACACAAGGGACTTTCAGACCTGCAATCTGCTGGTGACACAATCCACTGTCCACACTGTAAGGCACATTGCCTTTCTCGCATTCCAATTTGGGATTCAATTACTCTGCCACGCTTACAGATAATTGGTAAAAAAAGAAAATCTCTCCAGATTGATAATTCATGAATGTAATATCGGTTTGATACTTGCCATATGGATGTTTGTGTCTAGGATTGATATGCAGTCAATTTTAAGTGAGGGTTTTCATCATTGTGGTTTTATATGTATATGACTTTCTGTTAATATTAGCTAAATGTTTTGACTGCAGATCTATCTAAAAAAATGTAGTGTTCATTTTTAGTTTTATATATATTCAGACAGGAGACAAATTAAAGGAAAAACCAACATAAAGTGTCTTCAAGGTGTTGGGCCACCACGAGCCGCCAGAACATTTTCAATGCGCCTTGGCATAGATTCTACCTCTAGTTTGGCATAGATTCTAGTCTCTGGAACTCTACTGGAGGGATGGAACATCATTCTTCCAAAAGATATTCCCTCATTTGGTGTTTTGATGATGGTGGTGGAGAGAAAAATCTCCCATAGGTGTTCAGTTGGATTGAGATCTGGTGACTGCGAAGGCCATAGCATATGATTCTCATCAAACCATTCAGTGACCCCTCGAGCCCTGTGGATTGTCCTCCTGGAAGAGACCACTCCCATCAGGGTAGAAATGTTCAATCATAGGATAAAGATGATCACTCTGTATTGTAACTTTGTATTGATTTGCAGTGACCCTTCTCTGTAAGGGGACAAGCGGACCCAAACCATGCTAGGAAAATGCCTCACACATCTGCGTTCATTATGTTTCTCCACTCTGTTTATTTAATTATTTATGACTCGTTTTTCCTTTAATTTGTCACCCGTCTGTATATATCACGGCTAGTTGGGGCAGCACAAAATAGCAGATAATAGGTTGCAAAAAACCCAGCTGGGTCCTTTATTTCGCTCACAACACAAAGCAGCGGCAGGTAACAGGGCAGCAGATGGCTTTTCCATTCATAGAATAAATATAAACAAAAGTTCACATCATCATGGTTTCAAAATGTGGTGTGGGGAAATCCCTCTGCTTGCCCAGGCAACAGTTCAATGAGAATCTGTAAATTCAAACACAGACATTCGTTAGTTTTCCATGAAGCTGATTGGCACTGCTGCACGTGGAGTATGTGGCTGCACGTTTCGAGATTCCATTTAGCTGCTGTCCCTGGCCATGCAGTGAGATCAGGCCAATTCATAGTCTCCAAAAAAAGTATGCATACGGATATCCGCAGGGTCTGCATGGACCTAAATGACATCATAGCAGACACAAAACGGACCCTGCGCGGATGTCCACCGCTACAGGCAGACCTCGTCTGTTTTCCTCGTTAGTTATATAACTTGGCTATCAGTAATCAGGAAATCCACACAGGAGTCGGAATAAGATTTTTGGGGAACTTTATAGACGTTATTTGCCATGCACACAGACAACCGTGTGACAGCAAAAACGTTTCATATAGGCTACTCTACCCTGCCCTTCTCCTCCTCCCCCTTTCTCTCCCTCCACCACAGTGGCTGCCCCTGGCCAGACCTGGTAGCTAGACTATGTGTCGTCTTTCTCCTTCGGTTAGCCAATAGCCCACAATTACTACGGCAAATATCCACGAAACAATATCACATATAGCGGTTAGCTAGCTTTCATCCTTTGTTTTCACCAAGGCAAACGACACAGCGTAGCCTACATGAACTCGCCTAAAGTAAAAAAATAAATAAGTCTACATATCGTGTAGCTATGTTTGTGTGTAATCGCCACAATAGCCCACAATCGCCATGGTTGTTATTTTCTTCACATTAACTGCTATCAACGTTAACGTTAGACCGAAAGGTTAGCTAACGTTAGCTGGCTAAAATAGCTGGAGACAACTTTTAAGCCAATGGTAATAACCTGTGGGAGCTCATCAGATGGCAAGTTGTGCGTATTGCAACCATTTAGCTATAAACCCACCATCTTCATAGACTATTTGCTCGGCTATGGTTTTCCACAAATTGTCCTTCAAATCGTTGTCTTTGTAACTATTATGTCTCTTATCAAAGAGGACGCTATACTGTGACACATATAAAATCAGTTGGTCCGCCATATTAGATGATGTAGTTTGTTGTGGCAGTGCGGTGACGTCATGGAAACTTGTTATGATTGGATAGATATATAGTTTCGCAAAAAACAAACTTGATGAACAATAAAGGAGTTCGTTTTTATTTTTATTCGTGCGAGTAAATCGCGGCCAGTGTGTCACGGCCTTAAGACTTGATACAGACTATACATAAATACGCAAATACAAATGGAAACACCTGGGCTTTGTCCAAATCAGCGCACTTGCCTTCTATTGAGTATGCCAGTTGAATATACTTTTTAAAAAGCTGTTAAGTATGCAACAATTCTGAAAATGGAGGGTTCTTAATATCCCTGGATAATATGCTTATTTTCTGGTTTTCGCTGATAATAGTATTGAGGATATTTTTTGCCAACTGCATGTCACTAAACAGTATGCAGCAAGTGTACATGCATGCTAGTACACAGCACACAGGATGCAGTAGATAGGGCTCTGATTCAGACAGAGCCCTGGTCTACGCACTGCAAACGCACGGCCCGGTTGTACATTCTCAACTTTATCAACCAGAGTGCTCAAGGGGGTATTCCAGCACAAAGCTAGAGTTTGTAAACTGTCTATGTATGCTGCGTATGTTTTCGTTACAACCACAATTGCAAACTCAGAATTTTAAAAAGCTGTACATTTTTCTTAATTACGCTTTTCATGTTTTGAGGGATTATTTACCCTCTTAAACAATATTATGTCAGCAGTAGCTATGAATAATAAAATAATAAGTCATATTCACATTATTGGCTACTCATTACTACTCATTTGAATGAAGAGGTGACGAAGTAGACCTATCATAAATATGTTTATGTGAGCGAACATACTCAGTGAGCCCAGTGACTGGGCTGTCATAACAGTTGTGAAAGACAGTGTAGGACAGCACAAATCAAAGAAGAAAGCTTCTTTCTGTTGTTTCCTTGTTTGCTAAAATAAATATTCGCTGTCCGCTCCTAATTGTTGCTGGTGCTAATTACGGTGTCGCGCTCCGGTGGTGGGCGGGCAACGGTATAGTGTTGTGGTGTTGTGTGTGCTAGGGTGGTGTGTGGGTTGTGTGTAGTGTGTGTGGTGCGTGTTTTTTTTTTTTTTTTTTTTTTTTTTTGCATTTTATTTACATTTTTTTTTTGTTTTTTTGTTTGCTTTTTTCATCGCTATTTGCCGTTTTTGCCTGCTTTGCTGTTTTTTTTTTTTTTTTTTTTTTCTGTTTTGTTGGGTTTTTGTTGTTTGTTGTTGGCTGTTGTTTTTTTTTTGGGTGGTTGTTTGGTTTTTGTTCTGGCTTTTCTTTTTTATCTTTTTTTTTTTTTTTGGTTTTTTTTCTCAGTTTTTAGTGATGGGTTATTTTAGGTCTTTAGGGTTCCTCTGTTTGTTTTGGGGATTGCTGCTGCGTCCTTGGGGGGTTTGGCTTTGTTGCGGTTTTTCTTGGATTGTATGGTTAAGTATTGTTTAATTTAATTCTTTATTTTTAATTATTAATTTTTGTGTTTTTGATTATTTTTTTTGTGTGCACTTGTAGGCGGCTGCATCACAGCACTTAGGCTCATCTGGCCGGGGCCCATTCTCTTCCTCTCTCTCTCATTCTCACTCTGTGTTCTGTTTTTATTATTTTCGATTTACATTCGATAATTAAACTAAAATAAAATTAAATTCCTGTACTGTACTCTACGCGTTGGCGGCGCGCGCTCGCGGCGCTCGCGGCGCTCGACTTTGGACTGAGATTGGACCGGGAATTTGCGATTTTTTTTTTTTTTTTGTTTTTTTTTTTTTTTTTTTTTTTTTTTTTTTTTAAGTTTGGTTTTAGGGTGGTATTTATTATTATTATTGTTTATTTGTTTTTTTTTTTTCTTTTTTTTTTTTTTTTTTTTTTTTTTTTTTTTGTTTTTTTTTTTTTTTTTTTTTTTTTTTTTTTTTTTTATTTTTTGTGTTGAAAGTGTTTTTTTGCTTTTTGCGCTTCCCTTCTTGTCCTTCTTTCTTTGTGTTGCCCCCCCCCCCCCCCCCCCTGTGTGGTGATGTGGATGGGTGGTGATCCTCTCCTCTCACTTATTTGATAACATGGTGGGGTTGGTGTGTGGTGTGTGTGTTTTTTTTTTTTTTTTTTTTTTTTTTTCCCTTCTTCTCAGGTCTGACTCAGAGCCTGTTGCCCTGCCTGTGTTGTGCTGACTAAGCTGCAACGTGTGTTTTTTTTTTTTTTTCAAAAAAAAAAAAAAAAAATATATAAATAATAATAAATTTTTTTTTTTTGAAGTTTCCCTTGTCCAGTGTGTATCTGACTGTGACCCTTTCCTTCGGGGTGTCAAGTTGTTTTAGAACTAGTATTTCTGGGGGTGCAAATTCCCCAGGTGGTAGTAGTCGATTACAACACTAAGCTCTTGCTACACTTGCTTGACACAGCAGCTTGTGCTTGCATTGCCTTAAGAATTTCAGGTGACACATTTTAGAACGCAACGACGCATAGCTTGTTATTTGCAATTTGGGCGTAAAAATGATGGTAAATGTAGTCTATGAAAGGCAAAGTTCTACGTATGGGTCTGATCCCTGTTTTAAACACTCTGTATCCACCCATAGAACACAGGAGGGCTGTTTCCTGTACTGTTCTTTCCGTCAGGAGGCTGGGTCACAGATTTTATATTGCCATCGGATGATGCACCGCCTGGTCCAACCACCACTATATAGTTTTGTTGATGGAATTTTTATGTGTGCATATATGTATTTATTATAACAAGTAGGCTACTATATATGTATGTGTGTATATATATATATATATATATATTTATATATATATATATATTAGGGGTGAGACGATTCAATCCCATAACGATTCGATTACGATTCTTTAGGCAAAGGTTCGATGCATCATAATATCTTACGTTTGACCACGATTTGATTCGATAAGCTTCGGTTCGATTAATTTAGATACTTAAAAAAAATTTAATAGTTATGCTAATGTGATTTGATACCGATACATTCAGCAGTACTTAAATATTCAATTAGAACCTTACACCAAGTTCACAGCATTATGTTTATTGTTAAGGCATGCCATACATTTTGCAGCTGTCTGCAGCAAATAATGCAGCAATAAACATGACTAACAGTGTATTTTCTAAAGTTGCCCTATTTAGGTTATTGTTTTTCAAACAGTGTCAGACATGGTACCCTAATACATTTCCTTTATTTACGAAAATGGCAAAATGTATAACAATTACTAAACTGGGCCAAGAAAAATGAAATAGCCTATAGGTTAGTGTCATGCATAGTACTTTCCTAAATCTTAGTATGATCTAGAACTTCGGTGGAGCAAGATGCCCATCCATCCGTAGTTAAAGCTACTCTCGTAGCGTTTTGCAAGGACAGTCGAACAGTTTTCTTCACCTCTTCATACAGAGCAGGTATAAATTTTTCACTCAAATATTTTCTGCATGGTATGGTGTATCTAGGTTCCACGACATTCATTTTGTGAATCGTACAGTTAACGTAGTAATAATGAATTGAACGTAAGACATTGGAAATAGTCTTACTATTTTCGTTTTTTGGTTTAAATTTAAATATCAGAAAGCACTTTACAATTAACTGTCTGGACACGGTATGTGTATAAAAACTAATAAAAACAATTATACAAAAAAATAGAACTGTTTGGCCATTTCTCCAGAAAACTCAGGGGAAGTGTCAATGACTCCCGAGTTTAGCTTGCTAACGCGCTTGCTGTCCTTCACGTCAATTGTGTATCGTCGACTCAAATGGTTTATCATGTTTGTGGTGTTGCCTGTGTATCTGATTTCTACTTGGCAGATCTTGCATATTGCAGCGGTTTTGTCAAGTACACCCTCCTTATTTCTAAACCCGAAATGCTTCCATACCACTGATTTTCTGTTCGGAACATCGCAAATTCTGTAAGTTTCTGTCTCTTTTGTCGCACTCAGCGAGCACGCAGCTAGCCATTTCGCTCAGATCTGTCCGTCTCATTGTCGCTTGATTCCCGCCTGTCCCTACTTTCAACTCACGCTTACGTGGGGGCTGGAGCAGAAACATGGATTGAAGCTGGTCAAAATAGTTTTAAAAGTAGTCGTGTCTCAGAAATATATATTTTAACACCCGCACTACAGATCGATGCAGTTGTATTTACACATTCGGATCGATCCATGGCGATGCATCGGTGCATTGTCCCACCCCTAATATATATATATATATAGTTATTGTCATTATTATGTATTATTACTCACACATTATATGCTATATTTCATATGTCATCATTTATGTGTATAGGTATAGTATATACAAGTATATAGAGGGACATACGATATGTATATACCGATATGTATCTGAGTATATGCATGGATGTAAGTGGGGGTGAATGCTGTAGGTATGATTGCATACGTGATCCAGTATGGCACTGATGCATCTGCGTGCAGGTGCAGACGCATCACCTCAAAACCATCCTCTGCCATCATTCACCGTTGCCGATTAGTAATGTCCAAAGGTGATTAGACTCTGAATTCCCTCATCGCCAAATGGGTATATACATGCACCCCTTACAGAGGGAATATATTGAAATAATATATTACCATTAATTATATAGTCAAGATAATTAAATACCTCACAATATCTTGGCAATCTACGGGCTATGGCTATCTAAAGCGTAGACAATATACTTAAATAAATGGCCATTATACTATATAGTCCATCAACTTGCAATGTATTGCAATATATTTCACCTGTAGGGGAAGGCATGTGTATGGGAAAATACATAAATAGATTTTTATGTATGTGTGCTATGTACGTGAATATAAGTATGTATGCATAGTTGTGGGACTACAGGCACATACATAAGTATGGTTATGTATAAGTATAGGGCAGGGGTTGGCAGCTCCGGGCCTCGCGGGCCGGTGTGTGCATGTTTTTACTGCCACCAGTTACATACACAGCTAATTAGTCATACGCACAATCACCGATACTCGTAAATTAATACACGCATACGGGCACAAAAACATTAATCTGCTGCTGTTCATATCATGGATATGTAGATTAAAATATCAGATCATGTAAACGATTGGGCTAATTAAATAATTGTTAGCTGGTGGTGGTGGGGGCCTGCGTGCACGTACTTGTGTCTATATGGGTGCATGCAGGCGTGTAGGTGTTCATGTATGTATATATGCGTACATGTTTGTGGGAACAGGTGCAGATGCATCTGCATATGTTTATGTGGATCTATAGATGCATATACACATGTGGGTACAGGTATGAATGTGTACATGTATGAATATGTGCATGTATGCATAGGTACATGTATGGTGGTAGATAAGTGTGTATATATGAGTATGCATGTGTGTGGGTATGTATGGGGGTATGTATACATGCACAAGTATGTGTAAATATGTGTAGGTACAGTATGTGCTACATATATGGATAAATGTGGATACAGGGCCTGTTCAGTACAAGTATAACTATCTTGTCCCCAATCTACGCCCTTCTCGAGACACACTGAGTAACATAAAAAAAGGATATTATATTGCTCACTGCTATGCTACACCGTCAATTGCAGATCACAATAAAGGGAGAAGTCAGCCTACTTACAACTTATCTAAAAAATTATGGATAAAGAGATTAATGTGATGTCGTGGAATGTGAAAAGAATCAATATTCAGATCAAGTGCGGGAACATTCTAACTCACTTAAAAAAATACAAACCACATATAGTATTCCTCCAGGAAACACACCTCAAACTTGATTCCATTCAACATCTAAACAGAGATTGGGTAGGCAGTGACCATGGAGCAGGTACATCTTCAAAGAGGGTGGGGGGTAGCAATAATTTTCAATAAAAATATAAACTTTACAATTAAAGACATCATTAAAGACAGTGATGGCAGGTACATACTTATCTCAGGCCAATGGGACAACAATCAAATAACCCTTAACAACATATATGCACCCAATACAGATAATCCAGCCTTCATAGCAACTGTAGAGAGTTTAACATAATTGAATAATAAATTAGATTAAACTGGCAAGACAGTGAGACGTAGTGCGTGGAGGGTTGGACCCGAGAAGCACGACTCAGAACAACAGATGTAATAAATACCCACAAGGGCTTTATTAAGGAAAGTTCAGTAATCGTTGTCTTAGCACAAGCAAAGGTCATACACAAAAAGATCCAGCCAATAAACAAAAGTACCGAGGGAGAAGGCAGTCTCGTAGTCGGTAAGCCAAGCAGTAGTTCGGAACCAGGAAGGCAATCAGCGTGGCAGAGGTACAAAAGGGAGAAGGCAAAAGAATAGTCGAAAAAGCAAGCAGGGTCAGACCGGAGTCCTCGCCGCGTGGCAAAAGTACAAAATCAGCAAGCAGGAATCGTAGTCAGGACAGGCAGTGAAAACAAAAGGCTGGCAGAAAACAGTGGTGAAAAAGACAGGCTTGGATCAAAACAGGAAATCAGAAGAAGTTTACATGACAAATGCTCAAGAGTGCTAGTGAGGCAACAATTTCGCACGGAACAGGTGAAAACTGAGGGCTTATATGTGTGTGTAGACAGGTGCAAACGCTTAGCTTGAGAACAGAGATAAATTAGGAACAGCTTGGGAAAACGAGACGAAGATCATTAGTCAATTAGTCTTAGTAATTATCCCATCCTAGCGTTAGTAAATTAGTTAATTAGTAAGGACATGCACTAGAAACGTAAGGTAACAATTAACTACAAGAGATTAGATGGTTCGTAAGCAATGATCTAGCTAATTGTTAGTAATCTGTTAGTTAGACAGGGAATGGCAGATACAATGGAAAACACGTAAGCAAAAGCGGGAGAGAGAGAAAGCATGAACGCGAGTTCGCGGAAACACATATAAATGTATGAAACTAATAAACTATGACAGAACGTGAATACAAATAAGGGCGTGACATAACAATAAACATAAAACATGGCGTGGAACGGTTAGAACCGTAACAGACAGACTCACAACCAACAAAAGCGACCCTTGCTCTGCTCATACTAATTCACCATTACAAGCTAGCCGATGTTTGGTGAATCCTACATCCCAATGAAAGTGATTACAATTTTTATTTACATTATCATAAAACATATTCCATAATAGTCTACTTTTTTATATCCCAAGATCTACTACATCAAATGGTAAATTCAGTCATACATCCAATAATAATTTCTGATCACAGTCAACTTCAAATGACCTGTGCACCACCTATAAGAAGGCTCTCATCACTACAATAATTCTCTTCTGAAAGACAATACAATCAAATCAGACATAAATGATTACATTACCAGTTTCATAGAGGCTAACAATAAATCAGTCTCAAACGATAGTACAGTCTGGGAAGCACTGAAATGCTGCCTCAGAGGGGATTTCATTAAAAAGGCAAGTCACAGAAAAAAACTACAGGAGGTTAAAGCATTATCATTAATTACTTAAATAAAATTGATGGATTGATCCAAACAAAGCTAGTTGCAGCATACAATGAAACTGAATGGTCTAGACTATGCACATTACAACTACAGTACAACACCCTGTTAAAAGACAAAATAGAACACGACATAAACATAGCACATCTAAACTCAGTTGAAGATGGGGAAAAAGCGGGTAGCTTCAAGGATTAAGAAACAACACACCAGAAATCATATAATAGTGATACTAGCAGAAAGGGGGAAAAACATAATTTGTATGCTTTACACTTCATAACTGGCCAAAGCAAGGGGGCTCTTTATATCTAAATCCTGACACGGTTCCAAAAATGCCTTGATATGTAATTTTCAAAAGCTTGCAAAGCTTAGTCCACAAACACTAATTCCCTGTATCTGTACATTTGGTAAAATTGTATGCTCTAACCCAGCTAACACAACTCATCTTTCCATTGGGAGAGATTTTGGTTGAATTCCCATTTGGTTTGTGAGATCACCTTATAAACATAACAATCCACATGCAGTCTTAGCCCATTACTTTGTCCCAAACAAGTTCTGTCAAAATCAGAAAAAGCTGCAGCTGCAGATGTTGCATAACTGAAAAAACATCCTTGAACATTCCCGAATGGTTCAGTCATGAAAAACATCCAGGAGGATACGTGTTAAACATGTTTAAAGAATGTTCCAACTTAAAGTATTGAAATGCCATATTTCTTTAACATTGCTAATATTCATGATGAAACAAAACCGAATAGTGTCTGAAGGGCACAATGTTTCTTGTGACTTAAAATGTTAAATGGACATTCAGGAAATGGGACATGTTCATGCTAAGCAAAATTTTGTTCTTGGAATGTTCTGACAACCAAAATTCTTATCTATGAACATGGTTGAAATAATATAGAGGGTGGGACTACAAGAGCATATGGTATATGTGAGTATACATAATTGAACTGTCCCACCTGCCATTTCCAGTCTGAAAAAATGGGTACAGTGAGTGTTTCTGACTTACTCTTGACAGTGATACTATAATAAGCATTAAGATAGCAACCGGCAACACAACTCAGAACCTACAAGAAATAAATACTGCATTTGTTAAATTTAAAAAAAAACTATATACCTCAGAAATCACAAAAGACAATGATCTCCATGTACAGCTCAAAAAAACTCTGATCAACACAAATCTACCTAATCTTACAACAGACGAAAATAATACCTTAGACTCTCCTATCTTGCTTCATGAAATAGAGACAGGCATTAACTTTTCCAAAAAATCGCCTGGTCCAGATGGGTACACAACTGAATTTTATCAGACATTCCAAGCAATAATTGCCCCACAATTACTAGAAACCGATACAAATATATGGTCAATTGAACAATCATCAACATCTTTTAAACAATCTTTAATATCTGTCATATACAAAAAAGGCAAGGATCCATTACTCTGCGAAAACTATCAGCCAATCACACTCGTGAAGATCGACAATAAAATATTAGCCAATATACTTGCCCTTCGTTTAGCTTGAATACTACCGAAACTTATACACCCAGATCAAACAGGCTTTATGAAAAATAGATTCTCCTCAGACAACACCAGGAAACTATTCAATCTTATTGATCTAGCAAAACAGTCACACCTTTCTGTAGCAGTATGCACCCTGGATGCTGAAAAAGCATTTGACTGGATAGAATGGAAATACCTACTAACAATACTCGCTTCATATGGAATCGGACCAGATTTCATAAAATGGATAAATATTTTATACACCAATCCACAAGCATCTATATCCACAAATGGCATAATTTCACATCCATTCAATCTACATCGAGGCACAAAACAGGGCTGTCCACTAACACCACTATTATTTAACCTAGCAATAGAACCACTAGCCTGTAAAATCAGAATGTCAGATTCCATCACTGGTATTAAAATTATCAATCAAGAATACAAACTATCCATGTATGCAGATGACATAATACTGTATATCTTAAAAGTTTCAGAATCCTTACCATCCCTGATAAAAATAACAGAGGAAAAGTTATCAGGCTATAAAGTAAACTGGAACAAATCAGAACTCATGCCCATCAACTCCATATGCAGAAAATCAGACATCTCCAAAGTGAAGATCCAATGGTCAGAAAAGGAAATAAAATACTTGGGCTTAAGAATAACAACCAATTTAACAGGAGATATCAACTTAACAGAGATAATGCAACAGATAAGTGCAAATATTACAAAATGGTCAAACATGTCACTAACACTGTGGGGAAGAATTATACCCTAATTATAGTCAAAATGATGGTACTACCCAAAATAAATGACACCCTGAACATGCTGCCAGTAATAATAACAAAAAAATTGGTCACTAACACTTGTCCAAGTTCATTTGAACGAATACAAAGGCATGCTGCTCATTCAGCAGGCTAAACAGTCAAGGGAGGGTTAACATTTCAAAATTTCCATCATTACTATTTGGCAATGGGAGCACTACAAATGAAACAATGTTTTACTTAATCATCAATCAAAGACTGGACTCAAATTGAAAAACGTATAGCAGACCTTGCAGGCACAAATCTAAGGATCATCTACTACAGTAATGAATGTCCAAAACAACTACTAGGAACTCCAATTGAAACATCACTGAAAATATTAAAATCATCCCATAAAATACAATTCAAACATATCACTGAATCAACCAATATGGAGGAATCCAAATTTTACCATCAACAATAAACCATTCAGTTGGCCCAGTTGGGAGGCGCATGGCATCTACAATCTACAAGATCTAATTAAGAATAATACTTTAATTTCATTTCCTGAACTGGTCACCAAGCATTCAATATCTCATAACAAATTCTTAAACTGCGCTAAATTAAAGGGAATAATTAAAAAATCAGTTAAAATACAGAAACTCATGGACCAAACTCATATACGTATATGAAACTGAACTACTGACACCACAAGGGGAAAAAAACAAGGTACAACATTTCTACAACATTCTCAACACAACCGTTCATCACTCATTCGACAACTGTGCCAAATGTTGGACTGAGGACCTAAATATTCCCTCAGATGGACTCAACTGGTCAAACGCCTGGACAAATGCAAGACAACCATTCAGATCAACCAATAATAAACTACTCCAGTTTAAAATACTCAACAGGCTATAATGCACTCCAGAACAATTACAAAAAATGAATCTACACACAGATGGCACCTGTCCCAAATGCAAATCTCACAAAGGCTCACTAATACACATGTTGTTAATGCAGTTACATTCAACAATTCTGGAAAACAACAGCCAAAGAGATAAATAGTCATCACAAAATATCGGTACCCTACTCCCCAGAAACATATATATAATTGGAGATTAACCAACTGCAACAACCCAAAAAAAAACATATTTTTAGTCATATCAATTATAACAAAAAAAGTTATTTTAAACCACTGGACAGATACAGATGCACCATCTTTTAAGGAATGGGTAAATTAGGCCATTTCTACAATAAAACTGGAAAAGTTTTGTTTCTCCTGACAAATGTTTCTATTGAACTCAATGGAAAAATAAGTCAGGAGAAGAAACCCTTCAAGTTATCCATCCATATCTACTGTATTTCAGGCAGCAGAGTGATGGCTTAAGGCTTGTTTGATACGTCAGACCCTTGTTGACTTAGAGCCATTTAGTATGTGTTCCATACTGTTCCAGTGTAATTTACAGCTAAATCTAGTCCCACCCCCCAATTCCCATAGAGATTCATTCAAATGCAGAGACGTTATAGTATTGCTTGTAAGAGTACTAGAAAATAAGATATCAAGAGTTTTTTTGATGTTGTTGGGTCACAGACATCAGGAAGTCATGGCATGCAAAAAATATGCTACCAAATATTAAAAGATTACTTTATTCTATATATAAATGCAGGGGTGCCAATAATTGTGGCACATGTGGTTTTCTTAAAAATAATTATTTATTGACGTGGGATTTTTTTTCTCATAATACATTTACTTCAATTAAAGGTTGGATTTTTCTCATTTTGTCAGGTTGACATTAAGCTAATTCACCAAATGGTGAATTTTTTATAACTTCTTTTTACTCATCTTTACCAGGGGTGCCAATAATAGTGGAGGGCACTGTATATATATTATTTTGTTTTGTTTGTGTCTTTTCTTAAGCATATACTTATATTTATTTTAGATTATTTGTAGTTTGTCATTGATACTATTGATATTTGTATTATTATTGTTATTACTGTTACTATCATTATGGTTATTATTTTCCCCTCAACTAACACAGTGAAATTGTTTTATTTAATTAATTTTTATTATTATTTTTATTTTTTTGTTTGTTTTGTTATTATGAACACTGTTAACTCTATGTTACGTGTTACTTGTGTGGTGAGTTGGGTCAGGTCACATTTGGAGTGTGAGGTGGGGGGGGCGGGGGGCTGTATCATAATAAAGTTGACCTCCTACGTGGGGGGGTGGTGGTGGGCATTTAAAAAATAAATATATATATATCCAGGTATATGGATTTTACTGGGTGCTCCCATTTTAAAGAATATCAGAGAGGGATACAAGAGGATTGAATTCTGTTATTGATGAAGAAATTGTGTTCTTCGGTTAATGAGCACTGATTTTGTTTCTCCATTGAAAATACGTGTGTATCCTTTACACTCAATCTGCCTCTTCTTCCTCTCTCTAGAGCTATATATAGGATGTGCCACTGAGATAAAAGATTCACACTGCACTATGCATCTTTCATTAGGGTTCTGTTTTTCTGTCTCTTCTTTTATAAAAACTCACTTGATTCAGTCAAATCTAACATGGAAGTGCCATTCATAAAAATCTGAAAATGGGCAAATAAATTGTTTAAATAAATCCAGGATCTGTATTCTACAATACATTGGTTCATGTTCCTGTCTGCTTTGCTAATGTGTAACTATCCTATCCATCCTTGTGGACATACCTTTGATCTCTAGTATATTTGATTAGCAATTCTTATCAAACATTGAATTAATCGGAAAGTATAATGGAGTAGCATCCTCTATCTCTCAGTGATTGATGATTTGCACAATCACTTTCTTCTATTTAGTTTCAGTGGCATTAGTTTCCTTTTGATAAAGTAATCCCACCTGGATTAAACAGTAGATAAGACACTGATCTGTGTGGGTCTACCCCTTTAGCCAGACAAAGCAAGCAAGTCTTTGTTTGTGAGAAAGGTGTCTTCAGTGTTTGTGTGTCAGTTGTGTCAACGTGTGTGAGCCACAAATGAGGTATGAATTCACTGGAATTACAGCCTTTATACCACACACACACACCTTCCCTAATACACCTACTAAAGTATTTGTCTCTCATTTGCGTATTTTGCAGGCAATATTTTTTGTTATTGTGGAGATTATTGTGGATATCACAGTGGTTTCCATAATGCCTCTAGGCAGTCAACATGCATTATCTTTAAAGTAATCATTTAAAAACAAAAGCCTTTGTCCCCAGTTTCATTTGTTGCATCTCGAGGAATTTGCTAAATGGAAAAAAATGCATACATCTCTTTAAGGTGATTTATGCACAGAATTACTTGGTGATACTAGCAGAAAGGGGGAAAACATAATTTGTATGCTTTACACTTCATAACTGGCCAAGCAAGGGAGCTCTTTATATCTAAATCCTGACACTGTTCCAAAAATGCCTTGATATGTAATTTTCAAAAGCTTGCAAAGCTTAGTCCACAAACACTAATTCCCTGTATCTATACATTTGGTAAAATGATATGCTCTAACCCAGCTAACACAACTCATCTTTCCATTGGGAGAGATTTTGGTTGAATTCCCATTTGGTTTGTGAGATCACCTTATAAACATAACAATCCACATGCAGTCTTAGCCCATTACTTTGTCCCAAACAAGTTCTGTCAAAATCAGAAAAAGCTGCAGCTGCAGATGTTGCATAACTGAAAAAACGTCCTGGAACATTCCCGAATGGTTCAGTCATGAAAAACATCCAGGAGGATACGTGTTAAACATGTTTAAAAAATGTTCCAACTTAAAGTATTGAAATGCCATATTTCTTTAACATTGCTAATATTCATGATGAAACAAAACCGAATAGTGTCTGAAGGGCACAATGTTTGTGAGTGTTACTCTTGACAGTGATACTCTCGGCCAATATGTACATGAAGTACATTTTTTCTATGCGCTGCAGACTGAAATAATTACTCTGAGACACAAATAAACAACATGTTTTTATAATGAAGCCAAGCAGCTATTATCGTCTCGGCCAGCTCTCTTTAACTCATTAATCACCATGCCTGGGCTGTTGATGTTAAGGTGGATACATATGAAAAGTGTGCTTTACATCTTTAATCCTGACAGAACAACATATTTCTGCATACCCTGCCTTGGACACTGGGTATGAGAAAAGTGCTTTACAAGTCAATTGAATCATCTTCCACAGCATAAAAGAGAAAAGTAACGCAGAGAAGACATTGAAGATTCATTTTGTGACATTCAGTCACTCATGGTTCATTGTTTTTATTATTATTTTTTCTTCACAGGAATGAAAACAATGTTTAAAAGAACAAATGTAGTCTTAGGCCCAACTCAGAAAATCAGTGGGTTCCTGCCTGCAGAGTGAGTAAAATGGAAAATGTGAATTAGGAACAAAGAGGAAAAGGAAAGATAGAAATTATAATTATAGCAACATTAAGTTTAAAAAAAGAAGACAGGAGGGGAGTTCTGGGCCTGGACATGTTAGCATGTTTGCGCCAGTTAACACTACTACTGGCATTTTGGGAGTGGGAGATTGTGCATTGGTGTCAAGTTCACAAGTTAAAAAAGGTGTTGGGCCATTACCTCACCTATTTCTAGAATGTTCTCTGGGAAAACACCAAAAATCTCATAGAAAAGCGAGCAGGCTCTCCAACTAAATTAAACTTGGTGATGGAAGTTGATCAAATCTTCTATGTGAGCTAGTTGTGAAAGTGGATGGGGTTGCTGCAATTGATGTTACTTGCAATGACTGAAAGGGAGTGGTATACCCTAATTAAAGATTTGTTATAAATTGAATATTCTTGAAGATATGGTATTCCCAGAACAGTGTAGGGAGACTCTTCCACAAATGGATGGGCTCCAGAAATTTATCAGTGACACTGGGATTGGTCTGAACAAATGGTTGCTGTACGTACTATTTGCATATTATGAGGTTCCCCAGGCTAGTACTGGTTTTCCCCCATTTGAGCTCCTATAGGGGAGGCCAGTTTGTGGTCCCTGAGACATGCATAGAGAAGGGTGGGAGGTGGAGGCACTTGAGGCTCATAACCAGTCATGCCAGAGTGTGGTATTCTATATGCTCCACATGAGAGATAAGTTGGAACAGTTTCATGAACAGACTAAAGAGAATCTAGCTAAAGCCCAAAAACAAAAACTACTTTGTACAATTACTGTTAAATAAGCCTTGAATTCAAAACTGATCAGAAAGCACTTGCTGTTTACCTGCTAACAATAGTAAATGAAAATGGACTGTATCTGGTCATTATCGGATGTGCATCTGCCTTTGGAAACAGACATAATCTCGATGTGTTATTGTCCAAAAACTTGTCATACGTGGCCGACTGTCCACTTCTCCTAGTCGGCAATGTCCATCCAGAAATCCCAGATCAGAGGTGGCCAGGAGTGTGCAGAAGTTTCTGGGAATATACGTGTGAACTCGGGAAACTACCGCTCACAACTGACACAAGGTAAATTTCACTAAAAATTAACAGGTCAGATATCTTCTAGAAACTACTTTTCATGCAGTGTAATTGGCCAGGACTGCCCTTTTATCTTTTACTTCTAGATCCTGTACATGCTGTCTCACTACTCTCAGATGTTTCAAGAGATCCCTGGGAGAACCGCCCTTATTAAACACCATACTGAGCTTCATCAGGTCCCCTATAGGGTGCCAAATCTCTTAAAAAAGCAGACTAAACTACGTTGGAAATGGGCACGCTTGAATTTTCATTTAGTAAATGGGCAGGTCTAGTAATATTGGCAGTGGCGGAAGCTAGTTATGTCGGACCCCTATGCAAGATTTGTTACGGGCCCCCTCTCATCTAGGTCAGGGAAGACTTTAGAACCATGAGTGCTCAGCCCAGACAGTGCTCGGTCACAGGCTGGCGGAAACGTAAGCAAACGATCACCGAAACTAACAACATTCCAAAACAAATAAAATCCCACCAACCAAGTCTATAGCTCACACAAATCAAAAACTGAAACTATAAAAATGTGTCTATTCACTCATTTTAAGGGCATCCGACGAGCCTTGCGTTGTGTAAAATCATCAGCAATCTCCTTCAAATCCAGAGAGTATAACCAGTCCATACAGTCTCTCCTGCCCTGCTCCTCAGGTAGTTTTTGAATTATTTTTATTTAGAAAATGGGGGATCAGCTGTTGCAACAGTACATGCAATGTCATAAACAACAGCAGTGCAGTAGCCTACAGACCTCACCGAAGGGCAGACGTTGCCGGATGGTGTTCCGTTGTAAGAAGTTGGGAGCTGTATTTTCAGCGATCTGAACAGGTCCTGAAAAACAGTAGTTGAGCAGGGACATTTACAGTATACTGTATCCCTACTGTAGTGGTCATAAAAATGTTTAGACATGGTAGAGTCGCGGGTTTGGTGATCGCTTTTAAAAAAGCCATATACTTTGGCAACTTACCTACCTTTTTCTCCTGGTCCGTTTTCTCTTTTGAGATCCACTTTTGTGTTTATAAGGCATTTTGATTTGCTTAGTTTTAGCTAGGACTCTTTCCTCACTAGCTAGTTAGCTGACCTTAAAATTTCACCACCAGACCTAGCTAACAGTTACATAATTATCATCACGATAAAAATAGACACTTAGCAGTGGACGACATACACAGATATATTTCCCAGCAATCTTTGCATATCAGAAAATAACACTTAATACCAAAGAAATGAGCACAAATTATTTAATTGATACAATATTTATACAATATGTTTTCTGTATAATAGGCATATTGGCTAAGTTTGACATCATTAAGTGTAGTAGGCTAACCATGATGGAGATCAGACAGACAGACAGCACTGGAAATGCATAAGTACATTTTCTCTGATGCTTCCATGATTTTCAACAACTTTGCAGTGACTGCTCTGTGACTTTAGCCAATGTTTTCTGTGACAAACATCCAGCCTTAGTAATGGCACAAAGAGAATATATTTTTAGAGTTTGCAGTATTGGAATTACTTCAAGAGAGAACCGATCTTTAAGTGGAGAAGTGGAAGTACTGTAAGTAATTAGCCTGCATTGTTAAAAAACTTTTTTATCCTAATTTTACAGAAAAAAACGGTATATTTTCTACAGTATTTTAATGTTTTCTTAAATTACATACAAATCTATGTAAAAAAATACATCATCTCTTCCTTTTACATTAAAATTATGTAATAAAGCATGGAGTAGACTGTAAATAAATGTTATTAGGCTACTTAAATAAATGCTAAATGGTAAAAACACATTAGTACATATGAGAATCTGTCATTTATTACCATCTGCACAATATTTGCAGTGACACATTGGATGCACATTGTAAATCAGGGCTGCCCAACCCTATTCCTGGAGATCTACCATCCTGTAGGTTTTCACTCCAACCCTAACAAAGCACACCTCATTTAACAGCTAGAGATCTAGTTAACCTGCTAATTAGTAGAATAAGGTGTGCAAAATTAAGGTTGAAATGAAACCCTACAGGAAGGTAGATCTCCAGGAACAGGGTTGGGCAGCCCTGTTGTGAATACTTGAATGTGTGACGTGAGGCTGATATAATGCCATTCTGACTATTAAATAACTTTTCGTTATGGCATAATTTAAAATCTCAAAAATTCCATATAAATGCACTACCTCTTTATGATTGAATTAAACTTATATGGGTTCTTAAATTAATCTGCCAAATGGCACCCAGATAATATGTGTGGTTTGTGGTAAGAAATGATACAGATGTGAAAAGGGGCAGATTTGTCTGCAAAACCATTTGGTGGGTATTAACTGAAAATAATTAGCTTTTAAGAATGGCAACCAGGGCTTGGTTTACTTGAAGAAGCCACAGTTAAATCCCACCTGTAGATGTTTAAAGTAAATGTATGTAAAATACCCAAAGGATTCAGCTAATCCCTCAGTAATATGAAAGACATTTGCAGACAGACTGGAAAAGTGAGAACTGGTGTGAGAGAAAAGGAAAACACTTATGAGACTCTGTGATAATGCACTGAAGGTGTTTGTATACACATGCACCAAAAGAGAGAGAGAAGAATAGGCCTATTTATGCAACCACTGTTTTGCTGTGGTGGAAATTAATATCCCACCTTTCTCTCTCTCCTCCATATCATGCAAATACACAAATACCAGAGTAATTGTGCATGGTATATGATGGCTTCCATAACAATGGTTTAATATTATTAATATTAATATTAATAAAAGCGACAATGATTATTCATACCCTAAAGAGCCGCTGTGACAGGGAAGTGCAGATCAGTGAGTGGTTGATTAGGGAGGGATAACAGAGTGTGATTAAAGAAGGCACAAGTAGAATGGAGAAAAAGAAAATGGAACAGAGAAGAACATTCATAAGAGCCACACTAGCTGCTATGTGCAGATGCTGGAAGACAAACATCCTGTCTGCCAAGGACAACAGTCAGAAGAAGCACAGCACAGATGAGGCTTAAGACAAACGGCCCTCTGTTTGCGTGACAAATAATCGCAAGCTGCTGAACAACGGCAAATTTTCCCCTTTAATTAAAACAACCTCTTAGTACAACAGAGCAGAAAGGATGAAGGGTAGACATGTGGGCTCCTCTGTTATTTCACAAGCTTATAAAGCAGAGATTTTCCCTAAAGCTACCAATTACTCTTGTGAATTAGTAAACTAGAACTTATATTAGCAGAGAGAGTATTGATGCATTAAAAACCAATTAGCAGGCCGTTGTTACAACTCAATAAGGGATATGTGTGTGTGTGTGTGTGCGTGCGTGCATGTGAGTGTGCACGTGGAAAATGTGGAAATCTTTATTTATTTATTTATTCTTTATTCACTTTTTAGGAAGTTCAATTGAGTGACTTGCTTCTTTACTCTTAAAAGAGTTCAGTGAGAGCTGTAAAAGACCATGTTGTAGCCATGATTGCCTGTGCTGATGAGCTTCATGCAAAAGGCCACAATTTATTTATTATCTTCGGGGTCAAAAACCAGTTAACCTTATGACACTATATGACTTTTTCTGATTTGTTGGGATTAAACAATAAACAATATGTTTTCAAAAATCCTGCACCAACTTTGTATACAAAGGTGTTGTGTGGGGTTTTTTGTGGGGTAGCTGTATAAAATGTAAGAAAATATACAACATTTTTATTTATTTATTTCTGATTTGTTTCATCACAATTGGGAGACACACAAAAGGTGACACAGATGGGTCACTGCAGCAGGAATCCAATTCTTTCTGTCTGCGGTCCCTCAGAGGCGAAATGGATGGTCTGTCTCCCTCAGAGTGGTTCAACCACTTACTGCCTTCTGCTGCCTCTGGGAAGCTGTGTGCGCTGTTGGCTAGCGGCCTCTATTTGCAGGTAGGAGGCACAGGTAGAACAACACAATGTGTGCATGAAGGCGCCAGATAAAGGAGAGGAGAGCAGAGGCAAATGTGCCTGCCGTAATATACGTAACCCGCACTGTCAGAAAAAGGTAGGTACGCTAGGAGTCCGTTCTCTAAGGTACAATGCCTGTTAATGTTCGCTCACTGGGTCATATTTGTACCTGAGAATACTATTCTAAAAGGGTAAAGGGCACAATTGGCATACCTTTAAGGATACTCAGGGTTCAATGTTGAGTTTGTTCCCAAATTGCCCGGGCGGGCAAGTGGACTGAAAGTCCACTGTCCCGAACAGATTGTTGGTTTAAAAAGCATTTTTCAAATATAAATAAGCATACAGGCCTAGTTCTTTAGGGCAATTCATTATTCTTAAAACAAAAAGTCTTACATTACTTCAGATTACTTGCATTACTATGACAGAAACACGTTCAAGATTGCCAATAAGTAAAATTACTATATTTTATTTAACAATTTCTCTTTGTTTACAATATTATCCCCAATGCTTAAGTTATCACCAGAAATGTCTGGTTTTATTTCCCAGTAAGAAAAAGCCAGACTCTAGGTGTCTAGGTGGAAATCTGTAGGTTGAGAAATGTTTTGAGATGTTTTGACATTAACATGTGCTTATATTCATTTAATAACATCGACTTTGAAGATGCACCTTTATTGATTTTTTACTTTTATTTCTTTAAATTGTACTCACAAAATTAATTATATTGATGGTATGGCTCAGGCACCGTTACACCACCAGTACTCCTGATTCGCCGACATTTCGAATCATGACTCATTTTGATGTGTGGCAAGGGCATTGCCTTGCAAAGGCAAGGGACACTACTGTCATTATTGTTGAACCCTGGGTACTCCCCTAGTGACAAGCCATTGTACCCCTATAGGTACAATTTTTGCACATTTTTTTTCAGTGTGGAGAGTCCAGAGCCGAAAACGGGATTCTGGGCAGCTGACCAAAGGGCTGAGGGAGTCGGAGGTGGAGCGTGGGTTCTGGCATAGGGTGGCTCGTGATTGTAGAGTGCGGCAAGGGAGTGGGTGGGCGAACCATTGGAGGATGCGAAGCATCAATGGCGGGTGTGCAAAACTACGTGATTGTGTGGAGGAGCCCTATGATTACCTGCCCTTGACAAACAATGAGTGATTAAAAGGGAAAAGGGGATGCTTATTAGAGCAAAGTGGACCTCAATCTTATTGGCATGGCAAGGGGGTTGCCAGCACTCTCCTCTTCTCACCTTGTCTGACAGCACCCCATAGTTGTGCCGATACAGCCTACTTTGTCATAAATATCATATGGATTTGAAGGCTGGTGGACCAGCATGGGGACTGGGACTACCCTATCATTACATTTATTTTTGTGCAAAAACAATATGCACATGCTATGCTTTTCACATATAAGAAAGTTTTTTTTGCATTAAAGACCATCTTTTTTAACAATATTAACTGTGAACTGTTTCACTTACTACTACCTACTTAAACAGAGGTGAAAGTCAGCCAACATGGTCTGGTACTTGCTACCACCAAAATATTTACCGCAGGTCACATTACGCAGTACCGGAAAAAAAATGCAAGAGAAAATAAAGTAGAAAATCATCTTGTTAAGATTGCATTGTTGCATTAATGTAAACAAGGATAACTGTGCCATAATCTAAGGGCTCGGGCATCGAGGCCCAGGTGCGACCGTGAGGGGACCAGAAAGTTATCTCACCAAGGTGGGAAACCAGTAAACAGGAGGGGGTGTCTGCGAACAGAGCAGGGAAAATTTAAAAATGGGAATAAAAACTCCTGGTGTAGAGCCAAAGAAAATCAACCCAGGAGAAGTGGCCGAAGGCTCGCAGACTCGAGCAGGAGAAGGAAGCAGAAAGGAAAATTACCTCTATCTCTGTATTAAATGAAAGAGCATAAAATAAAGTGGTAATGGAAACAAAGGAAACAGTCTCAGAGTGACAGAAAAGGAAACCAGGATGAGAGACGGCAAGTGCAAAAGAGAAAACAAAATCCTAAAAAACTCTAATGCAAGTCCTGCATTAGTTTAGAGCAAAGCTATAAAGTGAAGTGGTCGCCTTAAAGCTGTACGTTACCAGCTCTGTGGCAAGAACGACAATGACACAGAAGCGCCAAGGCCGGAAGACGCAGCGCTTATAAAGCCAAAAGGACACCTGAACAGGTGCACTCACGAAGTGCCGTGACAATGGAAAAAAACAGCAGGAGCACCCTCCCACGGAATAGAAAAGCAAAGTCCGCAGCACAGAACAGGCGAGCTGCAAAACCATGACACATACATGTACAAGCCCTCTGCGGTATTCCACTGCACTTCCACTTGACAATTGTCCAGCTAACAGTGACCAAAATATAGCTGCGTGCATTTAGCAAAAACTCAATGCCAAACTAATGCCAGCTCGCACTATGACTACCGGCTTACCATGTACAGGCATAATACAACCATTAAAAACAGTTATTGTAATCCATAAAAAATATTACAAATACTTTCATTTATTTGTAATTCATGTGTGGTGCACTCTCTGGGGTATGGAGTGTCCACGAGACTGAAAATAACAATTGCAATGTCCACACTGAAGGAATTGAATTTCGAAAGCTTTAATATAGTTAGCTTTTGAAAATAGGTCACTGTCTCTTTAAATCCTGTCCACTCCGCAATCCAATAGCATCGTTGATATCCGGAAGCAGGGGTCGGTACACAGAGACGGATTCTCAGACGGTCCGGGATTGGGCGAGGCGGGGGAAAGTCAGGCAGGCGAAGGTCATACACAAGGCGGGTTTTCAGACGGTCCAGGGCGATGGCACACAGCACATTCCTCCTACGAATATTAGTCACACACAGTTAGTTAATAATTCTCCAGATACTCTCTCTCTCGCTACGACTCTCTCGAATGAAGTATTCCTCCCCTTTTTAAAGGGCGCCTAATTGTTTGAGACATGACGCATTCTCAGTGCTAACTTGTGCGAGGGCAGAGCCGGAGATCCTAATATGGGCTTCCGCGGTACAACAGGGAAAAGCACATATCGGTCATTTATTACTATTCCTCTCGGGTTCTTCTGTCGGCTGCCACACACCTCCTCCCTCAGCTCCGACCGGGAGGGAGGGGCGGTCCAGCCTCCCAATGCGTCTCTCCTGGACATGGCATCCGCATTCCCATGTGCGGCCCCGGACCTGTGGACAACGGAGAAAGCAAAGGGTTGAAGGGAAAGGAACCAGCGGGTGACCCTCGCATTGGTTTCTTTGTTACGGGACATCCAGACAAGTGGGGCGTGGTCCGTAACAAGGGTGAAGTGCCGTCCTAACAAATAATATTTCAGTTCCTCCAGGGCCCATTTTATCGCCAGGCATTCCTTCTCAATATTTTTTCTCTCGGGGTAGTAGTTTTCTACTGATGTAGGTGATGGGATGTTCCTCGCTTTGTTGCAGCTGAGACAGGACGGCACCTACCCCTGTTTCCGAAGTGTCAGTTTGGACCACTAGTGTTTTTGTGAAGTCGGGGGTCACCAACACTGGTCCTGAACACAGGGCGTCCTTCAGTCCCTGGAATGCCTTCTCCGTTTCTTCTGTCCACACGATCCGGTCAGGCAGCCGGCTCTTGGTCAAGTCCGTTAACGGCGCTGCAAGGGTGGAGAAATGGGGGACAAAGCGACGGTAGTAGCTGGCAAGCCCTATGAATGTGCGTACCTGTTTCTTGGTTTGGGGCCGGGGCCATTCTCGGATCGCCTCGACCTTCCCTACCTGGGGCTTGACGCATCCTCGGCCAATGGTGTACCCCAGGTAGTCTGCGTCCAGGAGGCCTAGGCGACACTTCTTGGGGTTAGCGGTCAGCCCTGCCCCCCGTAAGGCTCTCAGCACAGCTGTGACCTGTTGGAGATGGGTCCCCCATTCCTCCCCATGAATCACTATGTCGTCTAAATATGCGGCGGCATACTCCCGGTGGGGCCTGAGGACCTGGTCCATCAGCCTCTGGAATGTGGGCGGGGCTCCATGTAGGCCGAACGGGAGCATTTTGTAGTGGAACAGCCCGTCAGGGGTAGCGAAGGCCGTTTTCTCTCTGGCTTGAGGTGCTAGGGGTACTTGCCAGTACCCTTTAGTCAGGTCCAGGGTGGAGATGTAGCGGGCTCTTCCCAGTCGTTCGATGAGTTCGTCTACTCGGGGCATGGGGTATGCGTCAAACCTAGAAATGGCGTTCAATTGTCGGAAGTCGTTACAAAAACGTATTGACCCATCGGGTTTGGGAACCAAAACAATAGGGCTACACCATTCACTACGCGATTCCTCAATTACTCCACTCTTCAACATGGTTCTCACCTCTTGTCGGACTGCTTCTCTTCGGGCCTCCGGTATCCGGTATGGTTGCAGCTTTACCTTTTTTCCGGGCTCTGTGATAATGTGGTGTTGGATGAGGTCCGTGCGGCCAGCCTCGGTAGAGAACACATCCATATGGTGTTCCACAAGTTCCATCATGTCCTGGCGTTGGCTCTTCGAAAGCTGTTCGCCGATTGGCACCTCCACTGGCTCAGTCTTAGCAGGGCCCTGGGGTGGGGGAAAAGAACACAACACATCCCGGGCAACCCATTTCTTTAGGAGGTTCACATGGTAGACCTTCTCCGGCGGTCTTCGTCCCGGCTGTCGGATGCGGTAGTTGACCTCCCCCACCTTTTCCATGACCTCGTAGGGCCCATGCCATTTGGCCAGAAACTTGCACTCTGTGGTGGGCACCAGCACTAACACACGGTCTCCCGGGGAGAATTCCCGGGGTTGTGCCCTCCTATTGTAGACGCGGGCTTGGGCAGCCTGGGCGGCCACCATGTGTTCTCTTACCAGGGGCCAAAGGTTGGCCATGCGCTCCTGTACTTCTTCCACATGTTCTACCAGGGTCTGATGTGGAGAGGGCTGTTGCTCCCAGGCCTCCTTGGCGAGGTCCAATAGTCCCCTGGGTTGTCTTCCATATAGTAGCTCAAACGGGGAGAATCCAGTGGAGGCCTGGGGCACTTCACGGATGGAAAACATCAGGTATGGCAACAGCTGGTCCCAGTTCCTCCCATCGGCCTCCATTACCTTTTTCAGCATCTGCTTCAGCGTTTGGTTGAAGCGTTCGACTAGGCCATCCGTCTGTGGGTGATATACTGAAGTTCGCAATTGGGTTATATTCATTAATTTACACAAATCTTTCATTATGCGTGACATGAATAGTGTACCCTGATCCGTGAGGATCTCCTCAGGGATCCCTACCCGGGAAAACAGCATCACTAACTCTCGAGCGATCCCTTTTGATGCCATGGTGCGTAAGGGGATAGCCTCTGGATATCTAGTAGCGTAATCAAGGATCACTAGAATGTATTGGTATCCCCGGGCGCTTTTCGGGAGGGGACCGACCAGATCCATGCCAATCCTGCTGAAAGGGATCGAGATAATTGGTAAAGGTATGAGTGGGCTGCGGAGATGGGGCCTTGGGGCCACCTGCTGGCACTCTGGGCAACTGCGACAGAAGTCCTCCACCGTCTTTTTGACTCCAGGCCAGTAAAACCTTGCCTTAATTCGCTCTAGTGTTTTCTCTACCCCTAGATGAGCGCCTAGCTGGTGAGAGTGAGCTAACTGGAGCACAGAGGGGATAAATGGACGCGGCACCAACAGTAACTCTTGTATTACCCCCACTTTTTGTATAACTTGATAAAGCAGGGATCTCTTTATGGCAAAATGTGGATAAATTATTTGTCTTACCCCGTCGATGAGCCGGCCATCCACCACAGACACCTGCTGGAGTGCGCTGGTTAGGTTCGCATCTTCCAACTGGGCGGTTCCGAATCTCCCTGCCAACAGTTCCGTCATGGGGGTCACATCGGCTTCAAAGTCCATGGGGAACATGCCTCCAAGGTCCAGGTCCTCCTCGCCTGGTGGGGCTTCTCCTTCACCTTGGAGGGTCTCCGCCGCTTCCTCTGCCGTTACCCACCCAGCTTCCTCTTCTGCCACCCGTACCGCTTCGCTAGACTCCCCTTCTGACAGCGGGTCGGTGGAGGCCTGTGGGTCAACCTCTTGGAAACCACAAAGGCGGGGTGGTGGGGGCCGCGGCCGGGGGTGTGGAGGCGAGGTAGGTTCTCGGGGTGATCGTCGGCCCCCTGCGGCCAGACGAAACCACAGAGGGCGAAAGAGGGGAAGGTCACGTCCTATGAGGATCGGCACTGGGAGGTCTGGCACTACCCCTGCTGGTCCAGTGTACCTCCCCGTGGTCGTCCTCAGGTCCAGCAGAGTGGTGGGGTACTGGCGGGTCTCGCCATGGATGCAGGTAACGCCAACGGTGCCCTCTAGGTGGGGTTGTTGAGCGAATTCCGGTCTCACTAATGTTACCATGCTGCCTGTGTCCAAGAGGGTCGTGGTGTCTTTGCCGTTGGCGGTGACAGGGGTGGTAGGAGAGGTGTCACCTCTGGTTCCTCTGTCTTCTGCCCAGCATGCCGTCAGCAGCCCGCAGGGTCGTCCGGTGGGTGTTTCACTGGATGCGGTGGGCATGGGCACGTCCCCTAGCCGAGGGCAGCTCCAGGAGAGATGACCCGTCTCACCGCATTCGTAACACCTCCGGCGGTCTGGGTTAATGATGGGGCGGCGACCCGGCGGGTCAGTGGAGGGCCTCATTTTCTCTGTGTTCTGGTGATGAGTGGGTTCCTTGGGGTGGGTGGTGACCTCTGTTTTCACTGGCCGTCCACTGCGTAGCATTCCCTGGGTGGCCTGGTATCCCTCCATGATTTCCACAAGTTGATCAGCGCTTTGGGGGTTTTTCTGGCAGGCCAGTTTCTTCGCTTCGTAGGGGAGGGCGCGCAGGTATCGATCCATTACCACTCTCTCGATGGGACCCAGGGACCGTGGGTCAGAGACCAGCCAGGCATTAGTCAACCTGATGAGGTCGTGCATTTGGGCTCGGGGTGAGATGTTCGGATCAAAGGCCCATTCGTGATAACGCTGCGCCCTATTTATCAGCGTGTATCCATGTCGTTTCAGTATTTAGTCTTTTAAGCTGGTATAGCTGACCATTTTGTTAGTAGCCATGTCTTGGTAGGTTGTTTGGGCTATACCAGACAAGAACGGAGCGATCAGGCTCACCCACTGGTCTTCGGGCCACTCTTCTCTCTCGGCGGTCCTCTCAAATGCCAGGAGGTACGTTTCTATATCGTCAGTGGGAGTCTGTTTCACCAGAAATCTTGCGGGGTTGGCCCGGCGCACACGTTGTGCGAGAGCATGCTCCTCCTTTTCATTAAGCAGCTCTTTAAATTCCGCCCGCATGAGTTCCGTGGTTTTGAGCTGTATTTGCATAGCTTGCTCATGCTGCAGTCGTTGGGTTTCCACGTTTTGGAGCTGAATTTGCATCGCTTGGTCATGACGGGCTTGCTGCTGTTGACTACTGGTGATGAGTTGCGCAATCAGGCTCTTGAAATCTGTTGACTCCATTATTATGCTTGGTCCCCTGTAGTAGCTGGTTGTGCAAAATGTATTATTTTCAGTCAGATCAGGTTGCCCGCATTCTCCACCATATGTGGTGCACTCTCTGGGGTATGGAGTGTCCACGAGACTGAAAATAACAATTGCAATGTCCACACTGAAGGAATTGAATTTCAAAAGCTTTAATATAGTTAGCTTTTGAAAATAGGTCACTGTCTCTTTAAATCCTGTCCACTCCGCAATCCAATAGCGTCGTCGATATCCGGAAGCAGGGGTCGGTACACAGAGACGGATTCTCAGACGGTCCGGGATTGGGCGAGGCGGGGGAAAGTCAGGCAGGCGAAGGTCATACACAAGCCGTTTTCAGACGGTCCAGGGCGATGGCACACAGCACGTTCCTCCTACGAATATTAGTCACACACAGTTAGTTAATAATTCTCCAGATACTCTCTCTCTCGCTACGACTTACTTCCTCCAGTGATTTCCCTTGCGGTACTCTCTCGAATGAAGTATTCCTCCCCTTTTTAAAGGGCGCCTAATTGTTTGATTTCGCGCAGCTGAGACATGACGCATTCTCAGTGCTAACTTGTGCGAGGGCAGAGCCGGAGATCCTAATATGGGCTTCCGCGGTACAACAGGGAAAAGCACATATCGGTCATTTATTACTATTCCTCTCGGGTTCTTCTGTCGGCTGCCACACATGATAAAGGAAAACTGACTTAATGCAGGCCTATGTGTTTCTTTGAGCTAGAATGTAGGCATATGGGGGTGGCAGTGTAGTATAATGGTTAAGAAACTGGACTTGTAACCAAAAGGTTGCAGGTTCGATTCCCAGGTAGGACACTGCCGTTGTACCGTTGAGCAAGGTACTTAACCTGAATTGCTTTAGTATATATCCAGCTGTATGAATGGATACATGTAATAAGAAGTTGTGTAAGTCACTCTGGATAAGAGCGCCTGTATTGCATATATTGTTTATGCACATCTCTCTCTAGATTAAATTTCCTTATGGTTCATACATTTTTTATGCAGTATCATGCAGTTACTCATAACAAGCACATTACAAAATAAACTATTACTGTAGTTCACTGTAATGCTTACTATAGCTTACTGTAATAATAATTACATTTACTAGGCAACACAAGTGCATTTGGCCCAACCTTATCTTTTCACAACAATGTAGATGCATCAAACACAATGGTCAGGAATGGACTGCACTTATATAGCGCCTTTATCCAAAACGCTTTACAATGGCCTCTCACTCACCCATTCACACACCAATGGCGGTAGCTGCCATGCAAGGTGCTAGCCTGCTCATTGGGAGCAATTTGGGGTTCAGTGTCTTGCCCAAGGACACTTTGACATGTGGACAGAAGGAGCCGGGGATCAAACCGCCAACCCTGCGATCAGCGGACACCCCGCTCTACCTCCTGAGCCACAGCCGCCCCAATGATCAAGCATACTGGCAAGATAAAATATGGTTAATCTCACCATTCAAGGCCATTTAAGTAAGTGTTTATAACTTTTCCTTACGCAATATTGATAGTAAATTTATATCAGAATGTTCAATACATGTGTTTAGGAAAAGTCAGGAAGGGAGAGCCATATTTCATGATGGCAGATTTATTAATTTTCTCAAATGGACAATGACCGCTGAATTTCTACTGTTACCGGACGTCACTTTAACTAGACTACTATAACTACCTTGAAAGTTTGTATTTAGTTATGCCTATATCATCTACCGACATACAAACCACTAGTAGCTAGTCTACCATGTATACAAACCTTTAAAACATGTAACTATATCCATTTTTTAAAATTACAAAGACTTTCATGTATTTGTAGTAAATGAGAGTCCACACATGTCTTTTTTGAGCTACAATGTATGTGTGTTTGCATGTTTGTATGCATGTCTCTCTCTAGATTTAATTATCTTATAGTAAGATGAAAAATATAATGACTTACAGACAGTGCTTTGTATATGTGAGTAACCGTGCATTTTGAAAACGTTGAAAACGTTTTTTGTTGAGATAATATATGGCGCTAGAAATCAGGATCATCCTACGCCGGCAGTGTGAGACGCAGACTGGAGGGTTGAAAGGTGTATTACAGAGAAATGAACAAATCTGTAAATGTTAACTAATGGGATGTGAATCACCCAGCCGTCAGCATGGACAAGAGCATCATTGACAGCCAGCAGCCATGGCAGGCGTCTCAGTCACAGATAGCCCATCCAGTCCCAATCAGGGCTTAATGAACTGTTACAAACCAATTTTGACAGAGCTCTCTGTACATTTTTTGGAATTTCTTATGAGTGTGATTGCACAGCAGAGTTAACTCCCTTTGACAAATACTGATCAGCGCCTCTTGTGTTGTTTCCCTAGATGCAAACTGTGGTAGAACACAGCACAAGGAGCATAACAGCGGCTAAAGTGTCGACTCACGGTCTGGACCCATCTAATCGAAAGGATGGCGAGACTGGTATGCCCATTAACTCTGACCACTTTCCCTCGTCTATCAGGCTGCTCAAAGTCACTTGGCACAAATCTGCAGCACTCAAGCGCCAGGAAATTTCAGCCGAACAGAGATCAGGCTACAGTTAGCCTCCATTTAACCTCCGAAAACCTCTTAGCCGTGGCACGCCATGGGAAACGGGCCTCGTGTTTTGCCTCTGCTCTCCCTTTTATAGCCTAGAACACAGCACTTCTTCTTCCAGAACCATGGAACAAAATGTGCCTGGGGGTTTCGAGGACAAAAATATTTCCCTAAATGGACAAACTATGTGGGTTAATTTGTAATATTTGCCAGTATTAAATCATGGGCAGATGGTGTCAATGTTAAAAGTAAAAAGCTGGCCCTCAGAATCGCAAGTCAGCAATCGCCTCGCAAAATGCATTTAGCACCACAGTGGAAATAGCAAAAGTTGACTTTCGTTTTCATGGAGCCATGTCAGCAATCATATCCACTCTCAGTATCTAGTCTCTCAAACACAATGATTTCTTCAATCAAAGTAGTGGAGGGGGGGCATGTAATTAGCAACTGTAAGGTCCAACGGTAAATCTATGCAGTTGAGCTGATGGAAATCAGCAGGCAGAAATATTCCTGCATTGATTAAGGTTATTTGTTTTCCTTATCAGAACCATTCCAGGCTTTCCAGACACCAGAGATATTCCAGGCATTTTTTTTTAATGTGCAGCACTATGTCCAAAAGTATCTAGACACCCGTTCATCTGGGGCTGTTTTTCATGGTTCGGGCTAGACCCCTTTACAATGAAGGGAAATCTTAACGCTACAGCAATGACATTCGAGACGATTCTGTGGTCCATTTTTGTAGCAACAGTTTGGGGAAGGCCCTTTCTTGTTTCAGAATGAAAATTCCCCTGTGTCCATACAGAGGTCCATACAGAACTGGTTTGTTGAGATCGGTGTGGAAGAACTTGACTGGCCTGCACAGAGCCCTGACCTCAACCCCATCTAACACCTTTGGGATTAATTGGAAAGCCTTCTGCGAGCCAGGCCTAATGACCCAACATCAGTGCCCGACCTCACTAATGCTCTTCTGGCTGAATGGAAGCAAATCCATGCAGAAATGTTCCAACATCTAGTGGAAAGCCTTCCCAGGAGAATGGAGGCTGTTATAGCATCAAAGGGGGAAACCAACTCCATAGTAATGCCCATGATTTTGGAATGAGATGTTGGATGAGTAGGTTTCCATATACTTTTGGCCATGTCGTGTATAATGAATCACATAATAATAATAACAATAATAATAATAATAATAATAATAATTATTATTATTATTATCTCCATGCTTTTTTACTCAATGATTTTGGAAATATGATTCCAGAACAGTTTGTAAAGAGACAAAGAAAAAATGAACACACAGCTTATGCAGTAACACCTAAATGACATACCACGTCTATTTCCTTGGTCACATATGAACACCCTAGGCTGGTAAATGAACACCAGCAGTGTTAGATTTACACCGCCATTTTTGCTGCGTATAAACAATCACAATGGCAGACAGTGCTAGCAAGCAATCTGCTCCCCTAGAGTAACCGGCATCCTCGTCGTCTGAGCCAAAGAAAAAAGGAATTTGGCAACAGCAATCCAAAGTAATAAAAGGCACTTAGCTGGAGCACACTCCAAGACAGAGTCAACATTAATGTGGCTTTCCCAAGAGGATGAGAACATAAAAAAGCCAAAGGAAATGAAAGCCAATTCAGAGCTGGCAGTGTTTCTACTCGACATGTAAATATCAATACATTGTATTGGCCTCAATTTTATTGATGGATAGGTAAATAACACTTTTACTCTGCTTTCTAACAAATGAACTATCCGATGCATTTTGTTCAGCTTAGATATTAGTTGCAGGTAGGCTAGCTAGCCTCATAGCTAGGTATAGCCATTCAGTTTAGTTGGTTACCAGCTACTGTAGACATCTAAGTTAGCGATCTTAGTTACTTGGTATAATTTAGCTGCAAACCCAGCTGGAAAAGCTAATATTATGGTGTTAGAAACAATATCAATAATTATTCAGGTAAAAAGGTAACATTAGCAGATAAAAAGTCGAACATATTACATTGACAGCAAATATTTTATCTTATTTCTGTATTGCAAAGCAACTGATGTTGCTATCTAAATTCTGGGTCTACTCTCCTGAGACTGCAAGATACAGGCTGTTTGCTATGCATATATCACTCACTCTCTCTACCAGAACCAGCAGGGGGCATGACCAAATTATATGCTGCTCATAGTGCGTGTTTTTATATATTGTTCATATAAAACGTATGCATGTATTATGAATTATGCATGTATAATGAATGTGAAACCCCCTGTGTACAACCATGGTCAAAGTGCAATACAGTATAGATGAGTTATCCAGGTTTTACAGTGACCATGGATACAGTTACACTGACATAGGAAGGTGTACTACACCATGCTTTCTAGTCCACGGGCTAGTCTCATACTTCAGGTCTCATCTGTTTCCTTAACCCACTTGACAATAAGAATGACTCCAGCATAAATCATAATCATATCACTGTACTCGGTGGAGAAAGGGGATTCATTTAGCACACAAAAAAACATATGGGGAAAATCTGTGATGTCATTTAAGTAGTGATATTTGTCGTTTTAAATTAAAAACGCACACATTATTTCATAATGTTTATTTTAGTATGCTTAAATATAATCCTATAATTTAGGCACGGTTGGTTACATCATGTTTTTCTTATTTATTTATTTGTTTATACATTCATTATTTACGGCGCTACTGAAGTGTCACTTCATTGTTCCGCTGGATACACAATACATTATTGTTGCATTTTTTTTGCTTCAATGGGTTTCTTAACTGAGAACCGCATGGTCTCTCCGTAAATCCTCATTCAACCGTTTACTTACTGGTCGATCACAGAATCGTTAAGAGTACAGTAGCCTACATTCTATCTAATTCAGCAGTGATTTATGATGGATTTTTGTGGGAGTCAGGATTTCATACTGTTCTATCTATCACATGAGGGGTTAAAACTCAACGCTCTTGCAGTTCCAGAAATCAATAGCTGAATATAAATCCTTAAAAATATACACTGTAATATCTTGAAATAACATAGTTCACGTTTGACTCTGATACACAGCCCTGCTATGTTATAAATCAAGATTAAGGTGTTCGGTGCAAATGAAATTACAGAGGGTTACCAATTATTTGTAATACTTATGTATTGTGTTGTATGTTTAATGAGAGAGAGGTTCGAAAATACAACAAAATTCGCCTCACGTACTTTTTTCCCCCTGCACTCATTTACATTCAGAAGCTCATTTCCTAACCCCCACCAACCAACACCCCCCCACACACACACACACACTCCCCGTGCGCGTGCCTTCCCATCCCCGATCATTCCCCCTTCCTCTGTTGTGTCTCCGCTAAAGCACGTCCCGTGTATTCTTAGCGTGCGAGAAAGATGCAGTATCGAGACACACACACAAGTTATTTTCACAGAATTCCTATGTGGTGAGATGAACGTAGAGATGGAAAATTATTTTCAAATGACTTGGTCAGCAAGTACGGAGGGGTGTGTGGAACCTGCACGCCAGTGGGAATGAGACCTGCCCTGCAGCGACAGCGTTATTACTCGGAGAGAAGTCGCTGGATTGGGAGTGCCACGAATAGTCCCGCGCGCTCAGACGTTCTGTCACCTCGCCAGTCTGCCAGGCTTGCCCGGTTGGAGCCAAATTGGAGCGCTATTATCATGTAATTCGTTCCTGTTCGTTTGCTCATTTGTCCGCATCGTCGGTAAGAAACGAAGTAACGAACACGGTGATCAGGAAAAAAATCTACATCTTTTAACATTGAGGCTTTTCCTTTTCTGTTCCATGGATTAAAAGGGAGGTGTCGAAGTATTAGCTTCATAAATTCAAGAGAATGTAACGGAGATGGTCTTGGATGTTGGAACACAAATAAGGCGGGGATCTCTGCGCGGTTGCTTTTGGACAAAGTTCAAGGTTAATGCATCGTTTTGTCAGGGTGCGTTTTTAGGAGTTCCACTGCTCCGCTATAAATACGAATTTGTATTTTCCTTGGCTTACCTTCTCCCCGGAATATCTGCTTTTGATACAATTTTCTGCTCTGATCAAGCGATTATCGTGGATGTGTTGGAAATTGACTGCATGTAATGTAAAAGTCATAATATGAGCCTTTGCTTAAATGCGTTGTGGATACAGACAAGGACATCGCATCAGCGCCTGATAGGTAAACAGTGGCTCTCTATTCCAACACAGATGACCAAATTCAATGACTAAGTATTTTTTTTTCTTCTGTATTAGCCAACATATTCCTGTCTGCGTGTGGCATATTCGGCGAACATCGATAGATAAAACCTGCTGTGTGTCTGGATGTCTAAGATCAGTCTAACTCGACTGAGAGTTCCTAGCTGGCGCCGCTTTAAAACCCTCATTGCCGCCTCGGTATAGGTTTCATTCAGGGCACTGTCGAATTCTTCATTGTGAGAGAAGAGAGACGCAAAGTTTGGTGCTGCATACAGTCATCTCCTGATCGACCAGACGGTTCTGGCACTGAAAGAATCTGGGAGAGTCAAAGCCAGGTAATGGATTATCTATTTATCCTACTTTACGTGTTTATGGTTGTCAAATGAGAGGAGCAATTTCGCCTGTGATAAAAATGTTTCCACTGCGCTGGCTTGAGTGGATGTTTATGTAGGCTATTTAAAGCCTCACTTGGTAGACATAGCTACTAGACCGAAAATGTTTGTTTTTCCTTGACCATAGTGTGTGTGTGTGTGTGTATATATATATATGTGCGTGCGCGCGCGCGCACGCACGCGGGCGCGTTGAAATGGCAATTTCATTTGATTAAAAAAATATTCTGCTTGCTGTTCGGAATTTAGTTGATTACACATATAAAACTACTTTAATACGAGACTATAATTGACTTTTGCCCCAAACTTAACCGTCTCCGTGTATAGCACTATCATTTTCGAATGATTTTTAAAGAATGTCAATAACGAATCGAATAAACGCGATATGTGAAGGCTTAATTGTGCCGATACGGTTTCGATTTGTAAATTTTACCATGGACTGTCTAAATATAACATTATTGCTTTTTTACAATCATCAAGGTATCTAACAACCAAAGGTGGTGAATTTTGACTTGCTTAATGCTTAGTGTATAGCAGTGTACAGTGGCGGGCAGCAGTCCCATGTGTATTAAAATGGAAGGTTTCTGTGGGCTCATGTATTTATATGCATTATTGAGAATAGCTATCGTGTATATGTAACGTCTGTATGTGAAAATGTATACCAAGAATGGAAAATAACTGTAGTCATATGTAGGCTACTTGTAATAAATACGGTACAGATTTCCAGATTCATTCAGTTAACTGCAATGAAAAAGCATGTTTTTACTTGCTAATAAAGACGGAAGACGGCGGTATTTTCAAGCTCTTGCGCTCCCGGTCCATGGACAGCTCCCAACTCCCCATTGCGGTCAGGGGTGATGATGTTCCAGACGCGACCTGTTTTTAGTTTTAAATTCAAAAAAGCAGGAGCCGTTCACGCTATCCACACACCGCGTCGATATAAACGCATCAACATAATCTATTCAGATCATGTGCATACCTGTTTGGTAGTTAGGATATTATAAGGTAACAACTGCAAGCCGATTACCAGAAATCTGTTTGCGTGACGTACGGCACGTCGTGATGAACGGTTCCGCGCTGACATACACGCACACAAACACAGACACACACACACACACACACACACTCAGTGCGTACATTATTATATAGAAATGTGCCATTGATCATAACAGATGGTTATCTGGGGGGGAAACGGTGACTTTAGTATTTCACTTTGAAGGTCAATCGAGCAGCCTTCGTGTTTTCTGCCGCTGTAGCCTACTATGGACACAGACATTTACACGCACACTCTAGTCAACACAATGACTGCCCTAACAACTGGGCTCCACACGAAGTCAGAATCAGGTGCCAACTTTCGGCAGGTTTGCATGCGGAGAGCTGTCAGGATTGATCAGGTGGGCTGAAGTAAGCTTGATCACGCTGCTCTACGGCAAACTGGAAAACAACAGACCGGTTTATTGTCTTAGACTGAATAACACAAAAACACAAGTCCTCATGGTTTATTTATCTTCATTTAGAAGTTCGTTTTTATTCAGACCCCTCAAAGTAAAATAAATTGAATGATGGAAGGAAAAAGAGAAAACATGTGGGTAGGCCTATTGATTAGCCACGGTCAGGCAGGATCTGACAGGTGCATGAACTCCCTGGTGTGGCAGCAAGCTTGAAGACAGTTTAATCACAGTCCCTGCAGTGACACCGCATCTGTCGTGGGGTTACACATCCTCGCATCCTCGTTCCTCAGTAGATCACTGTAGGCCTACTTCTGGCGAAGACAACAGCTTCAGCCATTATGCAGGCGCAGGAGTGGGCAAGCAGGCGCCCGGCTGCTCTGGCCTCCAGCGCCATGCAGGCATTTTGTCAAACGAATATTTACTACGTAGGAACAGGCAATCCAGGGCATTCGTTTAATTCTACTCGAGATTTCTCCGCTAGAGCGGTGTCACGCAATTTCACGCAGAGTAGGCTACTATAGTATTCATAGTGAAAGCATAGAATACAATACATGTTCTGTGGGCTTCCACATGGTACGCTTATACTTACATTTATATGCAGCCTTATCGTTAGCTTGTAGCCTAATACGGCAAGGCTACATATTGCAGTGCAGTCATAGAGCTTCATCTGATGCTCAAATTGCAGGGCATCATGGTAATTGATGGGATTTAGAGGTGACAAATTACCCTTAGAGGACTGCGGGCAATAACCGTGTGTGTAGTGATAATGGGTAGCTGAAGCATTTTAGTCCGAGCGGGTCCGCAAATACAGCACACAAGGGAGAACTCAGGTATTTCATAACCACTGTATCGCGTGCTTTCAGCCGTCTGCGCTCAAGATGCGGGGAACGGCAGAGCCGCGAGGAGGCTGCGCACAACTGCTTCGGCTGCACTGGTTAACGATCACAGCGGGTAATCTCCCTCATAGGTGCAGCTTCTCAGACAGTGATTAACCGGTTGAAATAAAACTCCTCTGGCCCCGCACACTAAAAGTCGCACTGTTCCCTCAATAAACACTGCTCTCTCGTGGAGCTCCTTCATTGTGTTCGCAGGACGGCACGCTGAATTTAAATACCGTATTATGCATGCAACGGATTGTGTCTGCCTCGTACGAAACAAAGACATAACCATAAAACCTTGCATTATCGTAAAGAACAATCACAGACTTTGAAGTAATTGGAGTCTGTATATTCCAGGTCTTGTTCAGTCACTATTTTGTGACAAAACAGGTAGTAACTCTATAGCCGTTCCCCATTGTTTCTCATATTTGGAAATGCATTTTCTCTCTGCAGTTTAATTTGCTCGTGTGTTGAACGCAGTCAGCTATGAGAATTATAAACAGTAAGCGCGCCCAGTAACTGGGTTAATGAATTCGTTCATACTTTTAAGCAAAAATATTTTCTTTAGACACTGGTGCACAGCGGAAGGAGATATATAGCATAAGCAGTAGCCATGAAATGAGAGCATAAGCTAAACATGATCACTTGCATGCATGAATAAAAACGCGATTTGACGCACCATAAAATATACACATATAAGTATTTTCATTAAATTGCGATAATGCCCAAGGTTAATCTAGTGTAAACGCTAGCGAAGGAAAGGCAAGAAAATTACAGCGAGCAAGGGTGACGAACTGTGAGTTTTTTGTGTGCAAAAGTCATTTGTAGAGGTTGTTTGGGTTCTTCTACTGTAGCCTACTAACATGAGTTCTAGTTGAGTTAAAGTTATAAAGATGAAATTGATTTCCAAATTGATTGTTATACGAACCCCAATTCCAAAAAAGTTGGGACAGTATGTAAAATAAAAGCAGAAAGCAGTGATTTGTAAATTCTCTTTTACATATATTTAATTGAAAACAGTACAAAAATATATATATTTAATGTTTTACTTAATCAACTTCGTACATTTTTATAAATATACGCTAATTCCGAATTTAATGCCCGCAACAAATTCCAAAAAAGTTGGGACAGGGGCAAATAAAAGCCGTTCAGAAATTATAGAACCTTTTGTACATAGTCCCCCCCCCCATTTTCGGGCATCAAGAAATATTGGACAGTTTAACCTAATGTAGAATAAAGTAATAATTTTTAATATTTGGTCACATATCCTTTGCATGCCATGACTTCCTGATGTCTGTGACCCAACAACATAAAAAAACTTTCGATATCTTATTTCTGGTACTCTTACAAGCAATACTATAACTTCTATGCATTTAAATGGATCTCTATGGGAATTGGGGGGTGGGACTAGATTTAGCTGCTAATTATGCTGGAACAGTATGGAATACATGGTTAGCGAAATGGCTGTAAGTCATCAAGGGTCAGGTATCAAACGAGCTTCAAATCATCACTCTGCTGCCAGATACGCAGTAGATATGGATGGATTACTTTAAGGGGTGTTTCTCCTGACAAATGTTCCCATTGAATATATGGAAAAATAAGTCAGGAGAAGAAACCCTTCAAGTTATCCATCCATATCTACTGCATATCTGGCAGCAGAGTGATGGTTTAATGGGTCATAACTATAATTAGCAAAAATGGACTTGGACACGCCCTAAATGGACTTTACGCCAATGCGCTTAGACCAAGTGCCAAGATCGCCAAGATAGATCCCCAGGTCCGTTTCGTCAGCTGAAAATCGCTCTCATATTCGCAATCTACCAAGGTGCAAATGCAGGTGGCTTTTAAAGGGAATGGAAGATGACACTGATTGGTTTATTGTATGTTACGCCAAAGACACACGTATAATTAATGAAGAGACAAAATTCAGCCCATTTGAGCCTTGCACCTCACTTTCAGCAAAGCCCCACAGAAAGCGGTGCGGAGCGGATTTCGCGTGCGATTACACCGCTTCCATTAACTTCCAATGAGATTTCTCCTGTCTGTAAAGCATGTTGGGATTGCTTGTGATGCGAGGAGTCCAGATGAGAAGGGGAACATGGTGCAATAACCAATCACATTAAAGATTGTGGGAGGCGAGAGCGATAGCATGCGATTTCACCGCTTTCTGTGGGACTTTTCTGTTAGCGCTCAAATTATACTCCGCCTCACCAGCAGAAGTGGAGTTGGACACACCCTAAATTAACTTGCACCATGCAAGTTGAAGGTGATTGGATAAAGGTAGGAGCCATTAAATATGATTGGGTACAGGTAGAAGCCACTAAAGATGATTGGGCACAAGTAGGGGCCACTAAAGCTGATCAGACACAGGTAGGGGTCACTAAAGATAATTGAGTACAGGAAGGGGCACAATTTCATTCCACAATGCAGTGATTAAAAGTTTACTCTTTACTGTGGATGGAGTCCAATAAATGCAAGTGGAAGCAATTACCTGGGATGCAGATCGGCTGTAAAAGCCCAGTTTGCAGCTAATTTGTGCCAACAACTATGTCAGCAAAGGATTAAAGGAGGAAATGGTTCTTTAAAGGTGATACTTATTGTAATTCAATCAAGGTAGACAAAAATACCTTGGAAACAAGTCCTTTGCACCAGGTTCAGCTCTGCGGCAGACAGATTAGACCAGTTTCCTTTTCTTTTTTTCAGTTCTCGTGACATGCTTCGTATGCAACCCCCAGGTGTCCGGGGACCAAGTTTTGATAAATTGGTCCCTCAAATTAGTAAATCGTTCAGTCAAATTAGTAAAGTGCCCTCCCATTACTAATTAGTGCACTCAAATTAGTAATCCGAGCCCACAAATTATTTAACTAATTCCACAAGTTTATAATCAATGCCCTCAAACCAATAATGGGTGCTCTCGAATGACTGATTTGTGTCCTTGAACTAATAATTTTTCCCCTGATTTAAACTATGGCGTTCTCATAGAATACCTTCGGGTGCCTCCCAATATTCTTCACTCCACTCCTCCCTTCCTCCACTCCCCCACTACCACTCCTCTCCTACCCGGAAGTATGTAAAACTGTCTGAACGTTTTGAGTACATGTATTTGCATGTACAGTATACAATATACCTGACATTGCGGTTTGCGTCAAGATATTAATTAATATGTAACTATGAATACGTAATTAAGATGAAATCAGCAACATTAGATTAAAACACAAAGATCCGTTTGCGGGGCACGGAGTAGAGGAGGTGGTAGTGGTTGGGATGCACCCCTTCATTTACGTCTCTCTTGTTGTGGTGGCAACTCATGTTTGGTACTGTGCACTGTTCCGTGCATGCAGAGCGGGTAAGAAGCATTTATTGTTTGCTTGCAAAGTGTTGATAACATTAAATGTAAGTGTGGTGATGAGGTTAATGTAATGGCTAACCTCATCCAAATGGCTAATTTAAGGGAACGAGTTCAGTAATTTGAGGGCACAAATTACAAGTTCAAGGGAACAAATGAGTAATTTGAGGGAACAAATGAGTAATTTGAGGGAACGATTTATAATGTGAGATAACAAATTACGTAATTTGAGGGCATAAATTATTCATTCATGGGAACAAATTGGTAATTTGAGGACACTAATTAGTAATTCAAGGGAGCGATTTATAATTTGAGGGAACGGATTACTAATTTGAGGGAACAGATTACTAATTTAAAGGAACGGATTATTAATTTGTGGAAACGTCTAATCAAATTTTTCTCCCTTGAGACGTGTACTGTAGTTTTGTCTGGTGCCAGAATTATTTATTTATTTTTCTTGTGATCCACATGAGATGGTTGGTCTGGGATGTTTGGTACCCCATTCCCCTTTTTGGTTCGATGAAAGCCACCAATGCTTTCCATTGTGAACATGCAGTCTGAATGACTGCAGTTACAAGAATCTGTATACCTGTAAAGGCCGTTTTACACCAGGAGCGAATTTTGGCAAGTGGAGCGGAAGCGAGTGGCCTTTACATTTCCATGGCCATATTATTTGATGTATATATTTAAACCCAGTGCTGAAGCGGAGCAGTTGCACAGCGGTCTTTCGGTCGAGAAGCTTTTTTTCCACCTAGTCTATTTTTTTGCGAGCGGAACACGACCGAGAGCAAACCGTAAGCCAAATTCACATAAATACACTTTAAATGCACTGTAGACGCTTATATTTTGCATCAAAAAATCACAACAGTGTATAAATCATCGATGTTCATCAAACTATTCCTATCTACAACAATTTTAATACATATATGATAAACAAGCTGTGTTGTTACCTGGACAAAAATAATTTAAAAAGCAGGACATTTCTATGCATAACTACAATTATTAAACAACAGATCCTGGTGTGGTTACGACAGATTAAGTTGAAAGAGTTGTTAACTCTATTTACTTTGGCTCTCCAGATACAATTTCCACCTAGTTTTATTTAAATGTCAATATCTCAAAAAATATTCCCTGCACATCCATGGTTTAAAGTTCGAATTGAAAAAGAAGCTGTATCATTCAGAAATTTGCAACAGAATACATTGATTTCAAAATAGTCACATACAGTATATACTTAACCATAACATAAGTAGCCTAATGTATTTAAATAATAAGAGTGTGTGTTTTTACACAACAACAGCAACGTATTTCAGCCCTAAGTGTGATAGGTGGTCGCTGTGGAAATGTCGACTGTACGGGACTTTGGTGAAATGTAACAAGATAAACTCTTCAGGGTTAATCAGAAAATGGCTGTAGCTGAATATACTGGTAAGTACTCTTAAACATATTTATGAGAGATTTTGGAGAAAGAAATTTGTCTTCTAAACCGAAAGTGCATCAGGTACTGTATGTAGTAGAGTAAACAAGGGAAAACAGCAAATGCTCATTTGTACAATGTTTAAAAAATATATTATTGTTTATATACGTGAACATTATTTTTTTTAGCGAGCATAAACGGCACATTTTATGCATTTTACAGTCTGTGGCTGCGGCGAGAGAAGGGTCGTAATGAAACGACTGGACACAGAAAACCCAATAGCAGACCAGGATAAGGCAAAGAACATAGTTTATTAATCAGTCCAGTGGTCAAAGCCAGGTAAGCAGAGTGGTATCCAAAATACAAAAACCAATAAACAAGCAAAAGTCAAAATCCAGAAATCAGAAAAGCAAAGGTACAAAATCGCGAGGCTAAATAAACGTTGGTAAAAACACAAAGAAAAGTCAAAAACCAGAAATCAAAAGGCTAAGATATAAAAGGGCTAGGCTAAATCAAAGTCAAACAAAGGGTGTCTCAGGAATCTCAGGATAAACTCAGGCTTAGAAAGGCGTATGCACTGATCAATGTTCTGACAACTAGGCCAAGGAAATGTGGGTCTTAAATACACAGAGGAAGGGGAGGGGTAACAAACAACGTGAGGTTAAAACATTAGGGAAACAATAATTCAATCACGAGGAAAGAACGAATACATGGAAGGGACTCATGCATAACAGACAACGGGCTCGAGTAGGAGTGGAGTGTGCACAGTAATAAGGGGAGGCATGGTCTCTAAGGATAAACAGCTGAAACAAGTTAACAGGTAGCTCAAGGACAGCTTAGTAATGCAGGTAGAAAAGATAAAGCGGGGAAGCTGGTTAAATGTTAGTATCCAACTACAAGATGGACAATTAGTAATAATAATGAAATAAAAATACAAAACAGACAGACAGACAGACAGACAGATACTCCAGATATAGGTAAGTGCTTTGGGCTATTAATAGCACCCTCCTATTTTATGGCATTGCAGTGTAACTGGAGAAGCTGAGGTTTTCGCAAGAGGCTACTCTTTTAAACAATACTGCATCAAAATTTATGGGGTTTTCTTAAAGCTGTAGTTTATAATTTCAGACAAACATGAATACTGTAACTGAGACGGATACGTCTCAACCACTAGGGGTTATAAATAAGTTTATAGAGTTAATGCACTCGCGGCCTGCGTTTAAAAAGCGGTTTTGGTGGGTACAACCGCTCCAAGTGTGCTCCTCCTGCATGTGCGTTTTGAGCATGTGCATCTGGTATAAAAATGTAAGAATGCTGCGCCATCGCACAATGCATGGAGGGTAAGCAAGGCCATGTGACTTTGGGTTAGGGTCAGGGTCTAGGGTCTAAATGCAAAATCCAAGTTGGAGGGCACTTTCCAGGCAGCAATGACCTGCAGTGGAGCACGCCCTCTGACTGCATGTGCACGAAATTGGCAAAATGATTCACGGCGTGATGAAAAGGTTGGGACCGGTGAGGCAGTGGCACATTGGCGCACTGCATTGTAGCATGCTTTTCTGAAAGGAGAAACCCAGAACATTTGTGCTACCTCTTTGAAACTGGGCACTTCTAGTTGACTTAGCCACTTTGAATGATCCAAATTTATTCAGCACCCTGAGGTCTGAGCAAAGACTGTAATGAACTCTTTAGGATTTTGACCTGAAAAGCCTTTGCTGAGACAAGCCAAATAGCAGAAGTCCTTAAGGGGCCACAGTGTTGAAATTTTATATGGATCATAAAAAAGTAACGACACATTACCTTGATGACTGAGAAGGATACTTCAAAACCACAGTTAGTGCTGTTAGCCTGTAGATCTGTGAGAGGGAGCCGGAAGTTAAAGCGGTAAATAGGTCTTTGATCGATTTAACACACAAAAAATAAACATAGATATATGCTGTGTCCAAGGATGTAGATCTCATTCTTTAGGATCTTTTTTTGTGGGGACACTAACAGTACCACATGATAATATTTGGGAGGGATTTCAAGTCCCCCGCCTACCCCCCAGGATCTATGTCCATGGCTGTGTGAGAGTGTACAGGTGTGCATTTGTTTAAAAAATGTACATTTCAGCACTCGGTTATCACCTACAGCTTCATGCACACTCTAAAATCTATCAAATCTTTTTTGAGAGAGACACTTTAACGGTGCATATATTTATGTCCTCAGCGATTAATTATAATCCCAAAGCCAAGACAGAAAGTAACACAGTGTCCCCTACCCCATTTGATTAGCAATCTCTGGATTTAACTTTTTATGAAGAATATACACATTGTGTTCTAGAAATGTAATCTGAAATAAGTTTAGGATTGCATTTCAGCAGCAGACAGGTTGAGTCACCTGTACTCAGTGCTAATAACCCAGAAACACAACAACAAATTCTACCAGTGGAGAACCGAGTTTCACTCAGGAGTTTCTCTGTTCGGCAAATCCATTAATTTTGAACTTCAGTCTGTCAGACCTTTGATACCATGTGCAGATTCCATGCCCAAATCACTAATTTGTGTCTTCTCTCTCTTTCTTTGCAATGGGGATTGATGGCTTCTAATTTTGCCACTTTCAAATAACGTGAAATGCAATGCAAAGGATCAAAGGGACTGGATGAAGAACATTTTTTAGACCTTTTATTTATTTAGTTATTTATTTACTTTTACATTTAGCAGTGTTGCTCTACCGGCATTAGCGTGTGAATGGTGAGTCATCTTGGCCCGAACACATTTAAATATGAAATACTTTCAATCCAGCATACCCAATCACAATAATTAAATACCCAGTACCCTCACTATGAAATTATCATTGGATTTTATGACCTCCATAACAATTTATCATACAGTATATTGTTAATTACTGTAGAGTATTTATACTGTTCCAAAATGACTGTCCAAGCCAATACGTCTATAGCTATTACATATTAAGTCACTTTTTTAATATGGACTGACAGGAAAAATTATGAACAGGAGATTAGAGAGCACACAAAATATTGTGTTTTAACCTCTCTGTTTACTGCAAGGCCACATACTGCCCTCTTGGCCAGAGGAAGCAAAATAATCACTTGCATGGCCTTGAGTTTTGGAATTTGAGAAGAGTGTTCTCCTTTGCTTTCCCAGAATAATGAATGGTCTATTAAGGGTATTCATGAATTTTTCATCACAGTCGCGCAGCGCGCAGAGGGACCTGACATGGCTCGGCAGACTTGTTCCAAACAAGAATTGCTTCAATTGATCAAATATTCAGTGTCTGATCACAATTTATATATTTTTATCCTTACATAGCTGATGGAAAGACCCACACACACCTGCACACACACAAATACACACATGCAGCGAAACACATCCACACAGAAACACACATGCTTGCACACACACACACACGCACACACACAGCTGTACACACACACATACACACATTCTTTGAGTGCCTCAATCAATAAAAGTTTCAATGTAAGGTCAAAATTTACACAATATGTTGTTCCTTTTCTCAAAACAATGTGCACAACATGCATAAATCAGGGGCAAGCTGATTCACCTTCTCTCACCCGGACACACAGCTTGTTCTCCCATCGATTGGGTGGTTCTTGGCGGTTCCTCCTGCCTATACATACACCTTCCTCTGCTGGGCATAGAGGGTGTGTGTGTGTGTGTGTGGCGGGAGGGGGAGTTCCACTGCAGTGATTACATTCCTGTGAAGCACAGACACCACCCTCTGTACCTCTATTTGTAGAGATGTGCTGTGACCACCAAAATAGAAAAGCCTTTCCAGAAATGCCCCTGGCGCGTGACGTTTCCGTGCCCAGGAGAAAGTGGAGGAGTGCTTTCCCAGAGTGTCTCTCCTCCACAGGAAATGTCTGGATTAAAGAACACATTTTAGAGATAGTAACAATTTGCAATGTTACTTTCATGTTAAATGACAAGTTACCCATGTATACAGATGAAGATTCACTAAAATAATTCAGGGTAGAAAAAGTGTGTCATCAGGGGACACTTCCATGGTCCCTAATGGCGTCATCACTCAGGCATTTGCATGTGCAGTCTGTGGATGTCTGGGTCCTGGCGAGTTGGTTTACACTGCAGACTCAATGCAGTGAGGAGTATGTAGGAAGCAAATTTTTTTTGTTGTGTACCACTGATGGCTCAAATTATATAATTTTTGCATTTATTTATTGTGCTGCCATATTGGCCAGGCCCTTTTTGTAAAAGAGATCGTTTATCTCAATTCTCTGGTTAAATAAAACAAAATAAAAAAATTAATAGTAAAATTGTGCTCCCTTTTTTTACTTGATCATCTTAGTTGAGACTAGGTAATGGACATACTCCCCCTCTTTTTTATGCCTGAGACGCCGGGGGTGTGAGAGTGATAGAGAACGTAACAGGGAGAGAGAGACAGATATGATAGTGTATTTTAATATATGTGAAGTATTCCAAAGTTTGAGGAAAGAAGGGCTAACTAGCCAACACGCAGCAGTAGGCTAGCTAACACACACACACACACACACACACACACACACACGGGCGAGCACACGTGCAGCCAGCTAATGCAATGCTGCAGATGTTTTGCAAATCTCCCAGATGGAGACTCTCGCCACTATCTTCAACTCACTGAGTAAGCTAGGCTAGCAAATATTATATCCTAAGCAATGCGTAAAAGTTAGTTATCAAGAAGAGACAGCATTGATTGATCAAAGAAACTGACCTCTCTCTTTCACTGCATCTCCATGTTTCATATGGCGAAACCAACCAATCAGATATTAGAGAAATATATTATTTCGATGTGGCATTTTTATGATTGGCCGAATTGTCTGTAGCTCTAATAGCCTGTAGCGCCGACTTCATATTGTTGGATTTTATTTTTTCTGGATTTGGCTTTGGGGGAGCAGGCGGAGCATTTGGGGGGGGGGGTATTGCCCCCCCCCCTAGACACGGCCCTGTCTCACAACCACAGACATTGATTTTATTTATTGAAGGCAAATATGACAGCCTTGTCCTCAACCTCCATTAGAGGTCAAGGACAAGTAGAGAGTAGAAACATAATTGCACAAAGAATGTCCATTCAAAGACTTGCTTGCTCTGGGGAAAGGTTGCATAAAAGAAAATACCTGTGGACAGCTAAGAATTGCAAAAAGCTTGACTTATAAATAGTTATTTAAAAAAACCCTGCTGTTTGTCGTACAATGCGGATTTTGCTATTTGCAAGAGATGGATCAATGTGCTCATGTGGTCAAGGGCTTGGTTCTATATTTCCTGGCAATGTTCCTTTTTGATGAAAAAAAACACTGTTCATCTAAGCCTGCCATGGTACAGTTACTCTTTTCCACTGGTTCTGTTCTGCTGGAAAGAAGGAAGGAGGGAGGGTGTTTATTTGAAAATAACCCCTTAAGTCTTCTGGAGGGCAGAACTCTTATAAAGTCTTATTTTTCCTAACCCTTCCCCCCCAAAAAAATGGATGTAGTCCTCAGACTCAAATACAGCAATGTGGCCTCAATAGCCTTGCTGTAGTGTACAGGATGCTGGGAATTATCTGTGCATGTGATAAAAGAATGCACTGCACATGTAATAGAGTACTCAGACATGGGCGGACCTTGGTTTCAGAAGTAAATTCCCTATGACAGATAGAACTTCGGAGACTATTGACAATTTCTTGAAATTTTTTATAGAATGAATAGCATGTTTGGTATAAGGATATAGAGCATACATTGCATGTTCCAATTAATATTTTTTAAATGAATGATTAATGATTTGTGGTCCAGTTTGTAGTCAACTTTAACGGACTACATTACTGCAATGCACAGGCGGTTCTCGACCAATCAGATATCATCATCTCGTCTAGACATTTTTGGCAGTGCATACCACTTTGCTAATTCGGCCATTTTACTTAATTGAACTGTCTGGAAGGAATTATGGGACGTCGAGTTTTTAAACAGTGCCAGCACTGGTATATTCACAAAAAAATACTAAAATGTGAAATATATTCAAAGCTGGTTGAGAAAAACTACATATTTTGTTATATTGAAAAATCCAGGAAATTGAAGGTAAGACCTAATCATTAGAAATAGTTTAAAAGTAAGTTTTAGTTAATATCTTAATTTAGTTAATACACCAGTGTGGCATCGTAACTTGAGTACTCTATGGAAGAATGCACAGTGCGGGGTTGAAATTCAACTGAATTCGCATTAAATTGGGTTGTTTTAACCAAAGCATGCTGCAAGATCTAGAATTGCAGTTGTGTATTTTCAAACTACATTTACATTTAAAAACACCTGCTGTTTGTCGCACAATGCAGATTTTGCTTGCAGAAACATCAATGGCAATGTTCCTTTTTGATGAAAAAAAAACACTGTTAATCTGAGCCTGCCATGGTACAGTTACTCTTTTCCACTGGTTCTGTTCTGCTGGAAAGAAGGAAGGAGGGCGGGTGTTTATTTGAAAATAACTTTGAAAATAAGCCTTCTGGAGGGCAAAACTCTCTGGAAAAAAATCTTATCTTTGTTTTGCTGTGAGCCGTATATAGGGCAGCTATTCAGGTCATGGTAATGCACAGACCGCATGTTGTAAAAACAGTTTGTCTTGTCATAAGCAGACATCCATGCAAACATTTGTGAGTAGAACTTTAATGGATTTTTTCATTGAACAAAAAACATAAATGTTGAATAAAATAAATGTATTTCCTAACACCCCCCCAAAGACATTACATTTACCGGACATTTTCCGCCCCTTTGCAACCCTAGATTGAGCGATAGATTGAGATTCATATGGGTTATATTCATGCAAGCTAATACAGCGAGGGTGAGAGTGAACAACTGCGTAACAGCTCACCACACTAGAGACAAGAATGCTCTGGGAATAAGTTGCACAGGGTTTTCAAATGCGCAACATATGGAAAGGACAACATCCTTGCATCCGAATGGTAGTGTTGTGTGTTGCAGCTAGCACTAATCCAGTGGGAAAGGCTATGACTTTTCAAGGTCACTGAGTATGAGTATAAGTATGTACAAGTGTATATTAGCTACATTTAATGAATATAGTAAAATCTTGAAATTAAGCAGATTTTACTTTGAAAATAGACTACAAATTCATGAAAAGGGCTGGAGGCAAAACAGCAGGCTCAAAAAGAAAGAACTTCTGCACATATTTTCCAATGCAAGTGTTTCATGTTTATTGAAAGTGTTAAGCATTCGGTCAAAGACCTTCGTCAGTGCAAAGAAACACTCAGGTGCACAAAACATATGTAGCTTATCCTCCCTATAGGGGAGGGTAACTTATTAGTGATAAATCCTGTGGTAGTTAGCTTCAGATTAAGTCCACTTTTGTATTTATATATTATATTTCATTTCATAGTGGTTCACATTTATACAATAGACAAATATACAAATATGCATTCACGTTTCAAAATTCCATGCATAGACGACAATGATGACCAACATATAAAAACTTGGTATAAGACAAATAACAACTGGATGACTTGAAAAGGATATCAGACAAGGCCCACGTGAATATCAGGGTCGTCCATTGGCTAATAGAAAAGGAGATACATTAAAATAAAGATTACAAATAAAAAATACATGAAATTGAAAATTATAATTTCGTTTTAAGTGTTTAATTGGCCTTAACAAATACACATTTACCAAGTCTACCATGCTCAAAATACAATTAAAAATTCCTTATTCAAAAAGGAATTCAAATTACTTATTGCATTTCAAATTTTAATACCAGCTCAAATAATCAAAATTTCATAATTTCTTCTAGTTATCTTTTATTAATCTTGCCCATTCATATGATGTTGACAATACAGCTAAATATCTCAATATAGGCTACTCTTAAACTTCAAAATAATTGGCATGCTTCTTATCAAATACGACTAGAGGATAATAATTCCAAATCAGCGACGGTTACAAAACCTGTTCTACACAAACAAAAGAAAAAGAAGAAATTGGAACATTTTATATGCAGTTGTACAGATTTATTCATCCTCCATTTTCCAGTTCTTACATTCCAGATTCTATGTCTTAATGACTTATTGAAAAAAATGTGTAAAAGAAGTGTAATTATCAAAAATAACAGATATGCACTATAAATATAAGAACTGAAAAAATGTACATTTTTTATTATTGCATAGTTTTTGACACAATAGAATATGTCAAACTTTGTTTCGATGGACTATTTCCCCATAATTTCACATGCATTTATAAAAAATGTTTTTTATGATTCTTAGTGATGAGAGGACCGCAGAGTATAATTTCACATATTACAAGCTGTAGTTTATAGACAGTGTGTAATGGGTGAGCATAGCTAAAGAAGTTCCTCACTAAAAGTTCCAGTGTCTGACAGCCTTAATGGAATTATCTCAAGATGAATCTAAATCATACTTTCTTCATACCCCCCACCCCCTCCCTTGCAGTTTAGCATGCGCAACCTACTTTCAGCCTCGTGTATTACTCAAATTATACCCACCAAACAAATACTTTACAAAACATGGCTACTGTCTCATAAGGCTACAATTACTTCCTTGTTGGTCAGATGTTTTACTGTCAGAAGCACTTGTTAGCACATGCTCACACTGGCCACTGAGAAGATACTGTCAGAGGGTTGATGCTGCTGAAAACTTTCCCAAACAAGCCCAAAAGACAATTATTTCCATGCACCACTTAGGAAGGAAACGGAGGTCACATGATCTACCGCTCTGCTGTGATTTTCTTCCTCCATTTTGCACGCCGCCTATCATCTATCGCCAATGTAATCTCCCGTAAATGCATTTTCACTGTTACTTCCGCAGCGGTGGTCCTTGTGATTGAGTCAAACAGAGTGGGGTGTAGGTGTGAAGAACCATTGCATTATTCAGCCTTTTCATATAGCATAGTCAGGTGGACTGCTGAGTGCTGGGCACATGTTTATTCATCTCTTTTTAGGCCAGTTTGCGTGCTTCTGTTCAAGCATCTTATTCCTGCCCCTTGTTTAATCTCTTGCCCTCATCTCCCAGGTGGCTGTCGCCAAGCGTCGCCATCACGGAAGGAAATGCGGGGAATTCTTCCGAAAGGTTAAATGAGGCGGAAGCTGGTTCATCTCCCTCCTTTTCTCCAGATTTCCCATGCAGAGGTGATATTCCTCACATGCCAGGCTGTAAAACGTCTTTTTTTTTGCATTTCCCCTACTCTGAAAAGGGGCAGTGGACTACTGGCTAAATGCATGAATACCTGTTGAGGGAGCTGAAGGCGTTTGTCTTGCTGCAAATGGAGCATAGGAATGGAATATGTAAGACTTTTAAAATCCTCCTCAGGTCATCGGGCTTCCTCTTGACTATTTGCAGTATAAAGAAATGTCTTGAAATGGCTGTGAAAATATTTGTTAAATTTGGTTTTTCATCCTGCATAATTTTTATTTAAGAGCAGGTCAGACTTTGGCCAGGATTAAATCAACATTTGTCCTTGCAAGCACTTGCAAGAACGGCAGATTGCTCAAAAGCTATTTTTTCCTTTCTGTTTTTTTTTCTTCACAAACACGATTTGTCAAGAATAGTTTGGTGATAACAGAACTATTTGTGGAGAAAAAAAAAGATATTGTATTTGATTGTGAGTGATGGAAAAATGTTGATTAAATCTTGGCCTTGTTTCAAGTTATACTGTAAGCTACAAGAAATTGTAGAACATCGTAATACAAAAAAACAACTCCTCAATAAAAAAAGTAGTGATGCCTTTTAAAAATGCTGCAGATTACACTCGTATTTGTGGCCCTGTGACCTATCAGGCATATTATAGGACAGCCTAAATTTACATATTTCCTCTATACATCTAAACCCCTTCATGCAGATGCCAAATTTGGTCAATTCCCACCAAGTTAGGGGGTGTTGTATTTAAGGCTTTATAAATCCAGGTGTGAGCGTTACAAATTCTTGGAACATGGCTTTAATGAAACAAGATAGATGAGTTTATTTTAATAATTTAGGCAAACAAAAGTAAACAAAATTTTTAGTTTGCAATTAAATACTGAGAGCTACATACAGTGAGCACCATAATTAATTGGACAGTGACACATTTTTTGTTATTTTGATTCTGTACAATGAGATTGAAGTGCAGTTTGCCAGCTTTAATTTGAGGGTATTTTCATCCATATCGGTTGAACGGTTTAGAAATGATAGAACCTTTTGTACATAGCCCCCCCCCCCCATTTTCTGGCATCAAAAAATATTGGACAGTTTAACATAATGTAGAATAAAGTAATCATTTTTTATATTTGGTCACATATCCTTTGCATGCCATGACTTCCTGATGTCTGATATCTGTGACCCAACAAGGCTTTATATATATGTATATAATTGATGTGTATATATATATATATATATATATATATATATATATATATATATATATACATACAGGTGCAGCTCAAAAAATTTGAATATCGTGAAAAAGTTCAATATTTTTTGTCACTCATTTCAGAAAGGGAAACTCATATATTATATAGATTCAATACACATAGAGTGAAATATTTAAATTTTGATGATTATGGCTTACAGCTAATGAAACCCAAAATTCAGTGTCTCAGAAAATTAGAATATTTTGCTTTAACATATTTTTAAAGTATCATATTTAATATTTGGTCGCATATCCTTTGCATGCTGTTACTTCCTGAAGTCTGTGACCAATCAACATCAAAATACTCTCGATATCTTATTTTCAGGTACTGTTACAAGCGATACTATAACCTCTCTGCATTTGAACTGATCTCTATGGGAATTGGGGGGTGAGACTAGATTCAGCTGTAAATTACACTGGTACAGTATGGAACACATGGCTGGCTAAATGGAGCCCCAAACGAGCCCCAAACGAGCTATCGAACGAGCCCCAAACCATCACTCTGTTGCCAGATATGGAGTAGATGTGGATGGATCACTGCAAGGGTTATTTCTCCTGACTGACTATAGAACTCTATGAGGAAAAAAGTCAGGAGAAACAACCCTTAAAGGGATCCATCCACATCTACTCCATATCTGGCCGCAGAGTGATGGTTTGGGGATCGTTTGATACCTTAGACCCTTGATGACGTACAGCCATTTCGCCAGTCATGTGTTCCATACTGTACCAGCGTAATTTACAGCTGAATCTAGTCTTACCCCGCAATTCTCATAGAGATCAGTTCAAATGCAGAGAGGTTATAGTATCGCTTGTAACAGTACCTGAAAATAAGATATCGAGAGTATTTTGATGTTGATTGGTCACAGACTTCAGGAAGTAACAGCATGCAAAGGATATGCGACCAAATATTAAATATGATACTTTAAAAATATGTTAAAGCAAAATATTCAAATTTTCTGAGACACTGAATTTGGGTTTTCATTAGCTGTAAGCCATAATCATCAAAATTACAAGAAATAAAGGCTTGAAATATTTCACTCTATGTGTAATGAATCTATATAATATATGAGTTTCACTTTCTGAAATGAGTGGCAAAAAATATAGAACTTTTTCACGATATTCAAATTTTTTGAGCTGCACCTGTATATATAATTGATGAATGTTTAATTGTTTTTAGATACTGGGTACACAATTGTGGCCAACATGGTTTTGTTATTGTTTCTCATAATAAATTAACGTCAATTAAATTCAATTAAACATCAATTGGATTTAAAAAAATTTCATGTGAGATTAAGCTAATTCACCAAACAGTGAATTTTTTACAACCCTTTTTACTCATATTTACCAGGGGTACCAACAAATTTGAGCACGTCTGTACCTATTTCATTGACCACATTCTCTTGAGATGGTAAGATGAAGAAACACAGGGCCAAGTTGCCTTAAATAATTTAGGAAAGTTTGGATAGCATTGCTTTGGAATAGAGCTAGTTTATTTAGTGTGAGCTATGATAGGCAATATTGTTAGTTGTAACTTGGCCACATTTTGATATCAATACTTTTACAGGCCTAGTTTTTGCAAGTTGGAATTAAAGACTTATAGACAGCGCTCTGTAGGCTATGCGTGAGTAACTTGCCTTTCTTTTACGTCGAAGACGTTTTTAAAAAATCAGATATCACTTATTTTTGGTAGATAATGACATGGAGAGAGACATGCATACAGAATACATGCATTCCAAAGAAATGCATAAAGACATTTGCGTAACCAAACTGACAAGAATGAGAACAGTTATCCTATTACCGGTAGCCCACAATGAAATTAAAAGAGTTTGTAGATGAGCAGTAGCCTATTTAATGTGTAATGAAATACAATGAACAGCACGACCTGAGCTATGGATCATGAAGAAGCATGTAAATTAATGAACCAAGTCTACATGAAGACATGCATGCACAATAGGCTAGACGCAAACAAATTCTAGCTGAAAGAAAGACACACAGCCTAAATAGCCTAGTTAGTACAGCCTAAATAGTTTTTATAAGTAAAATAAGAAAATACAGTTTTAGAATAGGCCTATTAGTATTCTATAGCAATACATTTAACATTAGGCTATTCAACACTGGCTTGCCGGATGCGTAACTCCAAGCTTCCATGTCTGGGCTATGAGCTGCCAAGTTCATAAGCAGAGCAGAATTCCTTCACAGTTTTTTTTTTCCGGTAGTGTAGCCTAATGTTGGCTGCGGGAAATGTTTTGGTACCGAACCATGTAGCTAGGTTTAGTTTAGTTTTCTGTAGTGCAATTATTGTATCTAAGGCATGTAGTAGCCTAGCTTGTAGCTGCTTCCGGACTAACAGCTGACTCCTGACTGACGTTTCTCTGGCAAAACTAACATTGGCTAACAAGCTTAATTGGACAACGCATATTTCCCAGGAATCTTTGCCAGAAAGAAAACAATAGATACTACTAAGAAAGTAGCATACCAGAGATTATTCTTATTATTATAATTAAAAGTGTTTGCAGTAAGCTACATTGTCTGTAGAGTAGACTAGAGCCATGATCGGAGGCTATTGTAATTTTGTGACTAACCATGAAAGTGATATGTTTGGGGGAATTGGCGGTTTATAAATGCGATCTCTTAAGGAATTGCAGTTTATAGTAGGCTATCATAAATTTTTTATGTATTATCTTAAATTCGTAATTTTTTTCCCTGTTTTGTGTACACTCCTATACAAAACCAAATGGCACCACTTGAAATGTGTAGACATGCTGTGAACATCTCGACAGTCTATAGTCTATAGGCTGTCCGCGGAACGGAAGAATAATTCTAAGTTCTTTTTAGATTTTGTGCTTTAATTCTGTAAAACGTTACATATTTTTTTCTTTTGAGTCTTTCTTTCGAGTCCTCCTAGGCTTTTTTTAAAGATCACTACCTTGCTTTTTAGATATAGCCTGCTTGGCTATTTTACACAATATTACGTTTTTACGCCCCCGGACCTCAAAAACAAGTTTTTATTCGGCTCTAACAAACATTCAATGCCTGGATGTTGATGGAGTGGGCTGAAAGTAATTTAATTCCCCTTCGCTGAGGGACATGTATGTGGTCTTTGACCTATGGACCCTTTTATTATTATGCATTTTCTGATATAGCCTACACAATAATAATATTTCACATTGTAATATTAGACCAGGTTTGTGGTGGTTTTAGCGCAAGCGCTTTCTGCTGGCTCAAGATAGCAATACACCAATAATGGCCACACTTCACTTGCAATGGGCGCAAGAATACTCAGTATTTAAATGACGTGAGCGGTAGGAGCTATAATGAACCCTGCGCCGGGTGTAAGATAGCAAAGACATGCATTTGGGTGAGGGCCACTTAGCGCCGGGTGTAAGATAGGGCCTATGGTTGGCTAAATGACACTAAGTTATCAAGGGTCTGATGTATCAAACAAGCCTTAAACCATCACTCTGCTAATATGCAGTAGATATGGATAGATAACTTGAAGGGTTTCTTCTCCTGACTTATTTTTCCATAGAGTTCAATAGGAAAATTTGTCAGAAGAAACAACCCTTACAGTGATCCATCCATATCTACTGCATATCTGGCAGCAGAGTGATGGTTTGAGGCTCGTTTGATACGTCAGATCCTTGATGACTTAGAGCCATTTACCCAACCATGTGTTCTATACTGTTTCAGTGTAATTTAGAGCTGAAACTAGTCCCACCCCCCAATTCCCATAGCGATCCATTCAAATGCAGAGACGTTATAGTATCGCTTGTAAGAGTACCAGAAAATAAGATATCAAGAGTCTTTTGATATTGTTGGAAGTCATGCAAAGGATAAGTGACCAAATATTAAAAGTGATTACTTTATTCTGCATTATATTAAACTGTCCAATATTTTTTGATGCCTGAAAATGGGGGGAGACTATGTACTAAAGCTTCTATAATTTCTAAACGATTCATCCGCTATGGATGAAAATACCCTCAAATTAAAACTGACAGTCTGCACTTCAACCTCATTGTCATTGTATCCTTTCAGTGCTAGAGTACAGAACCAAAATAAACAAAAGATGTGTCACTGTGCAATGCATTATGGGGCTCACTGTATGTGAAACAGGTAAAACTATACATTCCCTGGATGATAAACTCTGTGTGTCCACAAGTGTGCAAAATCTGTGGGTGATATGTAATACAACATGATGATGATCTATGATGCAAAATATAGGCAGTGTACCCTGCTGTTCCTTAGCATCTCCAAATGTATCCAAAATGGCTAAATTGTGCACTGCTGTAAATCATAAAATAATTACATATTTAACTACAAATCAACTATTTTGGCTCATACATCATTTTCAAGTGGGGATTACCATCTTTTCATCAGTATAGGGGGATACGTATCTATGGGTCTAAACACCTATCCAAAAACTGTCATAAAATGAATAAATATATAAAATGAGTAAATATTGTAACCATTATAAAGCAGATACACATTCATACTCACACCAAGAAAAAATTTACATTCATCTAGCATATATGCACAGTAAATTTGAATGACTATTTTCCATTCCCTGAGTGACAAGTATTGCCCAGGGAGATACTATGCCATACAGTGTATATTACGATAGTGATATAGTACGATAAGATGACAATAAAATAATATTCCACCATCAGAAAAATGCTGACAAATGTTCTAGCTTCAGGGAAAATCAAACCTAAAACATGACTGAGCCACCTATGAACGCTTACACTACAGTATGTGAAATGCACTCAAAATGCAATAATAACAATATTGAATGTATGGCACAACCACTCCGAAAATCCATGTAAGCAGGTGAGGATTTTCTCTTGCCTTGCTGACGAGTTAGTAAATTAGTAAAAACTTGCGAAAATAACAGGAAACAACTATTACGCCTCGGCGAGTGTATGTACAAACCCCAATTCCAAAATAGTTGGGACAGTATGTAAAATGCACATAAAAGCAGTGATTTGTAAATTCTTCTTTTTTGGATGTTTGCGTATTCGCTCCGTGTCTGCGTGGGTTTTCTGCGTGGAGACTGTAAATTGCCCATAGGTATGCATTTATGAGTGAATGGTGTGTGTGACCTGCAATTGATTGATAATCTATCTAGGGTGTATTCATACCTCTCACCCAATGCTGGATAGGCTCCAGCCTGCCCGCGCGACCCTGACCCAACCAGGAATAAGCAGTAGATAATGGATGGATGAGTGGATTTTTATTATTGTTGTTGCTGTTGTTGTTGTTTTTAGCAGTAGATGTCATAGTATTAGAAGCAAGGCCATAAGAAAATTAAAGTGTGCAAAAAACAAAGACCAGCGGGCTTGGCGGGGCCCTGCTGTTTACGCGATGACACAAACCAACCATATACAACCAACCAATTGAAGAATTATTAGGCTATGCCATTACTCTGCCCTTGAATTGAAATATTGTAATTAACAATAACAACTCGCCACACTTTTGATTAATTTCTCCAATTAAAATTAAAACAATAATACTGTCGGTTGTGGTACGATCATTCTATGAACCATGAATTGTAGATTGTTCTATTGATTGAGGTGGACCATAAAATAATTGCAATGGCAAAATAAAAAAACAGACAGGGTGGGATATATAAATAAAAGTTTATGAATACTGACAGCATATTAAGAGATGCATCGCAGCAAGTCGCACCTACCAGAATTCGATTCAGCATTTTTTCAGCCATATTTTTCCAGATGATTCTAATCATTATTCCCATTATAGTAGACCTACGTTTATGACAATGTTTGTGGAGACATATGTGTTTGACGTGTTAACATTGCAGAGTAGTTTGTGTCGCAGTGTCAGACCTTGCACTTCGCTTCGTGACACTTGAATGATGTCCCACCCTCTGCCTGTCTTTTGCCTCTCTTTACAATGAAAAAGATGTTCAACATTGTGACTGGGAACGAAGTGGGCCACCTTGGAAAACCGGTCAACTATCGTCAGGATGGCAGTGTTGCCATCCGATGGGGGAAGACCGGTGACAAAGTCAACCCCCACGAGGCTCGAAGGAGCAACTCACGGTCTCCGACGTTGAAGTTCTGTTGGGCAGGGGGGAGTCGGCAGGAGAAGAAGGTCCATGGGTGGATCTTTTAGTCTAGGGCGGAGCATTGGGAGAGGATGGCCCCAACTCCGGTGTGAGAGGCATCTACCTCGACGACAAACTGGCGGTTGGGGTCAGATGGAGAATACATTATTAGCTTCCTGAGACTAAATGAAGGAAATGGAGGTGGAAGTGAGGTTAGTGAGGGGGGTGGCGATCTGACTATACCCGCGGATGAACCGCCTGTAGAAGTTTGCAAAGCCCAGGAATTGTAACAAGTGCTTGCGCTAGGCAGGGCGGGGCCACTCAGTGACGGCTTGGATCTTGGCGAGGTCAAGCCTGATCTTCCCTTCCTCGATCACAAACCCCAGGAATGGAACAGAGGATACATGGACGGACATGCTTGACATGATCTTGGGTTTTTTTTAGAAAATATTAGAATGTCATCAATGTAGACAAATACAGACCGGTTGAGGAGGTCATGTATAACGTCATTCATGAGGGACTGAGAGACTGCTGGGGCGTTAGTAAGGCTGAACGGGGTTGAACGCCGTCTTCCATTCATCTCCCTCCCGGATCCAGATGAGGTGGGAGGCGTTGCAGAGGTCCAGTTTAGAGAAGATAGTGGCGCCGTGCAGGGGCTCAAAAGCAGAGTTGATTAATAGCAAGGGATATTTATTGCGAAAAGTGATGGCATTGAGACCATGGTAATCTATACAAGGGCGGAGCGAGCCGTCTTTCTTTGCCACAAAGAAAAACCCTGCTCCCACTGGTGACGAGGAGGGTCGAATAATACCTGAAGCCAGGGAGTCATGAATATACGTTTCCATGGAGGCCTTCTCAGGAACGGACAGGTTGTAGAGGTGGCTTGACAGAAGTGGAGCACCAGGCAGCACCAGGCAGCAGGTCTATACAGCAATCATAGGGTCTGTGAGCAGGCAAGGACATAGCAAGAGATTTACTGAACACTTGGGACAGGTCATGATATTGTCGTAGGACACAGGACAGATCAGGTTTAGCGGCACTAGAGGGTGCCCTGGCGCCTCCGGATGGAGGCAGGGCAGAACGAAGGCAGACGGTGACATCGGGGGTTCCAACTTTGAATCTATGCTGTCTCCCAGTTAAGGTGTGGGTTGTGCAGGCGAAGCCAGGGCTGGCTGAGGACTAACGGAGACTGGGTGGAGTGGATTATGAAGAACTAAATGGGCTCCCGGTGATTTCCAGACAAGACGAGTTGTAGATGAATGGAGTGCGTGACCTGGGCCAGGAGGGTCGTGTTGTTCCACCTCGATTCCGCCACCAGGGTGTGGAATTGGACTGCCATCGCTGCCTTGGTGGAGCTGGAGTAGGCGCTGGGTAGCATCGCGGTGGTCAAAGACCCGGCGCATCTCAGTAGTGAAGGAGGCTAAGTGGATGCAATCAGGTAGCTGTCTGTCCCACACAGCAGTCGCTCACTCGCACACGCTTCCTCCCAGACAGGCCTTCACGAAGGCGACCTTGCTGGAATCCGAGGAGTAGGAGGAAGGTTGCAGGCGAAAAACAATGTCGCATTGTAGAAGGAAACTTCGGCACTTTCCCAGGTCCCCCAGGTACGCTCAGGATACAGCACACGGGGTTCTCTGCCTGGGAGGAGCGGCGGGGTTGCAACCGGGGCTTAGGAGGAGGCGGTGGTTGACTGGCGTGGGCTCTCGGGAGGGGCAATTGAACCGCTATCTGGCTAATCATGGTGCCCATCTGACTCACTTAGTCCGAGACATTGCTCAGGGTCTCCTGGATGTTTTCTAGGTGGAGGCCGTGTTGGTCAATTAGCACGCCCTGACAGGCGAGGGCGTGGTGGAACTGCTCCGAGTCGGCTGAGTTCATTTGGTCAGTTAGTCAGTTAGTTCTGTTAAGGTTCCGGATCAGAACTGGACTCAAATGCATGGGGAAGCGTGGATGAAGCGGGTAGGAAACTGCAGGCTGGCGGGTAGAAAGGCAGATTACAGCGTAGTATCAGACAAGTCCTGGTTCATGTTGGACATTATGATGTCCGCAAAGAGCAATCAGAAATACTGAAGCTGGAGTCTGCAGTAATTAACCAGTCTCAGCAAACTGGGAGTTCAGTTTATTATGAGTGGGCCATTGCCTACATTGGACAGAGGAATCAACAAGTTCAGCAGGCTACTTGTCTACTTGTACAGAGAGACACCGGGGTACAGAGACACCAGTGTACAGAAACCGAGGCTATCTATCTATGCATGCACTGTAGCCTTTAATCTGTTTTTATTGTTTTTATCTTATTACTTTTATATTGTCTATTAAAAATGTTCTTATTTTAATTCTTCCCTCTTTTAATGTATTTTATATAGTTTTAATTGTACTGTCAAATCAATCTTTCTTTTTTCACTATTCTGTAAAGCACTTTGAATTGCATTCAGTTGTATGAATATGTGCTATACAAATAAACTTGACTCGACTTGACTTAAGTTCAGCCCATTTGAACCTTGCACCTTATTTTGCACTCAAATCATCTGCTCTAGAAACTACCAAAAGTGGATTTTTACATGCCCTAAATCAGGAATGGGCAACTTTAGTGACTCCTTGGGCCTTAAAATGTATTAAGGCACTTTGTTGCGGCCGAAACTCAGCATAAATTTACCACACACGGCCGTGTAATTGTCACTGTAGTGGCTGTGGTAGTGTAGGCTGGACTTGTATTCTTTCATTACAGAAATGACCTGCAAACGGGCAATGTGGTTTGCCTTTGAATTCTATGAAGAGATAATCATGTTTCCACTTCATCTGGAAAACTTGGTTTTCGTAACTTGGTTTTCACTTTCCTTTCAGTGAAAAATTTTTGCTAGCTGGCGATGAACTAGGATGCTGATTTTCTATTTCTGGCTGTTGAAGCCTATCAGCGAAGAGCTCCACCTGCTGTGCTGGCATGCTGCATATTTACAGCATCAACTGTGTGGCTTGCATTAAATTAATTTATTTTAAATTCAGACAGGGCAGCGCAGGTTGGATAAACCATCGGGTCATTACCCACCCAGCCCTAAATGCACTTGCGCCATGCGCTTTAGACCAAACGCTAAGGTCGTTAAAATATTGCCCTAACTTTCTCTCAGTGGCTGGCCAAAGAAATGCACAGAAATAGCGGCAATGGCAGGAGCAAATTTGGTAGGTATGAATGACGTAGACCTCTACCCCTCATTTTTGAACAACTACAATGGGTGTGTAATTTGAATTTGGAGATCTCCCACCTGACCTACTATGCTGGGTTAAGGGGGTGGTGACCGAGCCAACAGACGGTGGCTTGGTATGTTCAGTAGTCTCGCTCAAAATCATCTGGGCGAGAGTGCCTGCTACATGCTCACACATTGTTTAGCTGTGTCTCAGGTGTATCTGGAGGATATTTAGTTGTCCCAATTGCAGGCAGCCATTGTTTTCACTCACACTTATCTTGCAGTAGCCAGCAAGAATAAATTCCTTCCTTTCTTCACCGACATTTAACCCTTGCAATTTGCAACACTATAGTGAAGCGTATTAGAACTTAAGCATAAAGGAAATGGAACTGAACACCACATAACTAGATTGTCTTTCTATAGTGGATAGCTTGCTAGAAAGTGATGTTAGCCTAACTGGAACAATGGCTTCTTGGCCAAGTAGTAACACCCAGCCCCTCTGTTTATATTCAGTAGGAGTGGCCATCTGTGACTGGTGTAGACTATATCTCTGCTCTCACTACATGTAAAGAGTTGGCAGTTGTAGTCCATAGTAAAGCAGGAAACTGGAGCATGTGCAGTAGTTTGGGGCTATATTTCTGCTCTCACTGCATGTTAAAGAGTTGGCTGAGAGCTCCATTTAATCAGGTCAGCTACTCTTCTACAAATACAATAAAAACCCAGGGTGGAATTTTCCTGTAATTAGAATCCAAGGCTGTGTCTCAAACCGCATACTTCCATGCTCCGAGCACACATAACGAGCACACATCCATGTTGGAGTCCAAACCGAAGTATGGTAGCATGGATAAAGTACCCGTATGTGCGTCGATGCCTGCTCCGACCGGGAAAAATCCCCATGGAAACTACAGAACATATTCACTTTTAGGGTAATCGAATCGAATGGCTTGATTTCAAGGACCCAGAGTTATTAAGACCCCTCCCTTGTTAACTGTAGGCCTATTCAAAAAAGAATTGGAACTATTTAGGATTTCTTTAAAAATAATTAAAAGATTGGATTGCATGGATATGCACAATTTAACAAGAATTTGACCCTTGTAACCCCTGGAGCTTTGTAACTCTGGAACCTTTTTTTAAATACATTTTTATGAATTCATTTATTTTTCGACCTAATTATTTTATATATATATATTTTTCTCTCCTTCTTTCTTTTCCTCCTCTTTTCACAGATATACTTTCACTATAACTATGTATTAAAAGGGCTGTAATTCCCACAATGATCACCCAATTAAAGCTCACCTTTTAATATTATATTTATTGGTTAATTTCAAATCCAATGTGGTGGAATACACAGCCTAAAATACAAAAATTGTGTTACTGTCCAAATGCTTACGGACTGCACTGAAGTTTTAACATGCTAATTTCCATGGCAACAACGATAACAAAGATGCAGTGCACCTTGCAAGTGAATCCATATGTGTGATCTGACATTGGCTACAGTGTTACTGAATGGGATCATGGGACAGAGAGTTGGCTGAGAGGTCATATTAATCAGGACGACTCTTTTACAAATAAAAGATAGAATCTTATAGTCTATAGATTTCAATGCATCTCCCCAAGAATTCCATCAAAATTCTGAGGCCTCAAGTTACAATTCTTCTCACGAAGAGGGTTATTTTCACTGATATACATATCATACATCATTTTAAAACGTATTTTGTGTTCTTTCAACTTACACTACTATGGGTAGCACCAAACAAAACTGTAGATAGTTATTAAGCTTTTTATACAGGCATTGCGAAATTGCCTTATTACATCATAAGAGGTGAAAGGTCAAGTTATATTGATCTCAGGGTACCGATCATAACAGTATTGGATAGATGACGTCGTCATATTCTGCATTGATTAACTGTTTTTATATGAGTTTTAATTGAAAAAACATGAAAAACAAATAATGATGGAGGGATGAAAAAACGAGTGACAGCACATAGAAAGTTACCATTGCCGCAATGCTATCATACATTTTCTAATACTAGGGACATATACCATCCAAAAAAGCACTATGAGACATTGTCTCTCCAAGTGGGCATGATGGCCAAAATTTGAGGGTCTGGCTCATGGCATGGACTAATAAAGATATCAAGACAGACAGCGGAGCTACAAGTTAGACTACTGTCTTTAGCTTTAGTTATTTAGTCATCTAGTCTAACGTTACAACTAAATACGGAAAATATTTACGACTATCAGTTCTGGCTATGTTAACAGTATGACAGTCTGAGGGAATGATAATTGTCATTTCAACATTTTCAAGCTAGAGCGCTGGCTAGCGAATTTCAATCTGAGACCGTCGGCGGTACAAAAACAGGATTTCTATAAAATAAATGGCTTCTGAAGTAATATCTATGGTTAAATATTATCACAAATCCCTCATACCTCCGGGGGTTGACCGGCTCTCCCTCAGTCAAATCATCAGTATTAAAACTCTTCCTTCCATGGTGGTCAGCTCAGTCCGTGATGAGGCAAATTAACTTCAATGGATGACGTTTTTATCTAGCGATCCAGCAATATATTCCGCCCACTAAACCCATGATCAGCCAATAATATGAAATTGTAGCTTATTTTGTCATCTGCAACTAGCAGTTTTCAAAAATAAACAGGTGATTGGGTGGCAGAAATATTTGGTTGGTCTTGAACATATAGTTCGGTCGTCTGGAAAGTGGGGCCCCCTGGCGTGTGCCCAGGACGCCCTGATGGTAAGTCCGGGCATGAATGCACATAATATGAACTTCGGATGAAGCTTGAACTTCGCTAGCCGAAGTTCATTGTCTGTGATCTGTCTGCTGTGAGAACAGCCTCATGGAATTGATGTTTGATAATGCTGGATAATACTTTGATAATGCATTGTATAATCAAATGGAATTCATTAATGAAGCAGGCTAATTTGCCTTTTTCTAAGCTGAGCGAAAAGCCATTTTCTGGTAGCTTATGCTCAGCTGTTGTAGGTGTTATAATGAAATTAAACCGCATATATTTTGTAAAATAACAGCACTGGTGTAAGCTAAGGAAAACAAATTCTGGTTTTCCCATCATTATATTTCTGGGAAATAGTTTGTACGGGAATTAACGGGAACTCGTGCTGGTGTTAAACCCTAAAACCTTCAATGCAACAAAATATATTTTTTGTGAATAAATAAAAGTACAAGCCAGTTGCAGATGCGTGGTGAAAGACTTGGAAGAAGTAGGCTATAAAGGGAACTTTGATTGTTTTTCTGTATGAATAGCCTTTAGTCTCTTGTAAAACCTGGTCAGCAGCAGGTTTACAAAATGCTTTAGTATCCTATAGGTAGCATTTAAAGCATGCTGGAATCAGGATTACCATAGAATACTAATAAGTTAGAGAGCATGCAATCGGGACTAAGGCAATTTGGCCTTGATCTTGATCTATATCCAGGAAATATGGAAAGTCCTATATCCATTGAAGGCATGCTTCAGTCGAACCTCCAAGTTCTAGACATTGTAGCAGTAATAATCAAAGCAGTTGAATATCTTCTTTTTTAAAATAATATACATATGTTGTATAGTTAAACTTCTGTTTTACTATAATATACATTTCTTCTATAAAATGCACTGTAAAATGTGTTTAGAATGTGAAATGAAAGAGATTTTAATGGATTTTGCATATTGATGCACACCCTCTGCTTGCCAGTTGGCGGTACAGTCATGGTTCAGGGGAATGTGATGGCATCATTTCTAGGTCAGAATTCTTCGGAAAATGCAGTCACCAATCGGTTTGGACATTAGCCTCTACCCTGTCAGCTGTCCAGATAGGGAAGTGGCTGGCACCATTTTTTGGAGCAGATCTGTGCATTCGTTTAGAAACAAACCTGGTAGAGACTTAATAAACATGTTATAATGGGAACTTAGGGAAAAGAGAATTCAAAAACAAGTAACTGAATTGTCAGGGGAGATGGTCTTATAGGAGGTGCTGAAGACAACTCTGTAAGGGGTTTATTGAGTGTTCGGAGATTCAAACGCAAAGGTGGGGATATCAGAACAAGTCAGCTCACAATAGTGAGGACCAATAATTAGTGGAAGAAAATAATAAAGGAAGAAAGAAAAGACAGGAACCTAATTCCTTAAGGCTAACAGCCAAAACGAAAATCAACCCACAAAACCGGGCGCACTACTAAAACTAGTAGAATACAAACTAAATCTCCCGAGCTCACGTAATGAGCTAATAACAGAAAACTTCGTAAAACAAAAGAACACTTGGCTAATAATAGCTCCAAGCCAGAGGAGTGCAAAACCAAAATGAAAGAACAAAGAAAAACTCTCAGAGAGAACAGCAAAGAAACAAAATAGATAGCACAAAACGCTACCAGGTGGAAAACAATCCTATACCCGATTAAGTAGCTATAGCAAGTCCCCCCTGAGCATAAACAGAGTTTAATATCAGGAGGTTGCTAGTTCCTGGCTATACCTGGCTCGATTGCAATGTCGTGAGACAAACAAGCACCGGAGAAGCGGAAGTGTTGAATTTAAATACCCCGCAGGCAGAAGCGCAGGTGAAAACAATAATGAAGGCTGCAAACCACGAAACGGAATGTGGAAAAAATCTGATTGATTCCCAATCGTGACGGCAGAACGATAGCCGCAAAAGAAAAGAAAACAAACACCCACTAACTACTACAAACACACACATAGATTGTTGAATATTTTAATATAATTTTTTTACAAATATAGTACCAGTGGAAATGCAGCCTGATTTAAATGCGCAAACTGAGGAAGACCGGTTCCTCCCAGGCCTGTTAACACATGTTCTTCACTCACTATAATGGTCAACCATGACCTTGTCACATACAGTCATTTTAAATACCAAACCACGCCCAAGGAACTCAATATTTCACCAGCCTCTCCAACCGGCCACAACCACCAGCCGCCGTCCTCCGTTCACGCAACCTCGGCAGAGGTCGGGGGGGGGGTGTATGCTGTGGGTTTGGGTGAAGGCAACCAATGAAACGGTGCTGATGAGAAATCCTGGGCCCACCTCTGGCAGAGTGCCCAAATCAGAACTTTGCAGCAGCAAAAAAAATGGAGGTTGGGCCATGCTGGTGTCTGCCACTGTATCCCGGGAACCTGCTGCAGTCTAAAACCAACAGGTGTTGGGGTCAAGGGTCAACACATAATGAAGATTTGTTTTGTGATAAAGCAATAGCATGTCCAATTCCTAAAGATGTTATAACTGGGACAGGCCAGTATAAACAAATAGAAGGTAATGACACAGGAACTGTATGTGTGTATGTGTTTGTGTGTGTACATGAGGGTGTATTTGTTTGTGAGGTAATATATGATTTTTCTTTTTTTTTCGTTATGTTTTTTCCAGGGAAAGCTGATAATAGTGGTAAGATAGCAACAAATTTAATGGAACTGTGGATCATTCAGATTGTCATTAAAGCTGTCATTTACTTCATTCCTCAAGGTGCTGATGACTCTCAATCTTGAACCTTCTCATCCAAAAATACGAGACCACACAATGGAGTTCTGCTCTGTTTTATCAAGCGTGGCTAGTATCTCCTACCCGGCCAGAGGATTGTACTGAGGCAATATGTGGTGATGCCACAATCTGGGCTAAAACGGGAGGAGAAGTCTCTAATGGTACAAAGCAGCTTTGAGAAAGCTGCAATCCCTGCTCTGTTCTTCTGGGAGATTCCCTGCTCACTTCACCATTCTGGCTGCCAGCTCTGTGCTTAAGATCATGAAATAATAACGTAATCCAATATATGTCTTATTTTCAAAGTGGTTTACAGTAAAACTGTCATCTTTACTTGTGCGTTTCACTATATGTGACTTTGTATCTTTCTTGTGCAAGCTTCCCGACTGTTCAGATACAAATTAAGTTACGTTGCTGCGATTATTAAGTACTTCACCAAGGCACTGCTTATTAACCCTTTTGCGTATTATTATTTGCTCCTGCAACCAAACTATTATTGGAAATCACAAACTCTTGTTTTAACTTGTTTTTACTTCCCGTAGCAAGTCCATTTAACAAGCACCCCCCCCCCCCCCCACCCAGTCTATACCTACCCATGCGTGACATAAACATGTGAAAGTATTCTCTCATTCTACCATGTATTCTACTAGCAATATATGCTACTAAATATAAAATTAATATACAATCCTACCATTGCTTTAACACATCGAGATGTTCCTTTCAAAATTCAGTGGTCATTTATTGTCTGGTACAATCGGTTTGAGAAATATACAACACTTTACACAATCTGAAACGTCAACTCGTAATACCCCCCTTGCTCTGCAAGCCTGTCTCATTCATTAAAGTTCATTCTGGTTTAATTGTCGGCTATTTTAGCCAATAGAGTACATTATAATCTTAGCAACGGTATATGTCATGTCTTCTTGGGTGCTTTGAACAATTTACTACGAAATTTGTTTTCATTTTAACGGTCTCGTATTACACTCTGGTCTCGCTGGTTACATATGTACGTTCGTTTTTCCACTCAAGCACTGTCTTTTCAATATGATTGATATTGTTATTTTCGCATTTTGAGTGAATTTCGCATACTGTAGTGCAACATTTGGCAGCATTTTGCAGATGGTGGAATATTCTTTTATTTTCATGTTATCGTACATAATATAGGCTATGGCGTATATATATATGCTCATTCCAATTTACTGTGCACTGATATGTGGTAGATGAAGGTACAAATTTTCATTGGAGTCATTATGAATAAGAACATTAAAAAAATAAAAGAAACTACAGAAAAATGCTATCCCTATACATACTGTAGAGTACAGGGAAAAGTGATGTTTTATTTAGGTACAAGAGTGAATGATTAGGCTACATATTTAGGTGAATGTAACACTGTGATATTAATATTGTTTTTTTAATCCATCAGAAGGGGCAAATGTATATTTTTTATAATGGATTGTATTCATGTTATGACATGTTTTATATAGGGGTTTTGGACCCATAGATATCTACCCCCCAATACTGATGAAAATATAATCATTCCCACTTGAAAATGATGCAAAAGTTAGTTTTATGAGCCAAAACTGTTGATTTGTGAAATGTATCATTAGAGCAGTTCACAATGTAGCCATTTGGATAGATTTGGAGACACTAATGGACAACAGGGTACACTGCCTATATTTTTCATCATAGACCTTTAGTAGTTCTGCATATCATCCTCAGATTTTGCACACTTGTTGACATGGAGTTTATGATCCTGGAAATGTATAAATTTACCTGTTTCACTTATGAAAAACAATTTGTTTTTGCATTTTTCCAAAGTTTCTTAATTTATGGCACTTTATTTTGACTTAAATTATGAAAATAAACAAATCTAAGCCATTTACCAAGTTTATGTGATGCTCACACCTGGAGTTATAAAGCCTTAAACAGAGCACCCCCTAAATAGATGAGAATTGACCAAATTTGCCATCTGTGCGAAGGGGTTAAAGCTTACTGCACTTTCTTCCATGATTACCAATATATTTACTTGTCTGCCACAGCTGACCTTTAACAACAGTCTCGATACTTTATTAATAATCAATAAGAGTTTATTACACCCGCGCGTGCGTAGCACAAGCAGGGGGTATTTTTTTTAGCTCCTTTCTGTGTGTGTGTGTGTCTGTCTGTGTTTGTGTCCCTATCATCCATAACTCAAACAATTCTACTTTGATTGTGATTAAACTTTGTGGAAATGTTTGCAGTTGGGCAATGACCTGAATCTTGATTTTTCTCCCCAATCAGCCAATACCCGACTTCACAGTGCAAGGTTTTAGCCCCATGCATATTATGTTCAGGGTCGAGATTTGCACATGCGCGGGTGTAACATCTCTCTGAGTACCATTCTAGTTTTGTTTTTTATTTCCAAGTTTGGAAAGGAAACATCCATTTTAGACATGAGGGGGTAGGGCGAGGGGAAGGGAAGGGAGTGGAGAGGGGTGGGAGGTTTTTAGCGTGTTGTGAGGAGAATGTAATTTATTATTGCTGGATAATTGCCAGTCTCCACTCAAGGACTTATTTGATAGCCCCAATTTCTAATTTTCATCACTGTCACCCATTCCATTTGTGTGATAATACAGCCTTCATAATTTATGAAAGGTCATTTATTTGTCCATGTTTGAGATTTGCGGCTGATGCTGTCTGATAAAGCCCGTCAGCTCTCCTGTTCTGGCTTCTCTGCCAATGTCACTTTCCCTCCTTTAAATTTATACCTGGCCCCACAGCAGACAGGAGGTTCTGATTGCTGGGATGTAGCAGCACTGATGTCACCACCTCGATCTGTTGTGAGGGGTAAATGGGGCTGGAAATAGTCTGGCTTCCCCCCTCTGTACATTATGTATTTTAGGACAAATTAGGTACACAGGCTCAGGAACAGCAGGGGTTAACAGGTGACCCCTGAAGACTCTCTGTCCATATACCATGACATGGAGAGCCCATGGACCCAGAAGGCTGAATTGTCGCCTGACACAAAATGTCCGTGTGGAAAAATCACTTTGAATAACCTTGTCCTCAGAGCCCACCCCTCGGCAGACCACAATGACAGCTAATGAAAGGACGAGGAGAGGCAAGACATTTAACAACTTTGCAGAGGTAGCTTTGCTAGCCTGCTTTGTCAGATGCCTTGTTTCACAAGACCTTGTTCTGTTTGCTGATCCCTGACAAACTACAGTAGATATGCAAGATATTCAATCCATTACAAACCAGTCGCAACAGAGTGCCATCTAATAAATTGAAAATGTGAGGATTTGAAACATTTACGAGTGACAGCGATGTACGCTGGATTATGACATCTAGGCTATATGCATTTTGAAGACCACAGCTTGTGTTTTAGAAAAAACAGCAGGATTATTTTTTCCCATTTTTTAATTTTATTACATCAGTGATCTCAATTATACATCTTGACTAATTAACTTATATACAGTTGTTGATATTATGGATAATTTCATTTGTTATTCAGTTGACTTATTGTCAGTGTCATGGAAAACCTTATTTCAATATTTTGTCATTTTTAATTTTTTACATTTAACACACAACTTCTCATACAGCTGTCAGTGTTCCATAACTCAATAACTGGAAAAAGTGGGTTCCATACACTACATAATTAAACTCTAATACCATGCCTGGAAATGGACTAGAGTAGCAGTTTTTGTTGTCCCTGAGAATTCCTTTTTTGGAGGAAAAAGGGACATTGATGACATCCTCGCCAGGAATTGAAGATTTAATTATTTCTTAGGACACCATGCTGTTTCCATTCACTACACCACTTTGTGGTGTATGGTTAGGCTGAAAGAGTGGACGCAAGGACGAGGAAGAGCCATACAGACAGTTTCAGTATCATTTCACCTGCACAGCAAATTCCTTCAAACACATTCAGTGACTCAATTCAACCAAAGTTCACATGACTACAGTTTAGGGGAGAAAAGTGACATATAAATCTCATCAAATTCAGACATCAATGATCCAGATGAACAAGGAAGCCCATAAAATATATTTATATGTGATGTAAGCACCATCAGACCTGATATTATCTAAACCCATATCTGAAGCCCCGATGCATAACATAATTGAATGCAATGATGTTACTCTAATTAAATTAGACAAAAATCTATCGGATTCCTCCTAGTAGCAAGTTTTGTGGCGGCTGTGGCTCAAGAGGTAGAGTGGGTCGTCCGCTGATCGCGGGGTTAGTGGTTCGATCCCCGGCTCCTCCTGTCCACATGTCGAAGTGTCCTTAGGCAAGACACTGAACCCCAAATTGCTCCCAATGAGCAGGCTAGCGCCTTGCATGGTGGCTGCCACCATTGGTGTGTGAATGTGTGTGTGAACGGGTGAGTGAGAGGCCATTGTAAAGCGCTTTGGATAAAGGCGCTATATAAGTGCAGTCCATTTACCATTTACCATATATTGCTCTGGACCATTTGGTGCATTATCTTAAAAACAGTGTACTGCATCTCACTTTAGCCTCATTATAGCCACCCCCTAGTGCATTCTATGATCGGTTATAGCTTCATAAGTATATTAAACAATATTTAATAATTTTTAAAAGCTTTTTAGCATTAGCATTTCATCAGGGTTAAAATAAGTATTATAGCAATGTACCAATGCAAGCTTTCCTTCTATCTATTTTTTCTCTCAAATGTGTGAAAATGTTTATGTAAAGGGTTGGGACAGTGGAATATTTATTAGTGGTTTATAAATTAAATTTATTGTAGGACATAGCTTTGCAAGAATTAAAAATGTATATGAATATCAAGAGTTCAGGCTTTTAAGTGATGCTTTTAATTAATTCCACCTTGTTTTTTTGTGTGGCTAGCCTTAACATACATTTCAGAGCCAGTGGCAAGATATGACACAGTTTAAGAGTTTATTTTTATTAAGGACAACCATTTTGTTTATTTTTATTTTCCTTTTTTATTTTTGTCAGTCTGAATTAATTCCCCTATATGAAACATGCAACACAAGCACTTGTGAGATGTCTGTGCCTCCATGCATCATTGACTCAACCCCTCACAGATTTTCAGCCCATTAAAAATGATAAACTAAGAGGCCAGTAGCCAGCAGTGATCTGAGTGTGCTGTCTTGTTGTCATGTTGTTGTCTTCATAGCACTACGTAAGAATCCACACTAAGCAGCTAATTTGAAAATCTCATAATTTCAATGAACCCTCTTTTCTGGAAGATATCCGACCTGTTACATTTCAGTGAAATTTGACGTGTGTCGATCGTGACCGATTGTTTCTCATGTCAACACATACATTTGGTGATCAGGGATATCTGGACTCGGATATTTCCGATTAGCAGAAGTAGATGGCCATGTCTGGTAATGTATGGCAAATGTCTGGAAAAGAATAGCTCGGTGCATAAGATTATGTCCGTTTCCAATGTATTGTCTGGCCCGTAAACGCAGACAGTGCTCCCCCCCCCCCCCCCCCGTCCTCCGTCCCCCGTCTCCCTCTCTCTCTTTCTCTTTCTTTCTCTCTGCTTCACAATGCTAGTTTATTCTGTTTGTAACTTAGATATTTGTAGTGTCCTAGACTGAGCAGTACAGCACATCTACTGACCGTTTAAGTGAAAGAGACAAGTTTACTGACTTCAGCTCCAGAAAATAAGCACTCAAGCACCAACAAGGGGGTGGCTCATCTTAACTCATAATCTCATCTCCCATCACTCTGTTCCCATGTCAGTATTCAGTAGTGATGTTTTAATTATGGATCCCATACGGTTTATAGTACAAACTGCAATAATGTGTGTTTTATGGTGTTTTATGTTTATCTGTGTTAATAGCCCATTCACAGTCTTCCGTTCACATAAATCACACATGTACTTATGTTTACCATTGTGGGAAATAATACTCATTATCTGCTGTACTTAGAGGTAGATGTTTAGAGAACTGTTTCAGTAACTAGTGTGTTTAATCTTTAGGTTCAATGCTTTTAACTGAATTAATTAGAAAGTAGAAAACTCCTGGTTAAATTAGAAAAAAATTCTATAACACTATGTTCAAAAGATATAATGCAGCAATGACAATAATACTATTTGGATATTAACTTTCTTCCCAATGAAATCCCCTCATCCCTTTCATGTGATAATGGTGGAAAAATAGGATATTCCATCAACAAATCAGTTTCTGATTTATGTATAATCTGATGCAGAGCTATAATCCATGCTAGCTACTGGTCTTTCATCTCAGCAATAACCAACAGCCTTTGGGATTCCATGGGAAAACTGTGATTGTTCAGTTAGATAGAGGCCTGGGAGGGATGGCTGCTGCCATCAGACAGTTTAAATGTGGCTCAGCTGGTAGACGACAGAGTGGGGGAAAAAACAGATGGCATTCAACTCATTTATGAGAAAGTACATGCGAGCCCGCACTCTCCCAAATTGCCAGAGGTTTCAGTGATGGCATAGGTCATAAAATGTCTCTGGGTATTCAAAATTAGCAAATGTATTTAAATGCTTTATGTGAGATGAAATCGGGAGACATGCACAGTATGAAAGTACTTTTCCCCAGTGTAATTTTAGGTTTACTACATCTCCATAATCACAAAGTCAGTTTCTTTTTGCAATTAATGTCAAAACCATGAATGACTATTTTTCACATATAGCCTACAACTTGTTGTTCATATTTTTCTGGCAAATGCCATGAAATGTATTTGGTCCTTATACCTATTGTATGTATAAGTGACTGTGGACAGAAACTATGGGCTGTCTTTTGGTGACAACGGTTGTGCACAATAGCGGGCAGCAGGTACAAGTGGTTTCCTAATCTGTAGAGAAATTGCGGGGAAAAAAAGGTACGTGCCAGTCAAAGACACTACTGGGTTCAGTTCAAGGGTCCATAACACAGATAACCCCCAACCGAGTCGATCACTTTTGAAGTCGCATGTAGGCTACTTTCTCCATAATGTCTCTGAAAGTGAGAAAGAGCTATTGATTGGGTTTGCAGTGCATAATGTCGCATGAATCACTGATGGCTATTTTGGGTTCCGTGTCGAGTTTCCTGCGATGCGTCAGGCTAATCTGTTTGTTGTTTGTTCCATGACGTGATAAACAAATCCTTTTAGTGTACGTTTCTCCATTCCAGCCTTTACAGTATGTAATGGTTAAGAATGTCATCCTGTATCGAGAGACTTCTAGGAGTCATTTTCAACGTGACATCTCTTAATGTCTGATGTACGAGGGTGATGTTAATATGTGTTTACCAACTGCCGTGGAAATAAATTAATAAAATGTCATGATGACAGCTAAGATGCCACTGCGCATTATAAAAATTACTGCACCTTTTTTCAGTCATTTCATATGTCAATCAAAAAAAAAAGAAAAAGTAAAACTCATGCAAAAGATAAAAAATTGATTCTTTATGAAGTTTGATTGTCCAAATTGGGAGGCCAGTACAGTCCTCTGTCTTAAAAAGGTATTTCAAGAACTTCTCCTGGTAATTATCCTGTACCAACTATTTTTGTATATGTCATTTTATGCCAATATCAGTGCCTTTGGATATTGGCATAAAATGTAACAAAACAACTGCGGACATGAGATCAGATCTGTAGCTTCCCTTTTTCACAGAGAAATGTAATGGCTCCTTTACTTGATGTGCAGGATGTTTGCCTGGGTATCCTGCAGCAGGGATCCCCATGTAAAACATTAAACATTTTCACTCCTAATCCCAGTGGCTCCGAAGTAAAAGGTCATGCCTAACAACGCACTCCTGAAGCCAACTTTAAATCATTCAGGAGGAGATGCCCAGAATGGAAGCTTGCATGTGCTGTTTCCCATTCTTCTAAAAATAAAATGGTAAGTATTGTCTCTGAGATGGACAAAAAACACAAACAACAGCACTGTCTTCTGCACACATATTCATATTTCAGTCCTTTGTACTTTGTAGAGTGAACAGGAAATATGCAAGCAAACAAAATTGAAGTACATAAAGTGATATATATTTCCTCCTTTTTTAATTGTCTTTTTCAGCAACAATGTGTTGCTCTTGCACACCGCTCTGTTGAAATTGGTTATACTGAAGGGTTCACTGATTTCATTTTAAAGCCTTGAAATGATTGCCAAGGGCCCCGGCATTGCATTGGTAATCTCAACAGCTAGAATGCAGGTAAGTAAATTTCCATGTAAATTACCTCGTCTGACATCGCCTTGCCTCTTTATAAAATATAGAGACAGATTGCGTAAAGACATAGACAGTAGCACGGCACAGAGAGTCGGTTTCCTGATGGACCACGTTAATATCGTCATTGACTTGAAATGTGTATGGCCGCATTTCAAACATCCCATCAAAACCACACAGCCTACATATGGGTGATATAGCTAAACGCTCGTCTGCAAAGACGTTAAATTGTCTCGTTGGTTGGCAATATCGCTGCAGGGTAACAGAAAGCCACAGTCGTTTCCTGTAAATCTGTAAACCCCCTTTTAAAATGTCTCGCATGGTGCAAATAAGATGGGCCAGTGGTGCATAGATGTATTGAAAATGCATGAGAGCCCTGGATCCATGTTTAAAACATGCTGTTGATTACACATGGATTCTACCTCAAGATAATTCTCACTTCAATAAGGGGAATAACAATAAAGGATGTGGGGATTTATAGGAATAGCTTCCCCTGTAATGAAAGTTGTCCATTTTGAATTTCCATTCAGTGAATGCAAAAAAAGAATTGAATGTGTTCAAAGGATATAAAAACATTCCATTTATTTTGACAGCATGGTGCATTTTATGGAAAGCCAGGTTAACATTATATATACAAACCCCAATTCCAAAAATGTTGTGACAGTAAAATGCAGAAAGCAGTCATTTGATGCCTGCAACGCGTTCCTGTTGGGACGGGGCAAATAAAAGACTGGGAAGTTCAAAAAACACCTGTTCGGAACATTCCACAGGTAAACAGGTGATGCTATCATGACTGGGTATAAAAGGATATCAAAAGACTCTTGATATATTATTTTCAGGTACATGCGATAGTATAACCTCTCCACATTTGAATGGATCTCTATGGGAATTTGGGGGTGGGGCTAGATTAAGCTGTACATCACACAGGAATAGTATAGAACACATGGTTGGCTAAATTACTGTAAATCATCAAGGGACTGATGTATCAAACGAGCCTCAAACCATCACTCTGCTGCCAGATATGCAGTAGATATGGATGGATCACTTTAAGGTTTGTTTCTCCTGACTCATTTTCCTATTGAACTCAATGGAAAAATAAGTCAGAAGAAACAACCCTTCAACAACTCCATCCATATCTAATGCATATCTGGCAGCAGAGTGATGGTTTGAGGCTCGTTTGATACCGCAGACCCATGATGACTTATAGCTATTTAACTAACCATGGGTTCCATACTATTTCCGTGTAATTTATATCTTAATCTAGTCCCACCCCCCCAATTCCCATAGAAATCCATTCAAATGCGGAGAGGTTATAGTATCACTTGTAAGAGTACCTGAAAATAAGATATCAAGAGTCTTTTGATGTGGTTCGGTCACAGCCAAGTCATGGCATGCAAAGGACATGTGACCAAATATTAAAAATGATTACTTTATTCTACGTTATGTTAAACTGTCCAATATTTTTTTGATGCCCGAAAATGGGGGGGGGGGGGGTTATGTACAAAAGGTACTATCATTTCTAAACGGTTCATCTGATATGGATGAAAATACCCTCAAATTAAAGCTGACAGTCTGCACTTCAACCTCATTGTCATTGTTTCCTTTCATACTCAAAGTGCTAGAGTACAGAACAAAAATAACAAAACATGTGTCACAATGGTGCTCACTGTATGTAAAAGAGAATTTACAAATCACTGCTTTATGCTTTTATGTGCATTTTACATACTGTCCAAACTTTTTTTGGAATTGGGGTTTGTATAAGAACACATAATGAAGAAAACAGGCATGCTCACCATTTATTTAAAAACTGTATACAGACGGGCGACAAATTAAAGTAAAAACCAACATAAAGTGTCTTAGTAAAGTGTTGAGCAGCCACGAGCCGCCAGAACAGCTTCAATGCGCCTTGGCATAGATTCTACCTCTAGTCTATCATAGATTCTTGTCTCTGGAACTCTGCTGGAGGGATGGAACACCATTCTTCCAAAATATTTTCCCTCATTTGGTGTTTTCATGATGGTGGTGGAGAGCACTGTCTAACACGTCAGTCCAAAAACTCCCATAGGTGTTCAATTGGGTTGAGATCTGGCGACTCCAATAATTGCATGAGATAATTAATTGTATGAGGATTACCAGAGAATTCCACTGCTAAGTAAATTCACATTTCTATAGGGGGTGAAAACCTGAAACCTGTCTATTTTGGTGATCTAATACAGTCAGGATCCATTTGGCATCATTTGTACAGGCTGATAAACATGTGTGCGAACTGCAATGCTTTCTTTCCCACTGGTGCTTCTGGAGAACGTGGCTTTTTGTATCGTCTAAACATCAGCTGAGTGTAGGATCCATTTGCTCCTGGCCGGCAAACTCAATAAGTCGATTTGTTATGGTGATAAGATGGAGCAATCACTGTTTCCACAGACACAGAGATCTGCGGCAGGACTAGGACCCCTTAAAGCAAATAAGCGAGCCTGCCAGCATCCTGACTGATTGCGACGTAGCAGCTCAATGAACTACAAAGAACGACAGGGACATAAAGAATTGTGCTCGGGCCATTTAGAAGTTGCGTGCTTTGAGCACAATTGGCCTCAGCGGCTGACAGTTATCGCTGACAGCGATAGGAACATTGCCCTCCCCCCACCTCACCCTTCTGCTGTTATCTTAGCCCTCTCAGGCTCTGCCACCGTAAATATCACTCCCTCGCGGAGAAGCACTTGCCATCGCGGCCATCCCAGGCCAAATGGGTACTGCCTCTTTTGGCCTTTGCCATCCCCTCCTCACACAAGCAGACCACGCGGTCAGCTGGGGGTCCGTAAACCACCCAAACATAAATCGACAAGAAACAAGTCCCCGGCACACAGAAAGCAGCATGAGGGAACGCAAGGAGCAGTGTTTATTTTTATAAAAGCCTCCACAGCTTGTTTTTCTTGTTGATGAAACTCCTACCTGATACCTGACAGTGAGCGAGCAAATTAACAACCCTCTATGTGTACACAGGGGGATGGCTGCAGACACGGCAGGAAAAAAACTAATATGATCAAAAATAATCATAAAAGTCCGACAAGCTTTCCCTCCTAAAGAAACATTGAGGCTGGAAATAGATGCAATCTTGCTGACAGATCATTGTGACTTAATGACCCAATCCAAATTGCTTTCCAGACTTCTGGTGGATGAGGCTTAAGGCCGTAATGAATTGCATCATAATTTCCCCGTAGGACGACAGTGTTTCTGCACCAGTAGAGGTATCCTATGATCTGCATTCTTCACACCTATCTTTTCCGTGTGTCGCCCCTCGCTCATTTCACTACTGCTTCATGCCGTCAGGTGCAGACTGATAAAAAGGTCCTTGGGCAGCCTCTCCGCATGACAGCGACAGAACCCCTGCTTTGGGCGCGCACCCGTTAACTAGAGACTGCTCGAATGACCGGGCATGGAGACGGCTCGATCTCCAGGTTCATGCGACCAGCAATTAGGAGGCAGAAGGCCACTGACTGACCTGCCCTCAGAATCCCAGAGAGTTTTTGACCCCTCCCTGGGCCCACATTCATAAAGCATTCCCAGAATTCCTCATGACCTTTCAGTGTTAGCATTCAATCTCTGAATTCACAATTTGCGCAGAGCCATTGGAAAGACAATCAAGTCGTGGTCCGGAATTATTATGGCTGTCTGAAACCTAATGTAATTTGTAAGTAGGCATTTGTATGCATGCATGGAGTTTTACAGACACATTTTTATTTGTGGTATGGTTCTGTGGCTATTTTTATGAGAAATGACATGGGGTTTCTTACTGCATGATGTTATTTTTCCCAGATACTTTAAATATTGCTGTTCCTTGCACTCTAAGGACTCCAAATAAAACAATAAAAACATATTTACCAAAAAAACAAAGGATCTCATATTAGAAAACTGGTTCTGACCCAGAGAATAATGAAAACAGGTTCAGATCCAGAACATTATGAAAGTGGGTTATGATCCGGAGCATTATGAAAAAGGGCTCAGATCCGGAGCATTATGAAAAAGGGCTCAGATCCGGAGCATTACGAATGTGGGTTATGATCCAGAGCATTATAAAAGTGGGTTATGATCTGGATGAATGCAGGCTCTGGTCTTGAATTTTCTTTCAGGCAGCCTGAGACATCAAAAAAATAAATAACATTGTAGTGGTGGATATTTTTTCGGGAGGTCAAGCTCGATAAAAGGGATTCTTTAAGCTCTTGAAAAAGAGAGCCACTGAAACGGAGAGACCCCGTAAATAAGGACAGAAAAAATAGAAACAAAGAACCGTACTCCTACCCTCAGCTTGAGGTATAAAACAGGGAGACGGGTGAGAAATAAAAACAGAAAAGAACCCGCATGAAATCGGGCAGGACGACTAGAAACCTAGCCGGCAGAAACAGCTTCTAGAGGAAGCTAAACCCTATAACTCCGGGTAGCAGTGAGCTAGGTCAAGCAGTAAACAGAGAGGCAAAATAAACTCTGACCGGAGTGAAACAGAAAAAACAAAACCCAATAAGCTCCGAGCAACATCGCTCTGTGTAATCGCAAGATAACTCAGAAGTGCCGGAAGCTTAAGGACCTGAGCGGAAACCGCAAACAGGTGCGTCCACTGAGTGACAGAGCACCAGGGAAGGACCGGAACGGAGCCGAAAAAAATCAGATAGAGTGATCTATCATCACCAAGAAAACAGAGAAACGCAGAAATAAAACAGAGGCTGCAATTCCCATGACAAACATCCAATCGTCCTCCACACCTAGGAGGCCAAGAAGGACGGGGGGAATTCACCCCATAATATCTCTGACTGCGCCATGAGGAGGGGCCACGGAAAGCCGGGACAAATCTGCCAAGTTTATTCACAGGATAAGAGGCAGAACCTGGTGAGACAGTGACATCACAGGCGCTCGATCCACCCCTACCTGTCCTTCGCATTGTGAGCATGTGTGGCACGGGGCCTGGAAACGTGACTGGTGGGATTCTGCTGGGATCATCTTCCCAAGGGAATAAAAAAACAACTAGAAACAGGAATACGGCGTATCTGGATAACGGGCCTAGCAGGCTCTGAGCCTTGTGTTCCTTGGGTAAAAAAAAAAGCTCCTCTATTGGCAGTGAGTGGGATGTTAGTTCTGCAATGCAGATCTCGCACAGGACCTTGACAGTAATCTCATCTGATGTACTTCTCACTTACTATCATTTTTCTTTTCTTTAGTTTTCCCCCCAGCAGTGGCTAATATGAGAAACAAGTGATCATTTCACCTCTTCCATCCTCTTTTACTGCTCCACAATTTCTCAGTGAGCAAAACAACCTTGCCTAAGACAAACTACTGGGTGGCTCAACCTGCTGAAAATGAAAATATCAGAGTATGGGTGTGTCCCTCAGTCTGGTATTGAATCTTGGCTGTGCCCGTGCTGACTGTGGCTGAGAGCCATGCAGAGTGGGGCATTATTGGCCATCGTCTCATCCAGGTAGGGAGGCTTTCATTAATTAGGAGTGACCGTACAAGGGTGATGACTCTTGTCAAGGAAATTGTAAAAAAAATTAAATTTCAAATGATCATGATTCGGCTGAAATGTCACAATCTGACTGAACTGTCATAATCCCAAGCTAGTTCAACTCAGTTTCCACCCATCACGACAAACACATTTCACACCTAAGAAAGAATACTCTGCCCGCGCTCCTTTCTCTCTTGTCAAACCAGACCCAGAGTTGAAATTTTAATTGGATGCTGGCCTAATCCATTTTGGGTTTCATGCAAGCTGTCTAGGGAGATGTACCATTGACCTTCACACAGACCACATAAGGGGCCTTATTAAGGTCAACTCAAATCAGCTCTCCCAATGTGACACAGAAAGTTATCGCCTGAACAGAGGAGCTTCCTTGCCTTCGTTTTCTGGCACAGCAGGTGTCAAGTGAAATGAGTTAGCAGGACGATCCCAGGCAACGTGTGGGACTGAGCTTTAGAGGTGTGTGACAGGTTACCAGCTTCAGATTTTCAAATGTGTCAGCTACAGGGAATGTAATCAGCCAAACAGGATCTGACGAGGCTGTCACTATGACCGAGCAAGGTGTGCCAGGAGGGAATAATGGTTCAGCTATCGGGCAAAAGCCATTTCTGCCACCATATTGGATTTTTTTATTTTTTATTATTTATTTTGCCAGCATGTTTCTTCTGAACTTAACACTGTCTAACACTAGTATTTAACATTTTATTTTACATATTTCATCTATTTCCATCTCCAGCCTTCCATTCCTTCTGTTTTCTTGAGTTCCTACTGCCGATTTGTCTGTAATCTAGCATGTGTAGGTTGTATAATCCTATAAACATAAACACATATTTCCTTTTTTATCATTTATGATCGAAAGCCAACTCTCAGGCTTTTTTTCAATATAAAAGGTACAACAGAACCAACTCAATCATATTGCAAGTAAAATATTGTAGAACATATTCATATATGATTATTAGTAAACACAATTATTATTGATCCATTTCTGGGTGTGGAATGAGAGTAGTCATTAACACTGGCTCAATGTGAAACTGGTTCCCCACCCTTCATGAGAAAAATGTGTAAACATTTAAATATGACCAATTTAATTTATTCCAACACAGTTAATATATTCTGATAATTACAATCCATCAGCCAGGTGAAACTGTTGGTAGAAAATGTCAAATTGTGAAAGAGTGGTTCAGGGAGCATGAGGAATAATTTTCACACATGAATTGGCCACCAGAGTCCTGACCTTAACCCCATTGAAAGTCTTTGGGTTTGCTGGAGAAGACTTTACAGAGTGGTTCGACTCTCCCGTCATCAATACATGATCTCGGCCAAAAGTGAATGCACGACGAACTAAATAAACATCGAACAAAAAGTTCGGAAATTTGTGTTTGGTAGATTATTTCTCTGTTGTAACAATGTTTCTTGGCAATACATTTTATACCGTTGGAAAGCCTGTTTATTTCTCTTTTAAATGATGCCCCATTTGTAAGGAACATGCATTTGTGGGATGAGCAGCACAGCTGAGTATGGGGGTTGCGCCCATGTAGAATTTGCCAAATCTTCTCTGCCAATGCCAAACAGCTTATTCTGCTGTTGCTAGTGACTCTTGTTTGGTGTTGTTTGGTGGATTGGATGATTGAAGTCTATCAGTAACAAGGAAGAAACAAGACATATTGGCAATTTTACAATTTATTAATTTAACAAACAGGAGCCTCAGTAGCGTGTGGAAGAACCATACACAGCCACAACAGCCTGGCACCTCCTCCTCACGCTGGTCACCAGCGTGGTCACACACTGCTGTGGGATGGCATTCCACTCCTCAACCAGGATTTGTCGCAAGTCAGCCAACGTGGTTGTGTTGGTCACTCTAGTACGAACAGCACGCCCAAGCTGATTCCACAAGTGTTCAATTGGGTTGAGGTCAGGACTGTTGGCAGGCCATTCCATTTCTCTCTACTCCCAAATTCTGGAGGTAGTCTCTGATAAACCCCGCTCTGTGGGGGCGAGCGTTGTCATCTTGGAGGATGGAGTTCGGTCCCAGACTGTGGAGATATGGGATTGCCACTGGTTGCAGAATCTCATCTCGATATCTCTCTGCATTGAGATTGCCTCCAATGATGACAAGCCTCGTTTTTCCAGTGATGGAGATGCCGCCCCACACCATCACACTGCCTCCACCAAAAGGTGTTACTCTATCGGTGCAGCAATCAGCATAGCGTTCTCCCCGTCTTCTCCGCACTTTGACCCTACGATCCAACTTCCGTAGGCAGAATCTGGACTCATCGCTGAACATAACGTTCATAACGAACATAAGGTTCCAGACGGTGAAGGGCAGTCATGGCAGGCCTCCTGGCAGCCCTATGAGCCCGGAGATTGGCTGCATGCAGTCTGTTCCGGATTGTCTGGGCCGAGAGCCGTGTGCCATATCGTCCTGCAAACCTTGACTGCAAATCTGTAGAAGACAGCCTACGGTTCCTAAGTGCTGAAAGGGTGAGGAACCGGTATTCTTGGGGTGTCGTCTTCTTGGGACGCCCACTTCGCGGTCTGTCTCTGACATCCCCCGTTTCATGGAACTTGGCCTTCAGTTTGGAGATGGTACTAGGGCTCACTCCAAATAATACCGCAACTTGCTTTTGCGGAACACCAGCTTGAAGTTGCCCTATCGCACGGGCCTTATCGAGATCAGACAAACGTGGCATGCCGATTCTTGGAGCAGACACCAATTGACCACTGTAGCAGGGCCCATGCTCACAGGTGATTGGCACCTGATTGTCAGCACCTGGGGGTACCGGAAGCTCAAAACAAGAGTCAATAGCAACAGCAGAATAAGGTGTTTGGCATTGGCAGAGAAGATTTGGCAAATTGTTCATGGGCGCAACCCACATACTCAGCTGTGCTGCTCATCCCACAAATGCATGTTCTTTACAAATGGGGCACCATTTAAAAGGGAAATAAACAGGCTTTCCAACGGTATAAAATGTATTGCCGATAAGCATTGTTACAACAGAGAAATAATCTACCAAACACAAATTTCCGAACTTTTTGTTCGATGTGTATTAGAATGTGCAACTTTTTTTTTGGCCAAGCAGTGTATATATCTCATAAAACAAAATAGACTAACCCAAAGCTAAGGCCTGCTGAAGAGAAACAATTAAAAAGGTGATGACAGTTCAGGATGTGGGTACATGAGCGGGTATGAGACGCTCAGGATTAGTCAGACTGGAGTGGGTGGGGCCATCTTAGGGTGTGTTGTGGAGGACAAATTAATTATGGGTGAAAGCAGATTGGATGAAAAAACCTGAGGTGACCAATGACAGCTTGGATTTGTTGTTAATTCTGACTCATGGTAAAATTCCAGTGCTCTTTTTTTGTCTTCTGAAATGCAGTTCACCTGAATTACTGATCACTAGACCGTGTAACAAAAGACAAATGACAAAGTCAAAGTTAAGGACAAACATTGATTAAATCCAATCTTGGAACCTGAGGATGTCGCAAAATGGACAATGTAGCCAGGGATCCAAAAGCAGTTTCACCTCAAAACCTAGACAGGAAAAGGAACCATTCTCATTGTCCTCCCATCAAAACCGAGACAGTTAAAGGGCAAAGAAGCACCAGAACTGTATTGTCATGCAGTACTATGCCATTGTACACTTACATTACATTACATTCATTTAGCAGAAGCTCTTACCCAAAGTGACTTACTAAGCGAAGTACATAAGTGCTTGCAATTCGATTATAAGTGAAACTGTAGCTACAGAAAAGACATAAGAACACTCTTTGAGTCCCTCCAATTGCAGCAATATGTGCCAGAATCAACTGAACTGCTAGAATAAGCAACTGAGCTATCAATCATTGAATATGGGGGTATTATTAACTCAGAAATAAATAAATTCAGCTGATACATAAATAAATGCCACTGATGCACAAATAAATGCAACGGATCCAGAAATAAATGCAACTGTTTCACAAATATATGTTTTTGCACTCACAAACAAATGTCTCCCAAAGTAATAACTGCACTTACGCAATGCTTGTGTGAAGAAATCCACAAATATGTGTTTTTTTAACTAAGTCTACTCCAGCCAATACATTTTCATACATCCTTTCGCTAATGCCCACATTACTCTGATAAATCACAGCAGGTTATTAATAATAATTATAATAGTGGAATTCTTTTCAAATTTTTATTATTATTATTATTGTTGTTGTAAGTGTTGTTGTTTGATGAAAGAAAAGCACTTTTCAGTCCTAAGATATTTCTGTCTATACTTCTGTCTGAATAACCCTGAAGGTCTGCATGCTACGGAGAATGCCAGTATACATTTATGGCCCAGCAACAGCCATCCTGCCTTCCTTCGGAACCATAAATGTGTATGAGCACTGCATTAACGACATGACTGTTTATCCAAAGCTGGTGGAGTCGGACGCATAAATTGGCAGTCTCAGCCATGACATACCCGCTGATCCATTTGGTTTACCATGTAAGAAAAGATAGTGAAGAAAAAACTAGATGGAAATGTACAAAAGGGAAGTGGGAAGCAAAATAAAGCTATTTTTTCTTTTGAACAAACTTCTACTTTGCTTTTTCCTTCGATTTACTCACACCCTCTCCTGTTCATAGGGGCCTGATAGGTCTGGTAATGTGAAAAATGTATCAATTAAAGTACAGTTAGTCGCAAACCAACAGCCAATTATACGCAAAAATGAAACATACAGACTCTTCTCTCCAGCAGAAGTATATATCTATTAAGAATGAGAGAATTGCCAGCGTTTCAGCAATCACTTTTGTCAGAGTGAACAGTCCAGTCTGGGCTACGTCCGAATATGATCCCTTCACCCCTTTGACTTCATCAAAAAGCTTTTGAGTGGGTGACTTTTTCTCACAAATGGGGGCACTTAAAATCCCTGGATGAAACCCTTGTTGAGAGGATTCAGGAGCACACTCATCTGACAATTTCAGGAAGTAAACCAGAGGTAAAAACTACAACTTGTAGTACCAGCATAGACATGCATGTTAACCAGACATAGAGCGTAAAGTATGTGCATGTCTATGGTACAAGACGGCACATATTACAAACTACTTTCTCACTAGTTTGGAAGGAGTTATTTCCCACACTGCTTGCAAATTCAGGGGAGAGGGCACATAGTAAACAGGGGCAGGGAACAGGGATCATATTTTGTCATGGCCCTGGACACCATTCAGGCAGAGTTTTTACCACCTATTGGTTAACCCCACTCTGACCACATTCTGGTAGTTACTTCCCAAACATAAACACATTGCGATCATACTCCTGTAGTGGAAATAATCTAATTGTATTTGACCATAGCCAATGGCAAGAATGTGGTTAATACTCTCAATCAAATATCTGCACATAACCTAATTGGTGTGGCTGACAGCAGTCAGTGGGAGAGCTTGATTATGGATTATAACAACAATGAAGAAGTGGATCCTGGTGTTGTTACAACAGAAATATTTCACATGCAAAAAAGAGTAGGCTAACCTACTGAAGAACTCCAAGGCACTCAATCTCCAAATTGATTTAAAAAGCCTTTATTTTTCTTTGGCTATACCATGTGGTAAACCCGATACGTATCGGCAAACAATTGCCTTCATCGGGATACAGAGCACATGCAGGTGCGAGCTATAAAGCATTAAAAGTGTGGCCTCAGCCAATCAGCAAACAATTGTATTCACAATGCACACGTGTACAAAAAGCATAATTCATTAATGACCACATATTAAACACCACATATTAAAATACAGCAAAAAGCACATTGCATTACAGAAAAAGAAACAAAAGACTGGCGCCAGTACAATGAAAAAAGAAAAGAGAAGAAAGAACAAAGACATATAATACTATGGAGAATGACTCACAGATAAGATGCATGATTAAACCATGATCCCTTATAGAAAAGGTACCAGATCTAATTCCTCGTTCAAACCGGGCCTAACTGTAGCTTTTAAAGTATAAATCCAGAAGGATTCTCTTTGTGACAGGCGTTTTATCCTGTCCCCTCCTAGTTTATTTTCCATCACCACCTCAATGACACTTGCTTTGAGAGATTTTGCGCTGCTGTGTCCGGCCTCCTTATAGCGCACCGCCATAGGATAATTCTCATTCGCGGTTCTAATAGCATATTTATGTTCCGCTAATCGGTCCTTAAATGCCTTTTTGTGCGTCCAATATAAAAACATCCACATTCACATTCGAGACGATAGATTACATGAGTGGTATTGCAATTAGCAAAAGACTGCATACTATAGTTTGTACCGTAGTGAACATCCTGAAATTTGTTGGTTTTAGTTACATTGGAGCAATGATTACAATGTCCAGTACAATGGAGTTCTTCAGTAGGTTAGCCTACTCTTTTTTGCATGGATACTAACCCCTACTCGCAATGAGCGCCTCTCCGTTTTATATACGTTTTTCATATACATTTTTTGAGCCAAGGCAGCGTTCTTTTCCCTTCACATTTAGAAATATTTCACAGTTTGAAGCTTATTTATTTTTAATTTCATTAATATTTGATCAAAATATGAATATTCATGTTTATATATTCACCTTGTTCAGCATTGAATAATTTCTACATTATATAAATATTAATGTGTTGCCATTTTTCTTAGCTTCTGTTTATCTAAAAGCATGCCTATTGCTCATTTTCATTGGAAATGTATCAGAAAAAGTTCCAAAATTTTAAAAGCCAACTTTCAAAAAACCATAGCTTTATTGTTATTTTTCTGATAGTAGTGTATATCATTTATACATATATCATGTAGTGTAGTTGCCCGAACTTGTACATTGATAAAATGTAAATAACTCCAAAACACATTTTCTGATTTGTTTTACCATGGTGGGCCACATATACAGTGCCCTCCACTATTATTGGCACCCCTGGTAAAGATGAGTAAAAAGGGTTATAAAAAATTCACCGTTTGGTGAATTAGCTTAATCTCACTGAAAAAATCTGAAAAATCCAACTTTTAATTGAAGTAAATTTATTATGAGAAAAAAGATCCCTCATCAAGAAATCATTATTTTTAACCACACTATTAGAATTTTATGCCACAATTATTGGCACCCCTGCATTTATATATAATAAAGTTTTTAATATTTGGTTACATATCCTTTGCATGCCATGTCGTATCAAACAAGCCTCAAACCATCACTTTGCTGCCAGAATCCAGTAGATATGGATGGTTAACTTGAAGCGTTTGTGCCGTGCCATCACAACTGTGTCTTGGTGATTTCTCGGCTAGTGATGTTAACTGGTCTCGAGTACTGCCAGATGGTGGTAGGTGACGCTCACTTGCATCTCTGTCTGAGCACATCTCTGTTTTCACATGTTCATCTGCACCGAGATGCCATATTGTGTTCCCTCGACAAGTGTCCAAGATTAAATTTTATATTTTCTTCGAGCAGAACATGAATGGACAAGTCTCCAGTCTTTAAAACCCTGGCACCTGGTAAAGCCACAGGACAAGCAGCTTGATGGGGAAATTTGAAAAACTAGTTGAACAGAAGTATCCTGGTTGTTCAAATGACAAAGCAAAGGTAAACCAAAATAAAGCATCACAGTGCCTTCGGTGCATTTATTCAGATTTATATGTCTGCTGGCAGACGCCAGTGGTCCTTGTCTACAAAATTACTGTAAAAAGTGTTTCCACTAATCTTAGTATTGCAAGAACCATTCCGAATAAACAATAGGCCGTGTCTTCCTGAAAATTTCATACAAGTAACCAAAATTACATAATTTGTCTAGTTGCTGTTTTGTTTTTTCCATAGCAAATTCCACTATAATAAATTATAGAATGTAAAATTATAGATATGTGTGAACGCAATAACCCCTGCATTTTATTGATTATCTGACGGCTGTCGCAATATTGCTACTATTATGTGCTTTTAGAGTGTAGGATATAGAGTGTACTTTGGGTGTAGGGTGCATATTTGATGGTTTTTAAGCAGAGAAGGCTCCAGGCAACACACTTTTAAATATTGATAAAACTCTAACTGGGGCTAAATTAAAATCTTAACAAGGGTGGATTCCCTGCGGGTCCAGGCATTTCTGTAATCCATTAACCAGTCTGCTTTCCAAACATTTGTCTTCCCTTCTTTCACTGAAATAATATATGTTTCTAATTTTGTTCTCAGCTGATGAACTTTAAGCTCTGTTGGGTCTGATTCTTCCCTGGTAGTTTGATCCTGATTTTGCTCCTGTACTGCCAGGACAAGTGCTGCTGCAGAAATTACAGCCAGTAGTTTACAAGCCTCTTTCGTTTAATGTCAGCCAACCTCTAGCAGTTCTGTAATAAGATAAGGTGATCTTGTGAATGGCCTAATGCACCAGGGAATTGTAAGTCCCGGTACACAAACCCCTGATCCCAACAGGTAGAATCCCCCACCCCCCATGTGCATGTGTTCTTTTCATCAATAGCTGTGTTTGCATTAGAATGTCACTGTGAATGTACCTTGGAGCACGACAAACAAGCAGCTAGCACCGGTGGTCCAAAATGACTTTTTGTCGAAAAAGGTGGTGCCATGTGACCTAAGGAAGTGCCATGTGTTGCAGGTAGCAAAGAATCAAAGGTTTGCACATGGGATTGATGCTGTTTTTAATTAAAACATTTTGTGCAAATAGCAACTGTCTCTGCTAGCCTTAATGTGCATTTATACCAGTAATTCACTTCTCCGTGTCAAATTAATGAAAGGGCTTTTTTTGCTTGTTTGTTTATTTTCCCATAGTCAATTGACTTATTTTTGTACAAAGTGGTCATTTCAATTAGGCTTAATTTCACAAATTTTCTATTTCACTCTAAAATCTAATAAATTCGGGCTACGGAAAATATACCGAACCCAGTGCCTATGTGAGATGTGCAGTAGAGGGTACATGAACCAATCAGATGAAAGCCTTCATTTGCATAGAGAATAGCATCACACCCATAACACCTTTCTAAATGCTTCAGTTCCATTAGCGGTCACACCTGCCTTCTCTTGCTGCATACAACTGAAAATAAGGTTAGCACTGGAATGGGAGACCTCCTGGGACAGCCCAGGTGCGGCAGGGGCTCAGTTATCCCTTTGAACATGGTGGGTGGGTGCCCTCATGCTCAGGCTGGCTTTCAGATGAGACATTAACCGAGATGCTGACTTACTGTGCTCATTAAATTTACACTGCACTTCTCACACAGGGCAGAGGTGTTCCCAGGTGACCTAGCAAAATACCCAATCAGGTTCTCTTAATTGGACCGTCTAATCATTCCCCAATTTAATTGGTCAAATAAATCCTTTCCTCTCCGCTATTGATGAGTGGGGTTACTGGCACCAAAGCTTTTTGAATCCCTCGGAAGAAAATGGCAGCAGTAAAATTCCATAAAATTTAGCTTAGAGCCTGCAATGGTAATATATGTCTGCCAAAGTAGTTTGAAATTTTTGATAGAATGCAGTTTGGTTATGTGTACGTATAGATATGGGTGCTATGTATGAAAAGGGCTGGAATACTTACACGGATCACCCAATATAGATGCAAATACCCTCATATTAAAGCTGACAGACTGTACTTTAGCCAAGTATTCATTGTTTTATTTCAAATCCAATGGGATGGAATATAGAGGAAAAACAACAAAAATTGTGTCACTTTTGCATTTAACTATATATAAAAAATCTCTAAGAAGAATTATAACATATTCTTGCAGGCACAAGGGATTGCGCTGTAAATGATTGATTACAATTCTGATCAACTATCTACAGTCGAGCCTCACAAGGTTTACTTTCAGTAGCACTGTAGCGTTCATTGGAGTTGCTGCAGTTGCTGCATCAATTAGATATAAATCACCAAACGTTGTTTAAACCTCTGAAACCTGTCTGTATTAATATGCAAATAGATCAATTCCCTCCCTATTATTCTACTTCTTTAGAAGCAGTCCTGCATTCATGTTAAAATTAACGCTTTTGGCATTGCTGAAATAGTTCTGGAAATGCGAGCATCCTTAATTAGATAATGTTAAATGTTGTGGTTAGCAGGAGATTTCTATCAGAAGGTAGCATGTGTGTGTGAATGAGAGAGAGAGAGAGAGAGAGAGAGAGAGAGAGAGAGAGAGAGAGAGAGAGAGAGAGAGAGAGAGAGAGAGAGAGAGAGAGAGAGAGAGAGAGAGAGAGAGAGAGAGAGAGAGAGAGAGAGAGAGAGAGAGAGAGAATGTCTATGAATAAGCCATTCTCCCATCTTTTATATTGAGAGGAAGTTAAAAGGCAGGCTTTGCATATTATGTAATGCTTTTGGATTTCCAAAATTCTCAAAGATTGAGTATGAACAATCAGAGACAGGGATTGGAAAGTTTACGTCACACAAACTATTCAGATTCATTAAATGGGTTTTCTACCATCTGGTTTAAAGAGAGGTGTATTTCTTTAGCCGGAGAATGATTCGCTCCCTCAGACATAGCATGCCACAACTGAGTCTGGGAGGACCGCATAGCTATATAGGACTGCCCCTGAAATCAATACGCAGGTATAGAAAACATGAGGTAAATGGATTATTTTCTCTAGCAAAGCAGAAGGTTACAAAGCTTGATAAACAACATTCATAAAATAAGCCAGTTCAATTCAGTTATGATGGACAAGTTTTTCCTTCCTTAACTTTCCTTCATGATGCTATATGCTCAAGGCAACCTTTTATACCTGACTCTTAAACATCACCAATGGTGTTCAGGTTAATTATCCATTCATATATGCATCTTGTGACACAAGAACAGTAACAACAAACCCCTAGTAGCTGATGCTGTTGTGCACTTGGTCTTACTCACCCTACTGAATGCAGCAGTGTCTGCAACACTTGGTTATTGCAATTTTAGGGAGCAGTCAGAGATGCCACTTTCTGCTAATAATGTTCAACATCTTGTTAATAGAGATTTATACCAGTTATGCAACTAAAACTTGTCACTTTGAAACAATTATTGCTTGTTCATATATGGAAGGTAATGCTTATTTGCTTAGTAACTGGAGTTAACAACTGGTTTTGTTAACTACTTCTAGCAGGACTCTATAGTACAGTTTTAAATAGTCATTACCTTTGAGATCTGTACTGTGTGTGAACTGGCAACTATATATTATGTGAATAGGACCTTACAGAGGATAGCAGACAAGCCTATTTTTGCTTAGGCTGCTAATGAGCGGCAATTAAAATGTTGAATATGTATTCATTACGGATGAAATGTTTAGCAATATTAAGGTATTGTGCTCTTGAGGGAAACTGAGGTGTTAAAACAGAGTTTAACAGGTAAACAAATTTTTTTTCACTCTGAGGATAGAATAAAATGAGCTTTCAGCAGACTGAGGACGGATGTGCATTTCTGCCAACACACAAGAATGAAACTTGTTAATTAAGCAAAGCAATAGCCAGCCTTTAATTATGCAGCACTTGCCGGCCTAAACTTAATGAAATTCCAGAAAATGACAATAAGGGGTGCGCGCCGGTGACCGCCACCCCTCCCCTTCTCCGATGGGGGAGCCAGCTGGTGCTCCGAACGTGGCCCTGGCCCGTGTCACTCTGAGCCTTGGCGCCCCGTTTCCTATGCACGCGAGACCAAACCAAGCGGCCTTCATGCTTTCCCCACGACAAAACGCAATCCCCCTCCCATTGGCTCTGCCCTGCCCATTCCAAACTGCTGGATCCCGCCTCAGAAAAAACGGTGCCATCTGGACACCCTGCCCCCGGGGGCCCACAGACGCTTTGAGAAAGTCTGGGAGATATCTTAATTAGGACGTGTTAGGCTAATTCCAATCTGGCCGTGCTGAGGTGCAGACAGTGAATACCAATCATGTTAAAAAGGGCCATAGGGAGTGAGGACAGACCCTGTCCTATATCCCCTGATTATACCTGTCCCAAATATTGTGTGCGTGTGTGTGTGTGTATGTGCGTGTGTGTGCACGTATGTGTGTGTGTATGTGCGTGTGTGTGCATATGTATGTGTGCATGTGGGTGTATGTGTGCACACATGCGTGTGTGTGTGTGTGCATGTGTGTGCACGTGTGGGCGCGTGCATGTGTGTGTGTGTGCATGTGTGCTTATGTACGTTGTGTGTGTGAACACTCTTTGCTGTAACCGACTGCAGTGTTGACTTTGCAGGGTCTCCCTTCTTTCTAATCCTCTCCTTGAAAGCCACAGTGACACCAAGAGAATAATTGATGGGGTACAGTACAGTGAACAAGGCTGTAATTGCACAGTGGGGTTCTGGTGGGTTTACAGCGAGTACACTACTGTTTGTGCAGCAGCCCGTCTCGCGTTTAGAGACAGCGATAACCTTTCCGCCTGCTCCGCCTTCTCATTACACACAAACGCACACACACACACACACGTTTAAGAACAAACACTCACATTCGCATTACCTCCACCAAATCCATCAGCCTGGAAAGGCTGTTGTCCTGCTGGGCCACTCTAGTAAGGACTGATTTTCGCATTTGCACGATTGTAACGGTCGCGCCGTTTTAGCACATAATGGCGACTTCCCCAAGAAACAAATGAACCACATAGTGTTCTGATTGCGGGAAGCAGAGGCTACGAAAACTGTTTGATGCGACGTAAGGCTTCTGAATGCAGATCTGAATGCAGCCAAGGTTTACTGTCATGTGACTGTTGCAGTCGCAGCTTTGTTAATTGTGTGTAAAATTCAACCATCTTTGATGAGCCAGATTAAAAAGCAGTGGAATCATCGGCAAAAGAGACAGTCAATGAAAAGACTTCAGTGCAATAGGCTGTCTAAATAATGTAGGATTAGTCGACGGTTGGAAATTTGAGTTCACCCTTTTGTCACTGAAATGAATATTTCTCATAGCTAAGAATTATCAATCATTATGTAGTAGGGTTTAGAAAGACAGGACTGTGCTGAGGGTTGGGCGGGCGAGACTACAGGCTACTACATTGCCAAACACACACAAAAAAAGGCTGCTCGCTATTACGAAGCCACACACATACACTTTAACACATTTGCCATCGTATTGCTGATATAGGATGTATTGCCATAGTACAGCCTTACAGTAAGCATTAGTTGAACACATTTCAATGGTATTCATATAAGTGTTATGTATTTAAGAGGCTGGACTCTCTTTTTTTTCCATGGATACTTCTTGCTGCTCCTGACTGATTCCAAAAACAATTTGTCCTTCTGCACAGTAAACTAGAAGTCACATGGCACATCACAGTTGAAATAAATTTGAAGTTCACTTTTGATGAGCTTGCTGTGTTGCATCTGTTTCTTGAGTCTGATCACTTAATAGTCATCAATGGAAAAAAAACTTTCTTGACAATTTCCGTTGAGACTAGAACACTGAGAACAAAAGACACAACCAGGAACACATTGTTTCCAATGTCTTTTAAAAAATGGCCGTCCATTTCTCGCCGGCTAGATTTGTAGCATCTTGTCTTTCAATCTCTTTCTTCATGGCTGGAAGAGACCTCCTATGTAAAATGATCCATATTCACCTTCAGTCTCATTTAATTTGAGGCCACCTGCCATTCCTTGAGGTCAGAGAAGGAGAGCTCGTCAAACAGGCCAATGGGATTCTGCTTCATCCTTGCGTTCTCTGGGGAGAAACCAAACCATTTGTCAATGTATGCACAGTTCTCACACATCAAAAACACATCATGAGGTAAATTTCAGTGCTGTAGGTTTTCACCTTGCACCACTTTCCTCAGTGCCACGGGACGGGCCTCTCCAAGTGAGAAAAAAGAGCTGGCCAACTTTGTAGGAGATGATCAACAGCTGGATACAGAGATTGTTAGCAAACATGATGCATAATTTCTCTCTACTCTCTCCAGTGTCAGATTTGACCATTTGTAACAGGATTACACCATATGTCTCAGAACCTTATAATACTGGTAGGAATAGGTAGAACCAGGTTAGATAAGCATCCCAGGAACTTATAGGAATATCATTTTTGAGTAAAATGCTAATTGATGGCATCCAAATTTGCCATGTTCACTGGGTAGGATTCAGGTAAAATTCTGTCAATATTGTTTCCAATATCCTATGTGTACCAAACAGTTCCCAGGTACAGATTCAAACATGGGGAATCCAAATAAATGTTTGAAATCCATCCATCCATCCACCCAGACCCTACTGCAGGCCCACCCCCACAACCACCATGTAGTTTTGCTGTCTACTCGAATATAATTGGTACTGAGGAAAGGTGAACATACTTGAATGTATCAATAAACAGGTTAATTGGCTTCAGATATGGTTCATTACTACTCAGTGAAAGAGATTGGCTCAGGCTTTTCGTCTTCATGGGTTGGTTTTAATTAAACTCATTAAACAATTACCATTATAAACCAGATAATAAAAACACCTTCATAGAAAACAATCAAAAATAGAGAGATCAAAACAAAATGTGTTCAGTAGTATTTAACTTTGAAGAATGGTTTGCTTGTTTACCAAGTATGGTCCAACTGATCCAGACCTTTTTTGAGAAGCCACACCCTCAATCCATTCTAAACCAATACAAATGTTCAATCCATGAGGACGAAAAGCCTGAGCCAATCTCTTTCACATCCTGTTACAAATGGTAAAATCTGACTCTCCATGCAATTCCTCTGTCCGTGAAGCAGATACTGAGAAGTGGTGAGAAATCTTGCAGGTATTATGAGCTATGTGGGCTGGGCAGTTTGCCTTCAGAATTAGACTGTTTCACGATTCAATAACTAGTAAACAGAGTGCTGTTTCCCATAATTGGTGTGTGCAATGTCTTATTCAATGTCTATTTTTCAAGACAGGTCATAATAGCTCAATGGGCATAATCCATAATTCCACTAGCAGCACTCTTCTTCCCAAGATTTAAAGGAGATGCGCAGGTCCTTCTACTCTGGAAGTTAGCACTTTCATTTAGATAGGTATACTTTGTTGCTTGGCTGGAGCAGTGCCCTCTACCTGTGGTCCCAGGCAGAATACCAGCCCAGATATAAAGAGATGTTTTCAGCAGGGATTTTATTTTCAGGTCACATCTGCTTTCTTATACAGGTAAAACATAGTCCTGTAGGTGCTTTGAAAGTACCACAAAATGACAAGTTTAGCATAGCAAATACTTAGATTATTATATGTTGTAAACTCTTTAAGGAAGTGCGTCATATAATTCAGTGCCTATGAATATTCAAATGATTTGAACAAAGCAAATAATAAGGCCCCATACGAAAGGGTTCAAAGCTTTATTCATGTGTGATGGTGAATATTTAGTAATATATATCATTTTTATTATGGAGGCAAAAGTAATGTCTTTTGGGAAAGCTCTAGAACACATGTCCCCACTTCCTCTATGTGAATCTTATTTTAAACGCTTATAATCTCAGTGTAATTTGTTTTATTTTGCCATTACAGTAATGGCATGGGGATCAAATACCCCCAAAGCAGTGGGTTGTAAAATGGTTCTCTGTTTCCAAGGCACCCCGTGCTCTCTGTAATTTAGCATTTTTGTCCCAAATGAAACCAGACCTTCAATTAATATAAAATGCCTTAGCCTTTGGTGAGAGAAGGCTCCTCGTTTTAATTGTATGCGTTCAAGCATGGCTTGAAGTCGCTGAAGGAGAAAGCCCAGAGACGCAGGCTTCCCGCATTTTACAGTGTGCTTTTGGCCACAGTGCTCTGCCCAATTCCCCTCCCACACCCCTTCTTTAGCATACTGCCCCCTGGAGGACGGAAGTGTACTAAAACGGCACGTGCAGAATTGCATTCCTGAAACGTGTTTTTCCCCCTCTATCCTCCCTCTGTGAACCCAAGAGGACTGTGACCAACCGCCATCGCCCGCTATACATCTGGTTTGGGGGATCTGGCTTTAGCCTGGCTCTAATTTATGGTTGTTATTTTGAAATTGCCTCACCGAACAACCACTCCCCCCCCCCATTAAACCCTGTTAATGCACAAGCGCACACCTTTTAATACATCACTGACGTGCACAAACAGCCATCCAGAAGGCTATTGGTGTGGATGAGAGTTGACGGGTGTGGGTGTAGCGGGAAGGTGGGGGGGGGGTTGCTCTGCTGTTTGACCTTAGTTTCTTAACATCCTTTTCTGCATGTACTGTGCTATGCTATGACCTCCCCTATAAATATTTAATTACCATTAATACCATCGGTTATGGGCGTGGATCGGGGAATCAATGTAATTATTGATAAGTGTTGAGTGGCAGAGTGTCACTTTGTGCCTGCATCATTACTGCCCAAATCCCCCTGCTCGCTGACGTCATGCCACCCAGTAATTGATTCTGACAGCTGGGTTTTTACAGGAAACTCCATTTGACACCCTGCGCCCTCGCCCCCAGCTACGAAATTAATCAACAGCGGTTCACCAGTTAATTTAAGAAAGAGTACGCTCAAATAGCATGGATGACCACTTCGTTAAGACCAATTTGTCGGTGCAGAAGATGAGCACGGCATCACAGTGTCTCCTGATGCGTGTGAATGGGTTAAATCCGGTTTCAAATAATGAGCATGGCCACATCGCTACGCTAGCCGCAGGATCTGTGCTACTTCAAGGGTAAAGGGTTCTTATTTGTGCTAACCCCCCTTTGACAACATATACCCCTTAAAGACTGGGTCTACATTACGACACCGCACCTAAGGACGGATGTCCCGCATATGGCATTGAGGAAGAGACTTGCTGTTTTCATTCTCGCTCTGCCGCTTGATGTTTGTTGCTTACGGCACCCCTCTCCGATGCATCTTTTAATGATCCGAGGCAAGCACTCCCTCAGTAAACACTGACAGCATTATTTTTCACTCGAGCGAGATTCCCCATCTCCCTGTGTTCTAAAAGTAAGATTAAACACAGAGGAATGCTAATGTAATCGTCCCCTTTCACATTGTCCAAGGTATTTTTGTGCGTGTTATGTAAATGCAATGTCTGCCATTACAGCAATGGCAATTGCGCGAGAGATTTAAATTGTGCTGAAAAGTCCCTGGTGGCTTGGTTTAAATTCAACAGCTTTTCCTCTTTAGTTTTGAGCTGTTTGGGCTGTTTTATTTGTTTTCTGAAAACTTTGAAAGCGGGAGACAACCTGGTTGCACGGTTTTTCTGTTAGCGGCTTTCTGCTTGGTAGTGACGGTGCAGTAATGACGACGTTCCGTCCTCTTGACCTGATTGAGAGGCTGAATTATCCCTGCCCCTCCACAAGGCATGGAGGGTAATTGTTGCCTAGAGACAGGAAGCAGCTTCCAATCGGGGAGACGCGTGTCTGTGGAGTGGGGCTCACATCAAACAGCCCCGGCGAGGGGTCCGTTCTCCTTGATTGAGTTTTTATTATTTGAAAGGATTACTCTCCCATCTGCGGAAAGCGAGAAAAGGCAACAGGGGTCCCGCGCCAACGGTTGGCTGTTTGATTTCAAGTGTGCAGCCCGGCCGTAATTCGAAACAATCCGACTCTGATTAAGGCTTCCGTTTCCCATCGCTTGTGGAAAGGAGAGCGCTTTCCAGTGGCTTCAATTCTCATCTTGTCAGCTGGAGTTAGCTTGGCTAATAATTTGTGGTGGGGGAGGGGAGGGGTGGCTTAAGGAAGTTTGTCCTTTACAGAATTAGTGAAAGTGTTTCTAAGCATAGATTTGATGTCAGAAAACCATGCACGTCTTTGCTCGTGGGTGCAAAAGTGCTTGCTCGTGTGTCTGCGTGTGCTTACATGTATTTTTAGATTACTTGTATCTTCCACTCCTATCTGATGTCCACATGGCTTCTCTCTCCACCAGCCAAATGACACTCCACCATTCAGAAAATATATAAAAGATGGGTCACAGACTTCAGGAAGTAACAGCATGCAAAGGATATGCGACCAACTATGAAATATGATACTTTAAAAATACATTAAAACAAAGGGTATGAATACTTATGCACATGAGAGATTTCAGTTTTAGATTTTTAATACATTCGCAAAAATTTCTAAAAACATGTTTTCGCTTTGTCATTGTGGGTTATTGAGTGTAGATTGATGGGCAGAAATTTTATCCATTTAAAATTAAATCTACAACACAATAAAGTGTGCAAAAAGTGAAGGGGTATGAATACTTTCGAGCGTCACTGTAGAAATGTCCATCTGACATCCAAATTGAATAATAACTATCTTTAAAATGAGGTGTGTGCAAGATCACGTATGATTTATGAATTCTTAGGAGGAATACATTACTAAAAAGTACATGTATAATAGCAGAATATTAAAAGATCAACAGAAAGCTTTTTTAAGATGCTGTAGATAATTTATATTGCAAAATGGGCATGGTATTCCACAACAGTGAAACAGCTGTTTACCAGTGTATGAAAATGTATTCTGTGGTGTTCGTAAATATGGTTAATTAACACACCTTATCAATTTTCTTTAATGTAGCTGGAAAGTTATGACTTGGGGGGGGGGGGGGGTGTTGTTATTCACTGAAACCTTATTGAAAAAAGCCTTAATAATGTTTTGCCTTTGCCTTTTAATGCAGTTTCAAATCTTTTTTTGAGCCAGACAAGAGAATGGTTTTCCGATTATTTTAAAAGTGTAGTTGGGAGAAACTTTTTATTTTTTTTGTAGAAACAGAAACTTGGCTAAAATAATCAATGCTACATTTTATATGGTTATCTTTCAAATGGCACTGTATTTTCAGTATAATAAAGAACATTTCTTTGTACTTCAAGCGAGTCGCTTTTAACTTTGGTGTCTACCTCACTAGCTTTTATTTAGGCATGATTCTGACTGTGGGATCAATGGATCTAACTGACAGGAAGCTGGCCTGCCAAATGCACAGATCTGGAATTAATTTCAGACATAGATCTGTTAGGCAGCTAACCAGCCAATGTATGCGTTTTGAGCTACATACGGCAAGGCACACATTACATTACATTACATTACATTCATTTAGCACGCTTTTTTTTTTATCGACGTAGAGTAACAGTAAGTGCAAAGGTCAGGGTCATCAAAGTAACTACAGAACAGATAAGAAATTTTTTTTTTACACACACAGCAGCAGCTCCTAGTGAACACAATGCACACAGTCACAGTGAACTGGGGTAAATCGCTCTAATACAATTCTATTCTAATCATTATATAACTTTGACTCCTGAGTACATAGTTCAACAAGAACACAAACCATGAGGTCCTAGCTAAGTAACCCTACCTGTTGGGCTGAAAGGCAGAAGGACAAACTATATCAGTCACAGCATATTGCTCGCATTCTCCTCAAGTTCCTCAATATGTAGCTATGGAAATAAGATAATATTTCACATCTACAAATCAATGCAGTTTACAAAATGTGTAATGGTGATGGCTAGGTGAAGAGCTGTGTAAAATTTACAATGATTATACAGTTGCTTTCCGGAGAGAGTACATGCAGGCTTACTTTTGTTTGCAAGCATTTAAAGTGCTCAACAGAAGCTAAAAGTATAAAGAAATAAGACAGGCCTGACTCAATCTGAGTTTGGCCTTCTCAATCAGTTGGTGAGAACCCAAGGTAAAATTTATATAAAATTATCATGGACATATCAATACAACTATCAAATGGTCCTTCTACAGCACATGTAGAGGGCTCTAAATATGTTCTCATGATAGATGTGATAAATATGAGATTTTTCTGGAAAACTTCAATACACTTCTTTGAATCTTTAGCACTTAGCCATTATCCCCTGTCCCCAAATGTTTAAAAAAACATGTTTACGAGCATAACCTAGTTCCTGAACATCCTTCAATTCATCTGACTTTCAGGAATGCATCTTTCACATAAACAATGAATCTAAAATGCTAGATTCTATTTTATATAAATATTTTTTATATTTTTTTGAATGTTTGTTTTCGGCCTGTTTCGGTTCGTTTTTATGGCCTTGAATTTTTTTCAAGCTTTTTCGAATGATATCTTGCAAGGTAAGACTATTTGAAATCATAAAGATTGTCCTGTAAAAAGTCATATTTGGATAAAATATCTGAAGAATGATTCATGAAAATGGGAATACATACACTTTGTCTTTCACATGGAGTGCAGGCAGATGTTCTGACATAGAGGAAGGCAGCATGACCCCAGACATCATGGAATCCCCATAGCACTGGAAGATGAAGGGGCAAATGCTCCATTGACTTAAAATGGGAAATAATTTATTTAGATTTTTTCAAAACTGCAATAATTTGTAGTTAATCAGTAGCATTACATTTTGTCCGGGTATTATATGGGTAATTTGACAGTCTCTTGGGAGGGTCAGTGGCAAGGTAATCTGGCATGTAAAAAATTATTGGGATTTTCGAAATGTTTGTAAGCTTTTCGAACTTGCCAAAGTATTACCCGCCTCCAGTTTCAGCCATAGACCTTAGAAAGATATGGACAAAGTGTTGACAATGTCACCCATTCATGTCCTATGGCTCATGTACACTGGTGCATGAAGCCCAAAACTGGCCTAAACAGGGCACGGCCATTGTATTTTTGTAACCGTTTTGCAACCAGCGCAAGCGCATTGGGGCGAAAAGGTGAAGTCTACGACTGCAGGAAAATCCACCTTGATTGCTATCACGATTACATCTGGAAAACTGGTGGTTTTTTTCTTTCTTTTTTTCCTTGTCAAACATTCAACTTTTACTCAGCAGTTCAGTGCAGGCTTGCAACCACAGTCTCCTAATCAGCCACCCGTACCTGTACCTGTCATGGTCCGTGGTTTATTTTTCCTTTTTCGCTGCTGTTCTCGTCCTATCTCTCCAGTGGGTATCTATCTGATTTTTTCCCACGTTCTGTTCCGGGGTTTTGATTCACCTCGCCTATTATTTGTTTCACCTCGCCTATTATTTGTTTCACCTGTGCTACTGCCTGCAGGGTATTTAAGCGCCTTACTTCCACTTCCCGATGCTTCTTTGTCATTCCTTATTACATTGAGCCTGGTATAGCCAGGTAAAAGCGACCTTGTGATATTAAACTTGTTTTATGTTCACGAGGGACTTGCTTCTAGCTTTATTATTCAGGTATAGGATTATTTCCTCCTGTGCTATTTTTCTCCGTGCTGTTCTCACTGAGACCGTTTTTTTTTTGGTGGTTTTGTTTTTGTTTCACCTTCTACCGGCCGTCTTAGTTTTACATGCCGAAGGTGTTCTTTTCTTTTCCAGTTTCCTGTATTAGCCCTAGCATTGAGCTCGGGAGACTTAGTTTTGTGTTCTCACTCATGTTATTCGAGTTCACCCTATTTTCCTGGGTTGATTATCATTTGGCTGTTTAGCTACTAGGAATTATTTCCTTTTTTTCCTTTCTACTTGTTTGTAGTTATTACTCCCTTAGTGGTCCTCGCCTGTGTGGGTGACTTGTTCCCTTTTACCTTCGCATTTGATTCACCGCTACTAAACCCATCACAGTACCGCCTTATATGAAACATAAGTAAAAATGGCTTGAGCACATCAAAATGTCACTGTATTAAAATATGTCAATCACTACCATTTATGTATATTTAACATGTAAACAGAATACTATTGTGCTATACCTTATAGACTGTAAGAAAGTAATGCAGATAATTTTTATTTTATTTTTTAGACCTGTCACAATAATGATATTTCTCGGGGTAAATCCACAGCACTTCTACCCGAGTTGAAAGTCTGCTCACAGTGCCACTCTCTTTGGCAACCACACTTTAAAAGTAATTGCATTATAGCCCATCCAGACCGGCTTCCTGAGGATAACATGAGAGAGGCCCGGACGTAAAAATAGGAAGATTGCGTTTCTGTTTGAAAATAACTCATCCACTGCTCTGGCTGCAGGACTTAACCTGAGACGCCTGCAGTCTGGCTGCTGCTCTGACTGTACAACTTAACCCAAGATGCCTACCATCTGATTGGAATGGAAGTAATGTGGTTCTCACCGTTTTCTCCCAGATTGCGTTTCTGTTCAAAAAGAACTCATCCACTGCTCCGGCTGCAGGACTTAACCCGATATGCCGGCCATCTTATTGGAACGGAAGTAACGGGGAACTTCTTGTTGTTCTCTCCCTCATTGAATCCAGGCGGATTGTTTGCCGCTCAAGGTCACTTTGTAAATCTCACCTCAGTTCATAGCTTCTGAATTGCATTCCATTCCAAGCTGAAAGTCTGTCAGGGTGTTTATGAAAATTGATTAGAAATGCAATTCAAGGCCTGGCCTGCTCCTTATATAACATTGAGCGCTGACCCCCACCCTATTCACCCACCCACAACTGAAGGCAGCCAAAACAGAGCACTAATGGCTTCCATTCACCCAGAAAAACAACATGAAACGTTCAAAGTGATAATTACACAAGGGCGTCATGTTTGCCACACAAAACTGGCGGGGATCGTGGGCAATTACCTCAGGTTGCGTAGTCCTCCCTGCAATCCTCCGGCAGATAGAGGCAAAACCTTCCATGCTAAGTCAATCGCAGTGGGCGTGTCTTTTTTTCTGAGTCTCCTTAGAGGTGCAAGGATGAGCCGAGGCTGTAATTTAAAATCAGATTAATTCTATGCATGCTGTCTCTTTCTCTCTCTCTCTCTCTCTCTCTCGTGCATTCTGATGGTAAATAAATGAAACGCTCATCCCCAGTAGCTCTCTTCCCCCAGGTTTCCTATATGATTGTCTGGTCTCTTGCCAAATGCGAGATTCTTCCTTTTGAGCATTAATTGAATTAAGCCTTTTGCGCAGAACTGAAACCGATGAATAAGATGTGCCAATGCAACATACAGACAAATGTGTGACAGTCAGTAAGGACTGCTGTTCATTTGGACCGGTGGAAGCAGATGTTGTGACCTTTAATGGTAAGATTGGCAAAGCAAAGCAGGAACGTCAATTCAAATCCTGACCACATTTCTGCTTCCTCCCGGCTAACGCTGTCTACCCAGAACTGTCCATCTCTCCAAACCTTGATCTGCCGTTAGAATGAGTCAAAGCCAGCCTAGTGCACTGACCGGAGATTAATGAAATGGTCGATTTCAGAAAGTTCGGCTGGAACTAACCTAAATCGAAGTTAATGTTCATGTACCACAAACAGAACACCTCCAAGAATGAAGAGGATCACACTGTCGCATCAGTTTGAATAGCATTTGTTATTCTGTAAGATTCAGCTTAACCCTTAATAATACAAACTGTGAAATCCCAGGAGAAAGCAATGCATTGTGGGTAACTGACATGAGTCGTCTCCCATCTGCACAGTGGCGTGGTGTTAAGGAAAGACTGAGTATCTTTTTCTCAATATACAGCTCATGGATCACAGTGTTTGAGATCTCGATTGAAATGGGGTGAGGTTTTTATTGTTAGTCAGTCATCCACTGGACATTTCTCTCCCTCACAGAGCAAAACGATTGATGCTCACCCCTGGCCCCTTGGCTGGCCATTTCATCATTCTGTAATACAGGGTGAATTGCCCACCGGATGACAGCCCATGGACTCTCTTTTAAATTGTACGATTCTGGTCTTTCCCCCTCTCCCATGTCTTTAGAGCCTGCTGTGGAGAATGCAAGACCTGATTTGGTAGCTGACATGCTGGGAAAACTATGTATGGTTTTGTTGAGTACCCTGAGAATTGTCCATCCAGAACTGATAACGTTTGGATTGCCTTTTAGTGGGTGCTGGGTCCTGTGGGCGAGTGTGTCAGTCTGCGTGTGTGTGTGTGTGTGTGTGAGAGAGAGAGAGCGAGAAAGAGAGAGTGCAAGAGAGCGAGAGAGAGTGAGTCAGTATTGGGGTGCTAAAAAACATGGTTAGAAATATCTGTTCTGTGCTTCAGAGATGCCTTTTGGATTAAACTACAACACAGAACATGCCCACACATTTTTGTTTATTGTATGGTAAAAATCGTGGGGTTGATTGACAGCCGCACAGAGGTATGTATTCCTGTAGTCGGCTGTTAAAGAGTGCCCACTGGGCAGAGGTGGAAGAAGTACACAAAGTACCACTTGGAAATTTATACTTAAGTCAAAGTATATTGGGATGGCAGGTATGCCATCCGCCAAGTTACGGCTTGGCGGGGCATGTCACATACCTATACAGCACAGAGAGTTTGGCCATTTTCAGGGTTTCCTACAGAAGTGACCACACAATAGTGACCACAAATGACCATTATTTTGTGGTTTTTCTGCTTCTTCTTCTTCCCATTTTTCTTGCCTACCCAGAAACCCTCACTACCTGCCTGTCTCTGTACCCTCAAAGAATAATTCTCCCCATTGGATAACAACATCGCATACCTGCTTTCCCAAGCTTATCGCCCAATAAAAAACACTTCAAACTAATGTGGACACATCAGACAAAACCACTGTATGGCTTAGTGTTTTCCATGAAGCTGCTATGGCCAACTGGTTGGAGTTGCTGCCTCTCACGCAGAGGATTGGGTGTTTGAGCCCAACAGGGCCCAAGTTTATTTTCGACAAAAACAATGTGCAACTGTTAAAAAACACTGATATTTTCACATTAACAAATGTATTTTTATTGCAAAGGCAAAAGACGTTTTCAATATTAACTGTTCAATGTTTCACTTGTACTACAGCGAAATGGTCAAAGTCAGACGACACCACTTCAAGTAACGTTACGCAGTATGGAATATGCGATTGTGTTCAGCAAATCGGCTACTTCTTATTTAAAATGGTGGCATTTTTATTTTAGAACTCGTGACCAACACAATAGTCAACAGATAAATACAATTTTGTATAATAGAATAGGTTAAATAAATAGCCTAATGGTTCAAATAAACATAGTTTATGGTGTCCAAATAAATCTTTACCAAATCTACTATTTAAAACTAATAAAAAAAACTAGCTCCTGTACACACACACACACATCAAGATCTGGCTTGTTTGTCGGATTTGGCTGGCTATCTCTCCTACACAGCCATCCATACACCGCATTTTCAGTAGGCTACTGGATTCTAGGATCTGATAAAAAATACGATTTGTATTTGCATAGACTAATACAACAGCTATAGCCTATGCAAATATAGCCTAACCATTCAATGTCTATTCTTATGTAACATCTAATTTACACTTCTGCTAGAATAACGGAGATGAGAAAGTCGTAAATAAATGTAAACTGGATGTGATTGCAAACTAGCTTGAAATGTAAGGGGGAGTAAACAGAAAACATTGAGCATAGGCTATTAAAAATGAGCATCAATCAGGTGATTTAGGTCTGAATAAAATATCAAAGCTAGTTTACTAACTTAATTTGCTACCAGCTAGACTCTGCTGTCTGAAACAGCTTCTAATTCCAGCTCGCGCTGCTGGGAGAAAAAGATGCGGCTCGGGTAGTTAGAAAGAATCAACCAAACGAACGGAAGTACCAAAAACTTGCAACTCCGACTCGGACCCGACTCTTCAAACCGTATGGTATGAAAAGAACCGACTCAGAAAAAAGAGCCAAACTGCCCATCACTAATACTGTAACTGAAACCCTATTGTGTGTTACAGCAGGGGGGGTACATTGATGCTAAGGGTTGTGGCGTGTCCAATCAGTGCCTGCATGGTTGTCTATTTATTGCCTGAATTAAATTTTTGAATGCGTAAGCACGCAAAAATAGACTCCAATCCTATTTTAGAGCCATCGTGCGCAAGGCTCTCATATCTGTGATCATACTTGTGAGTGGTGTAGCAGGTACCAATGACCACAACTTGATCTTTCCAGATGCGTGTTGCGTCCGTCGTAAATTTTATGCATGTAGTGAAATTTACACGCTGAGTATAGCCCTGGCGTAACACAATGTGACCATAAAATTAACTACTACGAAAATTAAGAATTTACGATAATATGACCTACACACCCTAATGGGTTCGGGTTTATATAGCCTACCATCAATTCCACAAAGACATGTGTTTCATGGTTAGTCACTTTAAAAAAATTACAATAGCCTCCGAACATGTCATAGTCTACTTCTGCAGACAATGCATTTTGAAAACATTAGGCCATATAATGATAATATAACATAAAACATAATTATTATCTATGCTACCTTCTTTGACAGTAGTTCTTATTTTCTCATGCAAAGATCTACGTTTTCAACGTAAAAAAATGCCAAGTTACTCACGCATAGCCTACAAAGCAATGTCTGTAAGTCCTTAATTCCAACTTGCAAAAACTAGGCCTGCCATTAAAAGTATTGATATCAAAATGTGGCCAAGTTACAACCAACAATATTGCCTATCATAGCTCACACTCAGAGGTGCCATCACCAGTGTAAAAGTAGTATTGCCAAACTTTCTCGCCACGCACAATATGGTGTATGCATTAAATAAAGGACTCATAAAGCTATCTATTTTTGTTATTTTATTCTGTGTGGTTATTATAAGTTTAAATGTGAAATATTTTAACAATTTAATTATGGATCATATCACTGCAATGTAACAGTTTCCCACAGATATTTTTTCCTATGGTTGGTGAACCCAAAACCCTAGAGTGGTCAAGAAGCATGAACCCCCATTAAGGCAATTATCACAATCATACTAATATCTAAATAGGATAAATACAGGCAAATACAGGTGAATACAGGTAAAGTGGGACACTTTCTGATCATTTACATTTTGCATAGTTTTAAATTATGATCCAAATGGTTTAAATGTCAGAGCTACGGAAACTTATAATAAACTTAGTTTATTTTTAGTAATGGAAATATATACACAAAGATAAAGATGATGAAATTGAAGTGTCCCTGCTGTCCCACTTTACCTGTATTCACCATACTGTTTACATCATGAATTAAGTCTTAGCAGCAGCTGACAGCTACACAGCCAGTACTTGTCTGAACACATGCAAACTCCATTTATGTACAAATGTATTTATTAATACTGTTGAAATTCACAAATATACATATACATTCTTGACAGGTTCTTTACAAAGTTCTTTGCAATTAGGTGGATAGTCATACACGAGTAGGCCTCTACTACATACAAGTGATTTACAATGATCTTAAAATGTACTTCCAACACATTTTATTTTAACAACTACTTGTGCGTGTTAATACAATACAACTACAATCAGTCCCTCCAGGAATAAGCGATCTTGCGATTGCAAGAATTAATGCAAATTCAACCAATCCAATTATTTGCGATAGCTTGCAATTTTGTCCAATCCCCGCAATATGGTCAAATCAGAAGAAAAAAAAAACGCTTGTAAATTTAGTCAATTGCTGCAATTTCCCCTCATAAAATGATCTTTGGTTGGGGGTGAGTTCTTTAAACAATCGCAATTTTTTCCAGCTGACAATTGCAATTTTCAAACATTCCCACAATTGTATTGCAAAATAACCCAAAAAGGTCGCAAATTGCATCGCAATTTTTGAGAGAAAAGCCGCTGCAAATTCAATCATTTTGGACAAAAATGTTCCCTACTTCCTTAACCCTTCACAAATCTTTTAAAGAAAGACCATAATGTCTTTGAAGGTGCACCTGCATGCTTCATGCTGCCACATGCACTGCACGTGCAACCTGTTCTCTTCCTGTCTGCATGGGAAAAAAATACTAGCCATTGCCAACTTAATCTGAATAAAAAAAGACATAAATAATTAAATTAAACTTAAAGCTGCTTGAATTCATGCATTGTCCATCGAAATGCAAGACGATGGTGTGGACTGTGTCATTAGCTAATATAGTTAGCTAGCTAGTTATCCATTCACTTAAATCATTTAAATTTAGCTGGTTAGTAAGCTAGCAAGTAGCTACGGAGCTAATAAGAACGAGCTAACGTTAATGCATTTCGCCTCAAGATGCATCTAACATTACATTTCGACTCTGAAATTTCAATTGATCACAATTAAGCTTGCTAACTAAGTTTGCTGCCCAACTGTCCCAGTGTCTCAGTGCCTCGATCTAGCTACCTAGCTAATGTTAGCAGCTGAAGTTGACCACTTAACGTTAAAAATTGAGGAACACATGCAACAATGCTTCAGTCAGAAATACGACCAACTGTTGTACAATACTGATAATAATGCAAAATATGCTTGTTTTTATGTACACTTCTCACCTGTGTTTTGAAGTCTAGCTAGATGACTTGATCTGATCGGTCGACACGTCTCTTCCTCTGAGCTGTTTCCCGCTGTCTCTGGTCGCGGCGGTTTGGCGGTAGCGGAGAGGAACGTTCCATCTGCGGCCATGCTCACACTAATTAACCTAGCTCTATTCCAAAGCAATGCTATCCAAACTTTCCTAAATTCTTTAATGCAACTTGGCCCTGTGTTTTTTCATCTTACCATCTCAAGAGAATATGGTCAATGAAACTAGCCTATGTGTATGTTTGAACAATTGTCTGCATCCAGTGCTTTGGGTCTATGAAAAGCACAGCATGAATAAAATGTATTATTATTTATTAATTGATGTATTTATTTATTTGGAATATTTGCATTTCTATAAAAACCTGTGTGGTCCTACAGAGCCTATATTCTTGTGTTCACAAAATGGTGTTTGCAAATAACTATTATTATGTTAACAAATTAGTACTATTACTTATTTGGCATCATCTAACCCACAAACATACAGTAGGCTACATTGACAGGGTGAACATGTCTGGATAGGTTTGTAAAAATGCTATATGTAGGCTATTTTCAATGTCATCATATTTCTATAATCTGCATTTATTTATTCACCCCCGTTTCTTTATTGTAAATTATCTTTCTTGGTGTAAATGTCTGTTTGTGGATTGTACAGAAATATGTAGCAGCAGCGAACATTTTAAAACCTGTACATTTTCAAAAAATGTTTCAACAAAATACAAACATGTACTTTCTGGAGTGTAATTATTTGTCAAAGTTTGAATGACCACAATCTCTTCACATGCTAAGATGAACACAGGGTCAAGTTGCATTAAAGAATTTAGGAAAGTTTGGATAGCATTGCTTGGGAATAGAGCTAATTAGTGTGTGCTACAATAGGAAATATTGTTAGTTATTGGCCACATTTTGATATCAATACTTTTAATGGCAGGCCTAGTTTTTGCAAGTTGGAATTAAGAACTTACAGACAGTGCTTTGTAGGCTATGCGTGAGTAACTTCGCATTTTTTTAACGTTGAAAATTTATTTTTTGGTGAGATAAGTACATGCTCTTAAATGTACGCAAGTATCAAAAGTAAAAGTATTCATCCGAGGCAAGGTATTTGGGGATATAGAATGTTATAGTCATCTAGGTCAGTGGTTCTCAAACTCGGTCCTGGGGGACCACTGTATGCTGGTTTTCGTTCAAACCACAATTGCAATCCCTGAATTTTAACTTTTTAACTGGTCAAATTAAATACTGAGGTGAATCAATAGGCTCCTAATTGGTGAAATTGTGGATATATGGCCACTAAAACTAACCATTTGATAAATAAGGATAAAAATACAAAGAAAATGATAACGAGTCAAACCTGCAGTGTTAATACATTTAAGGAAAAAATTATGAGGGAACTTAACTACCTAATTAGGAGACGCAGGGTGACATAATTAGGTGACACAGGGGCGTCACCAGAGATATATGTTTAGGGGGGCTAAGCCTCTACTAGGGGGGTATGGGGGCATGCACCCCAGGAGAATTTCTTTCAAAAAAGCAGTCACAAAATGGTTGTTCCCCATGAATTTTGAGAGCAGAAATAAGTCTAAAATCAATAAATAAATTAGTTGTTGCAAAGAATTTTCTTTAAATTGCTTTGATATATAGCAATAGGGTTGGGCTGATGTACAATACTCTACCTTCGCCTATCAACTAAAATTTATCGGCATCGGCAATGGTTGACACGACGTGATGTCAAAGACTATGTGTAGCCTATTCTAGTTTGACAGCTTATATAGCAAATTGCCTCAATGGCAGTGTAATTCGTTTAGATTAAATTTAACCAGCGATTTGTTTTTTATTGCAATTAAAAACCAGATTCCATAGAATACATCTAAATGTTCATGTACACATTTATTCAATTTTAACTTGTGATCACCTTTCATGAGAAGGAAGTCATGTTGAGGTGTGGGGACTCTCCCGTAAACTTCTCCCATTAGAAAAAAAAACTTTGCACTTTTACATTTGCAAAAATTTCTAAAAACATGTTTTCACTTTGTCATTATGGGCTATTTTGTGTAGAATATTGAGACAAAAAATTAACTCAATCTATTGTAGAATATGTCTGTAATGTAATAAAACGTGGAGAAGGTGAAAGGGGTATTCAGACTTTCCGGCTTGACTGTATATTCCATATATCGCATGTTTTTTTTTTTTAAAAGTAATGCATTAATGAATGTATGACTTGTAGTCCACTTAGACTACATATCCAGTACTGCAACTCACAGGTGGTTCTCGACCAATAAGATATCATCATCTCGTCTGTCTGCTCTGCTCTGTGGCAGATGGGAGACTGAAGACCAGCTACCGTTAGCTTGCTAAGTAGAGAAGCCCGCCCGACAAGGTCAGAAACTATGCTAAGGTTAACCAGATGAAGTCCTTCAAGCTAACTAGCTAATGTTAGAAAAAAGTGCTTAAAAATGGAGCTGTGTGCTACTGCTGGCTAACGTTATATGACAACGTCTGGAGACAAGGCTGCACGTTTGGAGGGAATTATGGGACGTGGTGTTTTTAAACAGTGCCAGCGGTGGTATGTTCACAAAAAAAATAGTAATACGTAAAATATACTCGCAGCTGGTCAAGAAAAACGACATAGTTTGCGAACGGGCGTTATATTGAACAATCTGGGAAATTGATGGTAAGACATAATCAGTAGAAATGGTTTAAAATTAAGCTTTAGTTATTGTCTACACTATAAATGAATGGGGAATTTACATCCGAAATCAGCGTGACGTAGTCACTTGTGTACTCTATAGTGAAAAGTGTAGGCTAAGTTTGAACTTACTTATTTTTTATATATGGTATGGATCCAGTGTTGCAGCAGCACTTGAGAGCAGACCTATGGAGCAAACGCTTTCGTAATTTTGTTCATTTTAAATTCCGTTAACGTTAAACTAGTTTATGTTCAAGTACTTGTGCTTGTTACAGCAGCATTGGAACGTTCATACTACAACCCAGTCTCTGTAGTGGTCATTTGAATTGAGCGGTCACACGGCTCAGTGCACTCTAACTAATAGCTGCACTAGATTAAGCCTTCCCAGGCTCCTAGCGCCAGACTTTTCCGTGTGCGTTATGATACTGGAGTGTCGATGGCACATTTTGTCAAATCAAACTGAAAATGGCTTAAAAAATATTTTATATAGGTCTGGCAACGCCACTGATTAGGTGCCAATTGATTTACCTCAGTCTTTAATTTGATCAATTTTTAAAAATGCTACCTATTTGCAATATAGCCTAAGTAAGCACAGTAGGAACATGGGAATTGTATTCTTCATGGCATGCATAGCTATTTGTGACATGATGTTTCTTAAGAGGGTAAATAATCCCTCTAAACATGAAAAGCACCTAATTAAGAAAAATTAACAGTTAGAATTTTGGGATTAGAACACAGTGGTCCCTAAGGACCGAGTTTGAGAACCACTGATCTACGTTATTACATTACATTACATTACATTCATTTAGCAGACGCTTTTATCCAAAGTTATCTGGTTAGAAGGAAAAAAAACATCCATAGTGTAGTGACTAGCCAGCTAGAGCGCCTCATGTTTGTTAATAAATTACCTCGACATGTTTTTTAAGATACCGAAGACGAATTCTTGAATGATAGGATCTTGTGCTGTTTTGGCAGGCACAGAATCGTTTTTTAGTACCAAGAATTTCTAACATTTCGCCTAAATAAGGCCATGGATGGTGAATGGATTGAACCATATACAATTAAATTTTATCTGCACTGCAACAAATGACGGTTCCTGTCTGTGTCCGCATTCTTTTCAGCTACAAGAGATTCAGCAATGAGCAGCCTAGCAATGGTCCGAGAAGAAAGACTTTTTTTTAAACTGTGCGTATTGATCGACTTGGTTCCGCTTCCCTTGCATTTAAATAAATTAAAACGAATGGACGAAAATGTTTCTTTTTACGCTGTAAACAAAGAATAGCGACACTGTTTTAGAAATATAGTAAGTAGAAAGTACCAATTTTTTATTTAAAATGTAGGGGAAATCTGGGTAGGTTGTGACACGGGGTAGATTGTTACACAATGTTTTCGTCCAATCAGAAACCAGCTAGAGTGCTGTACATCAGGTTACACACCCCCACACACCAGGTAAGTTTTTTTTTACGGTAACGGTTATTTTTAGATACTGTCACGTGTTTAGCTATGAACAAATCATAATGTTTATCACTTTAAAGTACAATCTGTGGACTGTTAGTAAATATAACTGTCAAACTTGTCGTCTCAAGGTAGCATGAGCCGGGAAAGCATATTCAGAGTAGATTGTTACACACAGTGGGGGTAGGTTGTTGCACTTTATAGATTTTTCACACATCGCTGTAATCAACTAACAGGGCTCGAGATTAACTGTCCGATTGTCCAGGACAAGTACAGTAGTGCTACACATTAGCTTGCACAAACAGACAAGTAAAAAAATTATAATAGGTTAAATGTAGGCTATAGCTAAAAAAGTGCCAGAAAGTACCACCAACCCAAAACTAATACAGAATAAATAGCATACTGAAATAAAAAGTGTAATTACCCGGGATAATTGAAGAATAAGTCCTTAAAATTGGAGATGGAGATGGAGATGCGAAGATTAGACGAGGGGATGACAAACATCTTAGGGGCTGGCCAAAAATATTAAATCAACTCAGGTAACGTTAGCTAGGCCCTAATTTGGATTAAAATAACATGTTGGATTTCGTATCTTTACTAGTACAATTCAAGGAAACATTAACACAAATGCATACAATTTGTTTTAAAATGTAATTATTCGTTTTCAAAGACTTATTTTAGTTTTTAAAAACAACTGACCCCACATTTTTGTCACAACCTACCCCGTTGGCGCTAACATAGAGTTTTGTTTAAGTCAATTGTACTTTTCACATTTACGATCGAGCTTAATAAACAGCACCAATAGTTAATAGAGAGATTGAAGATATTAACTACAAAATATTATCATTGTTATGCAAGCGGTCTCTTAGTAATCGATTAAAGAAATGATGGTCACAACATACCCCGATCTTCCCTAGTGGGTAAAAGTGAAAAGTCCCAGACAAAATGAATACTCAAGTAAAGTACAGATATGTTAAAAACGTACTTAAGTACAATAACGGAGTAATTGTACTTCATTACATGCCACCTCTGCCACTGGGAAAACATTTATGTGAGGAAACTGAATTGCATTAATACAGACCTTTTTGTATTATGATCTATAATTTCCACAGAGACCCTTATAAGAAAAGAAAAGAAAAACAGAACAGTAGGTGTTCATAGCCAGGATGGTCAGCCCTCCAGTAGGGGTGGAAAAGGCTGTTTTTACCATGGAATATTGCAGATGTACCCTACTGGCTATGCAGTTGACAGCAGTTTTGAGATGTCTAGGAAGGTGTGGGCCAAAGGCCTGTAAGGTCTACCCATGAGCCATGCTGCCACGGCAACTCCAGGACCCAGGAGTCATCAGGGGTGAGAGCTGGTACTGCGACTTGTCCCCTGCTATGGTCAAATGGTCGAGCTGACCTTAATTCTCTGCACGCCGTCCTCTCCGGCCACCCAACCCCACATTTTTAAGCTTGAGCCTTTGCTGAACCTCAACCCAAACCCTCTGCCCGCAGACCATTTGCCAAAAATGCAGCATTTGAAAAGTGTGGCTAAGTAAATCAAAATGTATGCGGCAGCGGGTTTCCCAATTACATCACAAGCTCACAGGCTGCGGACACCTGGAGCAGAAAACGCAGCGAGGCCGCATTTAATCTGAAATCTGGAAGCCTCAGCGATTGTTTTTGAGAAACAATGGAAACAAATTTAATTGCTGCTCTTTCAGTGACTCAAATGATGTCTGTCTGAAAATTACTTTACAGTATGGTAACATGTGTCCCTCAAGCTTCATATAGCAAGAATAGTACCACAAATAGTCATAAAATAAATATATGCTTGAAAATAATAAAGATGGCTTGTTACCGAGCTTGCTTCACTAATTTATCCTGATGTTAGGAAGCTTCTAAAATATAATAACTTTGTAACTGAAATTTGCTCTTGAATTTGTTCAGGTTATGAAATGGAGCTTGTGTAACAGTCACAGCTTTGTTGACAGAGTGCTACCTACTCATGAGCAGAGTTAAACTGTAGATGCAGCATTGAACCCGGTTACATCTGCATTTAAAAATATATGTTAGATTAGCCAGGAGGATGCAATTAGTGGCATTAGTCTTATTGCATTTTTCTGGAGATTTAGCAGAAGTTTTGCCAGGGAAATCTCTTTGAGGTCAATCAGTCCAAACATTACCCTTTAGAGTTATCTCTCTGGAGGGCTGCAGTGTCAGCTGGTTTTTGGTAAATGTAAGTTATTCCCTGCCTCTAGCTCTGCCTCCTGGTCCCGGTCCCAAAAAAAGGGTGGGAAGGGAGGTGGAAAGAGCATCGTGTGTCTTGTCCTGCTGCCGTTGGGAAAATTTACTGTCCGTCCTGCTGCGAGTCCTTTCTCTGCCAGCTCCCTCAATGCAATCCACCACCAAGCTGGCAGCTCCTCCGCACGCTAATCCTTTTACCCATAAATCTGCCTGGCTGAAATCCTTTCCATCAAAGAAAGCTCACTGCTGGCATTAGCATTTAGTGGTAGGACCATGTAACACACATTTAGATATAGGCCTATGTTAACTAATGTTGTTTTCTTCCCGTTCGTCATCAGATTGGCCGTTTCCGTCTCCGGTTACTCTCTGTTAGAAATAGACACGATTTGCCATACACCGGGGGAGACTTCAAATTTGCTCTATGCTTGTGGATTGTGATTACTTCGTGGATGTTGTGTGTTTGACCTTATTTTGTTCAATTCAACTTGTCTTCCATTCTTGCCTTAGCCCTTCTAGTTTGTTTGCCGAGTAGATTTTATGTGTTCCATTGTAGCCCTGTTCTATTCAAATAGACCTTGACTATCGTTTAGCCCTTCTAGTTTGTTTGCCATATAGTGACTGCAACCCGTTTTACTGGTAGCTTGATTCTTTAAAACAAGTAATTTCATTAAATTTATTTAAGCCTTTTACAGGAATTTGTCTTGCATACGTAGAGTCAGATGGTTAACAAAGATAACATTTAAAACATATTGTGGCGAGCCATGGAGTCGGAGTCAGGCATTCTTGTTGGAAATAGTTTATTGAGTAAGAGCACAATCTCTTAGTTCCTTCTTCTCCAGTTAACAGTTAGAATAGACATCGCTTGCTGGATCGTAGCCAGCTTTATAGCCCCTCTATGCAAATAAACCTGCTTAACAAAGGCGGCCCTTGATAGGTGCCCTGCAGCTCACCCCAACCAATCACACGTAATTCACTCTGTCATACGTCAATCAACAAACGGTCTCTAGCGCGGACCTGGTTGAACACCTGCTGGTCATTCAGAGGTCAACTGCCACTTGCTACTGCACACGTCATTACATTTGAACACAACAGTTGACATGCACAACGATCCCCGTTACTCGCAATCGCCCCGGATCGCCACACTGCCCCCACCTAAGGGGTCAGCAGTCCCTTGCGACCCCTTTAACTGTCCGCACTCACGTACAAAGTCCCGGAACCGGGCAGGAGTCCTCCGTTGGCGAAAAGGGCGATTCGGGCCCTCAGCTGCCGCTGGGTTTTCCGGTGGAGGAGGGGTGGGCGCACGTAAAGCGGGCTGATCCTCGCCGACGCCCATCCCCTCCTCAACACCGTCCCGGAAACGGGCAGGAGTTCTCCGTGGGCGAGAAGGGCCCTCAGCTGGCACTGGGTTTTCTGGTGGAGGAGGGGTGGGCGCACGTAAAGCGGGCTGATCCTCGCCGACGCCCATCCCCTCCTCAACACCATCCAACAGCGGCCGGTAAGGAGCTAGACGGTCCCGGTGAAGCACCACCAGTTTCCTTCGGCCGGGCATGCGCACTCGATAGACCACCTCGCTCAGCCGGCCCACCACTTCACCAGGGCCCCGCCAATGCGACTGCAGTTTCGGGGACAGACCCTTCTTACGGATCGGACAATAGATCCATACCTTGTCTCCGTGGGTGAAAGGCTGTCCCCGACAGCGCACATCATACGCTCGCTTTTGCTTGAAGCTCGCGGTGGATTGGGCCTGGCGGGTAAAGCTGTGGGCGGTCTCCAGGCGCTCGATCAAAGCCCGTGCGTACCCGGCCTCTGACTGGTGGTGCTCCGTGGATCCGGGCGGGGCTCCAAACACCAAATCAACGGGCGTCCTTAGCTCTCGCCCGAACATGAGTGCAGCGGGGGAGCACTGGCTGCTCTCCTGCACGGCGGAGCGGTAGGCCCACAGGACCAAGGGCAAATGGCAGTCCCAGTCTCGCTGGTGCTGGCTAGCTAGAATGGCTAACTGGGTGGCCAGGGTTTTATTAAAGCGTTCAACCAGTCCATCGCTCTGGGGATGCAACGCCGTAGTGCGGGTCTTGGCCACTCCCAGCCGCGTACACACAGCTGCCAGCACCCGCGACTCGAAATTTCGCCCCTGGTCGCTGTGCAGCTCCTCGGGGGCCCCGAACCGGGCGAACATCTCTGTCACGAGCCTTTCCGCCGTCGTGTCCGCTGATTGGTCCGGCACCGCGTACGCCTCGGGCCACTTGGTAAAGTAGTCCATGGCCACAAGCACATAGCGGTTGCCGGACTCAGTGACGGGGAAAGGCCCTAAGATGTCTACCCCGACCCGTTCCATAGGAGCCCCCACTACGTACCGCTGAAGGGGGGCCTGCGACCGCTGCGTCGGCCCCTTCTTGGCCGTGCAGGCGTCGCAGCAGTGGACGTGCAGCTCCACGTCCCGGCGGCAGGTAGGCCAGTAGAACCTCCTCCGCAGTCGGTGCAAAGTCTTGCTGATGCCAAAGTGCCCCGCCCCCACAGAGCCATGCATCAGTCCAAGTACCTGGGGGCGGAGCGCACGGGGCACCAGCAGCTGGAGGAGATCCTGGTCGGAACCGGGGGCCTGCCACCGCCGATAGAGTAGCCCACCCTGCGACGTCAGGCTCCCCCACTGACTCACATAAGCCTTAACCGCTGGGCTACTAGCCGACACTTCTCCCCATGCAGGCCGTGTACCTGCCGCGATCCAGCGCTGCACTTGCTGCAGCTCGCCGTCGCCCTCCTGCGCTAGGCGCAGGTCCTGCTGGCTAAACGGCAACCATCCAACCTCACCTTCTATAGCCCGAACTGGGCACGCTATCTCCGTCACCTGCTCTCGCTGCTCGGCTTTAGTGCAAGGCCTACAGTCCAGCTCTGCACAGGGCCTCCGTGAAAGCGCATCTGCATTACCATGCAGCTTTCCGGGCCTGTGCTGAATCTGGAAATCGTACTCCTGCAACAGCTCGAGCCAGCGGGCTACCTGGCCCTCCGGATCTTTAAAATTTAAAAGCCAGGTTAGTGACGCGTGATCTGTCCTAATAAGGAAATGGCAGCCTTGCAGGTACGGGCGAAAATGGCGAACCGCTTTGACCACCGCTAACAGCTCGCGCCGAGTCACGCAGTAGTTTCGCTCTGCCTTGCTCAGCGCGCTACTGTAGTAGGCTACCGCTCGTTCCCCGTCTGGTCCCACCTGGGAGAGCACGGCCCCGACTCCGACATTGCTAGCGTCCGTGTCGACGATGAATGGTCGCGCGACATCCGGATATGCTAGAATGGGAGCCGCCGTTAGGGCGTCTCTCAACTGGTCAAAAGCATTCTGGCAGTCCCCTGTCCACTCGAACTGTTGACCTTTATTCGTCAAGCGATGAAGCGGACTAGCCAGGGTGGCGAAGCTCAAGACAAAGCGTCTGTAGTACGACACTAGTCCCAAGAAGCTCCGCAGCTCACCCACATTGCTAGGCGTCGGCCATTCCCGCACAGAAGCCACCTTAGCTGGGTCAGTGGCTACACCCTGCTCGCTAACGACGTGCCCCAGGAAAGCTGTCTCCCTCCGGAGCAGCTGACACTTTTTAGGATTGAGCCGTAGCCCAGCCCGGCCAATCTCCGTAAGCACGTCAGTTAGGTGAGCGAGGGCTTGCTCGAAGTCGCTGGCGTGTACTAGGAGGTCGTCCAGGTACACGACACAGGAACTCCGCGGGACGGACGACAGCACCCGCTCCATCAGTCGCTCAAAAGTGGCAGGGGCGTTACAGAGCCCGAACGGCATGACCCGGAACTGCCACAACCCTTGCCCTATCGTGAAAGCTGATTTTGCCCTCGCTTCCGGGGACAGCCTCACCTGCCAATAGCCACTGCGGAGGTCCAGCGAGCTAAACCAACTGGACCCCGCGATATGGTCTAAGGCCTCGTCAATACGGGGAAGTGGATAGGCGTCTTTCTTGGTGATCTGATTAAGACGCCTATAATCTACACAAAAACGCCACTCCCCGTCCTTCTTTTTTACCAGGACAGCAGGGGCCGCCCATGGGCTTTCAGAGGGCTCGATAATGCCCGCAGCTGCCATCTCCCTTATCTTGTCCTCCGCCACCTGTCGCTTGGCTAGAGACAGCCGGTGCGGACGTAGCCGAATGGGCACAGCCGAGCCAGTATCAATCTGGTGTTGAACCAGCTCGGTCTGTGTGCATTCTTCGTCCCGCACAGCGAATAGGTGAGTGTAACGGACAAGCAGGGCTTTAAGCTGCTGGCTCTGCTGCGGTGTGAGCCCTTTGCTGCTGCGCGTCCATAATGCTAGGACGGCTTGCAGCACCCCCGCAGAGGGCTGGGTAGCTGAGGCTAGCCCGCCCGTCTGCGGTGGCACTGTAACCTGAGGTGGTACCACGGTAACGAGCGGCGAATCAGCGGTGGCCATTTCAAGCACAGAACTGGGGCGACAGTGTTTGGGGGGCACCCCAGGGCATTCAGTTCGGCGGGCTGCTTGTAATTCACATTTTGATCGGAGGCCCAGCGTTTCAGTACCAATAGTTATCGTCTCGGCTATCACATTTATGCTAGTTCCCCACAACGCTAACAAGTCTAAACCGATAATGCATGCATCTTTTATATCTGCTAACCAAAACTCGTGTTTCACTCGCTGGGCTCCTGCACACACTTGTAATTGTTTACTACCACGCATGCCCATCTTCTGCCCAGTGACGGAGGTTAGCTGGGTAGAGGTAGGGGTCCATGCACCTGAAAGCAGCCCGCTGGTACCCCGAAGTACCCCCGGCCTTACCAGGGAAATAGTGGCTCCGGTGTCGACCAGCGCCCAGCAGGCTTGTCCGTCCAAACTGCAAGGCAAGTACAGCCCGGTCTTCGTCCCCAGTCTGCCAATACGGGGCTCGGCCTCGTGGGCCTGTTCCTCTGCTCTTAAAAGAACATCAAACGGAACTTTTGCTCTTGGAATTTTTGCTTTCGCTAGGATGGGCAGCCTGGACGCGTGAGTGCTGGTCTGGGCCCGGGTCTGGTTGAGGAGGAGTGTAGCATGGGGCGGCGGTCTCCTCATTGGGCCGTCCCGTCGTCGTTTCCCGTCGGCTGTGGAGCTCTCGCTTTTGGCGCAGGGGCAGTACAATCGCGGGCGAAATGCCCCGGTTCGTTGCACCGGAAGCAGCGTCGCTCCCGTTCCGGTCGCTGCCGCGGTCGGTTTTGGTTCCGTTGAACCCATCTCACCTCCTCGCCGTCCTCGCAGTCGGCAGCTCGGACCCGGGGCTTGTTAGCCGGGGTCCCGTTTGGCGTGGTGCCCAAGATGAGCTCCAGTCGCTCGGCCTCGCGAAGCGCTGCGTCCAGGGACTCCGGTTTGGCAATGCGGACCTGTTGTTGTAGGCGCTCCGGAGTGAGGGCCTGTGTGAAGGTCTGGCAGGCTAGCTCCTGCTGGCCTGCGTTATCGAGTTGAGGGTAGCCGCGGCGGGCTAACAGCCTGATGTCGGCGGCGAGGACGCTGAGGCTCTCTGCTCCGGTCCGCCGTCGCTTGGCGAGCTTCTCCCGGCTCACCTCTAGGAATTGCCGCTGTCCGAACCGACGTTCCAGCGCTGTCATCAGTGCCGGTAGCGTCAGTGGTTCGGCGCTGTCCAGGTCTAGCAGCACCTGGCAGGCCTCGCCCTCCAGGGCTAACGCTAAGTGGGTGGCCGTCTGGCTCTCGTCCCAGCCATTGTAGCTAGCCGCGAATCGTACCTGGCTTTGGTACGACTCTAGCTCACCCTTTCCCGTGTAACGGGGTAGCTTGATCACCGCCTTTATCGGTGTAGTCGGTCGCCGCGCCGGCGCCGCTGTCTGGTTCGGCCTGGAAGCAGGGGCGACTTCGTTGGCTTCCGGCCGACCTACTTGCGCTTCATTTCCGGCCGCGGGGTCAGCCACCAGCGCGGGCACCTCCGCCTGGTCTGTAATCGGCCTCTCTCGCTCCGGTCTTGTTGCGCTGGCTCCTTCGGGTTTTCCTCCGGGTCTATTCGTGGGCCGCTTCGCAGACGCTCCTGCGATAACGTCCATCTGCTTGGTCACCTGACGCTCTAGGTCGCGGATCTGTTCCCAGATCGTCCCGCTTCTGACATCATTGTGGCGAGCCATGGAGTCGGAGTCAGGCATTCTTGTTGGAAATAGTTTATTGAGTAAGAGCACAATCTCTTAGTTCCTTCTTCTCCAGTTAACAGTTAGAATAGACATCGCTTGCTGGATCGTAGCCAGCTTTATAGCCCCTCTATGCAAATAAACCTGCTTAACAAAGGCGGCCCTTGATAGGTGCCCTGCAGCTCACCCCAACCAATCACACGTAATTCACTCTGTCATACGTCAATCAACAAACGGTCTCTAGCGCGGACCTGGTTGAACACCTGCTGGTCATTCAGAGGTCAACTGCCACTTGCTACTGCACACGTCATTACATTTGAACACAACAGTTGACATGCACAACGATCCCCGTTACTCGCAATCGCCCCGGATCGCCACAATATTAACAAAAAAAACATACCACATACATAGACCACATGACAGGAATGACAATATAACATCACAACAGACAGAGAGCTAGGGGGTTACAGAAGCTTATTCATAATACAGAATCAGGGGGTAAAGTGCATTTGTGTTATGCGAACTGATCGGAACCAGACACCAAAGGTAGTAGGAATAGGCTTTATTCGTAGTCGACAGAAAAGGATCAATATCCAGCAAACAGAACAATACAGGTAAAACAGGCTCGTGGTCAGTTCCAGGCAGCGGTCAATGTCCAGCGAAAAGGGCAATGCAGGATGAGCAAAAGCGAAGTCCAGGAACAGGCAGGGGTCAGAACCAGGAAATCAGTTAGAGCAGGGGATCAGGAAGGCAAAGGGCAGGAGCAGGGCTAGGATGGGGAAGGGCAGGTGGGCAGGAGGACTGGAGCAGGGCTGGACAGGAACAGGCAAAACAGGAGTAGGCTGGACAGGCAGGAGAACTGGACGGGTAAGCAGGGAGCAGGGAGGAATAAACACTGGATAGTAGTATACACACGCACAAAGGCAGGGCACAAGACGATCTGGCACAGAACACAGAAACAGAGGAGACTATAAGTCAGACTAACGAAGAAACAATGAGGAACAGGTGAGACGAACCGAATGAGAAAACACAATTCAGGTGCGGGGAAGCGGAGACAAAAAATGGAGGGAGAAAGGGAAAACACGGAACGGACTACAAGATTGAAAATACATATAAACGGAAAAACCTGAACTAGACTAGAGGACGTGGAGGCACGGGACGTGACACATTTCTGCAAGTTTAGTAATTTGATGCTGGGAGACAAATTAATTCAGGGTTTATTTATTTATTTTTGCTACAGGCATTTTGAAGCGCCGTCTAGATGGATTATAATCCCAACTGGATTATAGTACTTCCATTGGGACACTATTTTGTTATTTTGCTTTGTTCTTTTTCCTTTATTGTTTTTGAAGGCAACTCTGGTTGGCATTCTAATTCTCCTTGGGGGTACGCTATTCGGACTTGGTCTCAGTCCGCAGACTCACTGTCCCAGAGTTTAGCCTTTAAAGCCGCCCCAAACTGGCAAACCTTTGAAGACTAGGCTGTAAATAGTTTTGGTTAAGTAGTTAGGGACCGGAGTTGCTTGTCCATTTGCAGTAGCGATTTCCATGACCAATTTCCCATTCATTTCCCTTTTCCTTTATTTCTTGTTACAGTCTGACCGACACTAGGTCAGAACATCATCCCAGACACTTGCATGCATGCTTTTAGACTTATGTAATATGCTTATCCAACTGGCCAGAAACACATTGGGGTTGTGATGAGGCAGATATACATGAAAAAATTATGCGCCAATGACAAATTCCACCTCCAGAGAATAAGGTTGATCCCAATTTCTTTGACTAGGTAAATACAGGTATGTTATATTTTTCTTCATGAGAAAGCTTGATCTTGATGTTCCTTCAGCTTCCAACATGATTAAGATAAATACCAGGAAAGATGATGAAGGAGAGAGGCAGCTTGGGGGGGCACCTACATAAGCATTAAAGTTAACTTGTAATTTGGCGAAGACACTTGGCCTTTCATGGTGTTGACAATGTCAGGGCTTTGTACAGAGGGACAGCAGAAGAGAGGCTCTGCGTGAGCTGGGTCCCACCCTTGGGGAGTGACCTGACCATGAACGATTTGGATAAAAACGGTCTGCCCCCCCCCCTCCCCAGGACTCCAGAAGATGTGATTTCTGAATGGAGAAAGAGGGTTGCAATTACACCAAGTAGAGGGGCATTAACTGAAGTGGTGGAGTTATTACATATTTTTGCATGTTTTTCTAACTTCAGATGTAGTGTGTAAACTCTGCTGTGATTACGGGAGATGAAAATGCTCAGGGTATTTATTCCCCCTTTACCATTACTCAGAGAGGCAGGCGCATGGCTCTCACGTTCCAGCAGGGTAACGTATTTGATTTACCTTCTGAAATAATAAAAAATTTGTTCATGCTTCAGCGAGGACTGCTACATATTTATTTTAATGCACGTGCTCTGCAAGCACTTTTCCCCATTAAACAAGCAGAGAATGTTTTAAAGAATCTGAACACCCTGATCCAATTTCTTTTCTCAGCCATCCCCCTCATCAATTATAGGGACAGTGTAGCGGAACAAAAGGGTTATTAATTTTGAATTTGATTTAAGATTTGTTTTTGTGATATAGCTGATGCCAGGTTGGAAATTTACATTGTAATTTTCTCCGCATGCATGTTTTCTCTGTGGTGAGAAAACTAAATTTCTCTATTCTACCTCTATTATTCTAACTCCATTTCTCTAGGCTTTAAAGCCTTGTGCTCACTAGTGCGATGCATTCCTGCGGAAGTCATTCATTTCAATGGGTTGATGCAGCAACGTATTCGACTGCCTCTGCGTTCCGTTGAGGTTCACCACCATCTGGCAATGCGTTGGAATATTTCAACTTTTGCGCCTTTTTGCCATGTGTCAAATAACCGGAAGTTGTTAGCTTTAGCACATGGGTGTGTAATTAAATAATAGCTAGCTAGCTAACATTACTTATAACATCAATTGTGACCAACAATGTATCACATGTATGATTGATGTATATAACGTTAACTAGCTGGCTAGTTAGCTAGCTAGCTAACGTTACATGTGTGGCTGGCTGTCCTCCATTGTTGAGTGTGTATGCGCCCTGCTACACTATTTTGTCTGGCACAGCCAGCCCAGTTGGCTGCGTCATATGACGTACACAGCACGCACTAATGTGCACAAGGTGTTATCCTCGCCTCAGAACGCATCGCACATGATGTCAACTTGTTTTTTTTCTAATCTCTTCCTTGAAGTTCGATTATGGCCCTCAGTAGCTATCGGCCTACCTATTTGAATATGATTTGAATTTTGAATGTAAATGTGACAGCCCTACAACAAATGCACATTGTCATGAGCAATCAATTATGTGGGCCTGCTCTTCATGTCTCATTTGACAGACAAGCACAAACTTGTTTTTGAAGGTGTAAGGGTTAGCGAGGGACACCATAGCTGAGAACATTTGAGAATGACCAAAATATAGAAATTTAAAAATTCCTGTGAGGACAACTGTTGAGGTATGTTGTGTGTGTTCTAGTTTAGCAAATGCTCAAATACTGGACATTGGGAACTGAATTTGTCTGGTCATGGGTCTTGGTTTTCTGTATTAAGTAAATAGAGTGCACATGAAGTCTGAAGAAACAGTAGTGAATGTGGAACACAGGTGAATATGAAAGAAAGACTTAGCTCTATATCGGACTCTAGGCCAGTATCTCATATTTGTTAAGCCACACAATTCAATAAATGACATGGCCGCTCACAGACACAAATAGCAAATGGCCAGATCATCTTTTATGCTGTTAAATTTAGCCTTTTATTAAACCTTATATTAATCCCTAAAGTGAACAAAATTACCTGATAAATTCACAGTATTCTGAATAAAGCCCTCTCTTTTTCGTTTTTTTTTCCCTTCTGTCCCGTGTTCCCTTTCCTTTCCCGTTCTGTTTTTCCTTTTGTTCCCCTGTTGTTGTTTTTTCCCCCTCTCTCCTTCAGGTTTTCCCCTTCCCCTCTGTTCTCTTCTCTTTTCCCCTTTCTCATTCCCTCACTTCCTTTTCCCATCCTCTCATTTCTCATTCCTCATGCTTTTGGTTTCAATTTCACTTTTGGTTTTTCCTCATCTTTTTTGATTCTTTTTTAATTTCTTTCCTACCAGTGTTCCTATTTCGTCGTCGTTGTCGTTTGGTGTTCGCGTTGTTGCTGCGGTTGTGTGTGGTCTCTTGTGTGGTGTTCCCTGTGTGCTTAGCTGCTCTGTGGTCCTTTTGGTTTCCTCCTTGGTTCCCTGATAAGCAGTTCCATAGTTGCAGTATGTGCCCAGCCAGTCTCCCTGTGTCTGGCCCCGTGCCACCCCACCCGCCTGCGCAGATTGGATGTTGAGTTGCCTGCCAGTTCCTCCAGTTTCCTCCGTTCCAGTCCCGTCAGTCCTCCTCAGTCTGATCCTGTTCCCGGTCCCGGTCGGTCCGGTCCCCGGTCGTTCCGGTTTCGGTTTTCCTGTCCGTTCCTCCTCCTCCCGTTCCTCCCGTCCAGTTTCCGGTCCAGTTCCGTTCCGGTCTTGTTCGTGTTCCGTTCGTTCCCTGTTCCCTTCCTCCTTCCTGTCCAGTCCAGTGTCCAGTCAGTTGTTCCGGTCAAACCAAAACCCTTGTTTCCGTGATCCAGTTCGGACCTGTTGGACCTCCCAGTCAGTTCCAGTTTCGGTTTCGAACCTTCGTTCCCGTTTCCGTTCAGTTCTCCTTCCGTCTCCCCCCCCGGTCCCCCCAAGTCCGGTTTCGGTTCGACCTTCGTTCAAAACCTCGTTCTCTGTCGGTCCAGTCTCGTTCATCCTCGTCCAGAGAGTTTTTCGGAACCAATCCTTCGTTCCCGTCCTCCAGTTCCTGTTGGATCTTTCATCTTCCGGTCCAGATCAGTTCCAGTTTCGGAACAAAACAAACTTTCGTGATCCGGTTCGTTTCCAGTGTGGGCCCTGGCTGCCCAGTAACAAGCCAGCTTTGGTTGGAGCAGTTCGCACTTCCTGGTTTTTTTTTTTTTGTTTGTTTTTGTTTTTGTTTGGCTTGGGACTACCCCAAAATATAATAAACATCATTTTTTGTTTTCTGTCTCTTGGTCGTGCATTTGGGTTCAGCCCGTGTTTGGTTCGTGACACTCTCCCCCCCACATGCAATTTTGTTTATCCATACCTTTTATATGTGATTGTTCTCATTGAATGCAGGGTTTTTTAAAGACTGCTGAGCAATTCCCCTGCCATTTGTGATATCATTCATCTTAGAAATATTAAGGCTGCGGTGTGGAATCTCCACAGTCCTGCGTTTTCCAGCAGCTTTTGTCATGAAAAGATATTCTGCTCAACCCCCCCCCCCCTCTCCCCTTTTAATTAAATTACTATAATCATCTGGGAAGCAGACTCTTCTGTAAATACCGTTTGCTGTTTCTCTTGTCCATACTGCCCGGCAGCTTGGTTATCAGCTCTGACGGGAATACAGACCAGGGGCCATGTTGAAAGCCCGCAACACTGGAGTGAAAACGCCAATATCACCAGCACAGATTGATTAGGGCGAGAAAAAATCAGCATCAATGTCAGGATTACTACTAAAAGGCAGCAATTTACATCTTTACAAACAGAAGAGTACATTCTCACCAGGTCTCAGTCATGGTTGAATTAAAAAAATACATGATTTGTACAAGCCTTTAACCATCACTCTGCTGCCAGAAATACAGTAGATATGGAAGGATCACTTTAAGGGTTGTTTCTCCTGACAGATTTTCCTATTGAACTCTCTGGAAAAATAAGTCAGGAGAAGAAACCCTTCAAGTTATCCATCCATATCTACTGTATTTCTGGCAGCAGAGTGATGGTTAAAGGCTTGTTTAATACATCAGACCCTTGATGACTTAGAGCCACTTAGCCAACCATGTGTTCTATACTGTTCCAGTGTAATTTACAGCTAAATCTAGTCTCACCCCCCAATTCCCATAGAGATCCATTCAAATGCAGAGCTGTTATATTATCGCTTGTAAGAGTACCAGCAAATAAGATATCAAGAGCCTTGAGCCTCTTGTTGGGTCACAGACATCATAAAGTCATGGCATGCAAAGGATATGCAACCAAATATAAAAAATATGGCTTTTCTACCAAGTATTAAATACATTTAATTTAGTGTGTTCAATACTTTTTTCCTGTGTCATTTCACTTTATTGCACATGTCCATTTTAAAGAATTGGAACATTACAATTTCTGTAGCTGTGTAGTTTTATTGAGTTAATACCAATGTCTGGTCAAAATCTCATGTGAATAGCTACATTGGAAATATGTTTGATAATAATATTGTTGACGTGTCCAATACTTATTTCCCCCATTGTATATGTAACATAAAATAATTAAAACTTTCAAAAGCGACACCTGCCATTAAAAGTATTCATATCAAAATGAGGCCAAATTACAACAAACAATATTGCCTATCCTAGCTCACACTAACTAAACTGGCTCTATTCCAAAGCAAAGCTACCCAATCTTTCCGAAATTAACTTGGCCCTCTGTTTTTTCATCTTAGCATCTGTGTATGTTGTTTTTGCGAAAAGACATGAGGTTATACATTGGAGCAAACCGGCCCTTGCCGCTCCCAGGAGACAAGCCTTCGCTCTTTATGTAAGCGTACGGCAGCCCTCAGGGTTCTGATTGATTCTGGATCTGGCTGTGCAGTGGTGCGGGGCGGCAGGAACGCCTGGGCTGGTGAAATCGTGGAACGACTCCTGAGGGGCCTCACTGTCTTACCCTTTAAAACCCAAGCTTCCACTGTCAGGACCCCACGGCCTAACCAGGTTCAGTGATCCCATAATGCAGTGCATAATCTTTTCACTGTTACTGAGGATAAAGAGAATCTGTTCATATATGGCCAGAGAGGACACCAAAGGACTAGTCACCGGGTGGCCAAATGCAGCCTGACATATTCTTTCCCCAGGAGCGCAAGTGGCTAGGACAGGGAGGGTGGTCAGGGGAACATGTCCCCAGCAATGTTAGAAGCAGGGGCAAAATTTTCCCCCTCAGTAATAACATTACCGAAGGACTTCATGCAAGGAAATCTTTTTTAACACAATTTGTCCATATCCTGCCCCACCTCTAGATGCAGAGGACTGCCCACACAGATTTGAATGGAGAATCATCATCCATCTGTCCGATTTCCTGATGAGCGCAAACCTATGGCTCGAACAACTACAACGCTGCATAAACACACTGAGGGGCAGTACTCTGAAATGGAAAAAAACTCAGCTCGAATGTGGTTATATTTTTTTAAAAACCTGAAATGAGGAGTGACAGCGGGCACGGCGTCCTGCCAACGTAGCAGAAGATGGGCGTGGGCACCGGTGGGCGCCGGGAGGTGCCAGCTGTTGCCAGTGTGCACCGGCGGAACGCCGGGGGCAGTAACCGCAGCGGCCCAGCTGTGATTAAACGGCGATAATCCCCGACAAACACGTCCAGCTTGAATCCTAATGAGTCTCAAGCACTTCGCTATTGCTCCACAGCTGTGGCCTATGTCAAGGGGCCCATCCCACTCCTTTAATTTGTTCAGATTCTTTATTATTTGTTGAACAGGTAAATCACTGTGCCGTGTTTGGATGGGGTATTGCCCCAGAGGGAGGGGGGGCAGCTTCATGGCCTAATGGCCAGTTCATTTCTGCCAGATTATGGGGGGAAGGGACTTCACTTCCCTGCAGACTTATTGGTCATCTGACTTCCTGTACATATAATGTGACCAATCAATCATCACAGGGAGTTGTATGCGAGTTTGCAGGGAAAACCAGCACTCTATGGCCCCCAGGACTAGAATCACCCAATCCCACTCACAGCTGCCTTTCCAGTCAATTGCACTTATCCCACCACCACCACCCACTGCTGCCTCATTTATTTATTTTTTTACCTTGAGAGCCCCCAAGCCACATCTGCTAAGCCCTGTCGTCATAATTCATCCATTTCTGCCATTCCACACATCCTTGTTTTATTGGCTTTTTGGACATCCCTGGTACCGCATAGTCATCGGGTTGCCTTTGGAGACCACAGGGAGGGGGCAGAATATTGGAGCACAGCCAGGGAAGCTGCACAGCCAATTAGAAAGCGCAGGGCGTAGCCGGGGGATATAAGCCAGTGTTGTTAACGGCCCGTGTTAATGGCCCTGGGGTTTATGAGATTACAAGTAATCAAATGTGCCTGCGTGTCAGAGAAAACTCAAAACACTGCTGTCTTTTATCAGGTAGCACAGTTTTTTTTTCCGGTTCTTCCTTACTTACCGCATGAAAGTGCTTTGACTTTTGTCATATTTTTTTCTATAACAAGCATATCATATTTCAGACACATGTGCACATGCATACCTGCATACTAGGGATGTAACGCTCAATACTCACGTGTCGACAGGTGTTGAGTTTTCAAATCACTGCTGTTTTGAAGTAGTGTTCCGAGGCTTGTTTAAAATCACGTGATCACAGAAACCGAAGCTTCGGACGTCATGGTGATGCCTGTCACTTTGGGCAGTGTCTCAAACCAATACATGCTCAACCAACAACTTACCTGTTGAAATGTGTCAGCTATACAGACCTGGGATCAGAGGCTCTTTTCACTCACATATCAACCTCTATTTGGGTGCACTTAGAAGGACGCGGGATTCCTGTGATTTGTGCAAAACCTCTGATTCAAGATCAGCTTATTCCTTTCCAACACCCCAATCTTCCAAAGTATAAAAATGGTTCAAACGCCCCAAAGTATAGAAAACCAATTGTGACCGACCTAAATAAATAAATAAATAAGCAATGAAATAGATAATCTAATAAATGCAGTCAAGCTGGAAAGCCACTTTCATCTTCTCCACATTTTATTACATTACAGACATATTCTACAATAGATTGAGTTCATTTTTTGTCTCAAAATTCTACACAAAATAGCCCATAATGACAAAGTGAAAACATGTTTTTAGAATTTTTTTGCAAATGTATTAAAAATCGAAAACTGAAATTTTTAATTTACATAAGTGTTCATACCCTTTACTTTAACATATTTTTAAAGTATCATATTTAATATTTGGTCGCATATCCTTTGCATGCTGTTACTTCCTGACGTCTGTGACCAATCAACATCAAAAGACTCAATATCTTATTTTCAGGTACTGTTACAAGCGATACTATAACCTTTCTGCATTTGAACTGATTTCTATGAGAATTGGGGGGTGAGACTAGATTCAGCTGTAAATTACACTGGTACAGTATGGAACACATGGCTGGCGAAATGGCTGTACGTCATCAAGGGTCTTAGGTAGGGATGCACCGATACCAGTATCGGTATCGGGGCCGATACCATGCTCATGTACTCGTACTCGAAAAAATGTACCGATACTCCAAAACCGATACCAACGTCCAAACGTCCGCACGCTAATGCTATCACCTTAGCAACACCTAATCCTGACCTGCGTGCTCACGCTCACGCCACGCCCTCCTTCACGAGAAATCAAGACAAAATGTCGAAAGTTTGGAAGTACTTTGAGGTAGACGAATCTGACTGTTGTTCCCCGCTTCACCGCCTGTGATTCAAATTATTTTAAATTGTTTTTTAGCTATTTTTAGTCAAGTTTTAATTTTAAACCTACCCCGATTACGCTTCTCCGGCTGTAATTTTAAATTATTTTATTTTATGTTGTTTTATGTTATTTTAGTCACGTTTTATTTTTAACCTAGACCGATTACAGTTGTTTCCTAAACTGTTTCGTGTTAGCCTTTTAGCCGTTTTAGCTACGCTGTAGCCAGCCACCTACAGCAAACGCCTTCATCTACAACCTTCATTGGAGATCACAGTTCAGCTTCGACCAGGTACAATACAAGCACCTCAAGTGTTGCTACCTGACCAGCTGGCTTCCACGTCGGGGTTGCGGACCGGGCGGCTGCCTCGATCACCACCACCACCAATGTTAGCTGGGGAGCTAACATCACCGGCAGCCTTCAGCGGGGCTGCGCCGACGGATAACGTTAGCCTAGCAGCTGAGAGGGGGCTAACAACACCGGCAGCCCTCAGCGGGGCTGCGCCGACGGCTAACGTTAGCCCAGCAGCTGAGAGGGGGCTAACAACACCGGCAGTCCTCAGCGGGGCTGCGCTGACGGCTAACGTTAGCCCAGCAGCTGAGAGGGGACTAACAACACCGGCAGCCCTCAGCGGGGCTGCGCCGACGGCTAACGTTAGCCCAGCAGCTGAGAGGAGGCTAACACCACCGGCAGTCCTCAGCGGGGCTGCGCTCACGGCTAACGGTAGCCCAGCAGCTGAGAGGAGGCTAACACCACCGGCAGTCCTCAGCGGGGCTGCGACGACGGCTAACGTTAGCCTAGCAGCTGAGGGGAAGCTATCCATTTAAACACCAGAAGCCTCCTTCCCAAGATCAGTGATCTGCGGCTTCTCTGTTTGAGTGGAAAGGTGGGAGTATTTTGTTGTACCGAGACGTGGCTTGACAGCTCGGTTAATGACTCTCAAATAGAAATAGAAAATTATATCGTAATTAGAAATGACAGAGACCGAAACGGGGGTGGGGTGTGTATTTATGTTAGGGCCGATATATGTTTTAATCGCAGAACAGATTTAGATCATGATCAAATTGAAGCAGTGTTTATTGATATCCTTTTACCCAAAAGTAAACCAGTGATAGTTGGTGCATGCTACAGACCGCCAAACCAAAACAACTTCTATGAAATACTTGAAGAAGTGTGTTTTAAGTGTTCAGATTTGATCAACTCTGAAGTAATCATCACTGGGGATTTTAATTCAGACATACTTAAAAAGGACAGTCAGAACTTCAAGGCACTCGATAATTTTTGTCGCGCATTTGACTTTGTACAGTTAATAAAAGAGCCCACGAGGGTTTGTGAAACCTCTGAAACTGTCATAGATCTCATGTTAGTCTCAGACCAGATGAGGATTTCTAAAAGTGGAGTTGTTAGCTACCAAGTAAGTGACCATTGTCTCATTTTCTGCACAAGGAAGATCCCTAGAAACGTTTTTAATTGTCATAACTCCATCAAGATCAGATCCCTCAAGAGATACTCCAAGGAGATTTTTATAGATAACCTTAGTGAAGCAGACTGGACCACTGTTTTGCGTTGTGTAGAGGTAGACAAAGCCTGGGAGCTTGATAGACTGTGCTCCATCAACAGGAGAAAATAAACACAGTATCTTCAAAATCAGCCGTCTCATTATTGTGGTATTATTATACAGTATTATTATAAAGTACTCATACTTAAAAAAACACACAAAAAATGGTATCGGTATCGGCGAGTACTCAAAAGTGAGTACTCGTACTCGTACTCGGTCTGAAAAAAATGGTATCGGTGCATCCCTAGTCTTAGGTATCAAACGAGTCCCAAACCATCACTGCGGCCAGATATGGAGTAGATGTGGATTTTAAAGTTTGTGAAGTTTATGAAGTTCCCCACATGCATGAGCATAATGCTATTTATTAACTGTGTTAAATCACGGTAGTAATCCACTTATACAAATAAGCCCTGAAAACACAGAAGAAAAAAACTCTATAATTGTACTCCTAGAATGACTACTATTAACAACACCAATAACATGAATAAAAATATGGCTACCTATCTGTGTGCTATTTAATATACATTTAGTTTCCACAATGCTATGAGATGGCTCAGTAAATGTCGAAAATTGCTTTTCAAATCATTGGAATTTACTGCAATGTACTCACCTTTACCAGACATGCAAGGGGAAATAGACGAGGCATTGGTCGATATGATGGCATTATGTTCATGAAAGACACATTTTCATTTCACTTTAATAATAATAATTATTGTCATCTCATAATTATGAGCATGTTTAATTTGTACAACAAATATAGACTCAGTTTGGAGAGGGCTTTGAGAATACGTGGCAAAATCTGAAAATCTGAGTTAAGTGTTTGACTAATTTTAATTTATCACCATTGTGATGAGTAATATTGATCAGGAGATGTCACTAGAGAGGCATCTGTCAAAAGCTTCATGACACCGACACTTCAACCAACGCAATTGATTCAATTGTGTCAATGCTTCAGAAAGCTTCGCTCTGCCCATCACTACTGCTGCATACACACACATACTGTACATACAGTGCAAAAAAATATGTGGATTTTGTATTTCTGGATGAAAGACATAAAGGTTGAAAATGCTGAAAACAAAGTGTTCCAGAATCACTGAACATGTCGTATCCAATTTCCTGTCAGAAACTTCAATATGCCTTTACTAAGAGGAGTCATTTTGGAAGCCTTTACTAAGAGGAGACATTTTGGAAGTCATTTTGGAAGACAACAGGAGCATCTCATCCTGTTCAGATGGTAAAGTAGTTTGTGCTGCGTGTACAGATATGCATCATTGCGATATTTACATGAACATCACAGCTAGTATATGTGGTGAATTGCAATTATCAATACGATAAAAAAAAAAACAAGGCCCCTCCCATCAGTAGGTCTGGTAAAAATCAGTAGGAGGAGCCACAGGGCCTCTCCCATCAGTAGGCCTGGTAGAGATAAGTAGGAGGAGCCACAAGGCCCCTCCCATCTGCAGGTCTAATATAAATCAGTGGGAGGAGCCACAAGACCTCTCCTATCAGTAGGTCTGGTACAGATAAGTAGGAGGAGCCACAAGGCCCCTCCCATCAGCAGGTCTGGTCGTGGGGAGCTGGCTCACTGACGGTGCAGCCATCTGTCGGGTCCGATTGGTAAACTGGCAGGGAGTTCTACATCTTATATTTTCCGAGGTGCTTGGCAGCCACATTCTGATGAGGCGCCCGCCCGCCCCCCCAGCTCTACTGGCTGCATGACGCTCAGACATGTGCCTGGTGACAAGCAGCAGTCTGGAATGCAGTCCTGTCACCTGCCATTTCAGCTGCTCTCCCTCTCCCTGTCTCTCTCAAGGCCGAGCTAGCATCTCACCACCGATGCCCTTCAGCTGTCGTTCAACATCCTAGCAGCCTCTTTTCTTTGTTTCTCTTCAATTAAAAAAGCTGTTTTCTTTTCTTCCTGTCATGTGTATGAATATATTGAGAATAAGAATTTAAACAGGAAACTGATTCAAAGGAGAAAATCTTTAAACACTACCTAGCCCCAAAGATTAAAATGTTTTTTCCCCTCTAACCCATTTCTGTTTGGAGAGCTGCGGGAGTACTGAACACTGGTACTACAAAGTGTTAGTAATAATTTCCCAGAGAGACCTTTTCAAGCTCACTGAAATGACTTCAACCAATTCGAACCAAAATGCATTAGCACTTTCATGGTGTGAGAAAGAAAGTGTCCGCTGTTGCAACCCTCAAGCTGAAATTGCCACAACCGCAACAATTGTTCTGCGAACCCCCCACCCCCCCAGGAGTTGGAGGAGCAGAGAAGTAAGCATGTTAACAACTAAACCCCAAGAAAGAGCAGCTCTGAAAATGGATTTTGGTGAGACTGTTTGCAGCACATCCTAACTGAGTCATTTTTAAAACAGAAGATGTGCAATAATAAATCTACATTTGTCATGGCCCTCTAAGCCATCTTCCTCCAAACATCAGAATCATTCAGTTTTTTTATAAGTTAACAGTGCGAAGCTATGATTCGCCGTCCGCCACGTCTCTCGGCCAATAGCAATATTATTTTAGTGAGCTGCAGCTCGTCTTTGGGCATTGCGTGATAACAAACTAGGTTTAATGTCAAAAGCAGGATTTGTATATGAGTAGTGTTTTAAGAACTGGCTAGTTTTGTAGCTATAAGTCAGTGGCAGCTGGCGGGTTGCCACCTTAAGGAGGCATGGCGAGTTTTAACTAGGGGGGTTCGGGGGCATGGTTCCCAGAAGAGTTTTTGGTCTAATCACTCTAAAAGGGGTAGTTTTGGTGACTTCTGGAGGGAGGATACAATTTAATTCTACTATTAGTTTGGCAACAAATGCTATATAATACAAGCCAGATCCTTAACAGGGCTAGGCCACACAGTATGTATCTGTTAGTATTTTTTAGTGCCTTCATACTACAGTAGCAACTTATAATTTAAATTATCCTTCATGCAAAAATCTTCAATTACTGCTTGGTAACTGAGATACAGCCAAAGAACCCCTATTTTGGAACAGTTTGAGACGGTGCGTGAGGGTTGGACCCGAAATGCACGCCCCAGAAACAGTGGTACGATAAAGTCCCGTCATGGGCTTTATTAGAGGAATGTCCAAAGAGCGTGGTCAAAAAACAAGCAAAGTTCATACACAAATCCAGCCAAAACCAATGTACAGTACCGAAGGAGAAGGCAGTCTCGGAATCGGTACACCATGCAAAAGTCCAGTAACCAGAGTAGCTGTCAGCGGGGCAGAAGTACAAGCAGACGGTAGGCAGGCTTGGGGTCGAAGGCAAGGCAAGAGTCAAGACCGAAGTCCGCTCCGCGGGGCAAAAGTACAAAAGACAGCAGGCAAAAACTTGTGGTACAGGCAGGCAGTGGTAACAAAACAGAGGTCAGTAACAATGGTCAAAACAGGCTTGATCTTAACAAAAAGACAGGCTTTAAAAACCCCGCTCAATAGTGCACTGATAAAGAGGGAGAGAGGGAGAGAGGGAGAGGGGGAGCAACAATTTTGCAAAGACAAGACATGAACACTGAGCTTAAATGCAGGTGTAGACAGGTGCAGACACTTAGCTTGAGAGCAGCATGCGAATGGAAATCAGGTGTGGAAGGTAACAAGATAATTAGTACTCATTAGTAATAAACCTATCCTGACCTAGCATTAGTAAATTAGTAAATGACATGCACGAGAAACATAAGGTAAACATGAACACATGGTTAGAGAGTTAGTATTACCAAATCCTGATCTAACATTAGTAGATTAGTAAACTAGACACGGGAGAATGAAACCATTAGGGAAGCGTGAGCGACAGCAAGAGAGAGAAACAGCATAAACGCAAGGCTGCGGAAAAACACGGAAATGTGTATGCTTAAACAATGATCGGGAAACGTAACATGATTCAAATATAAAACGTGACATGACAAGACTAGAAAATAAATCATAACAATAACCAAACATGAAACGTGACATGACATAAAAATGAAACGTAACAATAATAAAACATAAAACGTGGTGTGACTAGACTAGACACAATATGTGACATAAACAAGAAATCTAACAAAGACAAGAAAAGAAAAGAAAACGTGACATGACAGTAGATTCGTGACAGTGCTAATGCAAACCTGTAACATGAGGTTATTTTTCAACAGCCAATAGTAGTCAGACATTTACTGTAAATGTTTTGATAAAGGCCTTTCACCGAAACATCAACCAATAATGAACCGGTAAATAAATTTTTATGCTTTTGTAAAACAAGTATGGGGACTTGGACCACACATGAGAGAAGCTGCTGTTCTTTTTTGACAAACCATTAAATCGAGAGCTATAATCTGATATAAAAGGAAAAACTGCGCAGGTAAACAATTTAATGGAAAAATATTTATTGCAATTTAAAGTATGTACTTAAAATTTCTTACTTTCAGGAATTATATTTTTTGTAGATTGTATACACTATTTACCATTTTCGGCCACAGTTACAGGCAACAGAGAAACTAAGCTTCAAAAATCATTACAACCACACAGATTAAATCAATTAACAATTTTTTAGACATTGAATCTTACAAAACAATGTCCAAACATTAACCAAAGCCAATAATTGACTTCATATATGAACAAAAGATTGGCTGCAGAAAAAATGTGAAATTGGCAGAACAATCATTAGAAATAACATGCTGTTAGACATAACCCTGATATCTCTTTATAAAATCAGGTTACAAACATACTGGATGTTCTAGAAACTAGTCCAGTGTATAAAATGTACACATTTCCTTGGGGGCAACTTAACAACAAGTACTCAGATCATTTTATATGGAATTGAGGGCACGTATGCAAATTAATGATACAAAGCTTCAAAGATGCTAAGAATATTGTGTTTATTTAGTCTACCAAAGGTATTTGTCACATTATCAATCAATAGATGCAATTGTAAAAGCAAAAAAATCATAGTTTTCAATATCAAATAGGCTGGCCATGTTTCATAGAAGTAGTGAAAGCTTGATGTCAGTAATATGCTGGGATTATTAGGTGATTAAAATATCATTTTTACTGGATATTTGGAGGGCTTTTTTTTTGCCCATCACTCAGATTTTGGGGGCATTATTAGATTTCATTGTGGGGCATTTTTACCCATTGCACCTGTATATTTTAGACACAGCCAGTCCTTTTATTGTTATATGTTTAGCGTCAAATTGGACTGCAATTTTTTTTTCTCCAACGTACATGTTCACTGTCGTTTGGCCTTGTCTTACTTTACATTTTAACATACATTTATCATACATTGTGAAGTTCATAACAAGAATATCCATGTAATAAGACCAGGGTTCTAGTGGCAAGGACAAATTTCCACAGAGAACAGGGAGGAACAGTAATACATGATTGAATTTTCATTTCATAAACTTCTAAATGTTTACCACTTGATAACAGTATAGCTTCCTCTATCTGCATGGATATGTAACTCTCCCTCTCATGCTCCGATTGCATTGCGTCTCTCCAGAATGGAATGCTCCCCTCACCACAAACATCATGCTGTCAATGTAAAATAAATATTTATTTATTGTACATATAAACATGACGAAATACAGGAAAAAGTTAATTGACATTTCTTCCTATTCAAGCAAGGAAAAACAACAACAAAAAACTTACCAATGGCAAACAAATCATCCAGTTTGCAGGTTTTCTTCTGGCAGAAGAATGCAGCTCTCCTCAGGGCAATGATGAACGAAGCTTCACATGTGTGGGTTCTTCTGAATTTCCTTGATAGGTGACTCACAGTGCTTAGCTTGGCAGGGCACAACTTCCCTGTGTTACAGGACTTGGCACAGCAGGGGAGGGCATGGCAGGGCGTTGGTGGGCTGTTTGCAGTGCTTGGCTTGGAGGCAGAGGGCAGGAGACAACTTCCCTGTGTTGCAGGACTTGGCACAGCAGGAGAGGGCATGGCAGGGCGTTCGTGGGCTGTTTGCAGTGCTTGGCTTGGAGGCAGAGGGCAGGAGACAACATTCTTGTGTTACAGGACTTGGCACAGCAGGAGAGGGTGTGGCAGGGCAGGGCATTGTTGGGCAACTTGCAGTGCCTGACTTGGAGGCAGAGGGCAAGAGACAACATTCTTGTGTTACAGGACTTGGCACAGCAGGAGAGGGTGTGGCAGGGCAGGGCATTGTTGGGCAACTTGCAGTGCCTGACTTGGAGGCAGAGGGCAAGAGACAACTTCCTTGTGTTACAGGACTTGGCACAGCAGGAGAGGGTGTGGCAGGGCATAGAGAGGCGAAGTGGATCACATGTCACATGTCACCCCCCTGTTGAGGTCACTCCACTGGCTGCCAGTTGCAGCTAGGATCAGGTTCAAAGTTCTGACCCTGGCCCACACTGCAGCTAATAGGACAGGCCCCGTCTACCTGCAGGACCTGATCCAGACCTATGTTCCTGCTCGACCACTTCGCTCATCTACAGCAGGGCGCCTCGCACTTCCCCCCCTCCGTGCCAATGGCACTCGCTCCTCCCGACTGCGGAGCTTTTCCACCCTAGCTCCCCAGTGGTGGAACGAACTTCCCATTCCCCTACGCTCAATACCAACCCTGCCTGCTTTCCGTCGTGGCCTGAAAACACACCTTTTCAGGCTCCACCTGGACTAATACTTATCTAGGACCTCATGGTATGTCTTCTTGTTGAACTGTGTACTCAAGTTTATACTATTTAGAATAGAATTGTAGTAGAGACGATTTACCCAGTTCACTGTGAACTGCACTGCGTTCGTTACTAGGGTTAGCTGATACTGTATGGGAAGAATGTGCTTTCTTATCTGTCTGTAGTTACTTCGATGACCTTTCTATATGCACTTACTGTACGTCGCTTTGGATAAAAGCGTCTGCTAAATGACTGTAATGACATGAGTGGACCAGGAAATTCCATTTTCCATTCATTTTACCATAGCCGTTTACAAAACCTATTATTATACGCAACCTGTTTGTGGACCAACTGTGAGACTGCCATTTTACCATTTTTGCTCTCTATCAACCCATGCTTTTTATTTTGTAATTTTTTTGGATTTTGTACAATTTCATTGCCCTTTTTTATCTGCTAAATTATAAAATAAAATAAAATCACATTTTCCTATAGCCTGAGCCAATACTGTGAGTTTCTATCTAGTCATTCCTGTCTGCTATCCTTCCCCTTTGGAATTTTTGCCCATGTGACGGTCTATGTAACATTGTTTTCTGGTTGTTTGATTGTTTATCAGTCATGACCAAAAATAACTGGTTTCCTCAACGTCTGAATCTTGACAATGTATGAACGTGAACAAAAAGACGTAGTTGCAGGACGATTAAGAAAGGAATGCAAGACAACGTATAAACCAGACATCACACTGCCATCCTTTGAGTTGTATTTGGATCATTGTGTAAAAGTAAAAAATAAGACAGCGGATCAACGTGTTTTACATGACGTTGGGAATCTTTCTCAAAAGTGCCGACGCTTTAATGTTATTATTTGACCGACTCATAAACGTCGGTACTCAAGATACAGCTCAACATAGGAACATATGTTAAACGTTATTATACAATCTCATACAACTTGTATCAGGATAACTGTTTAATGGTTTAAAAAGAACACTGCAACGCAATGCCTTTTTTCTTATTAAAACAGGTGCATTAAGAGAGAGAAGAAAAGCTTAGATGCATGAAATGCGTGTTCCTGCCAATACCATATCATCATCGCCGTTGTTGTTGTTGTGATGTAGTCCTCTTTCCATGTAATAAATAATTATAAGCGCATTTTCAATTCTGGGAATTGAGATCGCAACGACTCGATTTCGTACAGCTCTGCAAATGACAACGTCAATTCTGACTCCAGATCCACATGAAGAAAGAGCATGCCAATCTTTATATAAATTATAAACTATTTATTTATCATAATAAAACGTTATCTATTTTATTCTAGCTATGGCCAGGTGTCGACCCGGGGACTCGTTAAGCAGAAAACATTTTAATTCGTAGTAGGCCTAGTTACACTGTTGTTCAAATTCCAAATGCGTAAAAAATAAAGATTATTTTTGCTCGCAACGTGTTAGCCTATAATCAAATCAATTAATTAAAGTAGCCTAGGCCTATATAGAACTACCACAGAAGATGCACATCTTAACAAGTTATGAACATCAACAAGCATAGGTAGATATTCAGGTTCAGATATTCAAATCAAATGATTCCATAGAAGCAATTATCAGAGAGTGATCTACGGAGGAATGCAAATGTAACATAACACCCCGGTTTTATAAAAAAAGAAGATTGCGCATCATTTTTTGAAAAGTGTATGACTATTTTCTAGCTAGCAGTGTGCATGTGTTCTGTGGCACAACGTGATCATATGTGGCTCTGGAAACCTTTAGTTTAATTAGACGTTTAACGTTCAAATCCCACTCTGCAGCATCTGATTCTGTTTGTCTTTTATAAATTATTATTCTCGTGAAAAGGCTAATGCGTTCCATCAGAAGATATCAAAATCCAAAACTGATCAGTGAACTGTGGGCGATTTTATAAGAACTAGAGGCAGTCATGGCGAAAAAGATTTTTGGAAAGGTTAGATTCGAACTTGCATCACCACAAAAGGGAGAACCTACAGCGGGAGAAGCAACGGCCTAAACCAATGCGCCAGCAGAGAATTCTAAAAAAGAGTGTATCCTCAGGCTTTAAGAGGCAAGTTTTTGTGAGAGCAAGAAGTTTACTGCTCTATGCGGGACTGTAGGGTGTGGTTGTGGGGGCATCGTCCTGGGTGCTCTTCTTCTGAACTTTGTGAGTGCTAATTTTGTTCTGCTAGTGTGGCGTTTAGCTGAAACATTGGTAGATCTATATAGTATGGCCTTTGCGTTGTCGTTTCAGCCACGACTTTCATGCCGTAGACTCCCTACCGTTAAGTTTTTTTTTCCGACAAAAACTATGTGTATGTTAGGCTTTTCACATTTAAGAATGTTCTTTATATAATGTGTTTTTATTGCAAAGGAAAATAAATTTAACAATATTCATTGTTAAATGTTTTAATCATACTTTGCCCAAACAGAGGTCAGATATGGTCTGGTACTTGCTGCCACCAAAAGATGTACTGCACGTAAATTCGCACAGTACCAGAAAAAATATAACATTTGTCAGGCAAAGAAAATAAAGTTTAAACACAAAGGAAGCATTTTCTAGCTCTCTGTCACTTTCCCCAGTAGCTTATATAGCTTCCCCCTTTATAGCTAGCATAAGCCATACAGTAGCTTAATAAATAATGGTTCTTTACTAGGCAACACAATCACGTGTGGCAACCTTGTCATTTCGCAACAACTTTACTGATCAAACGTCGCAAGACCAACATTATCCATTATACAGGCAAGATAAATGATGGTCATTGCCATTTAAGTAAGTGTTTATAACTTTATTTCTTTATGCAATATTAATATTCAAATTATATCAGAATGTTCAATACGTTTAGGAAAAGTCACAAAGAGATAGCTATATGGATTCCATGACAGCAGATTTCTTGAATTTTGACCGCTGTGGCGTTCCTAGTGTTATATTTTAACAACTGTATATGCTACTGTAGCTACCTTGCAAAAGGCACATTTGTAAAATTATGTTAGCTAGATAATCTACTGACATACACACCATTAGTATGTCTATCAGGTAGGGTACAATAACCCATTAAAAACAAGTACGGTAATTAAAAAAAAAAAATAATTGGGGCGGATCGGCGGCGAGTCGGGGGGGGGGGATCGTTGTGCATGTTGTGTGTGTGTGTTAAATGTAATGAGTGTGTGCAGTAGCATTGGCAGTTGACCCTTGAAATGACCAGCAGGAGGAGTTCAACAGCCGCGCCGAGAGACCGTTTTTTGTGTGATGATGAAGTGAATGTGAGTTGTGTGTGTTTGGGTGGGCTGCAGGGCAGGCCTATATCAAGGCCGCCTTTGTTAAGCATGCTTTTGCATAGAGGGGGCTAAGCTGCTGCTACGATCCAGCAAGCGATGTTCTATTCAACTGTTTAACTGAAGAAAAAAAAACAAGAGATTACTCTCTTACTCAATAAACTATTTCCATCAAGAAAACCTGACTCCGACTCCATGGCTCGCCACAATATGACTAAAACTTTAATTTAATTGTAATTCACGGTAAAGGGGAAATGACAGAATCCAGGCATATGTGTTTCTTTTAGCCAGAATGCATATGTGTTTGCGTATATGTATCTCTCTTTCTAGATTTACATGCATTGTCATTATCAGTTACTCATAACAAACACAGTACAAAAATAAATTATATTTCAACAAAAAACGTTTTCAGCGTACAAAAATGCCAAGTCACTCACGCATACAAAGCACTGTCTATAATAAAACTAGCTAAATCTAGGCCTGCCATTAAAATTATTGATATCAAGCTACAAGCAACAATATTAGCTATCTTACCTCACACAAATGAAACAAGCTCTATTCAAAAGCAATGCTACACGATGTGTGTTAGCTACCCTTGAGCCTGTCACAAATGATGTCATGATAAGTTTATTTTTAATTACTTTTTAACAAGCACTGTTGGCTTTAAGTTGTAATATTAACGGTGAAACAACATGATAACTGGTAACGTGGCTCAAGAAACGATGTATTGACGTTGTCTATGTAACATTGTGATTAGGGTGTTATTTCTCACGTAGCCACAACCATGTTACTTTCATTTCCAACCATAATGGAACTTAAACAAAATTTATGTCAGAGTTTGTCCATCAAATTGCAATATTATTATGACGTTTGATTTTGTATAGTGCCACAACATTGTAATGTTAAAGTTGAATAAACTTTCATTTTCAACCATCATGGGACATAAATCCAACATTGTTGGGTAACGGTCAAATTACAACATTGAATAAACTTTAATTTTCAACCTTCACGTACCTCAAATGCAACATTACAGATTGACCATCAAATTGCAACATCATTACAACATACTATTTTTAACGTTGTGAATTTAATGTTTAAAAAACTTTAAATTTCAACCACCTTGCAACGTAAAGTTGACGTTATATAATGGCCATCAATTTGAGACGTCATTCCAATGTTTCATGTCTAACTGAGCTGCAGCATAGCCATTCTAACATTTAAAAACCTTTCACTTTCAACCGTCACATACCTAACGTCAGGTTAGTATGGTTTTTAACGTTGTTTCAACCATAACACAATATAAAATGCCTAAGGGGTTTACTCCTGAATTGTTATTGCCATTAGCTTTTCTCCCTACCTTGCCCCTTTACTTTGCCATCCCTCTACTTTACTTCCCTTCCCTCAAAGCAATTTACTGTAGTAAGCAGATGGAATAAATACATATTTGTAAAAATCAATTAAAATGAAATCATACAATATAAAAAAATCATTATAGCCGTGCTAATATCCCAAGGAAAAATTTTGATTTGAAATCATGACATTAATCATGACATTATGTACAGCCAAATCTGTTATTTAGCCTTATTTCCAAATTTATTTTTCATTATGTTATATGGACAAAATGTCTGAACATGTGAAAAGCTACCTAAGATAGGTAAGCGACATAAGCAAGTTAAGTTACTCGAATTCCTAAGATTACTTTTAAGATTAGTATTACAAGGTATATTGTGTATCTGCTTATACCTTAAAAACAAAGTCAGCCCTCCGCTCTTTTTGCAGTGTGAACTCTATCACCTTGCCATACCATGTGGGACTCTTCTCCATTGTTTTTACCACCAAATCTGAAAGGCTCTCTTGTTTCATTGTACCCTTGTGTAGGACTTGACCCTTTTCAAACATAAAAAGCTCCTCTCTACACCTGCTGAAGTTGCTCCAATTGTGCCCCCCAAAGACATTAGTGGATATAGCTGTGGCATTGCTTTATTCTGTTTGTTTCCTTTGAATTCCCTCAGTAGATTGCACAGTTTGCACGTCCTGCCCTGAAGCTCCTTGTCAGAATAAAATACCTGAATCTCAGCCCTCAGCAAATCCACATCAAAAAACAGGGGATAGCTATGCATCAAGCTTCTCAGTGCCTCATCTGGGAACTTGTGATGCATGTCTTCAAACCTCTCTGTATTTAACAGCTGAAGAGAGCTTAAGCTGTCCAAATCGCTGAATCTCTGTCTGATTTGAAAGATTTGGTTGTCGAACACTGCGGAGTATAGCTGTGAATAATACTGCTTCACATCCTGTACCTGCCCTAGCCCTTGTGCCCTCGCCCTCCTTCTCTTTCTCCTCCTCTGTGAAAGCGCTGGATCATCTGTTAGCTGCACAGCCTTCTCATACACAGCAGTGAATGCAGCGTCCGATCTTTGATCATCTAGCAAGAGGATGAGATTTTCGATTCTGCCCATGCAAAAAACAACGTCCATTGCTTTTTGCTGCACAATTTCAAAAACCACGTCCGTCAATGCAAAAATTTCCTTGAGAAAGTAAAGAAGAAACATGAATTTGCAGCATTTATGGTGTCGTCATCCATACCTGGAGAATGAACTATTTCAGAAAAGGTCTTCAGTAATTCATCACGATTGTTAGCAATGGTGCTGACAGCTCGTGAGTGTAAATTCAATCTCGTCAGGGCATTTTTGGGAAGCCGCCCTGCTGAAAAAAATTCCATGCTGGTCCAAGCTGATTTATGCTGGTTAGTGCTGGTTTAGCTGGTCAATCAGCATAGTCTTGTTGGTGAAGCTGGTCAACCAGCATAGTCTTGCTGGTGAAGCTGGTCAACCAGCATGGTCTTGTTGGTGAAGCTGGTCAACCAGCATAGTCTTGCTGGTGAAGCTGGTCAACCAGCATGGTCTTGCTGGTCAACTGATGCACAACAGGCTGGTTATGCTGGCCAACTATGTGGTCTTGCAGTTTAAGCAAATTATGCAAAAGGTCTGTAAAAATCTTAGAAAAATCTAATTTGCCATATATAAAACTTATAAAATAAATATGTGGTTGAGAGCTAGCATATACATACATTTCATGCTAAAATTAAATAGTTCCCTAACATACATGGTAGTCCTTATAACAAAAACATTGAGAGATTGTATAAGAATTGTATAGAAATATATAATATAATACTAATCAACATGCTTTTTATAAAACTTTGCAAGTATGATCATATACGATTTTTACAGACCTTTTGCATATGGGAAACCTCGGTTTTATGAATGAAGTTCAACCATCGAGATATGTAAGAAGAACTGGAGACAGCTTCCGCTTACTGGTTCCATGGATTCCTATGGGAGCTGCTCATTGACACATGGAGCCAATTCAGAGTTCAACGCATCACGTCTCTGGCAATACACACAGACAGTGCACAGAATCATGGGAATCGCAGTTTATTACAGAAGTTAACGGGGAGACGCGGTTGTTTCTATTAAAGATCTGCTCGGTTTTCTTATTTTATACATCTCAAAAGAACCTAAAACAACACGCTCTGATGGCTAGCTCACAAACTAATAATCACATTGCAGTCTATGCACTGATCTGAACAGGCCTAGCTAATGTCAGCTAGAAGACAAAGAAGCTTGAGAATTATATATCATATTGCATTAAAATGCAATTATGAAATAAGAAAGGTGTTCTATGAATGTACTATAACTATAAGCATAAACTATAAATACAATTACCCATTGGCTTTATTTCACCGTGAAATAAAAATGGTTTGTCTCGTAATTCATCAGAGAAAATCATAAAGTCACGTGGTGTGGAATCCCTGATTTGTAAGATAAGTAAGATTTTTACGGTAGGCCGCCGCGGTGGTACAACGGTAAGAGCGCTGACTTTCAGTCAGTGCAGTTGTACTCCGAGGATCGGGGTTCGCGCCCCGGACCTGCCAGTTCCGAGCATGGCCGGTGCCCTGTGGGAGCAGCAATTGGCGCTGCTTCCGGGTGGGGGGAGGGGCTCGGAGAGAATCGCTGCGCACAGAAGGCCCTGGGCGAGTTGGAATCACGGTCAGGAGCTCGAGGAGTCGCGCCCTGTAGAGGACGTGGCGCCCTCCTTCCTACTACCGGCTGACAGGGTTGTATAGCTGTGGTTCTCTAGCGGTTGCTACATGGGGGAATTGAATTAGAATAGGGATTCAATTGGCTACTAAATTGGGAGAAAAATGGGAAAAAATCAGGAACTAATTTTTTTTTTAAAAGAAGGGAAAAAAAGAAGATTTTTACGGTAATGGAATTTCATAGAATAGATATGAATGGGCTGTGATACCATATTCATATTATTGTTCATATTATGTGCATTTTAATATTGATTAATAACATATATAGCGTTATTATGCCTTAATGAGGACGCTAAATACACTAAAGCTGTCAGGTTGGGAACCTATAGGTTTACGCATGTTTTCCATTGTTTTATAATGTCCTGCTTATGGAAATATCACCAATGCGCTTTTACTGGTATAGATTAATGCTTTAAAACAAGCCCACTTTCCCGGGATTCCAGGGACAACGTGCGTCTATTTCGGGAGAGAAAATGTTTTATTTTTGTGAAAAATATGAATCGCTATTTCACAATGTAACCCTGTGTGAGAGAGACAGGAGGATGTATGTGCGTTGTAGTAGTGTGCCGTTAAAATAACATTGAAACAACTGTGATATGACTTAAAACCAGGTTTGTGGTAGTTTTAGCGCAAACGTTTTTTGCTGCCACAAGATAGCAATCCGCCAAAAATTATCCTGGCCACAACTCATCTTAAGACCGACCCGCCAAATTCACTTGCTATGGGCGCAAGTTCACTTGGTATTTAAACAACGTGAGCGCTGGACGCTAAAATGACACCTGCGCCAGTCTGAAACTTGCAAAGACACTTGCTTAGCACCGGGTGTAAGATAGGGCCCCATGTTACTTTCGCAAGATGCATGGTCTCAAAATGACCAGTACCAACTTGTCCTGTAGTGGGCAGTGTAAGAACTTTTGATGCTTTCAGGATTAAAATCTCACCTGAATAAAATATTATAGTAATTGCTTTAATTGGTTCTTCTATATAATAAAAGTATTAGCAATTAAGATTTTTATTTGAGCAGGGCTGTTTCCTATGGAAACCCCCACGCAATGACAGTCTGTCATAAAAAATGTTTTCCATTCTCCAGCTTGCATTAAGGATATCAAGCCATTCATCTTTCTGCGGCAGTGTGTTTTCTGGCAAATTTATTTATTTATTTTTTGCATGCTTTGCATATATTTGAAATGCTAAGGCTGGAAAGCCCTGTTTTCAGCAAGTGGCTTGGTGCGGGGGTGTTTTAGGGAAGCTAGCCGGAACATCTACATCTCCGTCTCTTTCCAATCAGTGGCGTCGCACGGAAAGAACGGCCTGAGGCACACCCGACACACTTGTCTTCCATTGGTCCAAATGCATGTCCACCACACTAGGCTTTTGGGACTGAGATTTGCACACGTGTGCAGGTTTCCATGGTTTCCATGTTTCCTGTGTGTTCTCCCATCGCCCAGGATTTTCATTCCGATCTTGCTGAAAGCAGACATTGAGACTGATTGAAGCAGATTTTTCACACAGAACAAACCCGCACATAAATTAAATATACTTGAAAATAATAATTAAATATATTGTCAGGATCAGAAAACATTTTGCCACACATCGCAATATATGGGCAATGAATGGATGTTTAGGAAAAAAATGGACGTTTCATTTTCTGATATTTCTTATTTCATTAAAATACATTTCTGTGAGATCATCATCAGTCATTATCATTGTATTTCCCCTAAATAAATGCACACATTTAAAATATATATATTTTTTCCCATCTTGATAAGAGCTAATCTTTCCTACAGCATCCTCTGATTATACCCCTTAAAGGGATATTCAAATATAGCCATGGAGGTCAGTAGTGCTGCTTACTTTCTTTCTTCCCCTCTAACCAAGGACTGATTTAGTCCTGGGACACTTTATACACTATGGGGTCTCAGCCATTGGATCTCTACCATCACATGGGTCTAGAATCTATGGAAGAAGATGGCACTTAATTTTCGAGATGAACGTTATATCTGCTAGTGTTCCATTGAACAGTGTACTCCAACAGCTATGGACTAGATAACTGCCAATTGTGCATATCTTCACAAGTTTCCATAAGAAAAAACCTTTAGGTTAGGTTTATATAAATGATATAGGAAATCCAAAGCAGTGATACCAAATAAAATGTGCTTTATTTTTTCAAATCCTGTAGAAAAGTAAATCTTTTTGCTTGCCAGCTGTCCTGCGGGGTGCATTTCTTAATAATGAGCATTTTCTAAGATGGGGGGTGGCCAAGATCACAGGCGGAGATGAATGTTCCAGCAAAATTGATTCCCGTTCAATTCCGCCATGTTCTGCAGACATGGCAAGAGCTAGCACCTGTGAAATGCGATGCTTCCGGGAATTGGATTAAGTGATAAGACTGGTTACAGCTCTTCTGTCTCGAATGGCGGCTGATTGCTGCAAAAATGCGCTTAAACCTCTCCCGTTTTACTCAGCCTCTTCAAATGGCGAAGGCTTAGGGACAATTCATACCTCTGTTTTACCAGTGTTTTATGAGAAACTCCAAACCCCCACTGGTCAGGAATTATGCCCCCCCCCCTCCTCCATTTCAGCATCTCCAATGCCTGTTTGAACCTGGAAGTTAATCTGGTTAATCTGTACACACCTTGCATTACAGCACATCTCCCTGTCTATACATTCTAGATTACATCTGCTGATTTAAAGATCAACTCTTCCTCCTCTTGGCTCTTTGTGACAAAGGGCATCTGTGTCTATTTCAGTCTCTCTCCCTCTATATATATATATATACAAAACCAGTCTTGGACCATATTTTACAGATTCAAAAAGCAGCTTGAAGTGATTTATAGCCATACTGATCTTATTGCATTGATAACAATTTATCTTAAACCATATGCTTCAGAAATCATATCGTTTTGACACTGTGATCAGGCGTATTGACCGGATATCATGTCGAACTGACTGCAGGGCTTGACGGATTTTTAAACGACACTCTGGGGTGAAGGGCGACAGCGCCATCTGAGTCCTCCAACCACTGACAAGGGAAGGAAGCTGTGGTCCAATCTGTCCGGGGCTGCCTGAGAAACAGGAGCATCATAGGCGGAAAAAAACATAATTCCCCGTCTTTGAATGTATAACCAGTCGGCCACTCTCACACGTGCCTGGTGTCATATGAGTTCAAATGCATTAGAATAAAATAAAGGCATACAATGCTGACATCCAGAATGGTAATTTGGAATTTATGAGAAAAATGCATCTTATTAAACTGAGATTTATTACATTTCACTGATTATTATAACTACCCAGCAAATCTGTTGAGCTGGCCCAAGACTAAAAACAATAGAGCCCTATTGCTACAGCACTGCCATTTGTGCGTTCAGTGTCACAACACTGGCCTTTAGATAATGCTGTCAGTGTTCAAATAGCTCCCTCCCATCTTTCAATGTCTCAAAGATGAGTTACACCTCATGCTCCACTCTGACTTTCAGCTGCGGGAAACCGGGTAGAGGAAGACCAAACCAAAAACAGGATAATTTGTCTTATTCCTGAATTTTGTAGTACCTAAGGTTTTCGGTAGTGATATATAGTATATGTTTCCTGACTCAGTCATTTCTGAAATACACTACATGGCCAAAATAATCTTTCATGGTTTGGGCTAGGCCCCTTAGTTCCATTAAAGAAAACTTTGTGGCAACAGTTTGGGGGAATGCCCTTTCCTGTTTCAGCGTGACAATGCCCCTGTACACAAATTGAGGTCCATATAGAAATGGTTTGTCGCGATTGATGTGGAAGAACTTCACTGGCCTGCACAGAGCCCTGACCTCAACTCCATTGAACACCTTTGGGATCAATTGGAACGCCAACTGCGAGGCAGGCCCAATCGCCCAACATCATTGCTCTGACCCTAATGCTCTTCTGGCTGAATGGAAGCAAATCCTGGCAGAAATGATCGAGTGGAAAGCCTTCCCAGGAGAGACCAGCTCCATAGTAATACCGATGACTTTGGAATGAGATGTTGGATGAGCAGGTGTCCATATGCTTTTGGCCATGAACTATACCATATGAATGAATACATAATAACAGTTTGAAATGCAATGGAAACTAGGTAAGATAAACTATTCAGTGTTGGTAGTGTACTTTGAGTTTCTGGCATATTAGCAGGCTTGCTCGCTCAGTCACTATCCCTCTCATCTCTTATCATTCTGTGCTTAATATTTACTTATTACAGACTCTTTGTATTTCTGTATCAGCTTCACATTCACATTAATTAAATTACATTTTCCAGAGCAAAGGCAACTGCTGATCAGAGGAGAATGTACTGTCGCTTCTTTCCAGGAGCTGAGCTTAAAGGGGTAGTTCACATTCTGGGGTTACGTTTTTATATTATAACAGTTTTACTCTGTTTTAAACTGGCCCAAACATCCCAGTTTTGTGTGCAATAAAGAATATTTGAGACATTCCAACAATGGCTAGAGTCTGGGCATTCGTTGTTTGTCATCTAAAGTGGGAAAATACACATATTACCAGATTATTCTTCAAAAATAACATTTAAACTTATTTTCAGATAAGATTTCAGATACAATTTCAGATGTTTCCATGGCTCATGCAACCTCAGAAAAATAACTACCAACGTGATATAAAAACTGATATTTATGTTTGTGAATTGTGAATAAATTGTGAATAAACGCTAGAAATGAACCTGATCATATGTACAACCTTTGGTAGCATAACTGTAATCCTTTTAGGAGTACCTTGAAATGTGTTTTCTTGCTTTAGACCGCAAACCCTTGAATGCCCTGACACCATTGCAAAGCAGGACGGTTGGTGTTATTTGAAATACCCTTTTCGGCACAAAAGCTCAGGGCCAATCAAAAACATTAAATAATATCAAAAAGCAGTGAACAATTTCATTCATTGGCAGATGTTGTATCCTCCCTTTCTTGTCCTTCCCCAACACTCCCCACCCCTCTTGGGTCTTCTTATGATTGGCATATACATGACTCCATGGAGATAACTGGGTTGCGTTTACTGGCAGGACATTCTTCACCATGGGTCTTAGCCACATTTGAACGAATGAAACATAAGAAGAGCATTGGGCAAAGGAGACACACAGTGTGCATTTGTTTCCCCATGAATATTTATGACAAATATGTGATAAGAAAAATACATTTTTCTATAAAAATTAGATATAAACAATTCCAAAAAAGGTGGGACAGTATGTAAAATGCACATAAAAGCAGAAAGCAGTGAGTTGTAAATTATTTTTGACATATATTTAATTGAAAACAGTACAAAGAAAATATATTTAATGTTTTACCTTCTCAACTTTATAGATTTTTGCTAATATATGCTAATTCCAAAATTGATGCCAGCAACACATTCCAAAAAAGAAAGTTGGGACAGGGGGAAAAAAAGACTGGGAAGTTCAAAAAAACACCTGTACTGGGTGTAAAAGGATATCAAAAGACTCTTGATATCTTATTTTCTGGTACTCCAAGCGATACTATAACCTCTCTGCATTTGAATGGATTTCTATGGGAATTGGGGGGTGTGGCGAGATTAAGGTGTAAATTATACGGGAATAGTATGGAACCCATAGTTGGCTAAATGGCTGTAAGTCATCAAGGGTCTGCGGTATCAAACTAGCCTCAAACCATCACTCTGCTGCCAGATGTGCAGTAGATATGCATACTTATTTTTCCGTAGAGTTCAATAGAAAAATGAGTCAAGAGAAACAACCCTTAAAGTGATCCATCCATATCTACTGCAAATCTGGCAGCAGAGTGATGGTTTGAGGCTTGTTTGATACCTCAGACCCTTGATGACCTATAGCCATTTAACCAACCATGGGTTCCATACTATTCCTGTGTAATTTACAGACTATTCCCGTGTAATTTACAGCTTAATTTAGTCCCACCCCCCAATTCCCATAGAAATCCATTAAAATGCAGAGAGGTTAGAGTATCGCTTGGAGTACCTGAAAATAAGATATCAAGAGTCTTTTGCTATCCTTTTATACCCAGTCACGATAGCATCGCTTGTTTACCTGTGGAATGTTCCAAACAGGTGTTTTTTGAACTTCCCAGTCTTTTTTTGCCCCTGTCCCAACTTTTTTGGAATGTGTTGCAGGCATAAAATTTAGAATTAGCGTATATTTACAAAAATCTATAAAGTTGATAAGGTAAAACTATATAAATATAATATATATTTTATAAATATAAATATAATTTCTTTGTACTGTTTTCAATTCAATATATGCAAAAGATATATGCACACATTACATATAGTTTTATATTTAGTTTTACCTCAGCTTACCCTGTTTGTATTAATTAAAGCGGAATGAGTAGTGAAAGAAGTGCATTATGGATGTCCAAGTCCAATAGTAAAAAGGCAACCCCTGGAGACAGATTAAAGTAATATCAGAAGCTCTGTAAATTTGCTCACTTATTCTGTAAAAGGCATGCACCCCTATGGGTCATGGCAAATTTGGCAATTTTAGCCAAAAATCAAGTCACACCATATAACAAATTTGTGCTGCCTGAACCTCAGTGAAAGTCATGTGAAGTTATTCGATAGGCAGTTAACACTGATTGACGACTCTAACAGCGTCCTTATACTTTCTATTTGAGACTGTAAACCTAACACACCTTATCAGTCGGTTCGACAGTGGGGTACAGTAGTTAGAGAATGTAATTCAGGGATTGCAGGTTTGATTCCCTGTCGTTGTACCCTTGAGCAATATATTTAAATTATATTACTTCAGTAATTATCTAGCTGCATGAAAGTGTTGTATGTAACATGTATAGCTGTATAAATTGCTCTGGGTAAGAGCATCTGCTAAACATATAAGTAACCCTTTTCAGCTGTTAACATAATGTTCAAATGGTGCAGTTGGGTTGGTATACTGCAGGTTACCATTTTACAGAGAGAAAGAAAGAGAGTCATTGAAAGCGTATAAACTGGAATGTTATGGAATCGGATTCAGAGACAAAGCCCATTATTCTGAACATCTACAGTCTTCTGGCAGAGTCCCAAAAAAAATGAGTCGAAAGAATGATCCTATCATTTTATAATCAGATAAGCCTTCCAGATGGGAATACCTGTGTAGACTTGAAGATTGTATATGGCCAAGTCTCAACAGATCAGTCTCCCACTACAGCAGGGTTTATTTATATGTATTTTCGAGACAACTGAAATGACGTGCACAATGCTATTTCCCATCATGCAACATATGCAAACCTATTGGTCCTGCTCCTGTGTATTCTGACTGGAAAATGAAAAATTGTATTTTTACTGTGGATGTGTGAAAGCACTAAGGAGGACGGTGAGGGGGTCACAAACTGAGCAAAGGGAGAGGGTGAGGGAGTGAAAGAGAGCCATCACGACGGGGTTACCGTCTCCTTGGCCACCACACGGGTCGCTGTAAACCGGCTCGCAGGGGAAAAGACCATCCCATTGCCTGGGACTCCCAGGAAACACGGAGAGGGGAATTAATTCAGCGCAGCCCATCTGCCGTGTCGACAGGCATGCCAAAACGCTGTGATGCCCTAACCCGCTTTCCCTCCGGGAGATGGAGGGACAGAGAAATGGTGGATGGTTGCTAGGGGGGGACACTGTAGTCTAGTTTTAGTCTAGTAATAAGACTTCAAATCTTATTTTTCTCTCTCAAGTAAACATCAAAATATTAGCTTTTTGCTTTGTCTTACTTTTTGCTTTGTCTTTGGGTAAATTGTCTTACCCCTTTGAAATATTGAAATCAGTCAAAGTGTTTCACCTCATTGACAATATTTTTGTCTTATTTAGCAAAACATCTATAGAAATGTTTTTTTAAGTCTAAATATAAGACTAAAATACTATTATCTGTTGGAATGTCAATTATTATTATTACTTATTATTCTTTTGTTTTTAAAGTGGAACTGGTATATTGGGAAGGGGGTGTGCATGAGTGTCAGCGATGGCAGGTGGTGGATCTACCTACACGTCGCCATGCGGATCTCTCGGCTCTGCAGCTGAGGGGGTTGCCCCAGGGGGAAACGATGCCGCCCCCGAGAGGATAGGAGATGAGGGCTCTCATGGTGGGTGCTGTTCGAACAGCCTGTGAGTCACGAGCACTTCAGATCCATCGCCGCCACCGCCAGTCTCCCTCCTCGGCCTGCGTGGGCCTCGCCGGAGGAATCTAATGGCGAGGCTGCATGGCCGAAGTGAAGCCTCATTGTGAGGTCGTCCAGGAGAAGGAGCGAACCTGAAACAAGGACTCCCCTGATGAGGTTTTAGCCCTTTCAGCCACCATTTCATTCCTGTTTTAGGGCCTGATTTACTAAGACTTTTAAACCTTTTAGCACATGCAGAACTAATAACACAACCAATGATTGGTGCAAAAGAAATAGCATAACCAATCATTGGTCTTGTTATTGGTTTTGTGTGTGCTAAAAGGTTTTGCCCATGCTAAAGGTCTTAGTAAATCTGGCCCTTAGTGTTAACTTAGTGGAAACTGGGAGGGCTAAGGAAATTGAACACTGGAAAACCTTAGGCACCACATCTCTAAGCCTGGCCATGGATAATGAGTGCCCACATTTTATGTCACTCTGTGAAATAATAATTGTTTTGACGACTTATATTATAATTAAATTATAATATCACGCTTTGGGATATTGTGGGTTAAATGCTCAAGAATGTTCTGGAGCGTTTCTCTTTCATACATGACAAGCAAGTAGCCTTTAGCCTGTTTCACACCGCCCCTCTTCGATATCGGGCCATAAATTAGCGCCTTGTCGTTGCCGGCTCCTCTATTTTTAGGTTTGGAGCAGCGCTACCAGTCCATTATTATCTTGTTGAGTAGGCTGGTTGTAATATAGGCTAATTATTACAGGAAAGGGGAGAGAGCGAGAAGGGAGCCACTGTCCAAATATGAACGATCATACACCAGGCAGCAGGACCAGAGCAAGGGGAGATATCACGCCTTGCTTTGACTCAGTTCTATTTTAAGCTTCTCTGTATTACTCATTAAATGGCAATGGGTGAGTGCGTCGAAAAGGTGTCTTTAGCAGAAGACAAAGCCGGCGCAATTTACATATAGAGCAACGGTTGGGGGAGGGGCCATTGCCCAAGCCTAATTCTCAAGCCACCAAGGATGCTGGCCCGGCATGCGGGGGCCGGTGTTCTGCATCACATGATATAACACGTGAAAAACAGAACGTAACAAAGCCATTTCTGGCCCGGTTTTTTTTCTTTTCCTGTTTATTTTTCCATTCTCCTGCTGCTTCTGTTCCTTTCTGTCCCTGGCCGGATTCCAGTCACATCCCAGGCGCCAGGATGTCATTATTACACCACGATGCATCAGGCCTGTCGAGATTCCATCACTGGCCTCCCGACGGGGTCACAACTCACCATAATTACAGCTGAGACATGATGCTCCCCCCACACCCCACCCCACCCCACACCACCTTATGCTACCTGCCCAAAACTGAGGTCTATATACATGACCATTTCCCCACCCCACACACATACACACAGATGCATGCAGACAAGCACACACACACACACACAAACATACATACACAAGTATATGCATACACACACACAAACACAAGTATATGTATATACACATACATATGAAAGCACACAAATACACACACACACAAATATACGTGCACAAAAACGCATATGCACACGTGCACACAAACGCATGCACATACACACACAAATCATCAATATGAAAAAGAAAAGAAGGAAGAATATCCCATTCCCATAATTCAATTAATAACCATCCTCTTATTATTCTCCTTGTTATTAGCACTGCCAGTTGACACCATGGGTCTACTTTATAAGATTAATGTGCGAATATTTCTCCTGCTGTCAGAGGCCTGGATTCACCAATCAGAGTGCCTCTGTGTTTTCAACTTAGCCACAGGCGATAATTGGTATTCCTTCCAGAAGACCGTGTCCAGCTTCATCCAGCATGGCGGGTTGACCCTTTGAAGCCTTCCTGTCTTTTATCAGCCGTGGTTTTTGTCCGCACAATCAATTTGCGCAAGCGCCGACAGTCACAGCCACCTCCGATCCCCCTGACAGACCCATCTTTAATCCTGGGGCAGACACACAGAGCGTGGGAGAAAGTTCCTCTCCTCTATTTTAGCTCATCTGCCGGAGTCCGCTTGATGTTTCTGCTCTTTGGAGCTGTCACAGCGCCCCAGGCCGCTCATATATAATTTCGAACATTCAATTAAGTCTCTCGTGCGTGAGAAGGCATAGCCAAAGCGCAAACTCGTGCAGTGAGGTACACTAGATTGGGCAGAGGGGGCAGAGCAATGAGCTGAACTGGAGTGGAACAGAGGTGCACACGTAAACACACACACACACTCACATGCACACACACGGGCTCACACGCACACACAAACACTCACACAAAGACATACACACAAACACACTCAGGCACATGCAAACACACACTCACACAAAGCCACAAACGAACACACACACACACACACACACACTCAGGCACCCATACACACACACATAAACATTGAAATGACAAAGGAAAACGCAAATCATTGATACAGCATGACACATTTGATTGAAAATACTTTCTTTATATCCATTGACATTTTGGAATTATGTACCATCTCATGTATCTAAAGGGTAGAACAGGTACAGGGAAACATTATATCTTGAGTGTGTCAATCCAGGTAGAGTGATTCATGTCAACCATTAAGATGCACTGTGGTTATGTGTTGATTTGAACTAATTATGGCTGATCATTGATTAAAGTAAAGATTGCTGGAAATTTAAGGACCATTTTTCACCCAAGTGACAGCGTCATCTAAATATGCCTTAAGAAGCCGATCCAGAAATGATTTGAAGATCATCCCTGAGGCACTGTTCGTTCTATTTTATTGAGGGATAAGAATAGTCATATACAGTGATGTAAAAAAGAAAGTACTCCATCTTTCTATGGTTTTACATAGTCCTAACAGTAGATACATCTAACCATTATGAGAAATAACACATAAGAGATTTTGCTTTGTTCTTTTGCATTATTTATTCAATCAACAAAAATAAGCCTACATGGTGTATAGTTGTGATGTTGACATTATCAGAAAACTATAGTAACATCAATAAATTGATTAATCTAATTGTATTAAGCATTTATGGTTGCACCTGTAATATCCACTAATATCATTTAAAAATATGAATCATATCATAATTATGAGTACAAATACACATTTCTAAAACAAAATTATGATTTTAAAACTGTCTCAGAGTTATGCTGTTCATATTATCATGACAGCTATAATTACATTATGAAAGCAACACCTGTATGAAGCTTTGTTATTTAAAGTGACCTGGTTTATCAACAGCTGCCAAAAGATAAACCTTTCAATTTGCTGGGAACTGAAGGGTTTGTTTGTAGTGTCACAGCACCCTGAGCAGAGATATAGGAAGCACTGCAATATTATCAATTGCCCATAATTAATCAATTAGAAAGGTGACATTGTCTTAAAAAGCATGTAAAGATATCTCTGAAAAACACCCAACCCAGGGCAGAGTGCAGCTAACATAGACACAGCATGCTTACATGTGCAATATGAATGAATTAATTAAGTTCCAGTTTACCGGAAAAGGCGCTAAAAAAACACAGCGGGGGCACTCCAACCCCTCCTGGCACACCTGTGGCCGACCAGCCCTTGCGTTCAGCGACGATGGTATTCAGCTTGTCTTGCGGTGCAGTTAGCCAACAAGCTAACTGGTTCAGTTTGGTTTTATAAAAGGTTCACGACTTCCGTTTCAGCTCGTTGATTTGTGCAATATCGTTATCTTGACTGGAGCCTGGTGAAACGCTGATGGTAGCGTTGTGGTAAAGTTGAGACCTCAGCCCCTGTTGGTCTGATCCGTCTTCCTTTGTTGTCCACCCCTTCGCCAAGACCTCCCACAGAGAAATAGCATTCTCCGCACCCACTTCCAGGTCACGGGTCAAACCATCCCAACATCAATCATTCAAACATTCAATATTGCACATCAAGCCAGCTGAAGTCATTTATGAACCCATTAATTCTATAGAGGGGAATTTAACTAGAATAAATACTAATAATAAGCTCTGAGGGACTATCGAGATCGCATGGCACTCTTAAAGGGAATATATCTTGCAATCTCTTAAAGGAGAATGTCCTGTCTGTAACAGTAGAAAGAAAGGCCTCATTTGGGAGCAAAAAAAAGGGTTTGTCTCTCAGCATGATCTGAATGTTAATCAGTGCTGATCTCCCAACAAGCAACCCTTGTTCCGGCTCATCGCGGCAGCTCATATTTATGCATGCACAGAGGGCCCCATGAATAAGTAATGACCCTACAGTGGGTGTAATGTATTGACGAGTAGCCTATGCGAACCTTGAGCATTTGCAGGGGGATGCCGATGTTCTCCTCTATCATCGTGTCAGCCTGTTCTTTGAGACTGCAAAGATTTATAGCTCAATATCCAGTCTTCTCTAAATATAACCCACAGTAGCTTTGTTCTCAGCCTAAGGTTTAAAGAGTTCTAATGACATAATATGGAATTAGATCAAAGTTCACATACTCCAATCCACATCGGAAGCACAATTACCAGTTATTCACACATTTTTGTAAAACATGACCCAAAAATATATACATGTAAAAGCAAAATTTAAAAACAGGCACATGACCAAAGTATCTTTTGAGTTTGAAGATGGATGATTCTCAATTGCTAATTGCTTCACTGCTAATGTATTTCAGAGCTAATGTATTGAGGGACCCTGTGGTTCTTTGCTCTTGTATATATTATATAGCTTAGTTTTGCTCTTGTTTGCATATCTTAGTTTAATGTTCAGTAGGTTAGTGGGCAAGCTGTCCATTGACTTCTTGCACTTGTTGTCTTTCTTGGGACTAATCTTTCCCCATGTAGGGAATTTCTGCACTTCAGCCTTTGACCTTTGCTCTTGTGTTTGCATTGCAAGTCTGACTTGTGTTTGCATTGTAAGTCTGCATTGTGTTTGCATTGTAAGTCTGACTTGTGTTTGCATTGTAGGTCTGACTTGTGTTTGCATTGTAAGTCTGCATTGTGTTTGCATTGCAAGTCTGACTTGTGTTTGCATTGTAACTCTGGATAAGAAGAGCTGTCAGGAGGGCATGACGTGGATGAGTTCTAACCCAATCTAGTCAGTCAGATTTTACAGCATCCATAGCATGCCTGGTTCCCTGCAAGCAGTTTTTTTCTTCTACACAGGCATTTCTGGTTTGATCAGTGGGAATATAAGAGGATTTGTGCTTTTGCTATCAATCTCTACTGACTCTACTGTTTTATCTGGGCAGCTGTGGTCCTGAGGCCCATTTGTCATAAATTTTTCTTTTTTTCCCAACTATATTTCCAGTGTTACTAGGTCACACCTCCAATTTCTTTTCTACCACTTATAGTAGTATGCACATATCATGTATCATGTGCACAATTTTTATTATCTTTTATGATAATTTTAGCGGCTATTAAAATTTCTGCTTCTGCCATTCACATCCTTGTGAAAAAACTTCAAAGCTGTTTATATATACAGGTGCAGCTCAAAAAATTCGAATATCGTGAAAAAGTTCAATATTTTTTGTCACTCATTTCAGAAAGTGAAACTCATATATTATATAGATTCATTACACATACTGTGTTCCATACTGTACCAGTGTAATTTACAGCTGAATCTAGTCTCACCCCCCAATTCCCATAGAGATCAGTTCAAATGCAGAGAGGTTATAGTATCGCTTGTAACAGTACCTGAAAATAAGATATCGAGAGTCTTTTGATGTTGATTGGTCACAGACTTCAGGAAGTAACAGCATGCAAAGGATATGCGACCAAATATTAAATATGATACTTTAAAAATATGTTAAAGCAAAATATTCTCATTTTCTGAGACACTGAATTTTGGGTTTCATTAGCTATAAGCCATAATCATCAAAATTACAAGAAATAAAGGCTTGAAATATTTCTCTCTATGTGTAATGAATCTATATAATATATGAGTTTCACTTTCTGAAATGAGTGACAAAAAATATTGAACTTTTTCACAATATTCTAATTTTTTGAGCTGCACCTGTATACAAACCCCAATTACAAAAAAGTTGGGACAGTGTAGAAAATGTAAATAAAAACAGAAAGCAATGATTTGCAAATTCTTTTTGACCTGTATTCAATTGAACACAGTACAAATACAAGATATTTAATGTTTACCTAATCAATTTTATTGTTTTTTGTAAATATACGCTCATTCTAAATTTGATGCCTGCAACACGTTCCAAAAAAGTTGGCACAGGGGCATGTTTACCGCTGTGTTACATCACCTTTCCTTTTAACAACACTCGGTAATCTTTTGGGAACTGAGGACACTAATTGTAGTTTTAAAATATAATTTTTTTCCTATTCTTGCTTTATATAAGATATAAGATTCTTGCTCAACAGTCCGGGGTCTCCGTTGTCGTATTTTGCGCTTCATAATGCGCCACACATTTTCAATGGGAGACAGAACTGGACTGCAGGAAAGCTATGCTGTTGTAACACATGCAGAATGTAGCTTGGCATTGTCTTGCTGAAATAAGCAGGGACGTCCCTGAAAAAGACGTCGTCTAGATGGCAGCATATGTTGGTCCAAAATGCATATGTACCCTTCAGCATTAATGGTGCCTTCACAGATGTGCAAGTTACCCATGGCATGGGCACTAACACACTCCCATACCATGAGAGATGCTGGCCTTTGAACCTTGCGTTGGTAACAATCGGGATGGTCCTTTTCCTCTTTGACCCAGAGAATGTTCATTATTTTCAAAAACTATTTGAAAGGTGGACTCGTCAGACCACAGCACACATTGCCACTTTGCATCAGTCCATCTCAGAAGTCGGCGGCGTTTCTGGATGTTGTCGATATAGCCTAAAGGGATATTTCACCTTAGTGTGACATAAGTCATTTTGTGGAGCCGACCCTATTATATTTGCATAGCATGAATAATAGCGACATCAGATGGCCCTGCTGACCGTTAACGGCATCCCTGGTAGTCCCGGTTGTCAGGGTCCCCATTCACTCCCATTCATTTTCGGGACATCACCAAAATGAATCGTTTTAAAGCAGACACTAACTACAGCAGATAATACATTGATAAAAGAGAACACAACGGTGAAAAGGTACGTTGGGACAGGGGCAAAAAAAGGACTGGGAAGGTTGTGGAATGTTCAAAACACACCTAACCATTATGAAGCATTTTGATGTACACCATAGGCCCGCCACGTCATTTTATGTGGCCCGCGAGAACTTAATTATCTGATGCGTGTATCTACGTGGCTGGTTAACGGGGATTAACTTTTACGATATAACAGACAAACACAGATACGGACGCACACTCGCGGTACATACGTTGAATAAACCGTTAAATAAAGTTTGTATTTAAAAAAAAAAAAAAAGGTGATTGCACCCCCACCCCTACCCCGTCAACAATTACAATCGAGGTCCGTGAAAATTCTTGATTGCACCCCCCACCCCCGTCAACAATTACAATCAAGGTCCGCGAAAATTCTTGATTGCACCCCCCCCCCCCCCCCCGTCAACAATTACAATCGAGGTCCGCGAAAATCAACTGGCAACCATAATGCTGATGTGGCCCGGGGTGAAAATGAGTTTGACACCCCTGATATACACAATAATAATCTTTAACATTAGACATTAGGGTTTAACACCGGCACAGATTCCCGGTAATTCCCGACAGTGCTGTTATTTTAGAAAATATAGTCTGTAAAATTTTGTTAAAAGCACCTGCAACAGCTGAGAATAAGCTACCAGAATATGGCTTTAGTCTTACCTTGAAAAACACCTAATTAGCCTGCTTGTTTAACAAATTTTGTTTGATTATGCAATGAAGCATTTTCAAACATCAATTCCATGAGGCTGTACATTATGTGCATTCTAAGATTGATTAATAACACAAATACCGTTATTTTGCTTTAATGATGCCACTAAATACATAGGTTCACACATATTTTGTTTTATAATGTCCTGCTTATGGAAATGTGACCAACCTGTTTTACTGGTTGCGTAAGGAAGACCAGGAAAAGTGTGATTTACAGCAGGGGAAACAAACTTGCTCCTGCATGGAGTTAAAGAGCACATGCAGAGAATGGCATTAAAATTAATTGTGAATTAATGCTGTAATGTGCTGCAAATTTGTTTTCATTTCTAATTAGACTCTTAGTTCTCTTTAAAATAGTTTTATTCAGTTATGGAATAACAGGTGAAATCAGTGGGGTTTTAATAAGCTGAGAGTATGGAAACCTGGTTACTGTAATTTAAAAAAGACGAAGAATAAGGTTAAAATTCTGTTAACATGGTGAAATTTAAATGAATCTCCGTTTTTTAACCATAGGCTATCGAAAAAACCTTATGCACAGCGAATCACGAGGACTGTAGCCTAGGCTATTTGAAAAACAATAAATGCAATATTCACTAGACAAGGTTTTGAACTTTTTTCAGTCAGAAAAATTCTATTTACTTGCAGGCTGTAGGCCTAGATGAACACAGCTGTATTGTAATGACATCTGAAGTGCATTTTCAGAACTCAAATATGCGTCTATTGCAGTGCGCAAGTTTACCATTGAATGACAATTCACGCATTAGCTGTAAATGAGGATCTGCGCATTAGGCTTTATATAGGTGTTATCAATGGATTAATGGATAGCCATTGTCTCGTAACAGAACATTGCCTCCTCTGGAAGATTACAGTAACTATTGGCAAATATAGGCTAAGTCATTGCTTGATCCAGGATAATTGCGAATAGTCTACATGTGTAACCTTAACCGGACCATCGCACATCACCTCGATGTTGATGGAGTGGGCTGAAAGCAATTTAATGCGGCATTCCCCTTCGCTGAGCGACAGATATGTGGTCTTTGTCCTATGGACCCTTTTATTATTATGCATTTTTTGATATAGCCTACACAATAATAATATTTCACATTGTTATCTTGATATTTTTAGACAGGAGCATGTACGCGCATTGTGCACACACCTATCTAGACGCACTTATATGCACCGTTATAATAACATGTAAACAACTGTGACATGACTTTAGACCAGGTTTGTGGTGGTTTTAGCGCAAGCGCTTTCTGCTGGCTCAAGATAGCAATATGCCAAAAATGATCCTGGCCAGACCTCATCTTAAGACCAACTTGCTTCACTTGCTATGGGCGCAAGATCACTTGGTATTTAAATGATGGGAGGTGCTATAATGAAACCTGCGCCGGGTGTAAGATAGCAAAGACACTTACGTTTGGGTTAGCACCGCTTAGCGCCGGGTGTAAAATGGGGCCCTAAATATCTTTTCTTTGTACTGTTTTCAATTATATATATGTAAAAGAGAATTTACAAATCACTGCTTTCTGCTTTTATGTGCATTTTACATACTGCCCCAACTTTTTTGGACTTGGGGTTTGTATACATGAACTACAATATACCAATGTACATGAACTACAATCATCAATGTACGTGTGTAATGTTAACAAATTTGGGGATGGGGCAATAATTCAATGCGGACTTTGATTTATGTTCCATATTCTACCATATTATCTAACAAATCACCAGGCTAATTACAGCAAGCTCCTTTCTTGTTGCTCAACTAGAGAAATCACAACCTCGCAAGGTTATATTATGGGGACATGGTAAAGAAAATAAAATGGCTGACTTTTAATGCAATGTGATTTCACTGCAGAAATACTGTGTGTGGAGCTGTCACTGTTTCTGTATTACCTGACGTGAAGTAATGGGCCAGATTAGCATTGATTTTATTGGCGAAGGGGGTTGAGCATCAGTCTTCTAACATACCCACTGCAGGGTTCAACCATATAAGGATATTTTTTATGATAACACTGCCCTCATTCTGTTATACAATCGTGCAGAATTTTTAAGTTTATATTTAATGATCACTGTTTGTGATATGGTTGATATGGTATGACATCAGCCCCTTGAAGTGGAATTTAAATTTTATTTCAGTTGTCTGTTGATTAACAGTCTCTATCATTGTGCAGTCTTGGGGTCTCATATGCTTATCCAGTTGTTTGGATTATTCTGACATTAGTTTACTCTTTTTCAATCTGCTTGTACATTTACCTCTTTAGTGATGTGCATTTTTACTTTTCAGCAGCCACAGTACAGTCTGGGGAACTCTGGCATCTCAGAATAACGTTTACCTCAATAATTCCCGCAGCAACCGCGGCGCAGTCAGAAACGGCCCTGTGTCGGCAACACGACACAGCAGTACGAAACCTGTCATTTCAAAATCGACCTCCTCGGTGACGCCCAGCAAGCATTTCAAGGTCAGAGCACAGTGATCCCAGCGTTTGTCGTTCTGCATGCGTACACATTGGCTCCTTCATAACACTCTGCCTTCAAGCACCTTGCACCAGGGAAATTTAAGTCAGGCCAAAATGCAAGACCTGTGCCACAGGTCGCATTTCACCGCACGACCCAGGAGTAGAAAATTCCGGAATGGCCAACAAATAGGCTGAAACGCCTAAAGGGGATTTTCTTAAATTTGTTTCTAGTAAATGGGAAAAAGATAAATCTCATGCACTGAATCTCCAGACAATCTCACCAGGTTTAATATGTCGGACTGTTTGACCTTGATCCAAAACCCTGACAACAGACACATTAAAGTTGGTGAGATTGACTGCAGTATGTAGGATTTCCCTCCTTTTTTATTTACTTTGTCCTTTTGTCCAAGCACCTCCACACTGCATAATGAGTGTGAACATTCACACTTAAAACAGAATTTGTTTTTGAATGGTAGGCATGCTCATAGACAGTATGTGATGGTGCTGCAGAGTGGTGATGTATGCAGAGGAATACATTTTTTCCCCCTCTTGGACATGCCGGAGGATGAAAGCAGCCATGTTGTTTCATACTGAAGGCCTTGGAACCAGATGAGCAAAAGCCATTTTGATCGATCTCTGTTGCATGTGTTTCTCACTGTACCCCTGAGCGAAGTGGGGTAACTGGACTGCAGCAGCTGAAAAATGGCAGCATAGATGCGTTCCAGTCTTTGGAAATTACTTCAAGCTCAGGGAAGAAAAAAATTGCATCATGGAAACTAATGAATAATGATCATTGGCAGTGCCACATGCTAGCGGGCATGAGAGAGAGAGTGGAGAGAGGTTCCAGGGGAGAGAGGCAGAGAGAGAGAAGGAGGGAGTGAGAGTGAGAGAGGGAGGGAGAGAGAGAGTTAGTGACAGCTCAGAATGTTGATTATGACTTCTACCTGGCTTCTCTCCGGCCCTAATTAACAAGCGGAGGTTGTTCAGCCCTTATCTTTGGTTGATGCAGGAGGCACATTTGTGCAGATTAAGAATGTCCCAGTGCAGTCGTGCGGTGTTTTGGAGTAAATCCTCATCAGGGGACCACAGGAGGGGACAGCTCTGGAGACCAGAGTTTACAACAAAAGACTGGCATTTACAGACAAAAAGGATCCATCTTGGTTTTAAATAAACAATAAGGGGAATCCTCCATCAGTGGGAGAAAAAACAGCAGAATTGGCAGACAAATGTCATCCGAGATTTTAAAGAGGCATTTTTGAGTGCAAACCTTCCATTTGAAATCCGAAATTACCTGAATTTCCAAATGGGCATGTTAGAAAAGACAGGGATGTTTCCCGGAGGCTGCTGACTCACATAAAAAAAGATTGTCGCAGATGATTCTGTGGTGTATACAATTATGTTTTGCCCTTTTATATGTTCTGCAAGGGAAATCAATTACATATAATTTCAAAGTTGTTATGTGTACCTCGATGCTGTGTACCACAGCTCAGTCACAAATAGCATCAAACAATGCCTACTGAAATTTAACTGCATTTGCCTCGCATAATGAATGTTATGGGTTGAAAGCATACAATGAAACCCTCAACGGCTTGATTCCAAGTGCATTTCATTTAGCATATAAAGTTCACATTGTCACAATTGCGAGCTGAATTTGGGCTAATAATTTTCCAAAACGTAAAAAATTTGTGGGAGTAGTCAAAAAGGTTTTCAAGCATTGTCCAAGCAGAAAGTTGCGCGACAGGGCGCTTCGAAGGAGCATAAAAGAGCAAAGTTCAGGCGTGACCATTAAACTACACAACATTGCCGAGTACTATACTTCCGATTTAGCTGATTACAAATCATTGGCATATGAACAAGACTCTGCAATGACACTCGGGGAGTTCTGGAACAGAGATGATAAAATTGTCCAAAATATTGCACAGAAAGCAAAATTATACTTGTTAGTTCCAACCAACTCTGCCGATGCAGAAAGACATGTCTCTTCCCATGGACAAGTTTACACTAAGCATCATCAAAGAATGACAAATAACAACTGACGATGATTTATTTAATCACAAAGTTCAAACCTCGCATTTTTATTACATTTTGAGTCCATGGGCTCTATCTTGACACTTGGTCTAAAACGCATGGCGCAAGTGCATTTAGAGCATGTCTCAGTCCACTTTTGCTATTTAGACGGCGTGTTTTTTAGCGCTGGGGCGTAGGATGCAATAAACCAATCAAAACATCATATCCCATTCCCTTTAAAAGCCTTTTCCACCTTGGTGTATTGCTCATATGATGGCGAAACAGACATACTTGTGCGTGCGCGTGTGACAATATTATTCAGACTGCTATTATGACTATTATAATAATCTATAATAATAATGCTATTATAATAATATTTATAATAATTTTTAACATTAGGGTTTAACACCGGCACAGGTTCCTGGTAATTCCCGACAGTGCTGTTATTTAAAAAAATATATGCGGTTAAACTTTGCAACAGCTGAGAATAAACTACCAGAATATGGCTCACCTTAGAAAATGCCAGATTAGCCTGCTTGTTTAACAAATTGTGTTTGATTATACAATGAAGCATTGCCTAACATCAATTCCGTGAGGCTGTTCTCAAAGTTAAAGTTTCATCCGAAGTTCATTACGTGCATTCTAATATTGATTCATAACATACTGTTATTTTGCCTTAATGATGACACTAAATACACTAAAGCTGTCAGATTGGGAACCCATAGGTTCACGCATATTTCCTTGTTTTATAATGTCCTGCTTATGGAAATGTGACTGCAACCCGTTTTACTGGTAGCTTGATTCTTTAAAACAAGTAATTTCATTAATTTTATTTTATTTATTTAAGCCTTTTACAGGAATTTGTCTTGCATGCAAGAGCGTAGAGTCAGATGGTTAACAGAGATAACATTTAAAACATATTAACAAACAAAAAAATACATAGACCACACGACAGGAATGACAATATAACATCATAACAGACAGAGAGCTAGGGGGTTACAGAAGCTTATTCATAATACAGAATCAGGGGGTAAAGTGCATTTGTGTTATGAGAACTGATTGGAACCAGACACCAAAGGTAGTAGGAATAGGCTTTATTCGTAGTCGACAGAAAAGGATCAATATCCAGCAAACAGAACAATACAGGTAAAACAGGCTCGTGGTCAGTTCCAGGCAGCGGTCAACGTCCAGCGAACAGGGCAATGCAGGATGAGCAAAAGCGAAGTCCAGGAACAGGCAGGGGTCAGAACCAGGAAATCAGTCAGAGCAGGGGATCAGGAAGGCGAAGGGCAGGAGCAGGGCTAGGATGGGGAAGGGCAGGTGGGCAGGAGGGCTGGAGCAGGGCTGGACAGGAACAGGCAAAACAGGAGTAGGCTGGACAGGCAGGAGAACAGGAACTGGATGGGTAAACAGGACAGGGAGCAGGGAGCAGGGAGCAATAAACGCTGGTTAGTTGTATACACACGCACAAAGGCAGGGCACAAGACGATCTGGCACAGAACACAGAAACAGAGGAGACTATAAGTCAGACTAACGAAAAAACAATGAGGAACAGGTGAGACGAACCGAATGAGAAAACACAATTCAGGTGCGGGGAAGCGGAGACAAAAAATGGAGTGAGAAAGGGAAAACACGGAACGGACTACAAGATAGAAAATACATATAAACGGAAAAACCTGAACTAGACTATAGGACGTGGAGGCACGGGACGTGACACATTTGTGCAAGTTTAGTAATTTGATGCTGCGGGAGTCAAATAAATTCAGGGTTTATTTATTTATTTTTGCTACAGGCATTTTGAAGCGCCGTCTAGATGGCATCAAGGTGTATTCACTATATAGCATGTGGGTGGGATCGTTAATGATACGTCAACCTAGGTCCAGTGTAAATTTATCACTTGGTGGTGGTAATGGTTGTGAATTTGGCAGAGGCTATTTTATTTGATATGCTGATGATTTTGTTGAGTTTGCTTTTGTTTTGGACTGACAAAGATCCTCCCCAAGCTGCAATACAGAAGGCCAGGATGCTTTGTATAAAGCTTTTATTTTTATAACCAAGCAGTGTGTGATCGACGTTATGCGATCTAAGTTTCCTCATAAAAAATCCTTTGCTGTCCCTTGCCATATATTCTGTCTGTGTTGTTATTCCAAGTCAGCTGGTGATCAATAATTGTTCCCAGGTATTTGTACTCTGACACAATCTCAAGGGCATTCCCCTTCGCTGAAGGACAGGTATGTGGTCTTTGACCTATGGACCCTTTCATTATTATCCATTTTTGATATAGCCTACACAATAATAATATTTCACATTGTAATCTTGATATGTTAGTCATGCTTGTGTGCGCCCCTGTGTGTAACAGGCAGGAGGGTGTACGCGCGTTGTGCACACGCCGCACTGATATGTGCCGTTAAAATAACGTAAAGAACTGCGACATTACTTTAGTTCCAGCGCTTTCTGCTGGCTCAAGATAGCAATACGCCAAAAATTTTCCTGGCCACACATCTTAAGACTAACCCACCCAGTTCACTTGCTATGGACGCGAAATCCCTTGGTATGGCGCTATAATTACTCCTGCGCTAGGTGTAAGATAGCAAAGACACTTGCCTTTGGGTTAGCGCTGGGTGTAAGATAGGGCCCCATCAGTTTTAGCCTTTCATTTTTTATAAGCATACACAACTGCAAGCTATTTCATTCTTATAATTTGTCCTATTTAACTATTTTTGCACAGGTAATATAATTGCAATTTTGACATGTACTGCTCATTACTTAGATGATAAAAAATAAAAATACTGCGCAACTATATAAAAATGTTTGTGGTTCTATGCACTGAAAGCAGCATCTGACAGTGTGGGAACATTGCTGTCAATAATTCTCTGTACTTAATTGGTGCCAATTGATGTAGATTACTGGGGAGGGTAAATGTGATAATTGAATGATAGGAAAGCTCTATCAACCTCTTGCTGAGGGATAACTGCTGTGGATATATGGTTGTCCCTATTTAAGGCCAATTTACCTGAAAGCATACTGGAATACTGAGGAAATTATGAAGATAGGGCCCATGTCCTCATAATTCCAAGAGCCTAGAACCACTCACCTTATTGTTACAAACACCCTCCTCTTTTTTTTTTGCTTGATGTCCGTAATCTCTGTATACACCATTGGAGCCTATTTTTCTGTGTGCATGTGTGTATTCAGTTTGTATTGCTTATATATGGTAAAGCTAATCCCATCCCACCCATATGTGCAGGCACAGGCACACAAACTCGCGCACACACAGACTTGTTTGCAATGTATAGTATGCAGGGAATTTGTAATATAAAAGTATGCAGGATATTTCTATTGTTTGACAAAATGTGGTTAGATTAGAAATATATGTAAACAACTCTGTGTGTGTGTGTGTGTGTGTGTGTGTGTGTGTGTGTGTGTGTGTGTGTGTGTGTGTGCTAGCATGCCTGCGTGCGTGTGTGTAATATTTGAGTAAGAAGATGCTCATTCAGCATGAAGTGCTAGGTTGAATAGCACATCAAACTGGCCACTTCCAGTGAAGTGAGTCCAGAACATTCCCCAATCAAACCCCACATAATGAGGAGCAGCAGGAGGGAGGGAAAACAAAGCTCGGGCCACTGCCTCAGACACACTCCTGTTAGTTCCTGAGTACTGTGTGTGTGTCTGTCTGTCTGTGTGCATGCATGTGTGTGTTTGTGTACATGTGTGTACGTGCCTGTGTGTGTGCGTGCGTGCGTACGTGTGTGTGTGTGGGGCCGGACCTTTCCATCTTCCAGTGCATTTATGACAAGTGTGTGTGTGTGTGTGTGTGGTGTGTGGCCAGAGCTCACCATCTTTCAGTTAATTTGTGACAGTGTGCATGTGTGTGTGCCTGTGTGCGTGTGTCAGTGTGGTGTGTGGCTAGAGCTCACCATCTTCCAGTTAATTTGTGACAGTGTGCATGTCTATGTGTGTGTGTGTGTGTGTGTGTGTGTGTGTGAGAGTGGTGTGTAGCCAGAGCTCACCATCTTCCAGTTCATTTGCGACAGTGTGCATGTGTGTGCATTCATGCATGTCTACAGCATATGTTCTTCATGAGGGTGCATAATTAATTTTGATGTGAACAAGCGTGTGTGTGTGTGTGTGCGTGTGTGTGATAGAGACCAAGACGAGGAGTCCATTACGGGCAGCCCTGGTATAAAGCAGTCAGTCTGTGGAATACTGATACTGATAAGCTCTATTTTCTGGTGAATAGGCACAGTCAGTTGCGCAGGGCATGGCGCACTGCATGTGGCTACTGAATTTTGTTATTTTTGTGACCAGAGGCGAAAAGCGCACAGCATGCTGTGCAGGTTGAAAATTGGTTGGGTTAGGCTGAATGTGTTTATCAAGTTTTTTCCACTGGATTCAACCATAGGCAATCAAATTACCTCTTTTCAGTCCCTTCAAGTGCGCATTGCGACCCTGCCTATTGCCAATTCCCCACAACCACTGCCGTGGAAGAGAATATATCACAAAAACATACAGACGGGTGACAAATTAAAGGAAGAAACCCCTACAGTGTGCAGGGCCGGATTAAGACTATATAGTGCCCCTGGGCATCAGCACCCCCCCCCCCCTCCCCCACCCCACCCCACCCCCAACATACATGTGTGCCCAACAGAAACTGCAAACTGTTGTAGGGTAAACTGAATCTAACTCAATGTACTAAGGTATACCATGCATTTAGTCAAGCCAGTATTAAATGCAAAATGTGAACTAAATGTGAGGATGAACTAAATGTGAGCATAATATCAGATAAAAAAAGAGTATGTAGGCCTGTATGTAGCTACTATAAACTGTTTAACCAATCATATTACTTATGATTTGTGAATCACAATCTTGCTGTTGATTTAAACATACACAAAAAAATCTAAATGTTATTACCGCAAAAATAAACAGTCAGGCCTAGGGACAATACATAACATTTTCTGTAGAAAATCTGAACACAGTGCCTAACAAGAAAGAGAAAATGATTAGAACAATTAATATTGTATCAATACTCAATAAATTATAGCAATAACTGGTGAATCCATCTGTTGCTACCGTCGAAAATATAGAAATCCCATTGTAACTATCAAGCAGGATGATACATAGCCTAAATCTGAACAGAGTGCAGAGCACTACCCACATGGGGAGTGAACAAAGCTGATAGGTAATAAAATATTGCCCCTTTGTCAAGCCCCACCCAAGTCCAGCTCTCCTTAGTTACTGTTGCTAATTTCGTCAAGCTTCGGAAAGCAGGTTTCCTAGTCGCAAACCCGGTCCACTGCGAGGATCCATCAGTTATAGCTATGATCCTGCATTTGTATGTACTTTTATGAAATTGAACACAGATTACCCCCTTGCTAGTCAAGCGAGTCTCGGGTAGGCTACGTTACAGTATTACATTTCAGTCAGTTCATGGCCATGTCAGGGGAAAAACAGCTTTATTTTCCGAAGTAGCCGAAAGGAATCTAAACTAAGCATATTCGACCAATGCCTACTGCATTTACTGTGTTCAACCAGTTGACACTATGCACATAACTCATACATGCTTCCAGGTAATGGTTCATCAAATCAAATAAGTTGTAGTGTCATCAATTCTTTCTCTTTGTGCTCCCACCTCCCATCTTCTCTAACGTTGCACCGTTTTCATTCTTCTGCTCCATAGTTTTCATTAATTTAGTCAAAAATCATGTATTTGAACCGGTTTTCACAGATATGAATCTGGAAACAATCCGTAGGCTACTTGAAGTTAAAATGTATATGTAACTGTAAAAAACGTCTTTATTAACGTTAATTAGCCACAATTAGTTAACTATTTTCAGTATCCCTCCTGTGGAGTTACCACCGGCTATAATGACCACTTTTGGAGCCAGGGATCACTAATTATCTCATCCAGATATCGAGTCCAGTGTGCAGTCAACGGTTATATTCATGATATAATGTAGCCTATCAAAAGGAAAATATCGGCGCATAATGTCAGCTATCACTCTCAGCGTAAACGAGAGAAGCTTAACCTGTTGTCAGTGGAAGTGAGCGGCACTGCCATGACAAGACAGAACTGTTTATAGCCTATCATGCACTGCTGGGTAAATAACTAGCTACCAAACAATATAATTGAACATAATTTCTATATTTATTCTTTACCTAACCTATGTGACATGGACAATTGATTTGCTAATCTTTGCTCCTGTGCGCACCGTTTAACCATTTTTATTTCATTTTGATATAGCCTACATATAGGCTACAACTCATAGTTTTAGTTAGGCTACAAATCTCATAGAAAGTAATGATTTTGAAACGGAAGCTTTTTTTTGTGGTGGTTAGCAACCATTGCTATGCACAGGAGTGCTCTGATTGGTTTTGCGTTGGCTGCTTGGTGCCCCCTTAGGGCGTGGTGTCCCTGGGCACGTTCCCAATTGCCCATATGGTAGATCCGGCCCTGACAGTGTGGGGGTCCGGTGGCTCTGTTATGCTCTTTGGGGCATTTTCTTGGCATGGTTTGGGTCCACTTGTCCCCTTAGAGGGAAGGGCCACTGCAAATCAATACAAAGTTACTCTGACTGATCACTTTTATTCTATGATAAAACATTTCTATCATGATGGGAGTGGTCTCTTCCAGGATGACAATGCCCCCATCCACAGGGCACGAGAGGTCACTGAATGGTTTGATGAGTATGAAAATTATGTGAATCATCTGCTATGGCACTTGGCCTTCGCAGTCACCAGATCTCAACCCAACTGAACACCTATGGGAGATTTTGGACCGATATGTTAGAACGCGCTTTCCACCACCATCATCAAAACACCAAATGAGGGAATATCTTTTGAAAAAATTATGTTACATCCCTCCAGTAGAGTTCCAGAGATTAGAATCTATGCTAGACTAGAGGTAGAGAGTAGAATTTATACCAAGGTGCACTGAAGCTATTCTGGCGGCTCGTGGTGGCCCAACACCTTACTGTGACACTTTATGTTGGTTTTTCATTTAATTTGTCACACGGCTGTGTATACTATCAATGTAATAATGCATTTGTTTCACAAAATAGGCCTATACTTAAAGATCCCATATCAAACCATTTTTTGTCAATTTAATATTTTTCTACAAGGTCAACCAAACATGTTGGTCACGTTTTTTTAAGGGAAAACGTATTCAAAATATTAAAACATATATAAATCCAGGTGAGTATTTTAACCTTCGAGCTGAACAGCCTGGTTGGTTGGGTGGGTCAGGTTTTTTTCAGATGCTCTGCCATGATTGGTTTACTCACCCGGAACCACACAAGCACCCCTCCCATTGTCTGCCTACAGTAGCCTTCCCTCACTCTGAAAAGCGAAAAATAAACATTGCCTTTCTCCGTTTCTGATACTGGTGCTAAAACCATCCTTCTTTAAAATAAAGAACAAAGGACGACATTAAACAAATTATTATTCAATATAGAATATGTTTAAGGGTTTAAATGAGGATCTTTAAGTAAACTAGCACTTGGTAAATAAATGTATTTGCATTGGATTAAAAAATAATCTTTACAAGCAGGAAGAATTATTGAGCAACAAACTAAAGTAGATTTTGGGTATTAAAAAATATTGCTCAACACTAAACACAAGGGAAATAAGCATCCCCTCCAAATCTAGCATTTCCTGTTAAAGTGAATTCAGGATGTTCCATAATTAACCACTACACGATTACACGCCACGCGGGGAGATGACTATTGCGACAGCTGAGAGCCGTGGGCAATGTGCCGCCAGAGAAGCTTCCTCCATCTCGGCTGTTTCTCTACAGACCGACTTCGGGGGACCTGGAGCCTGCCATTAGCATTCGGTCCGTGCAGTCTGAAGGCGTGCCTGTAAACTGCAGTGGAGTCAGTGTCCCTGAGAACACCCACCTTCCTCTCTGCTGAAACACAGGCCTCTGCGGTCTTCCAACATTTCAATTTTGGCAATATATACAATATTGTATTGATATCCGTAAATGGAGGGTGACATTCTGAACTGTTTATGTTCTGTATGTTCTCATGCACACACATATGCTGACATATGGACACACAAATTATGATGTCATAGTCATATGTACGTATAAAGAAGGGTCTAACACACACAAACTTGCACAGTAAGCACACGCGCACACACACACACAGAAACAAAGTGAGAGTTCCACTATATAACTCTTTCCCTCGTTAGGCACAATGTGCAATCACGGCTAATGGCATAGTTTAAGGGGAGACCTGCTCCAATCACCTGGGATGCCGAGTGGCCAGTCTGCAGTGATAAACAAACTCCTGTGTGCACAACTGCCATAAGTACTCCCCTGCCCACTCATCAGCTACAACAGAGGAGTACCACCATACACAACCACAATGAAGAACAAACTTAGCATACCCAACTGATCATGCTAAGGGCTGTCAGCCATGACGTGTGGCATAAATCTTGTAATGCCAGCCGTCAGTCACGCTGGCCACATTTCTGGCCGTGGCAACATAGCACAGCAGTTAAGTAATGGTTTCGACAGCAGGGGGTTCAAATCTGCGCTGCGCTAACATTGTAACTCCAAACAAGGTACTTAACCTTTATATTATGTTAGCATTTTACTGCCATTTGTGTTAAGGTTTTGTTACGGGTCAATAGGAAAAAAACATAAAAGTTCCAAATATCTTTTTTCCAAATTCTGTAGGATGTCCAAAAGGTGTCTGCTGAAGGAAATCACCAATTTAAAGTTATACAAAAATAAAAATTTATTTTGGGTCATAAAGACCCGAACATAATAGGAAGGCTAACCTTAACCCATCTCAGTGTGCGTCCCGCTGCATAAATGCATAGTTTGCTTAAACGTAATCTGTGGAAGTTGACCCTGCAAATCAGACGAGCGGCGGTTGGAGAGGTAGCCGGGATAGAGTGACACCAGGCGTCTCTTCACTCCGACCGGCAGGGGGGGAGAGAAAAGCTGGAGCTTATCCTAAAAGGTCGAGGCTTTTAAAGCTTACGATAGGGGATCAGGCCATAATTAGTCCTCCAAATGTCATTAACTGTTTTAGCGCCACTAGTGGATTAGCAGCTCCGCTAACCTCACAATCCTATTAGTTCTGGAAGAACATATGACTGTAAGAACATATCGAAGAACAATTCAGTCAAAGCCATAACAGACCATTCCAGGCAAACTTACTGGTTACATCCACTGATGGTTATTATTTGGTCATGAAAACACATTGTGCCAGGATATGTTTCAAATAGATTTTAAGGATGTTCTGAATGTCAATATGTCAATATCATGAATCACCATTAACATTTGAAATTATTCTTAACCATAATAACTAGGAATGTTCATGCAAAGTTCCTTATTACTTAAAAAAAATAACAAGGGACAACCAGGAATCTGGAATATGTATTTGTTGAGAAACATTTACCCTGACATTCTGCATGTTCTTTGCTAGGATATCAGCTGGTGGGGACGGGTGGCATGTGCATTTAGCTGGATGGGAAAATTGAAGTGACAGAAGAATTCCCCGGGGCAGGTGGTTGGTTGTCTGGAGAAGGGCCTGTGTTTATTGGTCTCTTAGGTCAGCATTCTGAGTGGCTCTTCTCAAGCTTTCTGTCAATCTTGTCAGGGGATTGACACTCCCCTTCTCTCACTTCCAATCCCCTTGGCATCTCCCTGTTGGGTTGTGACATCAAAGGCAGCCAATACCTCTCTAAGGTTTATTTTGGAAAGGGCCGTGTAGCCCTGACATGAGCAGCAATAATTACAGTGTACATGTAGTTGTCCTGACGTCTGTTTAAAACAATTTCATACTTGAACAAATATGCCAAGGTACATTTTAATAAGGGGCAGGTCACTGGAAACGTGTATGCTCATTAAGGTTGTCGTCAGCTCGAAAACCTTGGTAAAGTGGGGATGCTGCTACAGGGTTAGATAATGGAACTGATAAAGTGTCGCTCATCTATTTGCAGTGAGAGCAAGACAACATTCAATGCTTTATTTCTTAAACAAATGCTCTGGGATGTAGCTGCTGCCATACGTTCTCTCCAGCTATTCACTGAAGTGCATCAAGTACCTTGCTCACGGGTATGACAGCTGTGCCCCACTTTTGTCTTGAACCTGTGAACATTTCCCTCCACGCATAGTTGCTGAAACGACTGTGCAGACTGCTGGCAACTCTCACGATGGTGACTTTTCTCCCAGACTCATCTGGGCAACTGCGCAAGTGTGAAAACATGTAAGTGTTAGTGTGTGTGCGCACGTGCATGTGTGCACACCTGCTGACGCCTTCTGAAGAAAAACTTGACTTGACTGATTCCTCCAGATGTCTTTCGTGACAAAAAAAAAAAGACATCCAGAAAAATGTAACACATGTCCCATTAAACGGAACCTTTGGGAGAATTCAACGGTGCTACTCCTGCCCTTCATACAGACGCACATCCAGGAGCATGCCTAAACATAATCGGCCAGTTTAGAGCTTTTGTGTTGGAAACAAACAATAAAAATTGTTTATGCAAATTGAAAAAGGGGAGCACATTCACAACCTGTAGCACTTTGGAGTGCAGGGGAGAAAAAAAGAACATTTACCATTAACCAGAATAGGTGAGTGAAGTTTTCATTAATATTTCATTTCGGTTTGTACCCTGCAATTACAGGGTCAAGCGCACACGCGATGCTGAAGAATAATTATAGCCATGGATCCCGCGATCCCACCCGCCCGCGCTCAGATGCCTCCATCTGTGGCAGGTGTTGTGTGCTTTCCAGCGTGCTGGGGAGGGCTGTAATGACGGAGCAAACCTTGACAGCGCGCTATTGCATTGCCGCACACCCGCAGCTACAGTATAGCCTAATGGCTGGGCCTTGTTGCTGTGCAAGCCAGGATTGGGTAATTCCTGGGTAAAATGGCTCCTTTTCAATCTAGACCTCTCAGATCTTTCTTATTTTGAAGAAATTAGGGAAATACTCCATGCTCACCAACGGCTGGTTGATTGGTTGATCACTCACGGAGCTGAAAGAGACAGGCTAACAGCACCCCGTACAATAAGACAGCAGCCATTCCTTCAATGAGTCCTTAGCGACAAACGCGCGAATGGTTCCCACCAACGACACCAAGATTATGGGGTGAATTACAGGAGGCCGCCCAATCATTTGCAGCCAAGAAGTCGCATTAGGTCCGATTCCCACAAACAACCCGAGGGATATCCACCCCATCAACATGATGATTTTATGCTTGCCAGTTTTGTTATTTAGTAAATCTTTTTGACAGCCAATTCACTAACCCCCACCCCCTGCCCCTGATGGGCAGACGCTCAAGAGGGCGCAGGGCTCAGTGTTCACATCATTGTGCAGATCTGTCACATCCGCAGAAGGATCACTTGGGTTTGTTCCGTGGGCACACTCCTTTTTCCATTCAATTTTATTTCTTTTTGGCCTGAGAGCAGAAAACTAATGAGGTGAGGACACAGAGGTGGGCTACTCAAGGCCTCCAGGTGCTGCAGATATTTGTCTGTTCTTAGTTTCAGTTCTTAATTACCAGACCAGCTTGATTTTTTTCACTCTGGGTGCCCACAATTTGTAAGAAAATCACTTATTATAAAAGATGAAACGTTTGGATGATAACCTTCCCTGTTGGACTGGGGTTGTTTTATTCCAGTGGATTATTAATTTTTCTGTGCTTCCCCCCCTTTTGTCCCCAGTTTGGAATGCCAAATTGGATTTATCAGTGTCCACTTCTGCAACTGCTATCTTTTTGGGAGAGTGTGCGCTCTCCTCCTAAGCATGTGATGTCAGCCACTTCTTATTGCGCCACAGTTCCTGAGTTACACTTGCACAGACCTAAATCAGAGCAATAATCCATTGCTCAAAAGATTTGCAGGTGCCCGATCAACCACTGAAATTCGCTGGTGCGTGATGAGACGATCTTATCCTGGCCGACTAAAGACCTCCCATCTTTGGGTCAATACCTTACCGTGGGACCCATCTATGCCCTGGATCAGTGCCAGACTGTAGGGCCCATCCGCACACTGGAACAGTGCTTTAACAGGATGAGCCATCCAGCAGCCCTCCAGAGGCTTATTTCTGACTTAATGGCAATTCCCTCTGGCAGCTTATCCTTGCGTGTTATACATTTATACAGCTGGATATTCCTTAAAGTATTGTGGGATTAGCACTTTTGCCAAGATCAGTGGTACACCAGGGCCCTGCCTGGGTTTGGAACTTTCACAAGTACAGTTCCCCCTCCGGTGCTACTCATTGCCTTCTGTCCTAAGTTGCATTTTATCGCATGGCCTTTGGTCCTTTCCATTCTTCCTTACCTTTGACATGATCAGGCTGCTTCATTCGAGCTGGGATTTGAAACAGGAGGAAGCACTTGCCCTTGTATGATCCCATTCTGTTGTCATGCTCCCTCAGCTCTATTTTTTGTTTATTGCCATTTTTCTCATTCTGTTTGTTTCCTTGCACTTGCATCATTCCAAGGTCTCCTCCGTATCACTCAATTACAAGCTCTGATTTTCAGTAATATCCAGGCCTTCAATATTTACATCACCCTTAAATGGGCCAGCGGGGTGTTCTTGGCAGAACTTTGTTTCCTCTGTAAGTCGGGCTTGATATCTTAAAGGCCGGCCATAAACGACCAGATGTTCAACTGAGAAATAAGCCCAGTCGGCCACGTCAGTCGGGTGCGAATTGCACTCGCGTCGTTGCCCAAGCATAACCTTGGCTGTTTACTGCAGAGCCAATCCGAGAGCAGAAGGGTGGGGCCGATTGTGCCACTTTCCATGCGACAGGCATCAGGCTGAAACAGTTCCAAGGCTATTTTTGAATAGTCATTACTGCCTATTGAAAAAAGGACCCAGCTACCAAGCAACGCAGTGGCCCAGTAGTACTGTCTGTCAAGCATCGTTTTGCAAATCGGTTTGCTAACGTACAGTCAAGGCAAGGCGGTCAAGATGAGAATTGCAAATAGTTTGGGGATGGTCCTGCCTCCAGCGATGTATTGCCGCTTTGAAAAATGCCGATATGCCGGCAGCTGTTCCCAATGGTGGCCCAATAAAGGCTTGTGGATGGGGAGCCAATCGTGTTCTATTCTAAAAATCGATCAACGCCACCCTAAATTTACAGTTTATACAGAGACATCCAAATGCAGTGCTGTTGTACTAATAGTAAACCATACTTCTGTGCAAGCGAGGTTTCTTATAGTAGCCTAGGGCACTGCTCTACCACATCTCATATGGTACAGCATGGACCTCAGAAGAAGTGAGGCTGAAATGTGTTTATTTTCTTTGAAATGTAAGGATAAGTGTGTAAAAAATCCATTTATCTGCCTTCTGGGGTGTACCATGTTGTTCTCCCAACATACACTGTTTTTATGAACTCATAAATCTACACAGTTTGGAGACTTATAAATGTGTATGCCAGCCCTGTCTTTTACTTCAGTATACCATTAAATATATTATTAGCCCCAGTAATCACCTGACTCCTCTGCAGTGCACCTGTCGGCCTGTACAGACAAAACATGCTGTAGATTTACTTCAGTCTAGTGTATCGATCCGCAGGCAGTGACTTCTGAATATTTTGTTGTGAAGAAAGATTTCCTTCTTCCCTTGTGCAAAGCTGAAGATACAGACAGAACATCTGCAGCCATTGGGGGTGGGGGATTCTTTGCTTATCATTATTTTAAAAAATGTATTTGCTTGAATAAAAAAATGTTAATCTCAGTCACCATAGGAATGTTTCATACATATGTTCACATCAGCATCCCGTTATGGTTTTAGAGGATTTTTACTTGACAGCATTTACAAGTTAAATCTATTGCAATTGCAATGGCTGTTTTAAGGAAGGGTTGCATATTAATATTATAGATTTACAAATGATAACAAATTATAGATTTGTGTTAATAAATAAACCATGACTGTAATTAAAATCATAATATTTTCAATGAAGCATTAATATTGCAGATCATATAAATTTAATTGTCAGTAGCTCTTTTAGACCTCATTTTTACTCTAGCACATATCCTGAAGGTAGAGTGTGATTACTGTTTTACTGAATTCCCCAGGTTGTCACCACTTTTAATTTAAGCCAAAAAGTGTGAATGCCTTCTTTAAATCATAACATTTAAGACAGACATACAGTGAGCACCATAATTCATTGGACAGTGACACATTTTTTTGTTATTTTGGTTCTGTACTCTAGCACTTTGAGTTTGAAAGGATACAATGACAATGAGGTTGAAGTGCAGACTGTCAGCTTTAATTTGAGGGTATTTTCTATCTGACGTATCAAACAAGCCTTAAACCATCACTGCTGCCAGATATGCAGTAGATATACAATGGGGGAAATAAGTATTGGACACGTCAACAATTTTATTATCAAACATATTTCCAATGTAGCTATTCACATGAGATTTTGACCAGACATTGGTATTAACTCAATAAAACTACACAGCTAAAGAAATTGTAACTTTCCAATTCTTAAAAAAATGTTATGTGCAATAAAGTTAAATGACACAGGAAAAAAGTATTGAACACGCTAAATTAAATGTATTTAAAACTTGGTAGAAAAGCCATATTTTTTATATTTGGTTGCATATCCTTTGCATGCCATGACTTTATGATGTCTGTGACCCAACAACATCAAAAGGCTCTTGATATCTTATTTGCTGGTACTCTTACAAGCGATACTATAACAGCTCTGCATTTGAATGGATCTCTATGGGAATTGGGGGGTGAGACAAGATTTAGCTGTAAATTACACTGGAACAGTATAGAACACATGGTTGGCTAAGTGGCTCTAAGTCATCAAGGGTCTGATGTATTAAACAAGCCTTTAACCATCACTCTGCTGCCAGAAATACAGTAGATATGGAAGATCACTTTAAGGGTTGTTTCTCCTGACAGATTTTCCTATTGAACTCTATGGAAAAATAAGTCAGGAGAAGAAACCCTTCAAGTTATCCATCCATATCTACTGTATTTCTGGCAGCAGAGTGATGGTTAAAGGCTTGTTTAATACATCAGACCCTTGATGACTTAGAGCCACTTAGCCAACCATGTGTTCTATACTGTTCCAGTGTAATTTACAGCTAAATCTATTCCCACCCCCCTGGGTCACAGACATGAGGAAGTCATGGCATACTAAGGATATGCCACCAAATATAAAAAATGATTACTTTATTCTACATTATGTTAAACTGTCCAATATTTTTTGATGCCCGAAAATGGGGGGACTACATACAAAAGGTTCTATAATTTAATCCGATATGGATGAAAATACCATCAAATTAAAGCTGACAGTCTGATTAAAGCTGACAGTCTGCACTTCAACCTCATTTTCATTGTATCCTTTCAAACTCTAAGTGCTAGAGTACGGAACCAAAATAACAAAAAATGTGCCACTGTCCAATTAATTATGGTGCTCACTGTATATAGGTTTGTATAAAGAAACATAGTTTAAGACCATGTCAGCAGCACCATAAGACCCCTGTTAGGGAAAAGCCCATGAAGTGGCAGCACTGAATCACTGTGTCCCACTGTGCAGTCAATACCCTAACAGTTAATTACCCACTCCGAGCCTGAAGCCTGACCATTGTGCAGCCTTCTTATGCCAAAGGATAAAGCTATGCAGGGACAGAGCCTCAGCCTCACTAAGCACTTGACTTGAAGGCTTCTCATAAAAACCTGTTGCGTAGTGGAAGTAGATTCATGTGTGTCAGTAAAGGCTCTCCCTAAGGATCCAGTGATACCGTCACCACAAGTGATGGGGCACTGTGCTGTAGGAGGTGCCTTCTTTCAGAACGAGATACAAGGCCTGGCTAGCTGCTGTCAGTCATCATCATGACATGATATCAACACAGTATGTGAGCATACCGCAAAATCATTAGTGCATAATGCAATCATAACGGTAAACAAATTAGGGCTGAAATGTCGACTTGATCAGCCCCCCGCTGGACTGACACGCGGCAACAGACAGTGAAATTCTGCATGGTTCACAGCGATTGTAGTGGATCCCGCTTAATTACAAACACTGTTGACAACAACTCTATCTCATGCGTTTAATTTACTGAGTGAAACATCTTAGCATGGAGGAAAAAACCACATTGCCCTTCTATTCAGCATCTTCTATTATTTCAGTGATTGACCATTGCTTCCTTACCTGTCCATATCAGCCAACAGTCAACTCTTGATACTGAATATATAAAGATATCCACACTTCACAATATACTGTAAGGACAAATATTAAAATTTAAAAATATATAATATACCTAATAAAAAATATTACCTGATAAAGTGGCACCTATCTAGTATGAGGTAGGACCCCCTATTGCCTCCAGAAGAGCCTGAATTATGTGCGGCATTACAAGGTTCTGGGAAAATTCCTTTTGGTTGGTGCTGACTCGATAGCATTGGCCACACATTCATGATGTGAACCCCCTCATCCCAAAGGTACTCTATTGGAGTGAGATCTGGGGACTGTGCAGGCCATTGGAGTCAACTGAAGTCGCTGTCATGTTCATCAAACTTAATATTATCGCATTATCCGACTGGAAGTATGCATTTGAAAAAGACTGGCCATAAAGGGATACACACAGTCAGAAACAATGCTTAGGTATGTTGTGGCATTCAAATGATGCTCAATTGGTATCAAGGGGCCTACTGTGTGCCAAGAAAACATTCCCACACCATGACACCACCACACCAGCCTGCACTTTTCACACAAGGCAGGATCCAAGTATTCATGCTGTCTATGCCTAATTCTGACCCTACCATCTGCACGTCACAGCAAAATATCAAGAATTATCAGACCAGATAAGTTTTTTCCAACCTTCAAAAATTGAATTTTGGTGATCACATGCCCACTGTAGTCTCATATTTCTGTTCTTAGCTGACAGGAGTGGAACCCATCATGGTCTTCTGCTGCTGTAACCCATCTGCTTCAATAACAAAAAAGTTCAACAAAAACAAAGATAAACAAAAAATATCCAGTGAGCGGAAGTTTTGTGGGTGAAAACCACAGTCAAAGTCGCTTAGATCACACATCTTGCTCATTGTAATGTTTGGTCGAACAACTAACCTCTTCACCATGTCTGCATGCTTTATATATTGAGTCATAGCCACATGATTCACTGTTTGGAGGAGCAGGCTATTTGCAAGTAGGTGTACCTTATAAAGTGGCCACTGAGCGTACGTACGTACATACATACATACAAACATACACATACATACAGTACATATGTACATACACAGCAAAAATGGTATTGTACATTTGACACCCTATGGTGTTTATATGAGCCTGTGTACTCAAGGGTGTTAAATGTACACCAGTAGTGTTAAATTTACACCACCATTTTTGCTGTGTACATACCTGTACATGCAATATATTTCTGTGTCTTCCATTTCCGTGAGTTAGATATTCGTTTCCCGCCTTCCTAGTTTAGTGTTTTCTGCTTTCATTTCAAACATCCTCTACATGTTCATCTTTGACAACATATCAGTCCTGACAATCACAAAACAGTTCAACAAGAAACCTGCACAACAAACAATAAATCCCTTTTCACATCTCAGGCCCTACATGATGTATTTGTTTTGTATCTCTTCTCCAGACAATTGAAAGTTCAAGTGCTAGCTGATCTTCAAGTTCCTGTGTAATTATGCCTTTTCTATCTTATAACGGAGATCCAAAAGCTAAACTTTTCTCAAACGTGACGAACGGAATACCTTGATTGCATCAGCCAATTAGATGGATCAAATAACGGCTGAGGCACTAACAGTCTTGCCATTTTATCCACAGAACTTCTGACAGTTAAAAAGCATGCGAGATCCTACTTTCGTTTTATGCCGGTGCGCATGACAAGTCTAAAACAGCCCTTTGTTTATTTGCATGTACTCGCGAATCTTGACATGCTCACATAATAGCAGAGGTGCACAGTAAAATAATTACATTTGCTACCCTCCTCAGTGCTTTTCCTTGGTTAGTTGTCTGGATAATAGCACTGTCTCTCTGTCGCTCGCTCTATCTCTCTGGGGGCTGCTGGGGGCTACTGCTCACTCTGTATAATTCAGACCAGAGAGCGGAGCACTGCGTCATCTTTTTGATGACCCTCAGTGGGTTGCAGCATCCCTGTGTGCGGACCTGATAGTCCGTAACCCTGCACCTCCCCCTTACCCCTTACCTACCCCACATCTGTACACAGCGCAATGGTGCCCCCACCTGGCACAATGGCACAACGGCAAAAACACATCCTGACTCTTTCTCAGTGCTGGTGTCAGCAAATAATGAGTCTTTTATGTTTATCTGCTTCTGTGTACTTGTTATTACGCGTAGGTTCCCTGGCAGTGAAAATAATGATGTATACAAGGGTTTCTTATGCAAGACAGGAATTTAAAAATGTAAATGCATGCACAAACCGTAAACAAAGAGGCACTGCTCTTGTTGTCATTAGTAACTTGGTAACTTGGCGGAGAATTGCACAGTGTTTATTCATGCTATCAAATCCTTCTGACATTTACACATTTCCTCTCAGCATAACTCTCATACAACTATGTACGAATGGAGGCAGTGTGCAGTTATACAGTTATTGCATTTGCATTGAAAGCATTGCAGGCAATTACATGCCACATCCTGTTATTTGAGTTTGACTAATCGCTTACGTGGCTTTTAATACTGTTGTGGGTTCTCCGGAAACGCTTTTCCGTCGGTGAGTGGCTCAGAAACATGCCACATACAGTATAACACCATACAAACAAGCTGGATTCCTGTCAGATTATTAATTGCACATCGGTTATAAAGGTCCCTGTTCAGGGCAGGGCAGACTGACAAAATACAACCAGTGTACTCAATGCTAAATACGCTGGTGTTACAAATAATTGGTTTATGGCACCACCATTAATATTTTTTTTTTCATTTATATATCCTTTGTTGTTCATGTTGTTGTAATGTTTTCTTTTCTTTTCTTTTATTGTTAAGGAGTCACATTTGCAGCCCCTAATGATTAAATTAATTTCACGGTTGATGGACATTGAAGTCACCAGATGCATAAAAATAAAAACAGAATAACGGATGCCCAACAAAACCACGTCAGTGTAGTCTAATGACTGGACTTTGGTTGGTTGGGTTTCATGGTACCCAGTAAGACCTCAGGTCAGTTATAATTGTGTAATGACTTAAGCCATGAATTCCCAGTTAGTTTTAAATTAAGCTGTTATGCTTGATATATCACTGATGAGCACCGTAAGCCAGAGTGGCATTTTAATTACTGTTACAAATGTCATGTTCCAATTGCTTCTGAATCTATTACCTTTAAATATGTGCATAATATGTGTGATAATTGGATTAAGTTGCTCGCAAAACTCGTACTAGTAATTACAACTGGGAGCCAAGGGATCTTTATTGCCCAGCAGCTGATCCAGGCCAGTTTAACCACCGCTCAACCCCAAGAGCTGATCCATGGTCTGCTGTGCCTGGGAGCCAAACACACATTCACACCATGGGTGAACTCAGTGTTCATTCTAAAAACCCATCTAATGTATTTCAGCTCCTCTCCAGATTTCACAATTATTGCTCGGGGAACCCACACACACTTTCAAAGGTGAAACTACACAGTAGCATGTGACACAGTCAGTGTGACTGCATTCCTGCTGATGCATAATATTCACACAGCATTCTTGACAGAGCAGCAAAGTGCTAATGCTGTGACGGTGTTACTCCTGTTTCGTGAGACGGTTATGTGTTGTTCTGTTTGTGACTGGATCTTGTTGGGAGGTAAAACAGTAGTTCCTAACATCTCCCCCCCACCACCCACCATGTGTTGCAGGAGCTCAGCTATGAAGGCCATCCTCATCAGCCTGGCGCTGCTGGTCGGAACCGTGTCGTCCATGTTGTGCCCAAAGCGCTGCACCTGCCAGAACCTTTTACCCTCCTACACTGTCCTCTGTGCGAAGACGGGCCTGCTTTTTGTTCCACCTAACATCGACCGCCAGACAGCCGAGCTCCGTCTGATGGACAACTTCATCACCACCCTCCGGCACCGTGACTTCGCCAACATGTCCAGCCTCATCCACCTAACCCTCTCGCGCAACACCATCAGCCAGATCCGGCCCTATGCCTTTGCTGACCTGCAGGACCTGCACGCCCTGCACCTGGACAGCAACCGGCTGACTGTCCTGGATGACACACACTTCCAGGGACTGGTTAACCTGCGCCACCTCATCCTGAACAACAACCAGCTGCAGCGCATCACAGAGGGAGCCTTCCAGGATTTTCTGGAAACCCTGGAGGACCTGGATCTCTCCTTCAACAACATGGTGAACATCCCATGGGAGACGGTGGGCCTACTGTCCAGCGTCAACACCCTCAGTTTGGACCACAACCTCATCGAATTTGTCCCAGAGGGCATCTTCTCCAACCTCCACAAGCTGGCCCGCCTGGACATGACCTCCAACAAGCTGAAGAAGATCCCTCCCGACCCACTGTTTCTCCGCATCCCTGTCTATGCCAAGATGAAGGGCTCGCCCCTCATGGCTCTGGTGCTCAGTTTTGGTGGGAACCCCTTGCACTGCAACTGTGAGCTGGTGTGGCTGCGGCGGCTGACTCGCGAGGACGACTTGGAGACCTGCGCCTCCCCCCGGGAGTTGGCGGGAAAATATTTCTGGACCATTCGAGAAGAGGAGTTTGTCTGCGAGCCTCCTATGATCACCCGCCACACCTCCAAGATGTTTGTGATGGCGGGGCAAGAGGTCAGTCTCCGGTGCAAGTCGGTAGGTGACCCTGAGCCATCCACGCACTGGGTGAGCCCTGAGGGCAAGCTGATAGGAAACACCTCACGCACCGTCTGCTATGAGAATGGCTCCTTGGACATCCTGGCCACCACCGTCAAGGACTCAGGCGTGTTCTTCTGCATCGCCTCCAATGCTGCCGGGGAGGCCACTGCGCCCGTGGAGCTGGTGGTCAACCCCTCGCCTCACTATGACCCCAAGCTGGAACCGGAGCCCGGGCCCTCTGACATCCCCACCTCCATCAAGTCTAACGCCAGTGGTGGCCACTCGCGACCCGACCAGCAGAGGGTCAGCGTCTCAGAGCTCACCTCCTCCTCTGCCACCATACACTGGCCACCCCAGAACCACATCCCTGGAGTGCGCATGTACCAGATCCAGTACAACAGCTCCTCAGATGATATTCTTATCTACAGGTGAGGCCCCGGCTTGCCACCCATGCGATAATTAGATAATTTCTGAATCCCAACACAGTTTGCAAAATGCACGAATGCCACTTCTTTCAGGTTGTATTGCAAAAGACCGAAACTGAATTGTGTAGGTCCAGTCTCTATAAAATGAACAAAGTGACTATTCCTTTGGAAATATACTTCACAGAAATTCTCAAAATGCACCAGAAAAACACCAACATGCATGTTTAAGGTGCACTTTGCATTTCAAATAACCATGCTCAGCCTTATCTATGGTGCACGTAAAACAATTAAACCTTGCTCCTCTGCCTGTATGTATCTATGCTTTGTTCAGGTGTGTGATGTTTCTGTGCGTGGCGCTCTTTTCTGTGTGGGGAAAGGTGTGTGTGGCTACAGAGCCTGTGGGTGGGATCAGGTTTCAGCTGAGCATTTGTAGCCAGCTGGCTACTGCAATGGCATAGGTTAAGAAGCTCAATTAGCCTACAGCGAAGCCAAACATCAAGCCGTCAGGGCGCATTCCACAAGCAGAGTCAACCTAGGATTTACTTTTGCTCTATGAAACCAGCAAAAGTTTTGCAACGGTGTGAAAAGCGATGCGGAGTTGCTGTTGGACATGTATGTAACATTGCCTCTAGCTATCCAGCTAGCTACGTTAGGTAGCTAGATGGCCAAAGTTTGGTATCATTTGTATGAAATTTATATAACATAGAATATGTAATATTATGTTGTATTTGAGAAAAAAATAATATTTGTATACAAATATCTTCAAAAAATAGAAAAGACTCAATGCAACAACTGCATACTGCAAAAAAACACCGCGTTTAATTAATGTTTCGGTACTAGACCTTTATCAGAATGTGATCAGATATAAATATCTCCAAAAGTAATTTAGTTTACAAAGGTATTAGCTAGCTATGACAGACAAGATATGGTCGGCTAATGTTACTTATTCCAGACACAATTCCGTCTTTATATCCCAGTTCTAAATGCATGTTAAGAACAACGTTAGCTAATATACTGAACAAGGAAAAACACCACAAGATAGCTGCAACTGCACTATGGAGTAGCTACTGTTACAGTAACAATGTTCCTATGAGGTACACTTATAGCGTAAAGATTGTTATACCTCTTTACTCTGAAGAAGACACAAAGTCGAAATGTCAGCCGTATTTAATAAACATGCTTCATTAGCACTCAATTCAACTCAATTTTATTTGTATAGCGCTTTTTACAGAGAACTGTCACAAAGATGCTGCACAGGGAAACAGAAGGAAAATAGAGCAAAAAACCAGGCCTTAGCCCCCAACCAGCAAAACGAGGTAAAAAAACTCCCCGGTAGGGGAGAAAAAACTCCCCAGTGGGAAGAAATCTCGGAAGGAACCTGGCTAGAGAGGGGGTGCCCATCCTTCGCTGGCTGGCTCGGTTTAAACTAAAGGTGATGAATTGGATAGTAAAAGAGAGTAACAAGGGATGTAATAAAACTAGCTGGTAAGTATGAATTCCAAAGAAAAGGATGTAAAATGTTCACTTCAATTCAAAGGGGCGGGTAGTGCATCTGGGACTCCAGTTGTGTCAAGTCGGGAGGATAAACCAAAAGAGGGACAGGGCTGGAGCAGTCTGCAAACTCAGGGTGAGGGGCATGACTGGAGCAGTCTGCAAACTCAGGGCGAGGGGGCATGGGCCGGAGTAATCTGCAGCTCAGGGTGAGAGAGGGGGAAAAAATAGGGTTAGCCGCCCCCCCCCCCCCCCCGCCCCCGACATCCCCCGACTATAGGATTGACTAAAGAGGTAAGTTTTTAGCCTACACTTAAAGACAGAAAGTGTGTTTGAAGCCCGAACATACATGGGAAGATTATTCCGTAAGAAAGGAGCTCTGTAAGAGAAGGCTCTGCCACCCATTGTAATTTTAGATATAATAGGAATTTTCAAATAGCCAGCACTTTGAGAGCGAAGTAATCTAGGAGGACAGTAAAGAATGAGTAAGTCACTAAGATATTCTGGTGCCAAACCATTTAAAGCTTTAAACGCCAGAAGTAAAATCTTGTAGACAATTCTGAATTTGACAGGCAGCCAATGAAGAGTTTTGAGCACCGGATTCTTGGTTCTAGCAGCTGAATTCTGTACAAGTTGGAGACAATTCAGGGCTGAACCAGTGCAACCAGACAATAAGGCATTACAGTAATCTAGTCGAGAGGTTACAAAGGCATGAAACATTTTTCCGCATCCTCCAGTGACAACATCTTTCTTAATTTAGATATATTCCTCAGGTGAAAGAAGGCCATTCTTGTGATATTGTTAATATGGGGCTGAAAGTAATAGTTACACCAATGTTTTTAACAACCTTGAATCAATCTAAATTTAAGGAAAACTGTGAGAATTTATCTTGAAGAGATTTGGGACCAGTACTAATATCTCAGTCTTATCCGAGTTCAATAAGAGGAGATTTTGGGTCATCCAGGCCTTTGCATCTTTAAGACAGGTCTCTAGTTTAGACAACAGGACAACTTCACCTGGCTTAACTGATATATAAAGTTGTGTGTTATCTGCGTAGCAGTGGTAGTTAACACCATGTCTACTTATAATGTTCCCAAGAGGGAGCATGTACAGGGAAAATAGCAGAGGACCCAAAACCGATCCTTGCGGTACTCCAAAGTTCACCCTAGAAAATTCAGAGGATTGATTTTTTACCCTAACAAACTGGGATCTATCATGGAGATAATATTTAAACCACATAAGAGCATGCCCGGTGAGACCAACTAAATTTTCTAGCCTGCGGAAGAGAATATGATGGTCTATAGTATCAAAGGCAGCGCTATAGAATAGAAATAGAAATACAGCCACAATCCAAAGTAGACAGCAATATATTGGGCGTGGTCTGGACTAATGCTTTTAACAGGTGACATTTTTGTTTATTGTACAGTGGTAATGAAGTGTGTAAGTTTGGTTTTGGTTGCAACTTACATGTTAAAACCAAAATTTTGCCCATCAATTTCTCAGCCGTTTTAATACAAATTACCAAGCCATTTGGCAGATCAACTCATATCATCAATATCTCAACATAAAACAAATATGGGAAAGATTTGTTAAGCCGTTTTCATACAATACACATACAATAAAAAATAGTACATAAAAAATTTGCATTTAGATTAAGACTTTTTTCCCCCAACGACCTAGCTCAAATTCTACAACTCTAATTGCTAAAGTAGACATAGCAATATGTCGGGCATGACATGGACTAATGCTTTTGACAGGTGATATTTCTGTGTATTGTACAGTTTCTAAATGTACCTTTATAATTCTACGATACCGGAAAGTAATTATCCATTGAATTAACATTGGGGCATAAATTTGCTAGCAAGCAAAGGCTAATTGAAAGTTCGAAATACCGTTTCAGCAGTCTCGTGCATCAATGCGAGACTTCGTATTCCTAACTCCTCCCTCTGTCTCTGAAGCTAGCCTGAGCCACTCATCAGGGTTGCCAGACTGGGGGATTTTCCTCTAAATGTAGAGGATTTAAAAAATTGATGGGGGAATTTTTAAAGAAAAAATATATGGGAGTCAATGACATATGGGGAATTTTAAAAGGAGGTAGAAGGACGAAGCTAGAAGGAATACAGCTAATTACTGTCTAACTTCGCTAGCAAAATAAAAACTAATTTATGTTAACTTAGCTACTAACGTTAACATTACTCCTTTCATACATGTCCACAATATTAACGTTAATGAAGCTACAAGCACCACACCGTGTGAGCCATCAACTAACGCTAGCTAACATTAAATTAGTAACATTACAGCCCTACATGGAATTATAACAGCGCCAAGCAATGTAACATTAGGACAATTAATTAATGTTGATGTTACGTTAGTTCGTTTTTAAAATAGCCAGATATTTTTCTGAATATAGTTTTGGCAGAATGTAACATTAGACTAAATCATACCATAACACAACACAGTTGAAGAGTGATAGTTTTAAGATGACATTTTTAGTCAGTTCATTTTAGTAGCTCACTAGCTACTAGCACTGAACTGTGTCGATTATAGCCAGCAATCTACAAGTGGTTGCATAATTTTCAATGTATTTGTTGAATTAGCCAGTAAATAAACATTATTAGCTAGTTCAGAGACTTGCATTAATGGTATGTAGGGTAGCGCAAATGCTATCTACGGACCGTGGATAGGGTCAAAAAGGTAGTTCGGGTGTGTCGCAATACTCAAAAAATGTACACTCCTTTCCTCCACTACCAGCTGCTCCCCTCCATGCCCCGGACACCGACCTTTGTGTGCTTATCTAATGTTGCTAATTTCATATTAATTGTTGAATGTTAATGAATGTCTCAACACCAACCGCAATGTCAGCTATATTGTATACTGTACATCCAACTACCTGTACTTGAAAAGTTTAAAGGAACAGGTAGTTTTGCATATTTCCGGGTAGGAAAGTGGAGGAAAGGAGGTGGGGAGTGAAGAATATTGTGATGCACCCCTTGGGTGCGTCCCAATACTCAAAAAAAATCATCCTCCTTTCCTCCACTCCCACACTACCACTCCTCTCCTACCCGGAAGTATGCAAAACTGCCTGAACATTTCGAGTACAAGTATTTGCACACTACTTCAAATAGCAAATTTCGGGACGCACCCTTTGTCTTTTCATAAGCGTGCACAACGAAAGTGTTATCTTATTGGACAATGCTCAACTTCCCGCTTGTAGTTCAGCAGTGATTGGTTATTTGTCCTGTTAAAGTGAAGGACACGGCAGCGGCTGGGAAAAATTATATGCTGGAAAGAATTGTACACTACTTCAAATTTCGGAATGGTACAGCCTCTTCTTCAATTTGAGCTTTAAACCACGGATGTGGGAATCAGTTCCCTGGAATCGATCATCACTAGTTACAACTTGTGCAATGCGAGATTTCTTATTCGCTCTGTCTCTGAAACTTAAACTTCCACTGCACAGAAACCAGTAAGCTACTACTGTTTTACTACTTTTAACCTGAAGCGAGTTTCTGAATGACAAGAAGTATTGTTATGGGCAAATCAACTCGAGAGAGCAAGGTGGACGCTGTTTTACTTAAAGGATATTTTGCCAGGTCAGTGATCACAGCAGTTCCACGCAACTCAGCACTGAACAGCAACACGTTAACTTTGCTTATAGTGATAGAGTTTTAAGATTGCATGTTTAGCCAGTACGTTATAACACGAACGTAAGCTCAGTTTAAAAGTTAGGTTGCTGCATTTGCCCATATGCAGACCAAGCATAGCTATGTGTAACATTATGATGCATGGAACTTTTTTTGTGTGATGGAGTAGACACTCCCATCTCTGCATTTCTAGCCACTGATTACAGAGATACTTTTTCCGGTCCTATTCCGAATCGGTCTAAGATTAAGATATCCTGTGATAACAATTACTTTACAGACATCATTCTGAAAACGTATCCCGTCCCAATAGGGCTAAATAAATATCATATTATACTAATCAACATATATGACTTTTTATAAAACTTTGCAAGTATGATCATATATGATTTTTACAGACCTTCTGCATATGGGCAGATTTAGCAACCGAACGTTATAACCTGAACATAAGCATGGCAAGCTGAGTTAATACTTAGCCTATGTGCTTCGTCAGCTAGCCAGGGGCTCGTTTCACAAAAATTGCGACGTGAACTGCGAGATGCAATCGATTTCTCCTGCACTTTTTGGAGTGTTTCACGTATAAATCGCAATGGCAAGCCACAAACGCATGTCGCAAAGCGTGTTCATGTAAGCAATCCGTAAATCTGCAATCGTTCTCATTCCCCTGCCTCATTTTTTGTATCAAACTGTCAATTATCCCAAAATACAAACTAAAGGTGGCGCGATACCTGGATTACAGGCTACTTTACTGTCTGTAAAATATTCAAAATACTTTTAATAACCAAAATTATGTTACAATGTATTGTCTCCTTAATCCAACATTATAATATAAAACATTTAAAACTATGCTAATGGCCAAAGCACAATTCACATTTTCCCTTCAGGAAAAAAAAATACATACATAGCAAGATTGTATTGCCCTTCCGTTCTGTGTGGGCTGGCCATGGGTGTAGCCAAGGTTGCAACTGGTATCTGGGGGAGGGGTGGGTTAAAAAACAGTCAGATTAAATTGGTATTACGCGTTGTAGGCTAATATATAAATGTCATTTGAAATATTAATTTTATTTGAACTATTAGGTCTCCGCAGTAGGCATAATAAGGCTATTTGTTATATATTAAAAATAAACCTACCCATTGTCATCTAGAAGCCATCCATCAGTAATGTCAGGTAGCTGTGATACAAATTGCTCACACAGTTGCTCCAAATGTAGCTGTCGTGTGTGCATGTGTGGCTGTGTTTAACAAGTGTTAGGCTACTTTTCTACACACAAAAGTGTGTTCGTTCTCAGTCGATGCCCTGGTGTGAATTTGCGACCCAACAATTGCACCAAGGAGTTTTGGGAGACCACTCTGAATTAAATCAGTAGGCTATTTACAAAGTGTAGTGCTGTCGTCACTTTACAGACGAATTGGACTTTTCATTGCTTATTCCATAACATTGTCCGATGTCCGACAACCCAGAGAAAGCTGCCGGGTGCCAGGAAGTGCAGAGCTGTCACTTTTTGAAGCGAGACAGGTAGGGCCATGCTCTGTTACAGGTTAGTGTATGGCCTAAGATCAAGAAGGTCGCATAAACTTTATATTCCATCCCTTACAAAAAATATGTTTATAAAAGAAGGCCTATGTCTTTACACTTTTTCTGAACTAAATCCCAGCCAGCGTAGGCTACTTAAAGTGCACTTCCATTTTTCTTTGCAGAAGTAAATTCAGATCACGGTTTAAAATAGGCTACTTCAAGTCTATCAATTAATGATAGTAGCCTACAAGTTTAGAAGTAGTTCATAAATGGTAGTAGCCTATAGGCTACTTAATGTTTAGTTCCAGGAAATGCATAAATACTGGAAATACTTTAAATACATAGGCTTATTTAGTTTTATAATGTTTGATTGGTTGAAGTGCTGCGAGAACTTTTGCTGATTCAGTCTCTGAAACTCTGCGCGTGGTCCTTCCCGCAGTGAGATGTTTCTTCCAATCTGTGAGCTTGTGCGCTCCGTTGATTGGTGGAAGTGCTGCGAGAGTGGTTCCTGATTCTGTCTCTAAACCCTGGGCGTGGTTCTTCTCCCAGTAAGACGTTTCACCAATCTGTGAGCATGTGCGCTTCGTTAATTGGTTTGTGTGGCAGATTGAGTGTGTGTTTGCTCCGTTTTCTGCTCTTTCCATTCTCCCCTATTGTGCTCCAGTTCACCTGTCCATGTTTGCGTCCTCGGGTGCTCTTCATTCTACTCTAGGCATGAGTGCCTTGTGCACTGAATGTGGGGAGCCATGGACCTGTCTGATGCTCACACCAGGTGCTGCTTGTGCCTTGGTCTAGAGCACCTGCAGGAGCACCATGTTGCGTGGGCATGTCTTTGGAGACCAAGAAGGCCAGGTTGGAAGCATTTATGCCATATGCCCCCCTCTGGTGGGGCACTACCCCCTGTAGGGGTTTTCCTTGAATGCAGGGGTGTCACTGCCACTGATGGCCCACCACGTAAAAAGGGTAAGTCTGGCAGAGACACTCGCCTCTCCATGGAGGTCACACAGCTTCGCTCCGCAGTTCAGCAGCTGACAGCTATGCTGGAAACTCGCGCTGAAACTGAACTGGCTCCCCAGCATGGTCTCTCTGATGGGCCTACAGCGGAGGAGGATCCGAGCATGGGTCTGGACTTGGAGGTAGTTAACATGCTCTCCACAGCGGCTTCCAACAGCATGTTTTCTCAGAATCGGGCCTACACGGTTGAACAGGGGGGAGTCGGTAGAAGGTTCGGGTTTCACCGACTAAGTTTTACCGTTATGCTCCCCAGGGGGCTCATTTTACCATGCCAGTGTCTACCGATTTTGTGGCAGAACTGACTAAGTATTGTGCACGCCCTGGCTTGTGGCGGGTGCCCACAGAGTGTAGGATGTTCGTCTCTATGTCAGCCGCTGAGGTCAATTGAGCCCGCCATCACGCCACTTGTGGTATCTCCAGAGGAGGCAGATGGGGCAGATGCCCGATGCCCTAAGCCACAGTGCATAGCGATTGATAATGTGCTCTGTAGGTCATATAGTGCTGTGGCCAGCGTGGCACGTATTGGGAACTCGCTTTCCTAGTTGATGCTTTCACAGTCACAAATGCTGCTTGATTTGGGGGTGGATACCTCGATCAGCAATGCATCTCTTCAAGCCTTCGCATTCATGTCACATGAGCTTTGCCGTGTGATGTAGTTGGCATCCTGATGCTACAAAGAGAACCATTTGGGACCAGCCAGTTATCCCTGGCCAGATCATTATGGAGGCACCTAAGCAGGCTCTTGAGCGCTCTGTTGAGGCATAAAAGTGCTGGGAACAGCAGATACCGCCCTTTCGCCACCCTCCTGCTTGTTAGCCCCAGCTTGTAGCTTGTGGCTGCGAGCAACCCTTGTATGGGAACCGGGGAGCCCCTCGCCGTCCAGCCGCCCGTGAAAACCACAGCAGCAGTCCAACCACCGCCCCGCAGACCCCCCTAACATACCGCCAAACAGGCATGACGCCGGAGGTCGGCGGGGGGCAGTTTCGCCAAGACTAACTGGCGAATTAGGTGGCCCTTACAAATGACCTGTGGATTTTTTCCACGATTGCAAAGGGTTACCGCCTCCAGTTCAACCGGCGGCCCCCAACATTCTCCGGGGTCAGGTATACACATGTCCTGGATTGTGGTCATGAGTGCATCAGTCGGACCACATCATGTTCTCGAACTTCTGGCACTAAGGCATTTCTTGCCCTTGCCCCAGGGCAAGCATGTGATGGTGAGGTCGGACAACACAAAATTAGAATATCGTGAAAAAGTTAAATATTTTTTGTCACTCATTTCAGAAAGTGAAACTCATATATTATTACACATACAGTGAAATATTTCAAGCCTTTATTTCTTGTAATTTTGATGATTATGGCTTACAGCTAATAAAAACCCAAATTCAGTGTCTCAGAAAATTTGAATATTGTGAAAAAGTTCAATATTGGAAACTCATGGTGTCACACTCTAATCAGCTAATTAACTCAAAACACCTGCAAAGGTTTCCTGAGCCTTTAAATGGTCTCTCAGTCTGGTTCAGTAGGCTACACAATCATGGGGAAGACTGCTGACTTAACAGATGTCCAGAAGACAGTCATTGACACCCTCCACAAGGAGGGTAAGCCACAAAAGGTCATTGCTAAAGAAGCTGGTTGTTCACAGAGTGCTGTATCCAAGCATATTCATAGAAAGTTGAGTGGAAGGAAAAAGTGTGGTAGGAAAAGGTGCACAAGCAACAGGGATAACCGCAGCCTTGAGAGGATTGTCAAGCAAAATCCATTCAAGAATTTGGGGCAGCTTCACAAGGAGTGGACATGGGCTACAAATGTCGCATTCCTCGTGTCAAGCCACTCCTGAACCAGAGACAACATCAGAAGCGTCTTACCTGGGCTAAGGAGAAAAATAACTGGACTGTTGCTCAGTGGTCCAAAGTCCTCTTTTCAGATCAAAGTAAATTTTGCATTTCATTTGGAAATCAGTCAATGCAGCCATCTACCAGAAAATTTTAGAGCATTTCATGCTTCCTTCTGCTGACAAGCTTTATGGAGATGCTGATTTCATTTTCCAGCAGGACTTGGCATCTGCCCACACTGCCAAAAGTACCAAAAGCTGGTTCAATGACCATGGTATTACTGTGCTTGATTGGCCAGCAAACTCGCCTGACCTGAACCCCATAGAGAATCTATGGGGTATTGTCAAGAGGAAGATGAGAGACACCAGACCCAACAATGCAGACGACCTGAAGGCCGCTATCAAAGCAACCTGGGCTTCCATTACACCTCAGCAGTGCCACAAGCTGATCGCCTCATGCCACGCCGCATTGATGCAGTAATTCATGCAAAAGGAGCCCCAACCAAGTATTGAGTGCATAGAAATGAACATACTTTTCAGAAGGCTGACATTTCTGTTTAAAATATCCTTTTTTATTGATCTCATGTAATATTAAAATTTTCTGAGACACTGAATTTGGGTTTTCATTAGCTATAAGCAATAATCATCAAAATTACAAGAAATAAAGGCTTGAAATATTTCACTCTATGTGTAATGTATCTATATAATATATGAGTTTCACTTTCTGACATGAGTGACAAAAAATATTGAACTTTTTCACGATTTTCACATTTTTTTAGCTGCACCTGTATAAATGTGCATTATAGATCTACAGCCTATGTCTAAACCTACTCTAGTGGGACCTCTATAGCCTAATGCAGCAGTCGTAAGGGACTTACTATTTTGAAGAGTGTGAATTAGGCTCTTTGAGATAAGGTGTGAACCAATCGGCCCAGTGATGAGTACATGTTGTTTGAAATACAGTAGACCAACATAGCTACAGAACTGTATAGCAGTCAGATATAAAAAACGGATACTGCATGGCAAACATTTAAAAACCTGAATTTGCACCCGTGAAATTTAATGTTCAAAGTGAAACAGTTTGATTATGGTCAGCTTGCTAATGTTAGTCTACTTTTTATGGTCAAGCTTCATAATGTAACGTTAGTTGACATGGTTCCTTCCTGGGTGATTCATGAAGGCAGAGGAAGATATCAGGGCATGATAGCCTACCGGAGGCCACTCCACTCTGTAACAGACAGCACTCAAGTCCTGTTTGGTTTAGTTTGCCAAAACATCTTTAGGAAACAACGTAGCCTATCAATGTAATTTTCTGACATTATAATAAAATAGCAATGATAGCTAGCTTGATATACGATGTGTCCCTACTCAGAACAGTGACAGACGCAACAGTTTCCTCCCTCGCTGGCTCTACCTACGTGCCTTTGTAATTTACACACCCACTTGATGTCACTGTTGTCTTTCAAAAACAAGGAAGTGGTAGAGGTATACATCTCAAAGGTATATATTGAAATATCTCAGAACAGAATTTTTCTTGGCCGGCCACAAAGAGAGACTTAATTAGTTACGCCTTGAACTGTTAAATAAAGTTAATGTTGTTTTCCGATGGAACTACCCTTTGAAGGCCATGTTGAAAAATAAGCTGTTAAGAGCTCCTTTGGTTTTAAACAATGGACACCGTATAATGCACCCTGGTGGCAGACGCTCATACTGATTGATACCTTCCAACCATGCTGAAAGACAGATTCAGTAAAAGCTCTGTAGAATGCTTTCAGAGCTCACTGGCTGCACTATAATGGTTAAGGAACTGGGCTGGTAACCGAAAGGTTGCAGGTTTGATTCCCAGGTAGGACACTGGCGTTGTACCCTTGAGCAAGGTACTTCACCCGCATTGCTTCAGTATATATCCAGCTGTAAAAATGGATACTATGTAAATGCTGAGTAAGTCGCTCTGGCTAAATGCCTGTAATGTAATGTAATATCTAACGTTCTTAGTTTGTGTAGAAAATAAAAGTGTGACTGGCATTTGGGAAGAACACCTCCACAGTTACCCCCAAAGTTAAACTTCCTGTATCTATACTGCTCCACCCACTCTATTTTTATTAGTTAGTTTTAGTGCAGTTCTTCTAGGGTGGTATGTGCTCCTCTAAAATCTACAATAAATTCCTTGGTCTTATTGAAATTGAGGTCCAGTTTGCTTTGCCACTGGTCAAACTTGTCCACTGTGGACTGGAGTAGATCTTCAGAGTCGGATGTGTCCAGAAATTGAATTACAGTGCCATTTGAACAACTTCAGGGAACACTGCATGAAAAGCTGTGTTTACAGGGCGAACACTTCAGTGTATAAACCGAAAACAGACTGTATCTGCCCATTGTAGATGTGTGTCTGCCATCAGAAACAGATATAATCTTGTGTTCTTGTCCAGAAATTTGCCATAAATTACCAGTCCAATGGCCGTCCATTTTTCCTAATCGGTAATCGGGGGTCCAGAAATCCCTGATCACAAATGTGGCCCGGGATTGTGCAGAAGTTCCTGGAAATATACAGTCAGGTCCATAAATATTTGGACAGTGACACAATTTTTGTTGTTTTGGCTCTGTACTCCAGCACATTGGATTTTAAATGGAACAGTGACTACGAGGTTAAAGTGCAGACTTTCAGCTTTAATTTGAGGGTTGTTATGTCCATATCTGGTGAACGGTGTAGCAATTGTATTTTTTATACATAGTCGCCCCCATTTTAGGGGACCAAAAGTAATTGCACAAATTAACATAAACTTCATTCATATTTAATATTTGGTTGCATATCCTTTGCATGTCATGACTTCCTGATGTCTGTGACCCAACAACATCAAAAGCCTCTTGTTATCTGATTTCCAGGTACTCTTGGACTAGATTAAGCTGTAAATTACACTGGAATAGCATGGAACACATGGTTGGTTAAATAGCTGTAAGTCATCACGGGTCTGAGGTATTCAAACGCGCCTCAAACCATCACTCTGCTGCCAGATATGCATTAGATATGGATGGATCACTTTAAGGGTTGTTTCTCCTGACCCATAGAACTTAATAGGAAAATAAGTCAGGAGAAACAACCCTTAAAGTGATCCATTCATATCTACTGCATATCTGGCAGAGTGATGGTTTGTGGCTTGTTTGATACGTCAGACCCTTGATGACTTGGAGCCATTTAGTCAACCATGTGTTCTACACTGTTCCAGTGTAATTTACAACTAAATCTAGTCCCACCCCCCAATTCCCATAGAGATCTATTCAAATGCAGAGAGATTATAGTATCACTAAGAGTACCTGAAAATAAGATATCAATAGTCTTTTGATGTTGTTTGGTCACAGGCATCATGAAGTCATGATATGCAAAGGATATGCAACCAAATATTAAATATGATAACTTTATTAAAGTTTATGTTAATTTGTCCAATTACTCTTGGTTCCCTAAAATGGAGGGGGCTATGTATAACAATGGCTACAATTGCTACACCATTCACCCGATATGGAATGTAACCTTGTAGTCACTGTTCCATTTAAAATCCAATGTGCTGGAGTACAGAGCCAAAACAACAAAAATTGTGTCACTGTCCAAATACGTATGGACCTGAATGTACATGTTGAACCAGGACACTACCATTTACTGCCAACACATGGCAAATTTCACTGAAATATAACAGGTTGGATATCTTCCAGAAACTCCTCTTCATGCAGTCATCTGTGTCGAGTGTAAACAAAACAACAGGGAAGATAACTGAACCTTGAGGTGCTCCTGTTGCCACAGTCGTCATGGTGCTACACTGACCTTGGTATCTAACCAGTCTAAATGGTGTCTATCCCTAAAATCAGATTGACATTTGATGATTTGTAACAGTTTCCTGCCCTTTATATGTGGTTGTATGGTATTATACACCATTCTGGTAAAGGACTTTGGCATTTTGAGATGAGACTGGTCCTGATTCAGCAGGTATAAGATAATGCCATCAACATCCACTCGTCCCCTAAAAGCAAACTGCAAGAGGTAAACTACATCCTGAACTTTGCTTTGCTATGTGAAAGTACTAGACGTTCCAATGTTTTAAATGTTTTCTTTCAAGCCCAATGGTCAACATAATATGCCATTGAACAAGCTCAGTTTACCCATTTATTCTGCCCTTCTGACTCTCTCTGAAGGACTCTTTCAAAATACTTTCTTTTTCTCCCAAATTACGGAAATTCACCGACCAATTTGCTCTGTTCATTTAAGTGCTTTTGGCCGGAGCCCCAGCGTTTCTGTGCCGGCCGGGCCCACAAGCACTTAATTCACTTACGAAATTTCCCAGAGGAGGGACGTATTTTTAAAAAAAAGTTTTGTATTAAAGGCACATTAACGTTAATTACTCAAAGACTATTGGGAGGCTACAGGTTTTGCAGAGCCATGGAGCAACCGGAATACATTTAGTTATCAATTAAGCGCACATAATCTGCTATCCCCCTGCAGGAAGATAGCAATTACACGATAAAAAGGGAGGGGTGGGTGAAAGTCTGGCTCTGGCAACATCACACTGCGACAAAGCAAAGGGTGATTGAAGGTGTCATTGTCAACCCTCCCCAAAATCTCTTTTTTTCGCTCTGTCTTTGTTCAGTCTCTCTCGCTCTGCACCTCAGTGAAAGGCGAAAATGAATTTCCTATTTGCCTGTGTGTCTCCTGGTCCCAGTGCCAGCTACGCTGGTGAGAGGAGGTGATTGTGCCTGTGCCAGCCGCAAGAAGAGGCGGCAGGTGGCAGCGCCCGCCCCCGCCACCCCTTCCGTCCCCTGCGAGGGACTGCACTGGTTCCATGACAGAGTGACAGAGAGACAGCTTTGTGACGGGGGCACGTGGGGTCAAGCTCGAGGGAGGCTTGGCCAGCCTCCTTTGGTGTTCTTTTGGAAACGGGAAATCATTTGCGCACGTCAATCAAAACCATTGACAGACAATGCAAATTATTATGCCCGGACATTTCATCCTGCAGTCCGTTGTTTCATGTTTTTTTACCGTGAGCCTTTATGTGTCCATCCAAATAACAAACCTGCCATCTAATATTACCTCCCTTTGTGTTCCTTCCTTTATGAATAATGAAATCCCAGCTTTCAGTACAGTGAACAAAGAAAGAACTAGATAATGGAAAAGCCAGTCTTGGTCTTGGGTATCTTAATTGGAGAACCAGAAACTGAATCACAGAACTGAGCTGTCAAACATACAGTTAAATGCAAAAATATTGGGACAGTGACACTGTTTTTGTTGTTTTGGCTCTGTACTCCAGCCAATTGGATTCAAAATAAATCAACATAAGGTTAAAATGTCAGATTTAATTTGAGGGTCTTTATAACTATATCTGGTGGGACAATGGGACAATTGGCTGCTCAACTGTTTTTTGTGTGTCATTGTCTTTGCATCATTAGTTAATGCACAAGAAAGCTGACGAAAGGTTTACAGTTGATTCTAGGTGTGGAATTTGCATTTGGAGTCTGTTGCTGTTGTCTCTCAACATGAGGACCAAATAAGTATCAATGCCAGTAAAGCATTATGAGGCTAAAATAAAATGAATCAGAGTCATAGCCAAAACACTGAGTGTGTTAAAATCAATGGTTTCTTAGGAAGCAAGAATGCACTGGTCAGCTCAGCAATAGCAAACAACCTGGTAGACCGCAGAAAACCACTGTAGTGCATAGCCAAATAATACTTTCAATTGTGAAGAAAAACCCCTTTTCAACTGTCAGAGAGATCAAGAACACATTCCAGGATGTAGTCATAGACGTGTCAAAGGCTACCATATAGAGAATGCTGCACCAGCATAACCTCAGAGGGTTCACCATAAGATGTGAATCACTGGTAAGCCTCGAGAACAGAATGGCTACATTAGAGTTTGCAGTTTGCTAAAAATGTCTGGAACAAAGTCTTATGGACAGATGAGACCATTATTAATCTGTACCAAAATACAGAATACTGAGTCAAGAAAAAGTTAGTGTTTCACTAATACAGTTCTAATACCAGTACAGTTAAATTTATCACTGTGAAAAGACATGACAGGCATATTTATTGACCAGAAGATGTCCCTAGAGAGGCAAGTGTCAAATGCTTCATGAGCACGACACTTCAACACAATTGCTTCAAATGTGTCTTAGCTTCAGAAAGCTTTGCTCTGCCCATCACTAACACATACATAGCAGTTCACACAGAGCACAATGTAATTTATACCATAAAATCATACTATTGGAGAAAGCTCTCATTATTTTTTGTATCATTTTTGTTTGAAGACAGTAATTTGTCGCCAAAAATACTATTCCAGGATTTGTATGCAATCAAAACAATAACCACAGAACGTCTGGAAAGCAGCCACGCCCTTTAAAGGAGTGTTTTACTCCTGGCTCAACGGCGGATTGTTATTCTGTACGTGGTCTCTGCCTTGCATTATCTGGTAGCTGCACTGATAAATGGGCACGCCTCCGAACCAAGGCAACTGCAATGGCGGCTGGGGAAAGACCTGCAATTGGCTGAATAAAACATGTGACCCCCAGCTGCCGTGGTCTGCCATGTAAGACACTAAGTAAATTGTAGCGTGTCTGCCTGGGGCTGACACGGATCACGGGCGGGCATATTTTACCGCATGGGGAGGTGCAGGTGTCACTAAGTGCAACTCTCCAGCTGTGCCGATGGACTGCAGGGCTTGGACCGAGCTTCCCAGTGGGAAATTAAACCTTGTGCAGCAGGTAGTCGCACAATGACAGAGCAAACATGACATGGCAAATTTTAAAAAGCAGACAGCAAATTTGACTTACATCCAAACATTACGCTAAATTCAGTGAGATGTTCAGACCCTTGTGGTTGGTCCTAGGCGTGTGACTCTTACGTCTGGTGAGGGGGGCCTGAGAGCCGCTTGCTTGCTGTCCGCTCTCGGCCTCGCATTTTGCGGCTGCTATCTTTCAGACTGGTTTTATAACATTAGATGATTTCAGTCATTTTTTTTTAGAAGAGAGGCTCTCTGCTCTCCTCCCTGTTTGTGTCTCTTGTTCAGTGATTCTGGCAGGGATCCCGACGCATTGATCGCTCTTCAATGCCACAGGTATTTTTCTTTGCGTACCTTTTAAGGCGGCTCACAGCTGTCTTTGACTGTTGCCATTACTCCTGTTTTTGCGCTATCTTTCATCATTCCAGGCTATGGAGCACAGCCTTGTTTTAAACATTGTTTGTTGGCAGCTAATGGCTCACCATATGGGACTGCTGCTGGAAATAGATAAAAATTGATTAAAACTTGGGTCTTAGCGTAAGATGGCAAGCTCTGAACTGTGCTACATGGCTGCCATACTAAGGAATTTGCTGGAAGCGAGAAACATAACCATAGGGCCAGAGGGCAGCGGTGATTATAGATGTACTGTGACTAGATCATCCAGTGGCTGAGCAACCATATTGAAAGGTAGTCCTGTTTTAACTCTGCCTTTACTTTTAATGAAGGGCTCTGGACAACCAGGTGTTTGCATACTTTTAGAGTAGTAAATCAAAAGATTATCATTCTCTCTCTCTCTCTCTCTCTCTCTCTCTCAGGATGATCCCAGCATCGCACAAGCTCTTCCTGCTAAGCGACCTGGCCTCCTCGCGGGACTACGACCTGTGCGTGCTTGCGGTGTACGACGACGGCGTCACAGCACTCACCGCCACGCGTCTCGTGGGCTGCGTGGCCTTCGCCACCGACCGCGAATACCGCCAGTGCCGCTCCATCCACGACCAGTTCCTGGGCGGCACCATGATCATCATCATTGGCGGCATCATCGTGGCGTCCGTCCTCGTCTTCATCTTCATTCTGCTCATGAAGTACAAGCTGCACAACAACCACTACAAGCAGAAGGCAGCCCGCGTCAGCAACATGTGCTCCCAGACCAATGGGAGCCAGGGAGGCGGGGCCCAGCAGAACCCGCTCCCGCCCTCTTCGGCCGGTTCGGCTGGAAAGGCCCTCCCACCACCAGGGGGTGACAGAGTGCTGCACGAGCAGGGCCAGATGCAGGAGGGCTATGGGAACCCGCTCAAAGGGACGACCGTGGTTGACTTGAACCCGGAGTACGGAAAGAAGGCGGCGGAGGAAGACACCATTTCGCAATAACACAGGCACCTTCTCGCCTTTTCTGGAGCTCAGGTCCCTCTGCCTTACTGAGGATTATCTGGTGTCTCAGGTTAGCGACCTCGTTAAAAGGGCGGCAAGGGCTGTAATACGGAACATGATCAGTGGCTCATTTCATCATACCTTGTCACAGTTGTCTTTCAACATATTAGTGCAATTTAATTTTGCACTTCTTTTGAATTGTTTGTTTTCTGGTAAATTAAGAAAACCTGTGAGACTTTTATGGAGTCGGCCCATGGAGAAGGTGCATGGTTAGCTGTTGCGGAGCTGTAGTCATTTCAATATTCCTGATTTGGAAGCGGATAGCAACACACAGTATGAATGGTAGCGTTGCTGGCACCCTTGCTGCAGAATGATTGCATTTACATGTGACCACCTAAAGTGATACCATGAAAAATATGGTTGTACCCAGCCTCAAAGAACCAACCATGGTGCCTTTAAAGACTTGTAGAGATGGGTGGAGAGGGGAGCCTCAATTAGGTTCTGAGTCATTACATATATATAACGTGATCTCCTCGGAGTCAAACGAATGTCTCGGATAGAATGGGGGGGGGGGGGCACAACGGCTCTAACATGCCGTAATGACTTTTGCTCTAAAACAAGAGCGAAAAGCAAGGCTATGAAACAGCAGCTGGGGCGTCAGGCTCGGGAATGGCAGCTCGTACGCTAGTGGGAATAAGCAATCATCATAAAATCACACAGCATATAAACACTAAAGGCTGCGTTCCAGTTACTCGAGGAGTGATTCTCCAGTGACTCCCCCCATTTTGTGTTTATGAAACCAATCATCGCCACCCCTGAGGTATTTGCTTTTAGTTTAACTTCGGGAAGTTTGACTAGCGTAAAAGCTGCACCAGATCCTCCTACAAATGAAACTGCTGGAACTATCATGTGCTGCTGTGTGTATGTCTTATGCATGCTTGTGTGTGCAAGAGCATGTGTGTGGATATGTTGGCGTGTGGGCATCAGTGTTTCTGTATGTGTGTGTGTGCATATGATTATGCCTGTATGTGTGTATTTACAACCCTGAGTGTCTGCTTGTGCATGCATCTGTACAGTACCTAACAAAAACTCAATGGTTTTCTTTCTTCACACTATAGCAGTTTAATTTAATCTAATGTTTGTAATTCCTTGGGAATATAACTTTTGGGATAATTCTATTAGTTCTGATGGATTACATTTACCGGTTTATTTTTACGGGTTATATTCTCAGGGACAAACATGTAAAGCAAAGCTGTCCTCCAGCTTGGGTAGCTTGTGGAGTTTAGAGTTTACCGTCTGTTCTTCCGCATCAAGCAGACACGCCAGTTTAGCAAGGCCCGGATAAAGCTGACTGGTTAGGATTTCTTCTGTCAAGCACTGTTTTGATGCACTGATCGGTACAATCGGTTAATTATTTAGCGTAGGCCTACTACAGGCCCACCGAGTGTAGTTAGTTCCCAAAGCCTCACTTGTCTGCCACAAATAAATGGGTCGCTTTATAATTAAGGCATTACTAAGCAGAGGGACTGCACTCACAGTCTTCCCGTATCACTTATGTTTCTTATGCATATTTTCGGACACGTCTTGCTGGGACAGGGCTGCTTCTTTACTAAGCCTGTCGCTGGGCGAAATAACTGGAGCGTTTTAGCATCCATAATTTATTCGCCCGTAAATGATGACAGGTCCCCTCGGTGAGCCATTGTGCTTAATTCGGCAAACTTCACAGGACGCCACAAAGAGGGCTCCTGCGAGGATGACGAGAGGAGAGCTTGCCCACGAGGGGAGGGAGATAGCGGCACTTTTCCCAGAGCGTGATGAATGAGCTAATCTTTTGGGTGAAGACAAACAAAAATAGCGCATAGCAGCAAAATTGACAGTGGGGTAGAGGGAGGTTGGGGAGATGCTGTCAAAGAGGCATTTACTATTGTTTGTGCACCTTGGAAAGTGGGCCGTAACCTCTGTTGTCTGACAGGAGCGGATCATAGCCCGAACCACTCCAACTGCAACGTGTAACCGATTCTATTTCGGTAATAGACGGCCCGATTGTGCTTGAGAGATAGATGTCTCAAAGAATACAGTAATCTGCAGTAAGCCTCACAAAGCCAGATGTTCTGTTGCGTGATCAAGCATAGAGGCCGTCAGCACTAGTAGGCCTACATTGGCATTCACAGAGTAGGTCAAAACTCATATTGCCTTATCTAGGATTCCGTCATTCCTTCTGATTGGTCCAAAATTTGTCTTGGAAAATACACACATTTCTCAAAGCAATCATTTATTTTGTAGGCTACGTCTTTATTTGCTGCCATAGCAACATCTCAGAGCCCATTATTAGTGAATCGATGCTATAATCCGTGACACTGGATTGCCAGATGTTTTATTTTAAAGCATTGGAAACAGGTGGTTCTGCAGCTGATGGCAATAATGAGCCGAGCACTTAATTAATTGTTTATTTATACGCGTTTCTCCTGTCTTTCAGACACACATGTAACCCCATCTACTTCACAGCAATGACGGGAGTGAAAATGAAGTGGTGAGTTTTTGCTGACTGTATGCACACAAAGAAAGACTGACGCCTAACGCTTATTATTCCATTCCCCTCATGAACTGGACATGTTTTTAAAGTGACCTCTAGTGGTGAGGATGTGAAGTACAAAATAAAATATTACATTACTGGCAATTTGGTGCAGTGAAAAAATGCCAATCATACTATTTCTCAGTGTAGGCTATTTAGTGTCTGACACTTAGCTATACAACTGTGGTAGTGCAGTAAATATTACCTATACATGGACATTGAACAAGCTCATGGTTAGCCTTAGCAGTGTATAAGATATGATATTATTTTTTAATTTAATTTAAAATTATCTGAATTCAGCTAAAAATTGGTTACTATTCTGGATGACCTTTAAACTAAAATAATTTATAACATGGTTTAAGGGTCCAGATTTCTTTTTAGGTCTGGCTAAATACTTTTAGTTAAAAGTTTCGATTTTTGGTGCTTGCATGTTTGATATCACTGCTTACAGTAATGTTTCTGTTTTCTCCTAGGCACAGTCCTCGAGTCAATAGTAGGGACCTGAAGAGACTAAATGAATGGCATTTATATCAAAAGCCCAAAATCATGGAATTGCTGTGTTCAATCCTTATGCAATTCGATTCAGGAACCTTGGAATACAACACGTCTTGAAGGAACGAATGGGTGACCTAAGCAAACCAAAAACGACCACCATCAGGAGCACAATATGGGTTTTTTGGATGCACCGGCAGATGGAACTGCGGTCCAAAGAAATCCAGCTTCCCTGAAAAGGCTGTGCAGCACACTTTATTTTCTACTGCCGACATTTGCGTCAAACTGGATGGTTTTGCGGTATCGTTTCTTGGTTGTTGATAAATTTGCTGTCACTTGTTGGCCACATGCCAACAGATTATTACAGTGGGAGAGGTCCGTTCATTTGTCTCAGTTTGGAAGACCTAGGAAACACAAGACATCTATTGAAGTATTCTATTGCGTGAACTCTAGGGCACTTTATAATCTCCACTTCTCTGTCTTTCTCTTTTTTGGAAAACTAAATATGCTATGCTCACAAAATATTGTGAAGGGAAAACATTGCCTACATATTTCGATTTCGAACACTGCATTATTTTACACTGAATTTACAAATGTGGCGTTTGTCTGAAAATGTGTCTTTAATGTAACTTAAAAATAAATAACCGGCCAGAAATGTGTTTGATGAAATGAACTGAAACATTATTTCTCATAAGCAGATTGATATTACTGAACTTCAGTTTAATGGTCAGAGGGGTGCAAATGGTTGTCCTTTGCATTTCCGGTTTACCAATTTCATGAATGCAAACTCCACAGAGGATAAATTGTACACCGACGGCTAGATAAAAAGCCGATGCGAAAGGGTACTGTCTTTTTCTTCAGTTGAACATGTAAGTATTTGTATGTGAGATCCCCTTCATCATTTCTGATTTGATACCCACATTTCAGTTGAATTATAAAACAACATAAAAAAACTAAAGATTGAATTTTATGCTTTCATAGTTACAAGATGTGGATTTATAAAGAAATAAAGTATTTTTCTTCAAGACCTGTAACAAGACTTTTATTGACTCCCTCAGAGACAGGCCTTTATGTGAATGTTTGGCGACTGGAATTAACACATTCAGGCCAGGTACTACAATCAAGAGTATTATATCTTTGTGGGTGGCACACAGACACAGTAAAATGTTGCCCAACAGTCTATAATCATAAAATACTTCAGTTTTATTGTGGATGCAATATTGTCCCTGCTGTTAACCAACATCAAATTAGAAAACAAGTATCAATGCTGTTTTATGTTTTTGTTTGTAAATTTAATGAGGGGCCTGGTGTTCATTGATCATATTCAGAGCTGTCTCATGGCTTATTTAAACTACAGCAAGGCTGGTCCACAAGTCATTACAGGAAACTGCATCCTTCTAGCCCTATCTACCTCCCGTCTTGCGTAATACTACTCTGTGTATCGTCAAACACAATTATGTCTCATTCAAATTATTTTGTTCAAACCATTGTCAAATTGTACTAAGAGCATTAAAGGGATTTTTTATGTGGGGTTAGCAGGAGTTAAGGTTGAAAATGTACACAGCAGAGACCAGCAGGGATTCATATAAACACCATAGGGTGTTAAATGTACACCAGCAGTGTTACTTTTACACAAACATTTGTGCTGTGTAGAAACAAGTGTCCTGTTCAGTGAGGTTTAGCATGTACATGAAGCATTATCTACAAGCCCATGACTTAGAGTCAATAAAGGTGCATTATGGATAGGACTCCGGTTTGAACATATTTAAATAGAACTTCTGCTGTAAAAAAAAAAAAAAAAAAAAAAAAAAAAAGCATTCAACATAAAATGCAGAGTGGGAAATTAAGAATATCTCTTGCTTTCTTTGATTGCTTTTTTTGTTATTCACTTTTAAAAGTGTAGCCACAATTGTGAAATGCACTATGGGATTTCTGGCTCTCTGGGGTTTACTGTTCTTGGGTTGTGGCTTTAAATGGACCATGGACGTTTGTTGATTTACATTCATATATTTGCATTCAACTGAATTCTTTGGGTTCAAATATATTTTGTGATTTTTAAAACCACACCCCTGGATACAGAGCAGGCACATGCAGGCAGGAGGGCTCCGGGTGCACAAACACCTGCCCCTTTTGCCCCAAGTACCTGATGTGCCCCTTTGATTTGATAGAAAATGTATATTTGTATTATTATTGTTGCTGTCATTAGTTTTTATTCATTCATTTTGGTAAAATATATTCTGTACAATAACTGGGTGTCATAAAACAGTTTTACTAGATTGGTGTGCCCTTTTCTCATTTTGAGCACCTGCCCCTCTAAAGGTCTCTGCATGTCCCTGATACAGAAAATAGTCAACTGTCCCTTCAAAAAGAGAGTGAATAACACAAAAGTTTAAAAATATTTTACATTCTATATGTACCATTTTCAGTTGTTTTCAATTCATGTATGGTGCTTTTTCTGTCACAAAGACACTTTACAGTGGAAATACTAAAGAAAATTGGGCATTGGGTGTATTTATATATATTTCTTCATGTATCATTCAGAGAGCCAATGACCCTTCATAAGGCTTCATGCCCTGAATGTTATTTCAACCTGTTGAACATGTTCCCATTCACATCACTATGGTCAGACATGAAACCATCAATGTCAAGGGTACAAGACAGCTGACCGTTAACCTTCCAAAGTGAGTGTTCTGTGGCAGTTTCTTTCAGTTATTTTGAGAACACTATCAATTTGAAAATCTTTTGAACTGAACAAATTGGGACTAATGTGTGATGTCATGTCAGTGACTCACTGATTTGACCAAATCGTTCTGTTTTGCCATGGGGAGCCAAACCTTTTGATTGGATCAAACAATCAGTGATTGACAGCTTATTGTAGCACCCAATATTATTACATTACATTTACATTATAGGCATTTAGCAGACGCTCTTATCCAGAGCGACTTACACAACTTCTTATTACATTTATCCATTCATACAGCTGGATATATGCTGAAGCAAGTCAGGTTAAGTACCTTGCTCAAGGGTACAACGGCAGTGTCCTACCTGGGACTCGAACCTGCAACCTTTCGGTTACAAGTCCAGCTCCTTAACCATTATGCTACACTGCCGCCCTTTATTATTATATATATATTATAATATTATTAATATTATATTATATTATTATATATATATTAGTGGTGGGCCGTTATCGGCGTTAACGTGCTGCGTTAGCGTGAGACTCTTATCGGGCGATAAAAAAAATATCGCCGTTAATCTATTCTCAAAGTTGGGTTGGGAGCTGGGTCTATACTACGCAAGCTATGATGACTTTCACCTTGATATTTTAGCGCGGATGTATACCTAGCCGAATTGCACTGTAGGTGTTACGTCTGGACTCAGAAAACCCAATAGCAGACAGGGATAAGCAGAAACGTAGTTTTATTTCAAAGGGTGAGGTCAAAAAGCCAGGATATCAGAATACAGTACAAAAACGGAAAGCAAAAGAGTAGTCAGGAATCAAAAGTCTAAAAACCGGAAATCAAAGGCAGAGGTACAAAAACGGCAGGCAAAGGCAAAGTAAAAAAACAATCAGAAGTCGAAACCAAATGGCAAACAAACAAAATCGCTAGGCTATCTCGGGTCGTACGGAAAGGGTGTCTCAGGTAATCAATAAGTCTCTGGCTTTCACAATCTCAGGCACAGGAAATAAAGGGTACGTTCTGACAGGGAACAAACAGATATGTGGGTCTATATATGGGTGATTCTTCAATTCGGGGCACTTTTGACTTTTGGAATTTAAAAAAAATAATATTCTTTAAACTCTGTTTTTTCTATTTCAAAATGTTTATTAATTGGTCTGGAACAAAGATCTTAGCATAGCTTTGATTGTACTTCATTAATTTTGATATTATGATGCTTTTTTCAAAGTTCTCACAGCAAAATGTCATTACCATCACAAAAACAAAACACTGATTTTAATACAAAATGACACGTGATGGCAATGACAATTTTCAGTTTTGGAGGGAAAAGTTAGCTAGGTTTTGGACTTGCTGAGCTAACTGGTTAGCTAGCATACAATGTACTCTGAATATATGTAAATAAAGTGAAATTTACTATTACTGAATTAAAATACTCAAATAGTAACTTGTTTGGTAATGACGCCTAATAAACATACTCTCAGATCAGGATGTATAAAACTTCATAAATTCATAAATTACTTACATATGTGGGCATCAAAAAATCAGGCTTCTGCCTCATGTCTCTGAATGTTCCTCTGGTACATCTAATTTGCATGCAACAATGTAAGTAACTGTTTGTAAAAACTTTATTGCTCTCTAAAATGTTGGGCGTGATGGTAATGACAGATGTATAAGGGACAGCAATATTTAACTATAAAAAAATTGCAAATTGAACAAATATAAACTATATGAATTTGAAAAATGTATTTTAAGTTGTTATGAGGAAATGCAAAGTAAAGTTTTACTGAATTTAACACTTTTTATTACTTTATTATAGAGAGGATGTCAAAAAGTCTGGGTTGGGGACAAGCCCAAAACAGTGAAATTCTGGCACATTTGAATTTTCAACACATCGAAAAAGTATTAAAATGTCATCATTGAGACACAATTATTTTTTTCATAGCTACTACAACCTAACCCTAACAAATACAATAATTGTTTTTTATAAAAAAATATTTTTTCTTGAAAATCTACCCTGGGGACAGAAAAACTCCCTTAATTGAAGAATCACCCATATACGTATAGGAAAGGGAGGGGAACAAACTACGTGAGGTTAACACATGAGGTAGCAATGAAACAATCACGGAAACATAACAAAGACATGGAAGGGACTCGGAAACATGCATAACAAACAACGGGCTCAAAGAGGAGCGGAGTGTGCTCAGTAATCACGAGAGGTGAAACTACATACAAACAGCTGGGGCGAATAACAGAGATCGCGGACAAACTGGTTAATCTTGTTACTACCTAACTATAAGACAGACCGTTAGTTCGTTAGTAAACGTTTATGTTAATTGGTTTAGTAAGTGCATTTAACTAATAAACCACCCGAGTGATTGTTAGCACGAGTTAGTAATCTATACAATTACGCGTAAGGAAAACCAGGAAGTAGCAGAACACGAACCCCTCGGAAAATCCCGAAGTCACCTAAACAGTGCATACACAAGACAGGGTAAACAAACACACGAATGCGACTCAGACAACCCACGAACAGAGGGGAATGCAATGATGAAAGAAAACAATAATATAAACAGACATACATAATTCCAGAACATCACAGTAGGGGGGCGAGAACGAGTCTTCGAACCTGTGTGTATGCCTACTGTGAAATTACCACATCAAACGTGACGTGCTAACATGGATGCAGCTATGAAGCCGCCGGGTTTGCTTCAGGGAAAATTTATTTTTAAGAAACTTCCCAAGCAGTTTGTGATGCATTTTGGAAACAGGAGATGAGCCCCTGGTCTAATGCGCCACCTGGCTTGAGAAACCCGTTCTCAAAGACTTACTTTTAGTCATTATTTGGGTAGCACACATATTTTGAATGCCTTCGGCAGAATTCAAATGAGCCATTTTAATCTAGATTAATCTAGATTAATTCCAAGATTACAGTGAGATTAATCTAGATTAAAAAAAATAATCTATGCCCACCACTAATATATATATATATATATTATGTTCAGGAAACTGCATTCGCCAATCACTGGTGTCATGTCGTTCACATTGATAGTTAAATCAGACCAATGGCAGTTGAAGGCCATGAGATCAGGTTGCTTATTAGCATCTTCTGGGTTTTCGGAGCAACATAAAAATCAGAGGAAAATTTGCAATTCAATAGTGTTTCGATGTTCCATAAAAAGGTTTCTCAACAAACCCAATATTTTGCAAGTGGGTCCGACCCAATAGATACCATATTAAGAAAATACATATCTTAACCCTCATATTATGTTCGGCTTTTATGTTTGGGGTCAAATGTGACCACAAAAGTCAAACTGACACAAAACTAACAAAATTGTATTATAAAGATTTTGACAGTTTCTGTCACCTTCAGTGTGTCTCCCAATTGACTAGCCTTTTATGACTAAATATTAAATATCTGTGAGGAAAAAAAACATTTTAAAGTCTGAGGTAAGTGAAGGTTTGTGAAGTTTAAAACCTGTATGAGAAGGTGCCACAAAAAATCTGAGATAAAAACTAAAAAAGGTTGTGTATTTTTTTTACAGCTACCCCACAAATTACCCCAAAAACACCTTTGTATACAAAGTTGGTACAGGAGAAAATATAGCATTAGGTTTATTGTGTGTTTACTATTTAATCCCAATAAATTAGGAAAAATCATATACTGTCAAAATAAAAAAGAAAAGAAAAATAAGGTTAACTGGTTTTTATGAGATGTCAAACATTGAATTGGGTCAAATTGACCCGGAACATAATATGAGGGAGAAATGAAAAGCCTTATGTTATTATGTCTAAATTTTTCAAATGCAGGTACCCCTGACTGATAATGTTTCAAGGAATGGAAACAAGATGCTTTGTCTGAACTGGCACCAGATCTCAACCAATCAAGTTGAAGTATTGTTCCCACCAAAAAGGACAGTGTTTGCAAATTACATACATTCACAACATCGGCAGTAGAGCTCCGTGCTACAAATACATGCTGTCATGGTTCCTTTAATGTATTTCGTTCCAGGATGACCCATAAAATGGTGGCAATCTGAAAAATGTATCTTTCTATGGTGCATTATCAACATAATGGATGTCAAATGGGAATAGCAACAGAGAATAATGTCTGTCCAAATGATCCCGACCTTGACCCTTACTGTATGGGAACACAATGAAGTCATGCTTGTCTGATGGCTTATTGCTTTTTTTTCTCGTTGTGATTGGCTACAATAACCACCTTTTATGATGTAAGGCTGTCACACCTGAGAACGCGCGGCATAGGACCATCTTCACTGGTCATCTGCATGCCTCTGCTAGCATCAAGTGACTGCTGACACCCTTCTGACTTTCCAATGAAGGCATAAACTGGCATACAAGTTCTGGAACTGAATTGCTGGCAAAATCCAGAGATGACATTATCTCTCTTTCACATCAGAGTGGTGGAGTTAGGCTGCTGACCAAATCTGTAGAAAAGGGACCCCCCCCCCCTCCTCCTCCACACTGGATTCTCAATACAGATGCAAATATACAGATACAGGTTAATCATGAGGTGATCTTTAAAGACTTCCTGAATGGAACGCAAGGAGAACATGAACCGCCAAGATCAGCTTGATGAATTTCAAAAGCCAGTCCAGTCTGAAGTCAAGAACACAAGAATGTTATTATGAAAACAAACCTTAATTCCGTCTATAAAAGGTAAATGCTTTCATTATTGACTCGGAAGTGCTGTGGTTTTTTGTAGTGTTGTCATTACATATGTTGAGGCCAGTGGTCCCCAAACCTGTTCTTGGAGATAACTTTCCTGTAGGTTTTCTCTCCAACCGTAACAAAACACACCCCATTCAACAGCTAGAGATCTCGTTGAGCTGTCAATTAGTAAAATCTAATTAGGGTGTGCCAAATTGAGGTTGAAATACAGGATGGTAGATCTACAGGAACAGGATTGGGGACCACTTATTTTATTGATTATTTTATACAATCTGAAAACCAATAATATTTATGTTCAATTACTGGTTTGTCAAGGTCAATATTGCGAGGATTTGTTACAGTTCAGATGATTATGCAGAGTACTTTGTTTACATTGTATATTTAAAACATCTTGTTAGGTAGAAAAATAAATCATTGGCTTCTTCACCAGCCAGAAATTGTCCAAGGTCCCTTTAATGAGAGAAGAATGAAGAAGGGGGATACAATCCAATTAGTACAACAAAACAGGGTAGCAATCGTGTAATATTATTAGTGAGTGATCCATGATGAACAAAATGAATATTTAATACTATGTGTATTAGTATGTTTGTATGTGTGTGTGTGTGTGTGTGCATGTGTGTGTGTGTTTGTGTGCATGTGTGTGTGCCTTTGTGTTTGTGTGAATTATAAAAAATATAACAGGGTTGCAATTAGATTTGGTTTATATTTTTATTATTTTCATGAATAACTTGCACATTAATTGTTTTATCCATATTTGCATTTGTCAAGAAGATCACATGGACATATACAGGTGCAGCTCAAAAAATTAGAATATCGTGAAAAAGTTTAATATTTTTTGTCACTCATTTCAGAAAGTGAAACTCATATATTATACAGATTCATTACACATAGAGTTAAATATTTCAAGCATTTATTTCTTGTAATTTGGATGATTATGGCTTACAGCTAATGAAAACCCAAATTTAGTGTCTCAGAAAATTTGAATATTGTGAAAAAGTTCAATATTGGAAACTCATGGTGTCACACTCTAATCAGCTAATTAACTCAAAACACCTGCAAAGGTTTCCTGAGCCTTTAAATGGTCTCTCAGTCTGGTTCAGTCGGCTACACAATCATGGGGAAGACTGCTGACTTGACAGATGTCCAGAAGACAGTCATTGACACCCTCCACAAGGAGGGTAAGCCACAAAAGGTCATTGCTAAAGAAGCTGGTTGTTCACAGAGTGCTGTATCCAAGCATATTCATAGAAAGTTGAGTGGAAGGAAAAAGTGTGGTAGGAAAAGGTGCGCAAGCAACAGGGATAACCGCAGCCTTGAGAGCCACTCCTGAACCAGAGACAACGTCAGAAGCGTCTTACCTGGGCTAAGGAGAAAAAGAACAGGACTGTTGCTCAGTGGTCCAAAGTCCTCTTTTCAGATGAAAGTAAATCAAGGTCCCAGAGTCTGGAGGAAGAGTGGAGAGGCACAGAATCCACGTTGCTTGAAGTCCAGTGTGAAGTTTCCACAGTCAGTGATGATTTGGGGTGCCATGTCATCTGCTGGTGTTGGTCCACTGTGTTTTCTGAAGTCCGCAGTCAACGCAGCCATCTACCAGGAAATTTTAGAGCACTTCATGCTTCCTTCTGCTGACAAGCTTTATGGAGATGCTGATTTCATTTTCCAGCAGGACTTGGCACCTGCCCACACTGCCAAAAGTACCAAAAGCTGGTTCAATGACCATGGTATTACTGTGCTTGATTGGCCAGCAAACTCGCTTGACCTGAACCCCATAGAGAATCTATGGGGTATTGTCAAGAGGAAGATGAGACACCAGACCCAACAATGCAGACAACCTGAAGGCCACTAATCAAAGCAACCTGGGCTTCCATTACACCTTAGCAGTGCCACAGGCTGATCGCCTCCATGCCACGCCGCATTGATGCAGTAATTCATGCAAAAGGAGCCCCAACCAAGTATTGAGTGCATAGAAATGAACATACTTTTCAGAAGGCTGACATTTCTGTTTAAAATATCCTTTTTTATTGATCTTATGTAATATTCTAATTTTCTGAGACACTGAATTTGGGTTTTCATTAGCTGTAAGCCATAATCATCAAAATTACAAGAAATAAAGGCTTGAAATATTTCACTCTATGTGTAATGAATCTATATAATATATGAGTTTCACTTTCTGACATGAGTGACAAAAAATATTGAACTTTTTCACAAAATTCTAATTTTTTGAGCTGCACCTGTATATCTTACTGTCGAGAGGATATGTGCAAAAAAGCCTGTTGATATAAATTATCTTTCATTAATAATGACACATTATTTTAAATTAATAATGTATTAAATGGTAAATGCTTTACATTTCTCAAAAACAAGGCCCATAGAAAGTCGATTTTAATACACTGTAAATACTTTGGGTGCAAGGAATACATTCCTAAACTTAATTTTAGTAACATGCTATTGCCACTAGGTGGTGCCAGTGGTCTTATTGGTGGCCTTTTTCAGCCACAATCCCTGTTCTGTGCGAATACAATATTGTTGAATGAAATACAGAAAATCTGTAAAGAGCTCCGTAGTCCCGCCCATTTTGGTGACAAACTTCTGGTGACAAACTTCTGGTGCCACTTTTCGGAAAAAAATACACTGCTCAAAGAAATTAAGGGAACACTTAATCAACACAGTATAACACCAAGTCAATTAAACTTCTGGGATATCGATCTGTCCAGTTAGGAAGGGTAAACGATTGTGAATCAATTTCACCTGCTTTGGTGCAAAGGACTGTAGATGGACAGGAGAGGCAACAGCAAGACAACCCCCAAAAAGTAAATTGTTTTGCAGGTGGTGGCCACAAACCATTTCTCTATCCTTATTCTTCCTGACTGATTTTTCTCTAGTTTTGCATTTTGCTAGTGCCCTTGTCACTACTGGTAGCATGAGGCGGTACCTGCAGCCCATTCAGGTTGCACAGGTAGTCCAGCTCCTCCAGGATGGCACATCCATACGTGCCGTCACAAGAAGATTAGCTGTGTCTCCCAGTCTCAAGAGCGTGGAGGAGATACCGGGAGATGGGCCATTACATGAGGAGAGCTGGACAGGGCCATTGAAGGGCAACAACCCAGCAGCAGGACCGGTGTCTGCTCCTTTGTGTGAGGAGGAACAGGAGGAGCACTGCCAGAGCCCTACAAAATGACCTCCAGTGGGCTACTCGTGTGCATGTTTCTGACCAAACTGTCAGAAACAGACTCCATGAGGGTGGCGTGAGGGCCCGATGTCCTGTAGTGGGACCTGTGCTCACAGCCCAGCACCATGCAGCTCGATTGACATTTGCCAGAGAACACCAGAATTGGCAGGTTCGCCATTGGCGCCCCGTTCTTTTCACAGATGAGAGCATGTTCACACTGAGCACATGTGACAGACGTGAAAGAGTCTGGAGACGCCATGGCGAATGTTATGCTGCCTGCAACATCATCCAGCATGACCGGTTTGGTTTAATTGACTTGGTGTTATATTGTGATGATTAAGTGTTCCCTTCATTTTTTTGAGCAGTGTATAATGAGAGTCAATGGACTTTTTTCTATATTCTGGGAGCTAGAACACCCAAGAGAGGGGTTCACATTTAAAAATAATTGATACAATTGGTAATTTTAGAAAATTTGAAATTATGTCCAACAAATAAACAACAAACCGAGAATTTATTCTATATCTCCATTCCAGGGTAGTTCAGAGAGATGATATTCAAAGTTTTTTTTCAGCAATCCAGCAAAAAAACTTTTTTTTTTTTTTTTTTTTAATAACTAAAAAAAAAAAAAAAAAAATTTTTTAAAATAACACCACACAGGCATTAACAGACCACAAATGGACGAGATTATGCAAAAAACTCAATTTTGAAAAAAATGGAGATAGAACCTTATAATTCTAAGCTCACGAAACCTGTTTTCTAAAAAACAACTAAAATGACTACAACATCCGGTCTACTCACTTGCTCACACTACTGAAGTGAAAGCCATAAAGCTGACACTTTCGACATGCCCAGACTGATAGTGATTCTCGCCCTTTGTGATACTCTTAGTTTCACTTCCATAATAAGACAAAGTGATAGCCATTTTCGCTAGCAGAGCGACTGGTAGCTGCTACTTTGGCCGGTAGCTACTTCCATAATAAGTTATAAGAGCAGATGAGTAATAGCCATTTTCGCTAGCAGAGCGGCCAGTATCTAGCAAAAGCGGGAACCGGCGATGTACTACCGGGGATTCTGGGTAGTGTAGTTATGTTTTTCCAACTCCGTTAATTATACGATTAAAATTTTGTATCACATATATGTCAAAGTTTGGTTCATACAATGCCATAATATCATAATAAGGTTGACCGAAAGATCCCGAAGTGGGGGCAGGTAATGGCTTCCGGCAGTCTTCCGGGACCAGCCAGGGATCGGAGGGAGCGGGACTTTGGAGCTCTATAGGATGTGTGGCTCTAGATGGCACAGATAAAATTTCCAGTCAACAATTTCCTCTGAGTTGTATTCAATGGCATAAGATCTGAACAATGATTAACAAATAGCATTTTCTGAGTAAAACCTGCCCATGCTTTAAATAATCTCAACTAGGAGTACAATACTGTGTTTCCCGAGACTAAAATATAAAGTAAAAAGTCCAAAGTTTGACTGTGGTGCTAGATTATTTAGACTTTTGAAAATGTATTGTCCATCTCACGTATGAAGGTATTTTGTAAGTTTGCCACGCCATGCCCCTAAATGACATATGATGCTTACAAAAACAGAAGGGTGACCATGAAGTCATGCATCTCTTGATGGCTTCCTGGCAGAGGTCACTGTTAATTACTGTATGTTTATGGGGATGTGGCCTTGTTTGTGTGCATGTGTATGCATGTGTGTTTGTGTGTGCGTGCCTGCGATGCAGATGGGAGTGTGTGTGGGAGGGTGTGGTTGTATTGGTGTGTGGGTTTGTGTGTTTCAGTGTGTGTGTTTGTGTGCGCGTGCGTGAATGTGTGTGTGTTTGTATGCCTGTGAGGATTTATGTGTTGGTATGTGACTGTGTGTATATACAGTGAGCACTATAATTAATTGGACAGTGACACACTTTTTGTTATTTTGGTTCTGTACTCTAGCACTTTGAGTTTGAAAGGATACAATGACAATGACGTTGAAGTGCAGACTGTCAGCTTTAATCAGACTGTCAGCTTTAATTTGAGGGTATTTTCATCCATATCGGATGAACCGTTTATAGAGATTATAGAATCTTTTGTACATAGCCCCCCCATTTTTGGGCATCAAAAAATATTGTTCAGTTTAACATAATGTAGAATAAAGTAATCATTTTTCATATTTGGTCACATATCCTTTGCATGCCATGACTTAATGTGTGTGCATGGTGCTGGGTGATGGCATTGTTAAAAGGGAGGGGGTCCATAATCAGTCATAGTAACCACAACAAAGTATTTTCCAGTAAGGCTGAATAACCTACATTTCCCAGAGTAACACCAGAACCAGCTTGATCCTCCTGTGCTTTCCTAAGGGCTGTTTACATGTGACACGTTTCACACTTCTGCTTTTTTGGTGTGCTCAGTCAGCTCAGACACAAACACAGCCTATTCTTTCACTCCCTTCGTCATAAAAGAACATACATAGACGTACAGCATAACCAGGCCGCTGAAAATATGCACAGTTTTTCCATATGGTTAACAAAGACACCTTGATGTTTTATACATCAACACTGACTTAGAACAAAATCTGTTTCTACAGCTGACTACTCCTGTTAAACATGGTTGACAACCTCTTATGGAACGGTCACTTTCGAAAGGACACCAAATTGAGTAATTCTATGAGTCAGATGGAATGGTTACTAATATAGCCAGATAAGTCTGGGTGGTTATTCGATAATATCAGTCCAGTATCAGTGTCATGCTCAGTGTGTTATAACTTTGGAAAGCTATGGTGTGTCCTTCAGTTTATCCACAGACATGAACTGCACTAATTTTTCCTTTGGGAAAAGTATGGTATTAATACGAATAAAAAAATAAATAATTTTATTTTAAATTTGCAGCATCGTTTTCTGAAAAGTGATTTCAAAGGAACAAGGTACTTTGACTTTTGTACTTTTAACTGTAAATAACAAACTAACAAAAACACAAAAATTTACATTAAAATATACAGGGGGTGGACAAAATATCGGAAACATCAGCAACGAAAAAAACATAAAACAGCTGCTATATGTTTGCTCCCATTTCTCCTACCTATATTTTCTACACTCTTTTATGACTGGCATGCCATGTATACATTTTAGTTTCTGTCTTGTTTTTTTTTCATTAGCATGATAATGAATTAGCCATTAATCATATTATTATGAAATAATACTAATTTGTCAATTCAATTCTGCTCTTGTATCAGTAAGAGTGAGAATACTTTAGAACTAATGTAGGACAAAAACTGAAAGCATTTTGGTCCATGATGACAGAGGTGCACCTCTGCTGAAAGTGAACAGCTAATAAAATCGAAGACCATTGAAGCTGGTCTAGAATCCAACACTCGCACGTAACATAAGTCACAAATATGGCCCAATTGTTAATTATTCCTTTTCAGTTACGTTTTTCACGAATCACATTCCACTATACTACATAGATGTCACGGGTTGTGGCTTTCTCCCTTGTTTGCACCGGTTAGCAATCTATCAGATTTTTTTCCCGCATTCCGTCTCGCTTCCGCTTCCGGATGCTTCGTTATCATTTTGTGCCTTTACAAAGTCAGGGTTAGTAATTTCTGTCTCTCTGCAGTTGGAAAAAAATATTATTTTCTTTGTTTGTTGCAGCGTGAGATTTTCTGGTCTTGAAGCCAAGGGAATTCGTTTTTCTGTTCCCTTTTTTCTTTCCTCTCTACGCTTCCAATTTCTCGTTTTCTGAGGGTCTGAGTTTTATTTTTGTTTTGTTTATTTCACCAGTTATCGGGCATTATAGTTACGTCCCGAAGGTGCCTTGTTTTTCCTTTTCTTCTCTCGATATTTTATTTAGTGGTGGCTATTCAGAGTCTCCTCTCTGCCCGTGTTTATGAGGCTAGCCCGTTTTATAGGGGTGTGTTATTGTTTGGCTACGGCCAGGTATTTTATATCCTTTTTTTCCTTTGTCGCGTTTGGCCCATCATTATTCTGCACAAACCCTGATTTCTTCTTGTACATTTGTTGAAGTGTACTCACTTATTACTGATATGACAGCGACATGTAATTTATGATTTCTTAGCATTTCATAAAAATAAGACTAACAGGCAATTGTGGTTGATTGGCATAATTATAAAGAAAAACAATTCATTATATAAAGTGTACACATGTCACAAGATTCACAAAACAGCATAGATAATCAGGTTAGGAGGTTGAGGTTTTGTGTAGCAAACATGTGGCAGGTGTTGTATGTCTTCCGGAAAACTGGTGTTTCCAATATTTTGTCCACCCCCTGTAGATGGTTTGTGTCAGGTTCATGAAAAAACTGGCTATCCAAGTATCCTAATATCATATTCTTTTAGAAGAGTATTTTAGAGACAATCATCTTAGTATCAATCGCCTTATTTTCTGTTTAGTTCATTGAAATGGTGTACCATTATATACAACAAATGTCCTTGAAATGTGTGAAATAAGAGCATAACCCAGAGACTAAACACCACTTAAGAGTGATGTCACCTTACAATGGGAATGGTTTCTGACAAAAGGCATCGTATTTATATAGAGAATAGCCATTAACTTTTTTTTTTAAACGAACAAAATTCTAAAAAACAATATGCTATGATTTGGGAATTGTTTATGCTTCAGGAGGGTATTCCACAAAACAGGATTATGAAGTTTTCCAGAATTGTGAGAATGATAGGACTGGATCATTGCCGTCAATGAAAATGATGGTTTCGGACTGTGATTTGGTCCTACATATTGTTAGCTGCTGATATTGAAGAAAGTTATTCCATGATATGGGCGGCAGTGTAGTATAACGGTTATGGAACTGGCCTTGTAACTGAAAGGTTCCAGGTTCAATTCCCAGGTAGGACACTGCCATTGTACCCTTGAGCAAGGTACTTAGCCTGAATCACTTCAGTGTATATCCAGCTGTATAAATGGATAATATGTAAAAAATGCTAAAAAGTTGTGTAAGTTGCTCTGGATAAGAGCGTATGCTAAATGCCTGTAATGTAATGATATTATTTTATAGTTATCTGGCTAACTTGCTTATCCTATTGGTTATATGCATACTGCAAAGGGTCGTGGGAAAGTGCTGATGTAATAACCCTTGACTGTAAAGTTGCATGGAGGGTCCTTGGGCCCAGATTCACCGTAATTAAGATTGAATGAGGGTCGCGGTCAAAGACTTCCTGTAATATTTGGCCTTCGGCGTGGGGACCGGACCCCAGAAACTGGTGTCTGACTTCTTTATGATGCTAAGGTGGGAAAGGGTCAATGAAACCCTCGAGGCAAACGTTCTGGAATAATTTTCAACAAACCTCTGTGTACTGCGACACAACTGTGTGTCTGTTTCCTCAAACAGGCCAAATTGGCAAACTGGGAGTATTAGCACAATGTGCATGTGTATGGGACGTTATTGAAGTTTGTGTCCTTACGTAACTGCGCTTGTATGTGCATAGTGAGTGTTTGGTTTGTGAGTCTCTGTGTGTGGCACATTATTGCCATGCATCGGAGCATGTGTCCTTTTACGCTATTGTGTTGATACTTCAAGTATACATTAATGTGTCTCTGTGTGTGTGTGTGTGTGTGTGTGTGAGAGAGTGTAGTAGGTGTGTGTGTGTGTGTGTGTGTGTGATGGGCAAAACCCACATATATGCACTGGCTTTTATGCATTTTTCTCTATGTGAGGTAATGTTGGTTACAGTTTGCAGTTATATAACTGGTTTCTAATCCTGGAATGCACTTTTCTTTCGATACTTTGGTTAAAATTGATTAAATTAACTGATATATTGTACTTATGAGATAAATTCACAATGATTATTGTGTAGTCAACCACTTAATTTTCCAAGATAAGGCCGAAGTGGTTTTATAAAGCTGGAGCATGGAGTTCCGTTATCTCTGCTTGTATACACTTGACCAAGCTTTGGCTGAAGCCGACACACCTGCTTTGCACGCAAAAGATATTTGAACCACACAACAGGTTGGTGAATATGATCATCTACGGTAACCAAACCCCTAGCCAGTGTGGATAGCATCTACATTCAAATACAGAATCATCTGAATACCTTGGGAAGATGCCACGTGCCTGTGGTAGCGCATGGCAGTATTGTGCATTTGATGCACAGGAACATCTGTCTGCATCTGACACCGTTCTTCTGGTTTTGTTGGGGCTAGCCTCTCCTCCGTTCAGGTCTTACATTCAACCAGGTTACTTAAAGACAGCTTTTTATTGCATTATTTTATTGCTAGCCTGCTAACATGCCGTAGGTACTTCAGTACTTTTTGTATAACCTTGTATCACCCCCAGCCATCTTGGAAACAAAAAAACTTGGACTGACGTCAGAATAAAATCCTTGCATTCAATTTGCTTATCAAGTAACAGTTTTTTTTTTCTTCTAATGACACTTAGACAAAGGCTCTTTTCATGTCTGTCCGCTAATAAGATGCGCATATCTGTGCGACAATTGCAGTGAGCGATGGAGACGATCGTATTCAGTGGCACCTTATAGGGGAGTGGGGTGTCAGACAATTCCAAGGGCTCTGACTGACAGGGGTCCTCAAATAATTGTGCAGCGAGGGGTGGTAGGACCCAATACGAGATCTTTTCATGGGGCCAAAAATCCCTGGAGGGGCCCCTGATAGTAATGGCAATGATGATGATGATATGGAGTGTTTGCATAGAGTCATCCCAAGACCTCAAAACACCGAACACATTTTTGGAGGTAACGTACCTTAACTTACACCAGACAGTTATTGTTGCTGCAGCAAAGTTTAACAGTAAACGTGCGTGTGTGTGTGTGTGTGTGTGTGTACGGGAGACTGTGACAGCTGCAATGAAGGCCAATGCTTGGGGAATTCCCACATGCAGTTCTATTTAATAACGACATTAGCATTGTAAAGAAAGAATCCCTTAAACAAGGCATTCAAATTTAGGGCTAATTACCCTATGGTGGAATAATGTATTTGATTTGAATTTCTGGAACAAATTATGACCAAATGTTATACAGCGCAAAGCAGACCAAGAACAAGAAGAAAAAAATCCCTCTTTTTGTACTTAAAGTGAAGGAACACTGGAGATCATCACGACACAAACAGCTATCCCCTCTCTGGTGGCCTCATTGCGATGAAACCTCTAGGTGGTGTCGGTCCCTGTGTGTTTTGTTTTTGGGGGGATCCATTTACTGGTTGCGCCAACAGCAATGTGGCTGACAGGAGGGAATGATCCAGTTTGAAAAGAATGCTACAGGAATTAATATACGAAAAGGAGGGGTTTGTTTATAGCAAGCGGTCCCTAGCCTGTTGTTTCATGGCCACAGCTCATGTTGATGCAATCCTTGGTTGTGCAAGCTTAAGAAGCAGTTCATTCTGGGGTGGATAGTGTAATACTTTGGGCTGGAGAAGGTGTTCCGATTGGCTAAGGGTGGCCACAGCTGATTTGGTTACCTGCTAGACCACAGTGCGCGACAGCCTTTAGCCATTTGCATCCTTGAAAAAAAAACGGGTGGAAGCGCTGAATTAAACTCAATGGGGAAGGCGACAGTGCACCCTTTGTGACTGCCGGGAACAGTCTATTTTTGGGGCTGCCGGACTTCCCCCGGCAGTGTTCGTCACCCTGTGTTCGCTGACCATGGAGGAGCTGCTGCCACGCAGTTCCGAGCATGTGTGGGAGGATGCTAGCCTAGCGTGGGCCCTGACATTAATGCTTCTATTCATAAACTCTTTCAGGCCATTCCAAAAAGCATTTGGCGTCATTTCCCCTGAATGGGTACATTGCCAACTAATAAGCTGGAAAGAAAAGCTTGCATTTTACTGCTAGGGTTCTCATTTAAGTGACACCTGGGAGGGTTCTTTCTGAAAACAATATCCTTTTGAAACTCCTTTTTGAAAATGTAGCACAGGCTAAATGTACAGTTAGCCATAATGAGCGCACACCAGTTTGCCCAGGCTGAATTATTAAAACTTGGAACACTTAATCAAACTTTCAAATAGCTTTACTTTCTCCCACAACAACCCTATGTGCTAGGAAGTGTTTTGTGGTGCCTGAAGACTACGGGGAAGTTGGAAAGCCCAGCTAACATGTGCCATTAACCAAAGGCAAGGTGGCGCAAATGTGAAATATCTACTTCCTACTTCCATGGGTGTCAGTTCACTGTATTCCCTGTACTTTCCTCGAATTGTATGCTTTTGCTGTTTCAAAGTGAATCACCTTTAAGAACATAATAATAAGTAATGACAAGAAACAGGCCAGTCAACCCAGCTAGATTCACCATGCCCCTGCACTGGATCCAGCCACCTGGACTTGAACACCATCAGGGTCTCTACCTCTACTCATGACCTGGCAAGCTGTTCCATGGATTGACTCTGCGCATAAAAGAATCCTTCCAGATATTTGTATGAAATGTACCTTTACCTATTGCTAATGTTGCTTTTCATGTATTTGGTAAGTAACTGAATTATTTGCATTGTCACCCCCTGGCATGCCCCCCCACACACACACACATTTACCTTCCCTTTTTTGTTTTGTAGTTCCTCAAATATGGAAGGACTGGAAGTTTTACCCCCAGGAAATAGAATAGAATAACTTCTATTTTCCCAATAGGGAACTTCAGTTGTAGCCACCAGCAACAACAAAAAAGACATAGACAGTGGGGCAGACCCACAACACACAAACAAACATATCAAATAATACAGCCAAACGTCATGATTAAAAATAGCCCCCACTGTCCCGAGATGTCCAATGTCATGAACCAGTCTAACACACAAACTCCGCCTCCACGACTTTCCTCCATAGGCTACACGCAGTGTCGTGGTCTCTGTCCATTGTCGAAACGGAGCTCAGCCTTCCCAGTCACCACCTCACTCTTCCCCCGCATTATCTTCTCCTTCCCTGGTGGCCTTTTGAAGATTGCCGGCAGTCCTGGATTAGTCCCGACATCTTCAACTCTGGTGAAGAGCGATGGTAAACTGTGGCTGCAGATCTAACAGACATTCCTGAGCATAATGGGAATGCGTCTTCATGGTGATGTCCACAAACAAATTATTCACAAACAATTCGTCAATATTATAAAAATGAGCAGCAGAGTGCCCTGAAAAATCTCCAGCCCGCTTCCCGACACACAGCGCATGAAAAAAGCAAAAGACAAAAGCCCAACAACAAAACACATTCAAATTAACAAACACAAATACGAGAGACAGCTGGACTACATGTCGCCATTACAGCGCCACGTGACGTGATCATAAATGTGCCAGAATATTTTTAAATTTCATTACATTACATTACAGTCATTTAGCAGATGCTTTTATCCAAAGCGAAATAAAGTAAGTGCAAACAGAAACGTCATCGAAGTAACTACAGAACAGATAAGAAAGCACATTCTTCCCATAAAGTAGCAGCTATCCCTAGTAATGAACATTGAATGCAATTCACAGTAAACTGGGTAAATCAGCTCTACTACAATTCTATTCTAAATATTATAAACTTGAATACACAGTTCAACAAGAACAAATACCATGAGGTCCTAGTTAAGTATCAGTCCACGTGGAGTCTGAAAAGGTGTGTTTTCAGGCCACGATGGAAAGCAGGCAGGGTTGGCATAGAACGTAGGGGAATGGGAAATTCGTTCCACCACTGGGGAGCTAGGGTGGAAAAGCTCCGCAGTCGGGACAAGCGAGTGCCATTGACACAGAGAGGGGGAAGTGCGAGTTGCCCTGCTGTAGATGAGCGAAGTGGTCGAGCAGGAACATAGTTCTGGATCAAGTCCTGCAGGTAGACAGGGCCTGTCCTATTAGCTGCACTGTAGGCCAGGGTCAGAACTTTGAACCTGATCCTGGCTGCAACTGGCAGCCAGTGGAGTGACCTCAACAGGGGGGTGTCATGTGAAAATTTCGGGAGGTTGAACAAAAGCCGGGCAGCTGCGTTCTGGATCAGTTGAAGAGGCAGGATGGCACAGGCTGGTAAGCTTGCAAGCAGGGAGTTACAGTAGTCCAGGTGTGAGGTGACCATAGTCTGGACCAGAAGCTGGGTGGAGTAGGTGGTCAGGTATAGTTGAATCCTCCTGATGTTGTACAGGAGGAACCTGCAGGACCGTGCCGTCGCCCTGATGTGGTCTTTGAAGTCCAGCTGGTCGTCTAAGACCACCCCCAGGGTCTTTGCAGAGCGGGAGGCAGCCACCATGGTCCCGTCAACGGTGATGGAGAGGTCAAGTAGTGGGGAGGTCTTGTATGGCATGAAGAAGAGCTCTGTCTTGTTGAGGTTGAGCTTCAGGTGATGAGTAGTCATCCACTCAGAGATGTCGGCCAGACAAGCAGATATCCTCTCTTTCACCTGTTGGGTAGAGGGAGGGAAAGAGAGGAAGAGTTGAGTATCGTCAGCATAACTATGGTATGAGAAGCCATGTGAATTGATTACTGAACTAAGAGACTTTGTATAAATGGAGAACAGCAGAGGACCCAGTACAGATCCCTGCGGGACTCCTGTAGACAGGGGATGGGGTGCAGAGACAGAACCCTTCCAAGAGACTTAGTAGGATCTATCAGTGAGGTACGATACAAACCAGGAGAGGGCAGTCCCAGAAATGCCCATATTGTTTTATGGTTTATTTTATAGCTTGCTGTGCAATGTTATCTGGAAGCATTCAGGATTTGTATATTGGTATACAAAGTATTTTTGTATCTGCTAAATGAATGGAAATAATGTAATTCAGCAGTCATACAGAACCAGCTTTATCACAGTCGGGAGATTTCATCTTCAAGCTCTCTGCAGACCACATTTCAACTGCAGTACTAAGGTTCATTGGAGAACTGCCAGGGTCAAGGAGCAACATGAACGGGGTCTGGATGAGGGAGAGACAGAGGCTTTCTGTTTAGGAAGCAGCCAAGGCTAGGAGTCACATTAAGGGAGGGATCTCAAACTCTAATCCTGGAGGGCCGCTCTGTCTGCTGGGGATGATAAGGGAGCATCCCTGGGGATGACTGCCGGTGGAGGAGCAACAGTTATTGGTAACAGACAGGATTCACACTTTTGATGTGTTCCAGCACTTAAGCATTTTAAGTCATGATTAGCTAAAGAGTCTGCACACCTTGTTTCCAGGGCCTAAACTGGCTGCTGATTGAAAGGAAATCACAAAGACCAGCAGAGTTCCAGACCCCTGCCTTAAGAAAACAAATGCCCAACAATCCTTTTTCTTTGGGAATACTGCAACACAATCTGCAAAATCCTGTCTGTTACTGATAACTGTTGCTCCTCCACCGGCAGTCATCCCCAGGGATACTCCCTTATCATCCCCTTGCTGCTCGTGTTTCCCATAGTCCTACAGCCGGGTCAGCCAAAGACCTCCAGAGCGACACTGGTGAAGGCCACAGCTCGTCAGATGAGGTACACTACATGGCCAAACATATAGGGGCATCTGCTTGTCCAACATCTCATTCCAAAAACATTAATTAATATGGAGTTGGCCCCCCTTTGCTGCTATAACAGCCTCCACTTTCCTGGGAAGGCTTTCCACTATATGTTGGAACATTGCTGCGGGGTTTTGCTTACATTCAACCTGAAGAGCATTAGTGAGGTTGGGCACTGATGTTGGGAGATTAAACCTGCTCGCAGTCAGCTTTCCAATTGATCTGAAAGGTGTTCAACGGGGTTCAGGTGCAGAACAGTCAACTTCTTCCACACTAATTTCAACAAACCATTTCTGTTTGGAACTCGATTTGTGCACGCGGACATTGTCATGCTGAAACAGAAAAGGGCCTTCCCCAAACTGTGCCACAAAGTTGAAAGCACAGAATCATCAAAATGTTATTGTACACTGTAACGTTAAGATTTTTTTTTACTGGAAGGGGCTCAGCCCAAACCATAAAAAACAGCCCCAGACTAAGGGGTGTCCAGATACTTTTGGCCATGTAGTGTATAAGCTGAAACGATCTGCGCCTCGGCTGAGCCCATTTTGTCTCTTCTTCTCCAAATGCAAGGACCCAGCTTTAATTCTGGGGCCCAGTCATAGATCCCAAAGAAATTTCCCCTTTGTGGGACAAAAAAGTGTGCCTGGGAATGTTCCGGAGGTGGGTGGAAAGGGGGGTGGGGGTAGGGAGCATGGGGGGGTCGCTCGACCAGGCTTTGATCCCCGTTCCCTTTAAATCCCGTCAACCATTTTACGAGCTTAAGAGCCTTTTCACGCTGACCAGCATCTGTCGTTCATTCTTCTGGCAGAGGAGGGAAGTTTGGAGCTATAATGAGCTGCACTGAAGCTGAGCAGGATCGGCTGGGAGAGGAGAGGCGAGGTTGGGAGGGGGGACATGGGGGGGAGGCAAGGGGCTACCATCACACTTCATTACGCCCACCCTGCATCTCTCCACTTCAAGGGGGAACTTCATCCCAAAAGCGAGACCCCTACCTGTTCAGGGACAATGGAAAGATTAATGCTACTTCTACCAAATCGCCGGCTTTGGGTCGTCATTTATTTAGCGTGTTGCTTTCAGGGCTCCAACGAGGCATGTAAAATTCCCGCGCGACCCTGTTTTTGATTTGTAAAGGTGACCCCCCCCTCCAATCCACCACCTCTCTTCTTTTACACTTATTGCAATTCGTACAGCAAAACTCATGCAATGCGCAAAACTTTCAGATGGCTTCAGGTGATGGCCATAAGATGAGAGGAGAGCATTTCTAAACCCCAGTGGAAATGGAAGTTAAGAATATTCTGTCCAGTACTGGAGAGACATGGATAAAGTCACCCAGAGCAATAATGCAAGGATTATTGCAGATGCAGCTACACCCTCTCTTTCATTTTTTCATTTTTTTACAGTTTTATTTCATGTATTTATTTTTTTGACCTAACTTTTTAAATGCTATAGGAGTCGCAAAGGTGTAAGCATCAGCGCGATACATTCCCACAATTTATTGCATTATTTTTTTCCCCTCTTTTTTTGTCTACATTTCACTTTGAACCTTTTTCATTCTTAATTTTTTTAGCATGTACGTTCAACATCAAAGCGTACTTGCCGCAAACAGTGCAGGCATTGTTTTATTGCCAGCAAGAGGTAACATTAATTCCTTATTATGAGACTAAAGAGCAATTAATTACCACTTGTCCAAGCTAATTAGTCTTAAATTGTGGAGAGTTGTTGAAAAGACTGTACACACAGATGTTTTATTGTTTGTAGGCCTGAGAAAACCGAGCGTCAAGCTGCAGTTCAGACTGGCAGACTCTCTCTCCTTTGATGGAGGAGTCCTGAAAGACATTCTGTCCACAGCACTGAAGACAATGGGCCTCTTGCTGCTGGAGGGAGAGACAGACTTAGGAAGGGCTAGTTTGCGAGGAAAGCTGCGGGGAACAGCACTCTGTAATTTTTGAGACACAAAGAAAGCGGGACAAGGCGTTGTCAAATTCGCGCACCTTTCCTGTTTGTTCTTTTTCAGAATGCAAGTCAAAATATGTGTTGCTGAGGTGTTCGTTCACACTTACTTTTGATAAAGCCCAACATTCTAATAACCTGTAGATGTTTATTTGAGAGATTAGCAGAGGTAGGCATGATTAAACATGACCCTAAAAAAACAAAGTACCCCTGAGGTTTTTGTGTAAGCAGCTAATTAGAGTTGTTGACAGGGCACGTCCACAGCCCTGCAGAATGATGGATGCAGGGACGAAGGCCCCAGGCCCCAGGGCCATGGCTTTGTACCCCAGCCCCTTTTGCGAGAGGGGAGGGGTGGGAGCGGTCAGCCGGCTGGGAGCCAAGAGATTCACTTTTCACCAGCAACACTGTCCCCCAGATGGGGACGTACAGAGTGCATACACACATGTGCACACAGACTCACATGCGCATATACACATACATAACTATATCAGTATACACACAAACATACACATCCACACTCTCACACAAATACACACACATCCACACACACACTCTGTGTCACACACGTGCAAAGTCTGAAGACACTATCAATCCTGGTTGTTTTTTATTATTTATCAAAAAATAATGCAATTATGTTACTCCACTTACACTTCTTATTCAAAAGTACATTATTGAGAACAGTTACAAACCAAAATTTTAACACATTTCACAAACGCTCGTATGAAATGGGAAGTTATGTGAATATCTGGTTTGTCCACCATAAGGTAAGCGTTTCTAGATTTGTTGCCACACCCTTTATTCCTTTCAAATATTAACAGACATGTGTTCCTAAAGCTGAACATCCAAATATCTGGGCTATTAACAACTAAAGCCATCTATTAATTGAATGAATCTGCCATTCTACCTGTTAATGTCGCTACTGCTAGTGCTCTTAAGTTATAAATACCTACATACTTTTTTTGGCTTATATTATTAAAAAAAGAATGCATTCTTGAATAAAAAGTATAAACGTTCTTGTTGGTAGACTTTTGGTCCCCACTGTACATACCTCTCTTTCTCTCTCTCCCTTTCACACACGTGCGCACACACAAACACACACACTGAGCAGAGGTCTTGTCAGAGGGACAGATGGGCCTATTGAAAGTGCCTGGCCAGAGTCTGTCTCTCTCACTGACAGAAACTCACTGCAGGAGTGAGACAATGCAGGCCTTCCTGCCATACAGTCTGGGAACAGAAAACACAGCGCTAATTTCATTAAATCACAGACCGTTTCTTTCCCTTTTTTAGCATTAGCATTTCCATAAAACACATGCTTCCCCAGCCCAAAGATTCATGCTCAAAATGCTCAGTAAATGAGGCCTCCCCCTAAAATTAGAACAAAATGACATTTCCTGAGGGGCTGAGGTTTTCTACTTGTTCATTTGTTTTGGACGTGGTAAGCGTCCTCATTTTTGGGTTATTGAACTGTTCAGATAAAACTATTACTAAAAAGATTAAAGTGGTTCTGGGTGAGAGGCAAAAGTTTATGAACTAAATGTGTGAGGGTTTGGTAGACCTGATGAGTCAACTGCGACAAAATAAAACACGATACAGAACAAGTCACTCACAGCAGCGAGAACCACTAAAGGAGTCTAGGTACCCAAAATAGTAGAAACGAAAACAAGGGACAAAAAACTCTGGCAGTAGCCAAAATAATAAACCACCCACAAAACCGGGTGTAGCTCGTAGAAACGAGTAGAAGGGTAAGGTAAAGAGGCTCTCAAAACAGAAATGCAGGAGCAAAGCTCGAGAGAGAGAAAAACAAAGAATCACCTTCAGAACGTAGACTATAACGCCCGAAAATAGGTGAAAATAAATGAAATCAAAATAAACCTCTCACTCTCCCAGTAGCAGAGAGAAGAAAGAGGAGTAGGAAATTTTTAAAAATCTTTCTTAGGAACAAAACCTAACCAACACTGAATACGTGAAGGCACAATATGACGAAGAAGTGCCAGGAAGTGAGTGGTTTAAATACCTGAGAAGTAAATGAACAGGTGAACTGAATAATTAGCAGGGAAAAGGAAAACGAAATGGAATGCGGAAAAAAAGATAGACTGAAAATAAATTTTAAAATGGGAAGAAATTTTAGCAACAGAGGGAAGATAGGCGAAAACCATAACAAAATGAAGTTTGGTATGAGGAAGGTTCTCAAACCCAGCCTTGTCCATAAACAGTCTTGCGATCATTCTCACAGTTGGCAGTGTTGTATAATTCCACTATTTCATCTGTAAATTTTTTAACCCACATGCACAACCTACCCCCTCTCCTCTAGCCAATTTTACCAGGGTTCCGGCATGGTCAGTCCCTTATCTGCAAGCTCCACAAGGGGGTCTCGCTGCTCTGTTCATGGGGGGGGGGGCCCATCATCTCCTCTGCCGCAAATAACCAGTCTGTCCAAAAAAATGTATTACAACATAGACTTAAACACAGCCATTAATTTGCATACAAACTCCTCACATGTACACAAATATGTAATTCAATCATTGCACACACCTCTGAATGGATCTTATATCAAAGCAGCACTTTGAGGAAATTTAGTCTGAAACAAGAGGCTGGTGGAGCTGTTGATCATGGTAGAATCTGCATCACGTGGGAATGAATAACTGGAGTTGTAGCTGACTACAGCATGTGCAGTGAGCTCAATGCGGTGCAAATTTTTCCCTCAGCAAAGCAATGTGGAAACAACTGACTTGTGGATATTTCGCAACTGAGCAAAAGCACTCACTGTTATTTTTATTTTTATTATTTTTAGCAGTCAAATAAAATGTGCTAAATCAGATAGATCAGTTGGAAGGAAAACATGAATTGTCTTATTATTCTAGTTGTCATCTGCGAGTTCAGAGAAACCAGGTGCAGAAACTAACACCATTATCTTAAAAGAAACTCAGATCAGCTCAAACAACAGCGCAAAGCCTCGAGCCCTGAGACATATGTAAGGGGACAGAAGCTTTTACTGATTGTTTCCAAGCTGTGACCCAGATCCAGATCTTGAAAGGGCTTGAGGTGGTCAGGTGAAATGTATTTTAGAATGGTTTTCAAATGTAATATTGAAATTATTATTTTAAATAATTTTAATTTAAAAAATGTTTTAAATGATTGACTGTTATATACCAGTTTCTGCCTTAAGACTCAACCAAGTCAGGGTAAACACTGCATAATATACATGCAACTGACATTAAGTTGTTTTGACATGTTACATCTATAATAATATAATTATTTGATGTGTCAATCTGTATATCAGAACAAGGCCTTGAAATATCTACCTGGTAACATAAATTCAGGACATTTCTTTTATCCAGTGTTGTTAAATCCTGGATCAATTTGGACATTAGCTTCAGCTATATTAACATATACTACCATGGCACAGACAAGACTGTGGTCATGACGATGCATTTCAGGGCAGCACAAAGCATCTGCATATGACCTCAGAGAATTGAGCGCCACCGTACCGGCCCCGTCGCTGGCCCTTTTTCCACTCCCTTGATCAGATCAAAGGACGGGAGTGCCGGTCACTGGAGCCTCATAACGCGAGTGAACCACGTTCATGGCTGCATGTGACCGGGGAGGCCCCGCATGCGCTCAATCGTCTCAGGGCACGATCGGCGTCTGCTTCACCGCAATTATCGTTAGCACTTTGACGGCAGGGGGTGGGGCCAGTCGGTCAGGCTGCCAAACTCGCTCAGGCTAATGGCCCCTAATGAGCAGGGGCCCTGATAGGTCCTAACGAGTTAAACGAGGCTCTGACAGGGAGGATTAGGGCCCGGCGTGGCCCAGACCCTGTGCGACCCCAATTCAGAAGTGAAATACGGTCAAATGGCTGGAAACTGTCTCTTTATGTCAACGGTATGGCCCAAATCAAACGGAATGACCACAGCATGTGGCAGCAAGACCAAGCCTGCGTCATCCACCAGTTCTCCCGTTGTGTTTGCTTAGATCAGCTTTTACAAAGCACCTCCAAAGCATACAACCAAATAACAACACCATTGTTATCTTTGGCATTGACGTCTTTCGATATCTTTGCCAGATGTTTGTTTGTTCAACCCGGAAAAATCCGGAACAGCTCTTTTTACTTCAGTCCATGTTCCAGATTTCGGAGGGTTTTACTCGTGCAGTTATCCAGCTAACTCAGTAATCCTGCTTTGTGGAATGCCCCCCAATAACTCTGGATATCCCAGTAAATAATACCTAAAGTTTGAGTATAATACCTGAAGTGGAGTGTCTGGAATAAAATTGAGTGTTCCTTGGAGTTGTTTGTGAATAAAATACAGAGTGTGTTTAGCCTCTAGCCAGTTAATACAGAGTACTGGCCTCTGGCCAGTAAATAAATAATTGTATCTGTATTATACTTTTTGTGCACTGGTTTGCAACAACAAGTGTTTCACATACTGTATATACATTTCCATATACAATCAGATAAAAGTAGGCTAATACGATTGGGGAAATAGCGAAACAGAATAAAATCTATTAAATGAAGTAGAATTAGAAACGCACAGCAATAAAATTAAATACACAATGAGATAAACGTAATTAATAAAATACAGTCAAAAAATGAGAATGTGACATAAATGCACATAATGCACTTGACATTAAATTGTATTTAAGTTACTTTATAGGTTTTACTGTATTATATATTTAAAAACAGGGTAGGATGGTGTATGTGAGAGAGTATAATGGTGTATATGAAAGTATAATGATGTTTGTGAGAGAGCATAAAGGTGTATGTGAGAGAGAGTATAATGGTGTATGTGGAAAAGTATAATGGTGTATGTGAGAGAGTATGATGGTGTATGTGAGAAAGTATAATTGTGTATGTGAAAGAGTATGATGGTGTGTGAGAGAGAGCTCTAATTGTGTATGTGAAAGAGTATGATGGTGTGTGAGAGAGATTATAATGGTGTATGTAAGAGTGTATGATGCTGTATGTGAGAGAGTATAATAGTGTTTGAGATCAGGTATGTTTTATGGCCTAAATGGCCATCTGGGCCCCACCATACACACACACACACACACATAAACATAGTGTATAGTGTAATATTACATTCACCATAAATTATTCAGTTTTTGACAATTTAACAAATAATACAAAATATGATGAAATAAGATAAATAAGTGTTTCAAAAAGTTTTTTCATCTCTATGGGAATTGGGGGGTGGGACTAGATTTAGCTGTACATTATGCTAGAACAGTATGGAATACATGGTTGGTGAAATGGCTGTAAGTCATCAAGGGGCTGAGGTATCAAATGAGCCTCAAACCATCACTCTGCTGCCAGATATGCAGTAGATATGGATGGCTCACTTTAAGGGTTGTTTCTCCTGACAAATTTTCCTATTGAACTCTATGGAAAAATAGGTCAGGAGAAGAAACCCTTCAAGTTATCCATCCATATCTACTGCATATCTGGCCGCAGAGTGATAGTTTAAGGCTTGTTTGATACGTCAGACCCTTGATGACTTAGAACCATTGAGCCAACCATGTGTTCCATACTGTTCCAGTGTAATTTACAGCTAAATCTAATCCCACCCCCAATTCCCATAGAGATCCATTCAAATGTAGGGAGGTTATAGTATCGCTTGTAGGAGTACCAGAAAATAAGATATCAATAGTTTTTTTATATTGTTCGGTCACAGAAATCAGGAAGTCATGGCATCCAAATGTTATGCGACCAAATATTTAAAATGATTACCTTATTCTACATTATGTTAAACTGTCCAATATTTTTTGATGCCCGGAAATGGGGGGGGGGGGGGGACTATGTACAAAAGGTTCTATAATTTCTAAACAGTTCATCTGATATGGATGAAAATACCCTCAAATTAATGCCTGCACTTCAACCTTATTGTCATTGTATTCTTTCAAACTCAAAGTGCTAGAGTACAGAACCAAAATAACAAAAAAAGTGTCACTGTCCAATGAATTATATGTGCTCACTGTATATCTATTCATAGAATGTGTGTAATCGGGTTTAATTTAATTAAAATTAACTTGGCAGCTTATACTTGCTTATTTATGTTATTAAAAAAACAGCAGACGACTACTTCTCAAAATCTTATTCCAGTTTTTTTCAGGTAGGTAATTAACTTGTGGAACCTGTTTGCTCAACGGCGACAGTCTCGTTTTCAGAAATCTTTTTTTGAAAACATTGGTCCTATGCCAATAATTTGACACAGAAAAGGTACAATCTGGCAATCCATTTGAAACATCATGTTAATTAATTAACATCAAATGCATTCTTAATTAACTTTGTTGAGAAATATATGGGAATTGCTCTCAATTCTCCCAGCAGAGCAAGAACAGAGCCACTTAAATTGTGTATTTTCGAATATGCAAATTAAATTACTTCGTAATTCCCAGAATTCACTTTTCACAGGTCCTGCAGTGGGGTTCTGCGGCAGAAGCAGCAAAGCTCTCCAGCAAGCAAAAGGGCACTGAAAACCAGCCATTTATTTTGTGAGTGAAATGAGTTATTAATGAGTTGTGTAACTATCTCATGGCCTTTTAATTTCCCTCTTACCATTCACAAACAGCCGAGAGCTAACAAATACCTCCTGCTCGCTCTTTCATCCGTTCCTTTAAAGTGAAATTAAGCCAGAAACAGTGCTGGGTGCTGGAGCGCTCCCAAATTGCCCCCCCCCCCCCCCATCTCGTGCTGTTTCTTCCTACTGGGTCTTTAATTTGTAGGATACGTTGCAGCAGATGAACTGGAGGAAAGAGACGGCCGCTCTGCCTGGCACGATCACGGAGGCGGAGGAGAGGGATTGAACGGGGAACCCTGGGAATTAAGAAGGAGGAGAAACCCCCGTGCCCCCAAACCCATCCAATGAAGAAAGACAAATGAGAAATGGTGATGGGGGGATGGAGAAGAAAAATAAGGGAGGACAAAACTAAAATGGGGAAAGTCCCCCTGCTTATTGATGGCATGGGAATGCAGTGCCGGGGGGGGTGGGGCACATCTGTTCTCAAAACTGTCACCGCACATAGGCAAGGGGGTGGAGTCAGGGTGAAGGAAAATAAATATAGAGAGGTATAGGGGTGGGGGTGCTGGGAAAGCGAGAGAGGAGAGAGAGAGAGAGAGAAAGGGTTAGAGAAGTTAGGAGTGGGGGCTGGTAGTGGGACTGGGGGGTTATTTGCTAATATCAGGCATTGCATCAGAGACTCCAAGCTGCGTGAGAATGTTCTGCCTGTCTTTGTTGTGGAAATGAAAATGAAAGGGGGGTGGACAGGGGGGCACTAAGGACAGGCTGTTATACTGTGGCAGGGGGCTGTGCTATTGTTTACAGTCCCTGGAGAGCGGGTGGAGGGAGGGGTGTGTGGGGAGTGCGATGGAACAGTAACATTAACCCTCCTCCTCCTCCTCCTCAAAATCAGACAGGATACTGTGTTGCCACCACATGTGGGCTTAGAAAGACTCATCACCAGAGTGGAGAGGCAGGGAGAGAGAGAGAGAGAGAGAGAGAGAGAGAGAGAGAGAGAGAGAGAGAGAGAGAGAGAGAGAGAGAGAGAGAGAGAGAGAGAGAGAGAGAGAGAGAGAGAGAGAGAGAGAGAGAGAGAGAGAGAGAGAGAGAGAGAGAGAGAGAGAGAGAGAGAGAGAGAGATGAAAAAAATTGAAAGGGGGCCTGAGAGAGAGGGTGAGAGAAAGAGGGAGAGAGCAAAAGAGAGGTGAAAAGATGAAAAGAAAGATATTGATAGAGGGGAGGAAGTGTGGGCAAGAGAGAGGGGGAAAGATGGAGAGAAAAATATTGATAGAGGGAAGGAAGTGTGAGCAAGAGAGAGGGGGACAGAAGGAAGATGAATGAAGAGATAGAAGAAACAGGAGAAAAGGAAATATTGACAAAAGAAAAATAGGAAATAAGAAACACAGTGAGAGAACAATGTATCAGAAAAGAAAAAAAACAAGGAGAGGAGAAGAATTAAGTGTCAACCTCTAAATGGGGGTCTAACTCAGTCGATAACTGCTAAAAGCCACACGTGTATGGGGAAATTGCGAGAACATAGCTGCAGAAATAGACAGCAAGTGCATGATTATTAATCTCTTACCAAAAACCAAACTGACCTCCAGTAACACCAATCAGATTTTGAAGATGGGGAGTTAGTGTACTTAGTTGCACAGGGCACACAGAGCACTGCTATGGCTTCAAAAAATGGAATTGATTAGATAAAAACAGGTTTGATTGCGGCCAGATTAAAGTCAGTCTAAATGGGTAGTTTGCAGCACGCTCAGAAAACAAAAACATCTGACTGACACTTGAGCAGCAATTGCATCGTTTGATGAAGTTCTAATTAAAGGCAACACGCAAGTAGTATCGACACTTCTTAGTAAAGGCCTTGTTTAATTTGTCCCATAACAGCCCACCCCTCTCAGAAGGTGGCTGTGATTATTAATCTAATTAGGAATGATGTAATTGAATCTGCATGTGCGTTTGGAGCCTTTCGCCTGAAGTATTAAGGATGGTTTAGAGCAGGGGTGGGTATTCTGGTCCTGGGGCGACGGTGCATATGCATGTTATGGTTTCCACCAATTACCCTGGCTAAATGATCTAATTGGCTGTACACAACAACACTGGTTCACTCGTAGAAAAGATCACAGTAAACCTTTTCATATAGGGACACAAAAACAGTATACGGCTGTCATTCATGTGCTTATCAAGAAATGTAGCTAAAATGTCAGATGGCAAAAATGTCACGGCTAATTAAGTAATTAAGGCCAGAAGTTGGCATGAAAACTGAAAACAGACAAGGGCCTCGTTGCCCACCATTGGTTTCGAGGTTCTCTCACTAATCATGCAGAAATAAATACATGCGCTATCTGCTCCCGGGATCAAGCAGTAACAGCTGAAATGAGCAAAGCGTGGGAACGAAATGGCAGGTGAAAAGGGATTGTGTGTGATGTCTGGGGAGGGGCTGGGAGAGATCAATATTATTGGCTTTCACTCCAGTTCCAGTTACCATGAAGAGTAATTGAATTAGGCCTACTTGCTTGGTTAATCCGTCCTTATGAAAAAGTGATATATATATGGCATGGCATGCTAGAATATGAAAAGCACAAGTGTGAAGAACATAGTCTCAATATATTTCACATTACCTAGCATTATACAGCATAGCATATAAAATCATAGCATAATAAATCACTTTGTGTATTAATGACAAATTTTCTTACTCTGTATATACATTTAATGCAACATTGCACATTAAACAATGAGAAGCTACACTTTTGGCCACACACAAGTGTGTATATTTGTATTTAATTAACTGTATATTTGATGTTAATTAAAATTTGAATATGGTATTATGGGTGAATTATTAACAAGAAAAACTAATTTACGTGATGTTTTCTCATCAGCACAGTAAATAGTTCATCCTTCAAAAGTCAATATTAAGAGAGAAATCCACCCTACCAACCCCAACCCCACCAAGTTGGGAACGTAATAATCAGGTGTGTGTTTCAGCGGCTTTCACACAGCAGAGGAATACTCGCCTACTTGTCCTCGCCTCAGATGACCCCGGCCTCAGAGGATAAGGGGGGATTGTGGGATAGGTGGCAGTGCAGAAAAGCAGCTGTGTGGGGTCAAGGGTCATGGCCCCTAGGAGCTGCCCAGTGCGCTTGGCTCCAGGCATTGTGCGGCCTCTCAATGGTCTTACAGACCGTGAAAGCTCGGGAACTGCAGATGCACAGGGGAGCAAAGTGCCATGTAGCAGGGAGAAGGGGGGGGGGGGAGGGGCGGGGGGGGGAGGGGCGGTGGGATTTTCTCATCAGAGAGGGACCCTACAAGCATGACATCACACGCCGTTGTGTATCCATCGGGCTGCAATATCCTGGTCGGCCCCTTTGACAGTGTACCCAGCTCTGCAGCAGTATGTATTTACTGAACTGATTCAGGGTAAGAGCTTACCCCGTGGGTGTTCCGGCAGCACACACACAGACCCCTGCTCCCCTCCCACCCCCATCCCTCCCTCAGGCCGTGGGACCATGGTCAGAAGATCAGAAGGGAGGGAGGAAAATGGTACCCCGGTGCCCCACACAGTTTTGCCCTTGAGCCACTTTGGTGAAACACAGCTGAAACCACTGCAGCCTGTATCTGTATGCTATCATATTAGCCATTTCCTACATCCCCAATATTAGCCACCATGCGTCTTTGAATTACACACACACACAGTACATTTTCACTGAATTTAAACTCTTCAAAGAAAAGGTGAACACACATCGGACGAGAAAAGTTTAGCGGCTAGTCAGAACAAGAAAAGGTTTGCGAGCGTGAGCGGGACATGGTGTAGCAGCTGTGTCTGAGATGGCGGGATATTTCTGTACTGATGCGAAACTGTCATTTCGATTTCCCTGCTACCATGGCAAAAATAAGAAAAGAAAAGTCCAGATTTGATTGTGAGACAAAAAGTCTGATGGACGAAAGGGGTGAGAGCCGGACGGCGCCGAGTGCATTTCAGATTTGGGTTCTGAGGTTGCCGGGACAGGGGGAAGTAAGAAGCGGAAAGCCCAACTTTGCTCCCCTGCGACCCGACTACAACCTTCCTGCCAATTGAGAAGTGAAAGCCAGCTGACTGGTTTTGGCCGGTTCTCCGACACACAAAATGAGAAGAAAGGGCACAATAAGCGTTGTATTTTTTTCTCCTTGTCTCTCGGTCTCCGTGCAGATGGGTGTGAGCGCTGCGAGGCCATGGCAACTGAGACACATGGTCGCCATGTCGCCGGGCTGTGGTCACCGGGCACGGATAGCGGGCTGCGGTTCACACCCACTTACACACACACAAACACACACCCATGCACACTCATGCCCAGTTGCTCACACACATACACACCCACAAATACACTCACATACAAAAAACACAGAACACACACACAAACAAGCAAACACCCATGCACACTCACGCCCACACACATACACACCCACAAATACACCCACATACAAAATACACAGAACACACACACACAGACACAGGCCATACTGCCTTCTATTTACAAAAGCCTATGCTGACTTATTTGTTCTGCATGACTACAGATGTCCATAAATTACTCCCTGGACATATTATGGCCAAAGACAAACGTGGGGGGCTTTTGTATGCTATAGAGATGGAGAGAAGGGTGGAGGTGCGCAAAGAGAGAGAGGGGAACGATGCAGGGCTAAGGGGAGGGGACTGGAATTGGGCGGTGCTGGGAGGGGGCGGGGGAAAAGACAAAGTGAACCACTGAAAGAACCCACTGCGGCTGAATGACAGCGAGAGGCCTGCATATTGGTTGCCATAGAGACGGAGGCACCACCTCCCAGCGTTCTGCGAGCACACAAACACCGATTGTCTCGGCCTGCCCCGTATCACTGGACGGGGGGCCGTAAACAGGGCCCCAATTCAGTGGGAAAGGGCCACGTCCTCTGGGACAGGTCTCTGATTTCAACAAACAAGGGGGTGGGCCCTAGGGTATCCCACCACAGTAAATACTTCATTGTGCAGGGGTCCTAGTGTGACATGGTCCCAAGGGTCCGTCCTAAATGCTGCCTTTTCAGCATTCAATATGCCCCCTTTGGAAGTGGATGCTTGTTTTTAGGGGCTTGTTGTTTTCAAAGATTTATGTGGAGTAATTTTTCCTTCTTTTTTTTTCTTTTCCCCAGGATGCCCCGCACAACGGCTGGAGGGCCCCGGGGGCAATTAAGCAACAGATAATTAACTTCATTGAAAACGAGCCTGTGAATAGTGCCCTTCTTGTCACGCTGTTCTCTTGTGCAGGGTATGGGTTGGTTTGGGGGGAGGTTTGCTTCATCCGAGGGTAAAGGAGAAAGCAGCCTGGGATGCTGAAAGACCCTCTCCTCTCTGCTTGCCCCCCCCCCCCCCCCTCCCAGCCCAATGTCTTCAAAGAGCAAAGTGGAAAGGACTAGAAAATGCAAGCGGGGGTGGAGCGGTACCTTTCTGTGGCCTCCAGGGCCCTTGTCCCTTTTAAAATCGGGCAGAATGCAAGGGTCCACTCTGCTGTCACCTCTCTGTTTTAATTGCCCATTTTTCCTGTATGAGGGACCCCTGAATGAACCGCAGAAAACCTGAGAGGCGAGCAAATGTTTGTATTGAAGTAGATAGTCTTACAGTCCACCTGCAGCCTCCTTTTTGTCTTGCGGAAGTAATTTTTTTTTCATCCAAAAAAATACAATTTCCTCATTTAAAAAAGAATACCCACATCCTTTCACGTAGAAATTCCGCTCCAAAATGACCTACTCTGCATCTCACATTGTCAACCTTTACCTTAGGTGAACAACTGGCCACATTTTTGTAGGAGTACTGTTGCATGCATAGGCGTAGGTTGTTTTTTTCTATGTTGGGGGAAACACATTGCTGGACCGCCTAGTCTTGCGTTGTCAAACATCAAGTCTGACAAGCATACCAGCTAATATAGCAAATAATTCACATGAAAATATTAGGAGTGACATGTCTCCCCATGTCCGCCAAACCAATGCATGTGGCCTCATGTATCTATCCACTCTTAAAATTTTGTCTCTCTGTTTGTCTTTAAACATGCCTGCGAGATGACATCATCCCACAGTAAACCATAAACCATTAGCTAGCTACTGCTGGCTAAGTAATTCAGCAAGATGTTAGTTGTGGAATTTCAATTGTGAGATGTAACATCATATAGAACTGTGCTCAATAAGTGCGCAAATTAACAGTCTAACTACTAGTTAAATATAAGTTTGAAGTTCTAACTAGTAAACTGAAATACATGCACACGATTCCACACATGCCAAGCTTTGTGTAAGTGCACAGTTATTAGTTTGAGAGACATTTCTTTGTGAGTGCAAAAACATATTTGTGAATCAGACGCATTTATTTGCTGATCAGTCACATTTATTCGTGAATCCGTTGCATTTATTTGTCGATCAGTTACATTTATTAATTTATTTTTGAGACAATAATACCCCCATAGTTCCTGCTCACCACAAGGCTCCTGAGATTACTGTACTTTGCCTCTGCAGTTAAACTGGGTGCTTCAGTTGGAAATTAAAACTATAAACAGTAAAATTTGCTCAATCGTGGAATATAAAGAAGTAAAAAAATTGGTCTCTGGCAAATCAACGGTTGCCACCACCAAAGCATCAAAGAGATTATATGAGCAATCTAGTAGCAAGTTGTCATTGTACCTATCTGATAATGACAAGGTCCTCCACATTAAAAGACATATTAGTTCAGCCACACATTTTGGTTGTGCATGACCTGTTCTTTGGTAGCCGGGGTTTGAAATAGGTCTTTATTCTGATCCTGAGAACACATGTCCACAGACTGATACCAAAGTGTAAGGAATATATTTACATATTTTTACAACTTTTCAGAAACATAAAGGCCATTTTAATGCCACACATATCACTCCCTGTTTAACTCCAGGTTTGAACTTGCATCAGTATTTCATAATGCATGACTGTGGGCTGAATACCCACACAAAGCGCCTTGAGTCTCTCTCTTTCTGTACAGGAAGGCTTGGCCTGTTGGCTGACAGCTGGTCTTGAGCAATCCTCCAGGCACTGGGGGGGATTTTTGTGCAGTTAACAGAATGGCAAACACTTCAGTTGCAACAGACCCCTCTATAAGGGAAGTTTGTGCAATATGATACTAAAAAAAAATGCTGTAGCAACTGTGGGAAGTGGAGGCTTGAGTCAACCCCAGACTGCAGCTATGAGTGTAATGTGATTAGGAGGCCATGGATTTGACCAGACCGCAAAGCAAAATCTTCCTCTGTCATCTGCTGGATGATGAGGGTCGACACAGATACAGAAAGACACTGTTCTGCATGGACAGTCCAACGCAACCACATCTCAGCTAAGCAACCAATTAAACATAAAAATGGATATAGAAAGGGCTATGGCATAAAACAAGCAAAAGGAGTCCCTTACAAAAATATAGGCCTTCTGGCAAATTTGCATCAAACCTTTGGCATTGTTTTCGTAGGTTTGCGGCAAGCTCATATTTTCACATGCAAATTAGCTTCATGGCAAAGTCTTTAGTCCACCATTACTGGTAAACTCTGACAAACCTCTGGCAACATTTTGTGTTAAACAATTTAGTTTGTGGCAAATGCATTACATATTAGCTGCAAGTTTGCAGTAAACTATCCAGTTTTGTAAAAGGTTTTTAGTGTTAAAGAGTAAACAGAGGTACCCTTTGGCATCAAACAAGAGGCATCAAAGTGAGGTAGAAAAGCGGAATCAAGGCACTTTTCCTAAGTAAAAAGCTTGGCTTTGGCTAGTTCACATGATATACGAACATTAAAAACTCCAACATGTTTACTTTCTTTACTCCCTGATGAAGGCCGCTGCTTGGCTGAAACATGTTAGAGTTTTTATGTTTGTATATATGAACTAGCCATGCAAGTAAAGCTTTTTACTTCAGAAGAGTGCATTGGTTCCGATTTTTCAAACAATTGAGCGTCTGCCATCATTCAGAGAATCATGCACGTTACTGAAGATGTACTCTTTCTTCAGTCTGAGCGATCCAGTCAATGTGGTTTTAAAAAGTGGTGCTAATTCAAGGTTAAACGCTAGAGTCCCAGAGATGTTTTAGAATCTTCTTCAATGGAACCTGAGGGCTGTTCTTTGGGGGGGGGGGGGAGCAGCATGTTGTACAACTCACTATTAATTAAGCAAACCTAATTGGAACTTGTAATTCATTTAACATTTTCTGAAGGTAATTTTATGTTATAAAACATCATTCCTTTTGTGCAAAGATATCAATGTACTGACCAGATATACATATACTGAGGGATGTTTCTGTCCCCCAGACACCAGTTAAAGGCAGGGTTTGGTGCAATTCCATTTCAGACAACATGATAATAGTATTATATTAACTGTATATATCATGTCCATGAATTGAAGAATGGCCATATAAGAATCCAGGACGAACATTCCCTGGTCAGTACATAGACTACTTTTGCTGGAACCTTCAGATTCTATGAAGGGTAGACCTCAAACACAGTATAGTATATCCAAACATACAGATCGGGTAGAGTCAATTGAGAACAGATCCATTCTGTTTTTGCCAAGGGAGTTCTCATGATTTCTGACATAGCCCATAATAAAAAGGCATATATTTGCAGGACGATTCCCTCTATGTTTGGTAATGGTCCGTTCCAGCCATTTTCACATGAATGAAAGAAAACACAGCGTGCAGTATGTAAACAAATCATGTGATTAGTCACAAGCTGTCTCCCATTCATAATGTATCTGAGCAAACACAACATACTGAAATACCATGACCTAACATCAGTACAATGAGTAAACAAATTTGACACCCTCCCCCTTTCCAATGATTCAATTCAATTCCATTTTATTTGTATAGCACTTTTTACACAGACACCATCAAAAAATTATTTACAGAGGAAACAATGAGAGAAATATCAGTTGGGCCTTACTCATAAAATTGTATCCCTGCACCTTATTGTTATGATAAAATGTTTTTAAGCCAGTATAATTTTTCTTAAACCATCTGCCCACATTGATGCAACACTGCCCTGAGACACCAGCCAAAACCCCACTTGTAAAAATCACCTGTGCAAACAGGGAACATCATGTGCAAATGCAGCACCCCAGTATAAAATAATTATGTAAAAATATTACTGTGGTACTTATATTCCTCAATACTAAACAAAATAGTTATGGAGCCATATATCGCTATTTAATATTCAGTATGTACATGATGTAGTATATATATATATATATTTTTTTTTTAGTTATGCCACAAAGACAGACAATATGAGGTAGAAACTGATATATTTACATTGACACACTTGTTAGACACTTCCAACCTGTATCAGACATTTTTCTATAGTATTTCACGAAGGTACACATTGTAGCAGCCTTCTATTGCTTGCAGTAGTAACAGTAGCTGTTGTTAGTTGTGATGAATAATAAACCAGATGCATTAATTAATCTTGTATGTTGTTGTGAGCATATGTTCAATAGGAATCCGCTGATTACAGCGATACAATTACACTAATTTTGTCTGAAACACGTCCTTTGACACTACAAAGCAACACAGGCAAGCCTAGAAAAGGTGACATTTTTTTAATGTTTTTGTCTCAACTGACTGTGGTTGTAGCCGTTAGCCCTGATATGGGTGCACGTTGCTGCTGGGGCTCACCACAACATCTTGTGCAGTAGTTATCAATACATATGCTATGGAAGTGGGTACAGTGAGAAGGCAGGGGAACTCCTTATCAGTACCGCATGAGCTTCTGTTGCCCACAATGCACCTCTCCTGCACCAACGGGCTGCCACATCTAGTGGGTAACATTTTATAAGAGATCAAACATGCTGTTAGAGTGGGGAAGAAGGCCAGTAACTGGAGAGTCATACTTCCTATAGCAATTGTATTTTGACTGTGTGCGTGTGTGCTTCTGTGTGTGTGTGCTCATGCATGTCTGTATGTGTGTATGCTCATGCTTGTGTGCATGTCTGTGTGTATGAGTGTGTGCTTATGCATGAGTGTGTGTGTGTGAGAGAGAAAGACAGAAGAAGCTAAAAGGGAGTTTGTGTGTGACTGCCCTTGTGTATACATATATGCAGCTATGCATGTAGGTACATGCTGTGTGCTCTTACAAAACTACACAGCATTTTACTATTCATATTAAATGATGTAAGGAAGGAGAAAAACAGCACTGTTTATGTTCTCATTAATAGAGTGTTGCTTGTCTGGCCAATGGCATTGGTGTTTAGCCTTTTTCCAAAATGCATAGCCTCACCTCACAGCTCAACCACACACCAGAGCAGCAGCCAACCCCCCCCCACCCCCCTCTCAATTAGCACGTCAGGTGTAGCCACATTCACCCTAGCATGCTGCTGAAATTAGGCACGTGTGGCCATGGCATCCCAATACTGTCCAGACCCGCCTCTCTCCAGAAAAGGCCCCATGCCCTCCTCAAACGGTCATTTACTAGCTCATTAATCTCAAGTGCCCGCTTTAGAACCAGCAGCCCAATTAAGTTCGTGCCATTTAGTCTAAAGTACCTGTAGGTTACTTATGAGCTGGTGTCCTGGTAAGAATTCTTTTAAAGTCCATGTTGATTTTCCACTATGTAGCACCCCCTCTTTCCCCTGCTCAGTCCCTTTAGAACTCTCCCAAACGGCCCTGCCTGGGCAATGAACGCATTTGTTGGCCTTGGCGCCGAGCTTCCAGCTGAATCCAGCCCGAAAGTAAAATATATTCTCAACCCCACCTGGATGGCTCAGTATCGTCGAAAAAGACAGGTATTCAGACAAGTGTCTGGAACAGTCGGTCGGCCCATGTTTATAAACTCGGCCTGTTTTTCAGTGCTGCGTGTTTGTTTTCACAGCAAACATTCTGAATGAGCGCCGGTGATGAACTGGACCAGGGTGGGAGGTGTGGTGCAGTGGCTGGGGGGGGGGGGGCGTTGTGTGAATAACAAAAATATTTTTGGGGCTAACCCAAACATGAAATCACCCCCACAAGCTATAAAGAACGAGGTCGCCTCACACTTTTTTCACAATTTATTTTTTCGCTCAAAATCGCACAAGGACGTTCACATCACTTACACAACACACAATAAAAAGGCTAAACTTTCTTGAGAGGTCCCAGACTGACCAACTGTAGGCTATGAATTACAATTAGGCTATGACTTACTTATACTCACTGAATAAGTCTTTATTGGTTAGCTGCAGTCTATTTAATATAAAAACCCCAATTCCAAAAAAGTTGGGACAATATGTAAAATGCACATAAAAGCAGAAAACAGTTATTTGTAAATTCTTTTTTACATATATTTAATTGAAAACAGTACAAATAAAAGATATTTAATGTTTTACCTTATCAACTTTATTGATTTTTGTAAATATACGTTAATTCCGAATTTGATGCCTGCAACACGTTCCAAAAAAGTTGGGACAGGGGCAAAAAAAAGACCTGTTTAGAACATTCCACAGGTAAACAGGTGATGCTGTCATGACTGGGTATTAAAAGATATCCCAAATTTTTTTATTTTCAGGTACTTTTACAAGTGATACTATAACCTCTCTGCATTTGAATGGATCTGTAACTTGCACGGGAATAATATGGAGCCCATGGTTGGCTAAATGGCTGTAAGTCATCAAGGGTCTGCGGTATCAAACAAGCCTCAAAACATCACTCTGCTGCCAGATATGCAGTAGATAAGGATGAATCACTTGTCAGGAAAAACAACCATGAAGAGTGATCCATCCATATCTACTGCATATCTGGCCAACAGAGTGATTGTTTGATACCTCATATGGTTTCATACCTCAGACCCTTGATGACTTACAGCCATTTAGCCAACCATGGACTCCATACTATTCCTGTGTAAGTTACAGCTGAATCTAGTCCCACCCCCCATAGAGATCCATTCAAATGCAGAGAGGTTATAGTATTGCTTGTAAGAGTACCTGAAAATAAGATATCAAGAGTTTTTTGATATCCTTTTATACCCAGTCATGATAGCATTTGGAACGCTTTGCAGGGACCAAATTCGGAATCAGTGTATATTTACGAAAATCAATAAGTTGATAAGGGGAAACATTAAATATTTTTTCTTTGTACTGTTTTCAATTAAATATATGGAAGAGAAAATGTACAAATCACTGCTTTCTGCTTTTATGTGCATTTTACATACTGTCCCAACTTTTTTGGAATTGGGGTTTGTAAATAAACTATATTTTATGTCAATTTCAAGTTGCTTTTCATTAGAATATATATAATAAGGGAGAACACAAAAATGTGTTTTTCTTTGGTAGGGTTGCCCTTCTTTGTTCTGTTTTGTTTTATTTAATAGTCAGAATGTATGTGCAATTATGTTCTAGTTTTTAGTACTATTGCTACAGTTTGCTTTTACAGCAATGACTTGCTGCAGGGCTGACTTACACTTTAAGATGAGCAAACTGTTTTTTCTTGCCTTTTTCACCACGATTACTCAGTGGTGAAATGGTGCAATTTATGATTATTTCCGAATTTCTGAAATTCTGCTTAGTTAGGCTGAATTCAGCCACATGGCAGAAAATGACATGAAAATGCTATGAAATATAAATATGATGTGCATGGTATACAGTAAACCATGTATTTATTGTACTCTGCCTTTTTTTTGTGTGATTGTCTCAATGTTATTTTTTTGTTTTGTATACTGTGATGTCAAAACCTGTAATAAAATTTTTATTTAAAAACAGGCTGAATTCAAGACATGCTGCTGAATCCACAGTGAACTAAACTGCAGGTTTGCTTGAACCATCACAAAAATCACACTAGGCCAGGGGTTACAACCCTGATCCTAGATATCCTAGAGAGCTGCAGGGTCTGCTGCTCTGCGGGACCAGGGCCAAAGCCACCTGTGTTTGCCAACTTCTGATTTTATTTTTCTATTCAAACATTTATTATGTGTGTTATGCTAACAATAAAAACTGTGGATGCCAGTTTTGAGCCAGGCAGTGCTGCGCTAGGGACCATCTCCACTCAGCATGCAGCACCTGCAAATAAATATTACACATCTGTCTCTGGCCGGCTACTGGAAATGTAATCCATTAAAAAAGCAACTAGGTTCTGCAAGAAAATAATACAGACAAAATAGGATGTAGGCTACTAAAAAAAACATTTGTCGTTGGGTTCATTTTCCAAATACCTTTTGCCTTCTTCCTTTAAACTTTAATTTGTTAACAGTTTTGCCTAAGACTAAAGAGCATTGTAGTTCTTTGTAATACTTTAGATTAAGCTACAGTTATTAATGATTCATAAATAACTGCATTATATTTCCTAAAAGATTAATTGTTGATTTTTAATCTATATGTTGGTCTCAACTTCTTGTGCCAACCTGTCATCTGCAAGCACGACCAAGATGGCCACAGCACCAGCCCGAACACTTTCGCCAAGAGACTAAACACCATTGAGTTCTTTGTAATACTTTAGATTAAGGCAGAATTATTAATGATTAATTTACTGAAAGATGCATTGTTGATTTTTAGTCTAGTCATTAGTCTCAACTTTAATTTATATCAGCAAAATAAAATTTTTAGATAGAAACCAGAGTGTCCTGATTGAAAAATCCCACTGAAGGTTATGATAAGCCTTGTTGCTATGTCATGCTTTATGCCTCAGGAGCATATCTGAGCCAGATTACCCTATTCAGAAATGCACAGATAATGTGTTGCATAGAGATATTTTGCATCATTCTAGCCCTTTTCCTATATTAAAAATGTTTTCCGTAATGAACATACAGGCTACATTCTTTATGGCATATGCAAAACAAAGCCTACAGTTTGTGAGAATTCAAGAAGGCCAGCATTTTTTACCAGCAGGTCCAAAAATGTACTTAAGATGCATTATTTTAAATGATTTTAAATTAATAACATTTCTTCCAAGAATTTCTCACTAGCATAGCAGCATAAAAAGCTGAAATAAAATGGTAAAGATTCATCCTGGTCCTTATAATGAATTTTGCATGAGTAAAAATATTTTTTTTAAATGATAGCTTGTTTGGCAGTTGTAGTGATTTAGGGCTCTATTTTCCGGCTGGCGCATGGTGGGTGGTGAGCCAGCACATTGGCGAAGTGGCATTTTTGGCATGGATTTTCACTTCTAATTTTATGACATGTTTTGCATAAGGGTTTTGGACCCATAGAAATCTACCCCCCTATACTGATGAAAATATAATCATTCCCACTTGAAAATTATGAAAAAGTGAGTTTTATGAGCCAAAATTGTTGATTTGTAGTTAAATATATAATTTTTAAATGTATTTAGAGCAGTGCACAATTTAGCCATTTGGATAGATTTGGGGACACTAATGGACAACAGAGTACACTGCCTACATTTTGCATCATGGACCTTTAGTAGTTCTGCATATCATCCTCAGATTTTGCACACTTGTTGAAATGAAGTTTATGATTCAGGAAATGTATATATTTACATATATCCAGGGCCGGTCTTCGCGCAGCAGGGAGGATGTGGAGGAAATCCAGAGACGCATCAGACCTCTCCTCCTACCAGTCTCTCCTAGCGGCGTTCGCAGTCACCGCTGCCAAGATAACTTACTATCACACAAAAATTCGCAAATACAGTTCTAACCCCCGTCAATTGTTCTCCATCTTCTCCTCCCTCCTCAGCAAACCCCCTCCTGCTCCTCATTCCTCGCTCACTGCAGACGACTTCGCAGATTTCTTTGATGAGAAGATCGCAGACATCCGCAGCTCCTTCAGCCCCACTCCCCCTCCCCTCACGGACACTGTTTTCCACTCTCTTCCTCTTTCTACCTCTTCTGTGTCCCCCCCCTGTTTCTCCACCTTTTCTCCCCTTTCTGATACCGATGTATCCCATCTCCTACTCTCCCATCGCCCCACTACTTGTGCCCTTGACCCTATCCCTTCATCTCTCCTCCAGGCAATCACCCCAGATATCCTCCCGTTTGTGATCTCCCTGGTGAACTCCTCGCTGGCCTCTGGCTGCTTCCCCTCATCCTTCAAGAGAGCCCACATCACCCCGATCCTGAAAACCTACGCTGGACCCCTCCAACTGTCGTCTTTCCTTACCCAGAACAACCTGCTAGACCCCCACCAGTCCGGCTTCAAACCTGGCCACTCAACAGAGACCGCACTCCTCTCCGCCAGCGAGATGCTTCATGCAGCTCGGGCAGCCTCCCTCACCTCTGTGCTAATACTCCTAGACCTCTCTGCCTCCTTCGACACCGTAGATCACTCCATCCTCCTGTCGTTCCTGTCTGCAGCGGGGATCGGTGGCTCGGCCCTGGCCTGGATTGAGTCCTACCTCTCGGAACGCTCCTCCCAGGTTGCCTGGGCTGGTAAAGTATCGGAGTGGTGATGGACAACAGGCTGTCCCTCTCTGAGAACATCACAGTGGTAACCCGGGCGTGCAGGTTCTTCCTGTACAACATCAGGAGAATCCGCCCCTTCCTCACCACCCACTCAACCCAGCTCCTGGTCCAAGTGATGGTGCTGTCCCGCCTGGACTATTGCAACTCTCTCCTGGCTGGCCTGCCAGCATCGGCCATTAGACCCCATCAGCTTATCCAGAACGCAGCAATGCGCCTGGTCTTCAACCTCCCCCGACACGCCCATGTCACCCCTTTGCTCATTGACCTCCACTGGCTACCTGTGATGGCTCGCATCAAATTCAAAACATTGGTGCTCGCCTTCCAGGCAGTCCGAGGATCTGCCCCTCCATACCTCCAAAAGCTCATCAGACCCTACACACCTGCCAGATCCCTGTGTTCCGCCTCCTCAGAACGACTGGTACCCCCCCCCCCCCCCTTCATACTAGCACCCGGTCTCAACGCCTGTCTGTCCTGGCCCCACGGTGGTGGAATGAGCTCCCCGTGGAGGTCAGAACAACAGAAAGTCTGACCGCCTTCAAGCGCAGATTGAAGACTCACCTCTTCAAGCTGCACCTCTCTCCACCCCTCCCTACCTCCTTGTGACCTCCCTTGATTATGTTCTATGAATCCTTGTTTAAATGGTTCAAGCTTCTAGTTAACAATTGTAAGGTTACTTATTGGCTTATTGGTTACATATTATTGTTACTTACTTATTGGTTACTTATTATTCACATGCCAATCATCAATATTGTGTGGTTACCTCCCCCCCCCCCAAAAAAAAAAAAAGAATTAAAAAAAAAGAATTAAAAAACCCCAATCATACTGACTGCGCCTGGTACTTGAATTCGTATTTACCTTTTAGGGTTGTTTTAACGCACTTGTTTCTAGTTCGGAAATGCACTATGTACGTCGCTCTGGATAAGAGCGTCTGCTAAATTACTATAATGTAATGTAATGTACATGTTTCACTTATGTACCTCTCAGTATTTTGTTGCAAACTAAAGACATTTTCTTGGCATTTGGCACTTTATTTTGATTTAAATTATGAAAATAAACAAATCTTGTATCGTAAATGGTACACCTGTCTTGTTTCATTTAAGCCATTTACCAAGTTTATGTGATGCTCACACCTGGAGTTATAAAGCCTTAAACAGAGCACCCCCTAAATAGATGAAAATGTATCAAATTTGCCATCTGCGCCAAAGGGTTAAGCTGCATTTTTCAGAAAGCTGACCTAGGGAGAAATTTTTTTTCTTTCTTTTAATTCAAATAAATAACTGAATATATTAAGAAGACATTTTAAAATAATTGGGTAAAAAGTTCAGCTCAGTGCCTATTCCAGTACTGGAACTCCAAGGTGCATAGGGATTCAGAAACATTTAACCTTCAGACACAGTGGAGCCTGAGCCGGTAGGAAGACACAAACCCCCATATGTCTCAAGTGGACACTAATACAACCATTTGACAGAAATATGAGAAAAATGGGCCAATCCTGACCAAGGAAAGAGACCTGGGTTTTTCGATTATTGTGTGAAACTGTTGCTTAAAGTTGTAGGGAGCATTCATTTAAATCTATACACGAGGCGTCCCTTCTGTACTTGAGTACGCCACTACCATCCTTCTACAACTGGTGGCATATTTTTTGCTTGAATTAATAATTAAATTAATTACCAATACAATTACACATTAATAATTATCTTAGCAAAATCACAATATTATGTACTCAGTTGATACTGAATAAATATAAATAATATAATAATATAATAAAGACCGGAAGGCGGCACAGAAGGGACAGCTCTGGAGGGCGCCAGTGGCGCAGGATAGACAGCTCTGGAGGACGGCGGTAGTGCAGGAGGGACAGCTCTGGAGGACGGCGGTCGCGCAGGAGGGACCGCTTTGGAGGATGGCGGCACAGACAGGACCGCTCAGGGGGACGACAGCACAGACAGGACCGCTCAGGGGGACGGCGGCACAGACAGGACAGCTCAGGGGGCTCTGCAGCTCAGGACAGGTGGGTAGCTGGCTTTGCAGCTCAGGACAGGCGGGTAGCTGGCTCTGCAGCTCAGGACAGGCGGGTAGCTGGCTCTATAGCTCAGGTAGTAGACTTAGGGCTGACCGGCTGAAGGGTTACAACTCCGAGCCTAACGGAGTGGGAGGTGGATTGATAAAAAATCTGGGGTGATGGGTGGTGGTCAGCATGCTGGTTAATAATAAATAACATGAATGATAATTAAATAAAAATACAAAACAGACAGACAGAATCTCAGAACATATCAATTAAATCTAACACAGCGCTGCGGATGACACACAGCCATCCAAAGTAAAATGGTAACACGAAACTTTTACAACCCTAAGCCATTCGATATCAGTTACATACATCCAGTCACAAACATGTTGCGGTTGCTAACAGATATGCTATGCCCAGTTTTACAGCCTTACTTGAATCAAGTCCTTTGAACAGTTTCCTCTATTGGGTGGCACATTCACAATAAAAAGGGGAAAACCGGTCGCCCTATCCTGTGGTTGTAAGTTCGCAGGGTTGAGATAGGGGAACTGGCCGCCTGATCTTGGGTCCCTGGAACTGGTTTCCTTCATCGTCAGGGTAGATAATGGAACCGCTTGCATTATTTCTCCTGAACTACTGTGTGTGATCCTACTGCAGACCGCTTGCCTCTTTGGGGACTCACCGGCAGTGCTGAGCTGCAGGACCCGTGGGTGCGTGGTCCGCTTAGTGGTTCTTCTTAACCACCGGGTGCTCGCGATGCCTCCTTGCGTCTCGGCTCCGGTCCTCCATGGCCGATAGCCTGGGGTACATGAGCCCGCCTCACTCATGCTTCCTTGTGGTGTGAAGGCTGGGGAGACGATTATAACATAAATATCTTGCCTTATTGATGACATTAAATACAATAAAGCTGTCAGGTTGGCAACCAATAGGTTCACGCATATTTTCCCTTGTTTTATAATGTCCTGCTTAACCCTCGATCGTTTGGTGGAGCAGGTTTTGGTTCTTGGTGTCTTGTTGGGGAGTGTGTTGGACTCATAAACCAAATGGTAGAGATGGCTCAATCAGGTGGGGTTAGGGCCAGCAGGGTGTTGGGCAGGATATCGGGACTCAGGGTGTGCAATACTAGGTGGTTCAGCTGGCTATTAAAGGGTTAAGGAAATGTGACCAACCTGTTTTACTGGTAGCGTAATGCTTTAAAACAATCTACTTTTGGAAGACCGTGAAAAGTGTGATTTACAGAAGGGGAAACAGACCTGCTCCTGCATGAAGTTAAAGTGCACATGCAGAGAATGCCATTAAAATTAATTGTGAATTAATTGTGTAACGTGCTGCAAATTTGTTTTAGTTTCTAATTAGACTCTTAGTTCTCTTTAAAATCTTTTGTTCAGTTATGGAATAACAGGTGAAATCAGCGGGGTTTTAATAAGCTGAGAGTATGGAAATTTTGTCACTGTCATTTAAAAAATATGAAGGATGAAGAATCGCGGTTACATTTCAGTTAACATGGTGACATTTATCACCATTTTTTAACCATATGCTCTCGAAAAAACCTTATGCACAGCAAATCTTCTGTAGCCTAGGCTATTTGAAAAACAAATCTGATGTGCTCCATGAAGTCCAGCTGGTCATCCAGGACCATCTCCAGGTTCCTTGCAGAGCGGGAGGCAGCCAACATAGTACCGTTGATGGTGATGGAGAGGGCTTGCAGTGGGGAGATCCTGTGAGGTATGAAGTGCAGTTCCATATTGTCAAGGTTGAGCTTCATGTGATAAGTGGCCATCCACATAAAAATGTCAGCCAGGAAGGCAGATATCCTCTCCTTAACCTGTTAGGTAGAGGGGGGAATGAGAAATAGTGCTATATAAACAAAATGTCCAATAAAAAAACAATAATATACTGAAAAAAAACAGTACAGTAAAAAAAGGCTAAATAATACATTAACCAAAATGTCAGTAACATGGCAAGTGTTGATGTATAAATCACTGTTAACATACCCCTAAAATGCTATTTCAAAAAGCAAGACTTGCATGCTAACAATTAATTCAGGGAGCAAAGATGCAATCTAAACAGGCGAGTCTTGAGTCTACGCCAGAAGATGGTCAAAAGGGCAGAAGGTCCCAGACCAGGGGCCTCATTTATAAAAAGTACTTTCGATCAAATTTGATCTTACGTGTGGCATACGTAGAAAATCACGACAAAGTAGTGATTTATAAATTAATAAAATTTCAACGTCAATCCATTTGACCGTATAAATAGTTGTAGCTCTACGTCAGGTCTTCACTTGACATACGCACATTACCTGCTGGTTATGCCGAAGTATTGCAGGCTTGAGAGCCGCACATGAACGCTTATTTGGCATGGAAAATTATCGGTGTTGTTATCAGCCTACAAAATCAGTTTAATTCTAAATTGAAAAGGAAACTGATAGTCTAATTACTGAATTTTAAGTCTTCCTTACATTATATACCATTATTGTATGACATGCAGAAACTTGTAAATTGGGGCATGGTGAATGTGAGATTCATTATGATTCACAAAGTGTTACTCATTAAAGACAACATAATGTGTCCTATAGATAGTCGACTGTAAGCAAACAATTAACACTCAACCATGGCTGCGCTAGCTTTATTGGAGGATGTGGCAAACCATGCGTTCAATTTGAAGTTTATTTGAGATTTATAGACGGAAGATACGTACAACAGACGTACACTATTTCAAACAAGCGCAGCCAATTTTACAAATAATGCTTACATCCATTTAAAGAAATGTGCTGATGTGAAAGTTAAAGATGACATCCAAGTACTTTTTTTAATAAATGACGCCCCAGGAGCTGAGTGGAGTAGGTGGTGAAAAATGAGGAAGAATCTGCATGCCTGGTTCACCAATGCTATGTTCTCAGCAAAGGTCAGGTTGTTGAAGAACGTCACTCTGAGGTAGATTGCAGACTGGGTGGCAGTCACTATAGTGCTGTCCAAGGTGATGGAGAGATCTCGTAACAGAGGGCTTTTTAGGCCAGACTAAGCTGTGTCAGCTGTTCATCCCGGATGAGATGCCACAAGGCAGGCTAAGATGCGTGAATAGACCTGTGTGTCAGATGTGTCGTCTGCAATTAGCAAGAGGGATGTGGGTGGGTTGATGAGGAGGGAGGACAACAGTTTACGTGGGTTACAGCATGACGCTTGAATCTTACTTAAAGTTGCACTCTGTCATTCACTTATACCATATTCAAGCTTTACTAATAAAATGAGTACACTTACAATTACTCTATAGAATTACTCACTATACGTATGCATCTATTACATTCCCTGTATTGCTTGTGGAGCTTCTGGATTTGAGCATTTTTTTCATGTTAATTTTAATAAGCCTTTTGTTTTATTTATCCATTGTTTTTATATATTTTACTTTTAACTGTGTAATAGTTTAAATAAAATTGCATTATTATTATTATTATTATTATTATAAATAACAACAGTGCGTATTTTGTAGATCGACATTCTATATCTGCTGTGTACCATGCTTGAGAGATTGTGTTGGCTTAAACTAACAACAACAACAAAAAAAGTCTGCCAGTCTGCAAATAACAGGATTCTTAAATGCTTATAAGGTAATCCCATATGCAAAATGTCTGTAAAAATCTTATAAAAATCGCATATGCCATATACAAAACTTATAAAATAAATATGTGGTAGAGAGCTAGCATATACATTTCATGCTAAAATTTAATAGTTCCCTAATACATGGTACTCCTTATAAATAAAAAAATTGAGAGATTGTATACGAATTGTATAGAAATATATAATATAATAGGCTACTAATCAACATGCTTTTTATAAAACTTTGCAAGTATGATCATATATGATTTTTACAGACCTTTTGCATATGGCAAACCTCGGTTTTATGACTGAAGTTCAACCATCAAGATAAATAAGAAGAACTGGAGACAGCTTCCGCTTACCGGTTCCATGGATTCCTATGGGAGCTGCTCATTGGCGCATGAAGCCAATTCAGAGTTCAACACGTCACGTCACGTGGCTAGCTCACAAGCTAGATCCATTAATAATCATATTGCAGCCTATGCAGTATGCACTGATCTGAACAGACCTAGCTAACATCAGCAAGTATAAACATAGCCTATAAATAGCAACCCACACAGATAAAGCAGAGATGAAGAAGCTTGATAATTATACATCATATTGCATTAAAATGCAATTACGAAATAAGAAAGGTATTCTATGAATGTACTCTAACTATAAGCATAAACTATAAGTACAATACAGGCAGTTTAACCATTTGCTTTATTTCACCGTGAAATAAAAAATGGTGGATCTCCGTTTTGTCTCGTAATTCATCCGAGAAAATCGTCACGTGGTGTGGAATCGCTGATACGTAGGATATGTAAGAATTTTCGGGGACTGGAATTTCGTAGAATAGATACGAATTGGCTGTGAGACCAGGTTGGTTATAATGAACCCAGCGCCAGGTGTAAGATAGCAAAGACACTTGTGTTTGGGTTAGCGCCGCTTAACGCCGGGTGTAAGATAGCAAAGACACTTGTGTTTGGGTTAGCGCCGCTTAGCGCCGGGTGTAAGATAGGGCCCCTAGAGTTATAAAGCCTTAAACAGAGCAAATACATGAGAATTGACCAAATTTGCCATCTGCGTAAAGGGGTTAATGCAAAATAGGTATAATGTTATTGTCTTTCACTGCAGTCCGCTGTGAGCTGTGCACTCCTCGCCTCTGGTCCAAAAATAGCTAAATTCAGTAGCCAAGCCCAGTGTGGCATGCACTGCACCATTGACTATGACGGCTCACCACACGCCATAAGCCAGCAGAAAAATAGAGCCCTTTGAATGAATCTTTAATAATATCTAACGTGTCAAAACTTAAATTAACAAAATAAATCAAAATTACCTTACAATTTTTATTTGTAAAATGCACAAAGTTGATAATATAATTTTCATACATCCTCTCCAATTGAAACACATACAGTATACTTACATATAATATTAGATGTTTAACTGATTACCTAACTTACTTTTTACTTGCTGAATTTAACAGATGAAAAAAATAAACCACTACATGTGGCATTTGCAAAAGTTCGGGCACCCTGTCAACCACCCTGTTAACCAGTAACACCACCATTGGCAGAAATCATTGCATTGAAACATTTCTTGTAGCCAGCTAACAGTCTATTTTTGCTTCAGGAATTTTTTCCACTGTTGCAGAACCCTTCTAGTTAAAAAATATTCTTAGGGATTCTTCGGGCACTGCATGTTTAAGATCTCCCCACAGATTTTCAATAATATTAAAGTCTAGGGAATGTGAAGGCAATTCCAAAACCTTAATCTTTCATCCTTTAAGTAGTTCACGGTTGATTTTGAGGTATCTATAGGATTATTGTCATGTTGAAATATCCAACCCCTTTTCAGCTTCAATTTCCTCACTGATTCTGGGAAATTAGCTTCTAGGATTTGGTGATACTTAGTTAAATCTAGTATTCCTTCTACCCGCACAATATTTCCTGTGCCACTGGCTGCCACAAAACCCCAACGCATAATAGCTACTATACCCCACCCCCATGCTAACGGTTGGCAAGGTGTACTTTTTTTCAAATGGTTCCCCTGTTTTTCTGCGAATGCATCTTAGATTATTGTGAGTTACATTTTTGTTTTATAATCATCTGTCCACAGCAATATGTTTCAAAATGTTATATTGCATACTTCAGATGTTGACATTGTTGATGAGATCACAGAAAAGGTTTCCTTCTGAAAACTCTTCCATGTCAAGCATTTTTGTGTTAGCCACGCTGCACAGTGGACTGGTGCACCACATTCTTGGGTCTGCTAAACCTTTCTGCAGGACCTTTGCAGTGAAATGTGGGTTTTGCTTTGCACACCTTATCAGTCTATGAGCAGTTCTATCAGATTTGTTCTCTCTCTTCCAGATCTTGCATTGAATTCAACAGTTAACTTAACTTCAATTTCTTAAGGATGTTTCTGATAGTGGAAATTACAAGCTGGAAGTGTTTAGTTATAGTCTTATAGTCTTCCCATGCTTTGTAGGAGTCAGTTATTTATTTTAATTTTAGTTACTTTAATTTCAAGTCCTCGGTCAGCTGCTTAGAGGAACACATTGAAAGTACGCACAGAACTCTGAGAAGTTATGAGGGTCAGAGTATAAGCTCTGAACTGTCTTTGTCTTCACACTTCACTAAATTAAGGCCTAAAGAGTAATTCAAGTTTTGAGACTTTAAAAAATGGATCAGCTGGAAGTGTGCCTAACCTTTTGCATACCATTGTGTATGTATGTATGTATATATACAATACCCACAGAATTATTGGCAACCGTGGCAAATATGAGCAAACAAAGCTATAGAATTTTTTTTTGTCATTTATCAGCTTGAACCTATACTCAAAATTTGAGAAAAATCTAAAATAAATAATTTTTAAACGTGTCACAATGACTGGCAATGCTGTGTGTTTAGGAACTATTATGTGGTCCTTCTCAAATTCCTGTTTCACTGGGGTATAAATATGAGGTAACACCCAGGCCAAAACCACTTAGGCTGCATTCCAATATTCATATTCTTCACTCCTCTCCTCATTTCTTCCACTCCCCCACTACCACTCGTCTCCTACCTGGAAGTATGCAAAACTGCTTGAATTTTTTTAATCCTGTACTTTTTGCTCATATTAGTTGAGGTTGCCAATAATTCTGGTGGTCACTGTAAATGTACAATGCAATCTGTAAGTATATGGACATTCACACAATTTTTGTTGTTTTGGCTCTGTACTCCAGCACATGGGATTTGAAATGGAACAATGAATATGGGGTTAAAGTGCAGACGCTTTAATTTGTGGGTATGTACATCCATATTGGGTGAACCCTGGAATTGCAGCCCTTTCATTACATACACCACCCGCTCCACCAACCACCCCACAAAGAAAGAAACTGATCCAAGCACCCCCATAATATGTGAAACATGGTGGAAGTAATTATGGCTTGGGCAAGTATGGCTGCCACTGGAACTGGCTCACTTGTGTTTATTGATGATGTGACTGCTGGGGGCAGAAGCAGGATGAATTCTGAAGTGTACAGAAGAATCTTCTCTGCTAAGATCCAACCAAATGCCTCAAAACGCATTGGACAGCGCTTCATCTTGCAGCAGGACATTGACCCCCAAGCACACGGCTAAAGCAAGGAAATTTTCAGGGGCAAAAAGTGTAATGTTCTTGACTGGCTAAGTCAATCACTCGACCTGAATCCAATTGAACATGCGTCTTACTTGCTGAAGACTGAAGGCAAAAATCTCCCACAACAAATAGGGGCTAAGATTACTGCTGTACATGCCTGGCAGAGCATCACCAGGGAAGATACCCAGTGTTTGGTGATGTCTATGGGTCACACACTTCTGGCAGTCATTGAATACAAAGAATTTGCCACCAAGTACTAAATATGACAAATTTATTTCAGATTATGTTAATTTGTCCAACTACGTTTGGCCTCTTAAAATGTGGGGACTTTGTATAAAAAGGACTGTTATTCCTACATGCATAATTGGATATGGAAATACCCTTAAATTAAAGCTGACAGTCTGAACTTTAACCTCATGTTCATTGTTTCATTTCAGCTCCAATGTGCTGGAGTACAGAGCCAAAACAACAAAAATTGTATCACTGTCCAAATAGTTATGGACTGCACTTACATACTTTTCATATTGCTAGAGGGTTAGTGTGTGATATGTGATTTTTTTAATAGTGGCAGCAAGTGAAAATTGTTGGACATAAGCAAACAAAACAGTAAATGTGCCAGTTCATGTTTCTATTTAGGAAGTGAACAGAAATTCAATTCAAAATTGAAATGTCCTCACAAGACATTCAGCAAATGAATGTCTCACATCCCTACAACATGTGGCATTTGGTGCAGATCTGCCATAGAAATACAGTGAAGCCTGGAGCAAACGCAGTTCAGAGTCACTTTATCGCAACACGTGCTCTTTGTGTTGAGCAGAACAGTGCGCTGTTTCCCCTGCCATCTGGCTGACGGCAGGACTTTGCCGTGCAGAAGTGATTACCGCAACTTTATGATTCATCTTCCATGTGACCCGAGGCCCAAGACTGAACTCCCCACCCCCCTCCCCCCTCCTTTTTTTCCCTTTTTCCTTACACACCTTTCACACAAGGCATAGGCTGAAAAGAAGGCCATTTCTGCCCAACTTCATGGACTGGGCCAGAGAAATCAAAACAAAAGGCTGTGCAAAAATACACTTAATCACAAAGAAAAAAATTACGACAAGAATAAAGAAAAAAAGACAAAAAAAGAAAATACATCAATAAATATGTGAAAGACTGAATGTTGATCTGTTGCTTCACATTTTCGGCAATAGGGCTGACATATACAAAAGTCTGTCCCCCAGCGCAATCAGCAGGATGCAAGATGTAATCTTGCAACTCTTTTGCCTTGAGCTGACACATCTCCTATGCTTTCCCACCCAACGTGTTACGATGCCACATGCTCAAATCTGACACTGAATACAGAAAGAAATGCTCATCCGTGGTCAACATTCCTTATGTGTTTTTCAAACCGCTCACCCGTCATCAGTATCAAGTCTTTTTTTTCTTTTCTGTTCTTTCATAAGATAACCCACAAGCTTTGTGTCAGGTTTCTTGAGAGCTGCTCAGACAAGGAGAAGCTGAGATGCTGAAGATGAAGAGATGGGAAGGAAAGAGAGGAGCGTAGGAGTGGAGAGAGATGACACTACTCTCTTGTGGAATGCAGGCGGGGGTTTCCACCGATTATACTTGACAGTGCCAAGAATTGCTGCAGGGTGTTGAACCGTAATGGAAGACAAATACAATCAAGCCTCTTCATTCTGTTATTCTGATGTATTTACTAGGCTAATTTGCTTTATCAGGGCATTGCTGCAGTTCTATTTATATTGCTGTGCTACTCGAAGTACTGAAGTACTGAAGTCATCTTGAAGATCACTGACCTGGGCATACAGAGTCCGCAGTCAGCACTTGGACTGTACTGCCCCAACCCTGCTAATAACTGCTACTGTAATATCATTAAGAGTGATGTACACAAGCTCTGACACAAAAATCACAACCAGATTTTATCTACCTTGCTAAGATTCATGATTATTAAAAAAATAAATTGTAAAAGGTTGTTGAGAATGTGGCTTCTGCTGTTACTGATTATGACAATTATTGTTTTTGTAGTAATAATAATACTAATAATTATTATTATTATTATTGTTGTTGTTGTTGTTATTGGTGTTTTGCAGTTGGTGTTTATTATGAATATTATTAATTGTTGTTGAACAGTTTTTTAACGTGCAGAAGACTTTTTCCTTCCGCAATGCTCCTAAAAATTGGTCACATTATGACCAGCCCTTTGGTGCTAATCCTTGGTGGCAAGCAGGAAGAGGAACTTGCTAACAACAGCTGAAAGCGATCCCGTGCAGGCTACTCACCCACACATTAAAATAACACGGTAACAGCTGCCGGGAAACGCACTTTTAACACGGAACAACACGTCTCACATTCTATCGGGGATTGCCAGACGCTTTCCCAGACGACCCGCGGGTTCGGGCCCAGACTTCTAGACACACAGACTGATGCTTCAGCCAACACAAGATCAATTGTGTAGACTACATGTGGCAAATGCTATAGCCTGTGTTTATGGCCTTCTTGAAATCTCGTGCAGTATGTCCGAATAAATCAGTTGATTTATTTGTAGTGATATTAATTATTTTTGAATATATTTTAGCCTGGCTTTATCGGCTACTCTTGAATACAGTGAATTAATTGTGCAGTGGGTCTGATGTGTGTATTTGGACATTTGCATATTAAAACTGTATACTGTATTTCAACAATTAATTTCTGGTGAGGAACCACGAACATAACAATGTGGAATTTTGCAGTGTTTGTTTCCGCTACATCAGCTGTTGTAACATCGGCAGAATTGAGTTCATGGATTTTTTCTTTTTTATTAAACCGACAGTTCACAAAATGATATCCTCTGCGTTGGTGTCAAGCAATTCCGACTGGTGTGCATGCTATTATTTTGTGCTTTAACGTGAACTTAAAGGTGCACAATAGCTACGCTCGTCTTTAATTTGTTTATTTTACTCAACCATTGGATGTAAATACTAACCTTTTAACTTTTCTGGACCCCAAAATTAACATAAATGTGTTTATTAATTATTTATGTGATGTTTTCCTCTAATTTTGTTGTTTCCACCAATATATTACTTTGCTTAAAATGCTGATTAATGTCCCATACATAGTAAAGTCACAAATATAATTATCATGCCCTGAATTCAACCAGTAATTCTAAAACCAAAATTCAAATGCCCTAAATGAACGGTGTGTAGGCCTACCCCAATTTTACAAACCACAATTCCAAAAAAGTTAAATGCACATTAAAGCAGAAAGCAGTGATTTGTAAATTCCCTTTTACATATATTTAATTGAAAACAGTACAAAGAAAATATATTTAATGGTTTACCTTATCAACTATATCAACGATGCCTGTAACACATTCCAAATAAAAAACTGGGAAGTTCAAAAAACACCTGTTTGGAACATTCCATAGGTCAACAGGTGGTGCTATTATGACAGGGTATAAAATAATATCAAAAGACTCTTGATATCTTATTTTCATGTACTCTTACAAGCGATACTATAACTTCTCTGCATTTGAATAGACCTCTATGGAAATTGGGGGGTGGGACTAGATTAAGCTGTAAATTATGCTGGAACAGTTTAAAATTTATGGTTGGCGAAATGACTGTAAGTCATCAAGGGTCTGAGGTATAAAACGAGCCTCAAACCATCATCTGCTGCCAGATATGCAGTAGATATGGATGGATCACTTTAAGGGTTGTTTCTCCTGACAAATTTTCCTATTGAACTCGGAAATGGAAAAATAAGTCTGTAGAAGAAAGCCTTCAATTTATGCGTCCATATCTACTGCATATCTGTAAGCAGAGTGATGGCGTAAGGCTTGTTTGATACGTCAGACCCTTGATGACTTAGAACCATTTAGCCATTTGTTCTAAGTGAGTACTCCCTTCAATATTATAATTGCTTGCATACATGGCCACTCCCCTTTTATTGGGTTGGACCATTCTCATTTCCCTTTGAAGACATCAATTAAAAATAGACTCAGCTGTGAGGACAGGCATGTATAGTATAGGCCTTCTCCTATGAATCACGAATACCCCTTTCACACAGAAGCAATGACCCGGGTAAAACCTGTGTTTGCCTTTGTTGGGAAAGGGTCAACCCAGGCTAACTAACCCAGGTTCACGACCCTGCTGATGACCCAGGATTTACACAGATTGAACACGGCTCGGCTTCATTGTGAAAGGGGCTACATGGGTTATTCTATGTAGCACAGTTATCTGACTGACCCTCGACATTGTCATGTCTTTAATTTGTGCAGAAACGATGTTCCGAAATGTTTATGATGGAAACTGTGGGCTATTCATGTGAATGTATATTAGAACCGAACCAGGTCTTGTGTGAATGACGATGACCCACGACTTATGCGTGACCATAGTGTGGTATGAATGGGTCAAACGTGAACCTGTGTTCAATATCCCGTGTCATTCCCGGGCTTTCTGTGTGAAAGGGGTATCATTAAGCGCATTTGGCCAGGACCTTCTCTTATGAATCACTCAGTAATCATGATCATTTGGCCATGGCCTTCTCCTGCAAAGCACTGAGTAAGCATGATCATTTGGCCATGGCCTTCTCCTATGAATCACTCAGAAAGCATGAACATTTGGCCATGGCTAACTCTCTTTTTGGTTAGCAGCAGCTCACACTTTTCCTGCCAGGCCACTGGAGTGGAAGATAGACTTCCCTCACCGTAAACCCCCATCAGAGCCTGACGATGGCTAATAGCTAGCAAAGGGACAAGGTCCTCCTGTCCTGGGGTCTGTGGGCTGGCACTGGGCTCTCTTGATATTATTTCCAGTAAATGGGAACCCGATTGCAGAGAAACGTTTCTGTTTGTCATATTTGATTTTAGAGGATGGCAAGGGGCCAGCATGCATTCCATTGAGCTCTGTCACCCACTTACAGGAACTCAGAGCTGTAGGAGAGGGACAGACAGACAGACAGGGCTTTGCCAGGGGGTCTTGTTGAGGAACAGATAATGATTGATTTTGGAGGTGATACACTGCCCCCCCACCCCAACCACAAACACAGAAAGTGACAGGACTAGGGCCAGCAGACAGAGAGAGAGGAAATGAGAGGGGAAACCATTCTTTGTGAGGTGCACGCCAAATGGAGTGGTTTGGAATCAGAATGGAGAGAGAAAGCGAGTGAAAGGGGGGAGCTGGAACATATCAGCACTTAAAGGAACTAATTCATCCTCCTTTGAGGTCCTTGACTACCACCAATGCTGTTGAACCATAAAAAGCATCTCAAATGGTCTTTGAGGGAGTGGTTATTTCTTTGAGTGAGGGACTGACTGCATTTGACCCTACATCTGACACACTTACAGCTGAGAAATAATTTTTTTTAAAGAAAAGTGTCCCCTGTAGGGGACATGAGTCGCTTTTCTTATTCTCAAGAAATATATATTCTACTATGCTGGAACCTACACTACAAGGGACATTCAATAAAAATAAAACAAACAATATTCTTGAGAATATTTTCACTGCAACGTGTTTTTGTCATCCATGACACTTTTATTATATACAACATTATAAACACTTTTTTTCTGCAAGGTCTCAGGAGCTGTAATTACTTGGCCTGATTATGTGACACAACACACGCAATGGCAGATTATTAGCCACGTATACGACGTTTAATTAATTATGGCTTCGTGGGCCCTGGCACACTGCCAAGTCGAGGTCTGGATTTGGTTTCTATGGTAGCGCGTCCCTTGACTATTTTCTGTGACCGTCCTGAGCTCCTGCAGATTCCCAGGGTTTGGCTCCTGTTCTGTACGGCAGCCCTGGACCCAACGGCTTCCAAAGGGTCTGTGGTTTAAGGAACCCTGATTCCCTCATATCCGCAGTTCCTTCCTCCTCAAGCCAAGCCTGCCGGATGCCAGCTCAGCGATGAGCAGCACTGCCCTTGTTATCCTGCACTTCCAAAACATTCTGCCCTACATTAATCTCGAGAGGGGCTTCAAACCAATACTGTGCAGTTCAGCCCAAAAAGCACTGTGCTTGTATTCCCATCTCTGTTTGGTAAGTAATGCTTTCAGACAGCCAGCCTGTTACTGTAGTGTCAGCAGGGAGAGTTATCTGGGTAAGCTGATCTAACACTTTAACAAGTGTTCCATAGTGTGCTTCACTTTTTCATATTCAAATATACATTTTAGCTATTTCTATTATTGTCCCCCTCAGAGAGTATGTTGGTCAAGGCCTATGAATAGCTAACAATTCTGTATAATAATAATATTATTATTTTTGTTTTTGTTATTATCGTTATTTTATTGCTGTTATTGTTATTAGAGGTTATATCGTTATCATCATGAAACATTGGCATCATCACATATCAGTATATTGTATTTTATGTGCCTTTATTTGCTTCAATTTCCCTAGAAATATGTTTAATTTTCAATGACAATGTCAACTTGATCTCAAATAAGGTACAGTGCCTTCAGAAAGTTTTCAATCCCATTGTTCATTTCTCATTGTGCTGTGTGCAAATTCTATTTCTACTCCTATAGAAGTGAAAAATACTACTCCATGTCAAAAATAAATAAAGTATTTAGATGATTTTAGTGTTCATGTAAAAAATCACTTAATTGAGAAATATTCACCAGTTTTGTATAAACAGTGTCAATTGGGCTGAGAGTATTCACACTATATACATTGACAAGGCCCGCCTATGTTGCTTTTGAATTCAGCTGTTTTCAATTGCATGATTGTAGAATAAATATCAATGACTTCAGTGAGGTGTCACAACTGGAACAGGGAATTACATCAGTCATTTTGTCATGACGGCCAAGGAACTGCCCGTGGAACTTTGAGATGTCATTTTCAAAGAAAGCTGGGATGCTAATAAAAAAGATTATGGCAAAGCTTTGAACCTTCCTAGAAACACTGTTCAGTCCATCGTAACAAAATTGTATAATATGGCGCAACCCAGACACTGCCAAGATCAGGCCATCCTGCCAAACTGAGCAACTGCATGATTTTGTCAGAAAAGTGATCAGAGGCCAGCTACAGCACTGGCAGTGTTTAAGAGCTCATTGGTTTAAATGGTACGAACTGTCCAGAGAATCCAAAGCTTGGCCTATTTGGGAGTCTGGTTAGAGCAGGGTTCCTCAATCTTATTCAAAAAGGGCCAGTGTGGGTGCAGGCTTTTGTTCCAACTAAGCAGTTATACACCTGGGGCTCTATCTTGGCGATCTTGGCGCTTGGTCTAAGCGCATGGTGTAAAGTCCATTTAGGGCGTGTCCAAGTCCATTTTTGCTAGTTTACCGGCATGTATTTTGGGCGCTAAGCACGGCGCAACACGCAAATGGGCTGAACTTAGTCTCTTCGTTAATTATAGGTGTGTCTTGGGCATGACAAGCAATAAACCAATCCAAATGTCCTATCCTATTCCCTTTAAAAGCCTGATTGCTTGATGGCGAAACAGACATGCTTGTGCGTGTTTAGTGCGATCAAGGAATAGGCTAAATGGATCAATAGTATGATCAATATTATTCGGACTAAACATTAGCCTAAGAGTTCCTGGTAATTCCTGACATGGCTGTTATTTGACTAAATATATGTGGTTACATTTCATTAAAAGGACCTGCAACAGCTGAGAATAAGCTATCAATGGCTTCAGTCTCACCTTAGAAAACATCAAATTAGCCTGCTTGTTCAACAAATTTCGTTTGATTATGCAATGAAAGTGTCAAACATCAATTCCATGAGGCTATTCTCATGGAGTTCTCGAAGTTCAAGCTTCATCCGAAGTTCATTAGGCTACCTGCATAATATTGATTAATAACAGAAATATGGAGGTAGATTTCTATCAAAAATAAACAAACACAAAAGTATAATCCACAAATGTGTTTTTGCCATCCACACGCAAACACTTCTCAAGATAGGGCCCCTGATTTACTAATCAACTACTAGAGTATTTGCCAATGACCTGGCTTAGTAGAATCAGGTGTGTTACTGGGTCTCATGATGGTGTATAGGTAATAATATGTTTTTTCCAGGTATGATTTGTCATTTTCCGCCCTCCGGTTTTGACCGTGGCTCTCGGGAAAATGCAAAAGACACCATTTGAGGTGTTTCATAACACAGTAAATCAACTGTATATGTAAGAGCTGCCATCAAATTCTGTTGTTATTTTTTGAGGTAGCTTGATTGATATTGCAAAACAAAAAGGGAGAAGTGGTTTGAAGCGGTGATTTCCATTTTTCAGTTGTGCATATGAGTTATATGTGGCTGCACGCATCTATTCCCACCAGCGGTGGCACAGAAATTTCCTTCAGTGTCAAAACACATATTATTACCTGAGCTTGGAATGCCCTCACTGTTCTGAACAAAGTTATTTCAAAAGGAGAATTAAGGGTGTTGGGAAGGGGTGTTATAGTCTTTAAATACAGAATACATACATGTTTTTTTTTTAGAGCAGCACTTATTTTTATTTGCACTTTTGGGGAATTTAAAGCGAATTAAATAATTGGGGTTAAATATGTAATATATAATGAGCAGTGAATAAATTAATAATAAGCGTGGTGCCTCCACTGTGGAACTACTACACCAAATATTATGTGGTATATTCTGTATTTTCTCAGAAATCAACATTAATTATCTTTATTGGCAGTATATGAAAACCTTAACTAAATAAAATACGCAAGGCAACAGTGTATAGAGTAACCAACAAGAAAATGTATTCCCCTTGATTAATCATGTGTGTGTGTCCAAAATAAAGTACAAATAGACCCAACAAGAAAATGTAAAGTCTCTTTTAGGATTTCCCCCTTAAATGTAGTATTACCAGTAATAAAGGGTGTTTTATATTATTATACCACTAGGGGGTTTTACTTGAATTATTAACCAACCAGTGACCCCGATACCGTTATTGGGATAAGAGGGTTTAAATAACCAGGGACCATTATCTGCAAGAGTAATAAATGGGTATAGTTAGGCTCTATGAAATTGTTGTACGTTTAAATGTATTTACATTTGTATGTATGTATACTCCAAGGTATAATTTAGACTCAGGCGGGGTAGGTCATAGTTCCCAATAAGGGTTTATATCAAATTAATATAACTGTTATAATTGTAATATGACTTTAAACAAACAGCCTTTTAAGTTCAGTCACTGACCATGTTAATAGCAGGCTATCCCCGTTCACTGGGCGTGGAACAAAACCAAACGCAGTGCAAATACAATAAACACGACTTAAACTGAAAACTAAGAAATAAAACGATAGGCAAATAACCTGGATATACACTTGCTCAAACAGTTTAACAATATTTGGGCCAATACAGAGTATTTAAGTTGCTAAATATTCACTCCACTCTGTTCAAAACATCTCCCCCCCGACTGGCGCCAGCCCGGAAACTCGTAAGTTACAATAGTGTATCACATAAATTCTCATTGGCTGATGAGACGTACTCGATTGCATGTTACATTAGATTGGTCAATAAGTGTGGGAAGCTGTATTAGTAGAAAAATAAACCCACAGATAATTTTGGGAAATTGAGTGCTTATAAAATAACCATGCTTAAATAAAACATAACTTTGTGCAAGTTTCATAAAAAACATACAGAGCCCTACATACGTTATTAATACTGTATTTATTGATTTTTACAGAATTGAAATATGACCACATGGTGATGTGCGACAATGGTTATTCACTGCAAAACAAGAAACCGGAAACAGCAACCAGGTGGTCTTCCATCGCCATGCCACTTTTGGTCCATACGGCACATCTCCTAATTTTCCTAATAATCTCCGCAATCTTCTAATTCCAGAGAACAAGATGGACCAGAGCAGTTTGCATGTGTTGTGAGTTTCCACCGTGCTGCTTTGGTCCATAACTGGTTCAATAAAACCATTTCAAGTCACACAAGTCTGTTCATAAAGCACGGGTAACCTCATGTTTTCATCTAGAAAGCACTCTCATTCAATATAGAAACTCCACTCAACTCAATTAACACAACGACTTCAAGGTTCAAACACGAACACAGAAAATTGTTAAATCAACAATCAGAACTTCGGGATGAATTAAAATAGCTACAAGGAAGTTCATTTGCTTTGGAATAATGGATGCCAACAATGGAAAGAGAGGAAGAGGAACATTGCGAAAGACAGATGGACGAGGAAGAAGAAGAGAATGGAACATTATTAGGCACCGTGCCATTTTGAATGTCGCTGGCCTGCGTGGAGGCAACATCACTCTCTGTGCAGCCATCAGCCGCCATTCCACCCTGGGTCCATATAACACAGGACATCTGCTCACATTCCAAGGTGTTCTTCGGGATGCTCTATTTAAACAGGAACAGAGCGAGCCAGGGTGGCCAGAGTGGCCCTGCTATGCCATCATTTGGGACAATGTCAGTTTCCACCGACAATCCAAGATTCATAAATCTCTTTCATCCCCATTCCTTAACCCCATAAAGGAGTTTTTCTCAGCATGGCAGTGGAAGGTGTATGATCGAAATCTCTATGAATGAGAAAACCTTGTGTTCTCGGCCAGGCTTGTGGGGACATACACGTAGCTCTGGAATCTTGCCAGGGTTGGATTAGGCAAACCAGAGGTTATTTCCCCTACTGCCTGGCCAGGGAAAACATTGCCTATGATGTAAATGAAAATGTCTGGCCTGACCCTGCCCAGAGACAGGATGCTGATACAGTGTAAATTACCTTTTTCTTTCTTCAACAACATTTTAAAAAAAATGTATATCCCTTATTTTCGTTGAATAGTTTCCACAATGTTATCTGTCTGGCGGAACATAGAAATAACATTTTGTGAATCTTGATATTGTGTACCGTTTTACTATGCCACCTGCACTTTTACATAATTTATGTAGATTATAGTGTTGCTGCACAATGCTAACCCTAATCCATGTTGTTGCACAATGTATAGAGGTTATGAAAAAAGTGGTTAGTGATTCATTAACAGCTTTTATAGTGTGTTTTTAATTTATCTTTAAGTGTGTAATGGTGTGTATTTGATGAATTTTGTGTTGCCATCTGAAGGAAAAGTTTGATGGAAGATAACATGTTTTTGAGTAGAGTGCTTTGTTTTGTCTTGTTGAAATCTGAGGTTTGGCCATAGCAGTGTGAGGTTTTGTTTTGTGCTTATAGTTTGGGGGAAATGGAGCATCGGTTCTGGAAATGTGTCTTAGCTTTTGGGAAAAACTGTAAACCCAATAGAGGAGTTTTCGGCATGGCGGCGGAAGGTATATGACCGCAACCCCCACGATGAGTGCCTTGACTCCAAGCAATGGAGGAGGCATGTGGGAAATATCATGTATATGAGAATATGTGGCCTGATCAAGAGCAGAGACCAGGCCCAGAATCATTTACTTTTTGTTGTTTTATTTACTCCTCATACAGTAGTTTTCATTTTTGCTTTTTCTCCACTTTTTTTTTTTTACATTGTCTACTCCCTACATTACTATAATTTGGAAAGATTTAAAATGACAAAAACCATCTCACTGTTCTTTTTATATTTGAGTAGGCCAGTATACTCAAACAACGGGAAACAGAATGTAAATTGACATTGCAACACTAAAAAAGCAAAAGCATACGAATGCCTAAATAATATAATTAAGTTAATAGTGTCTTTCATTTTTCACACCAGTGTTTAATTGGTACTCAAAAGGATGATTAATTTGTTGACTTGTGTTTATAATTTAGAACCAAATTGTATTTTCTGGTTTAAAAAGGTTAATGTTTCAACGTCGTGGTTTTTTTCCCTTTTTTCGAGAAGTGTAAACTCATCGTTCCTGAAATCTTTCTCTTTTCTCTTGTTGTGTTTTTTTAGAGTGTTGTTTTCTTTTTCTCCTTTTTCAGGCTTGTTCCAGGCATTGAGGGGAGGGCAGGGCAGTTGTGTGTACTCATTGTTAAGGGGAGGAGACTCTTTTCAACTGCTTAACTGTCACTTTGCTGTCTCTGCATTGACCACACCCTGCAAAACGCTGCTGGAAGTTTACATACAGAGCAGAAGTAGATGGAAGAGAACGCTTTCATCTTCAACATCACATTGTAAATGACCGATCTGTGAAACCGTGTCAAACATTTTTGCCAATTCCTTGCCGAGAGCTGTTTTGGAAGAACGGTTCAGTGTTAAATCAACCCTGAGAGAGTAAAGAATATGTTTGATCCTCATATGTGACCCGTTTTACAAAAATGTGTCTGATGTTGAAAAAAATAAATACATTCTCAGAAAAAAAATCACCCCACAACAGTTGTGAGCCTGTGAGCCCCATATTTCAACAGAGAAAATAAATACTTTTATCGCTAGGAATGATGTGTTATGTGTGTTCATATTTATTATGTGTTTCTTTAAAAAAGAAAATTGAATATGGCGATGCAGAAATTGAGCCTTGAGCTGTCAGCACTCAGAAAATGATGGGTGGGTATTACGTCTGAGCAGTTTCCATGTTGTAATAATACCTGGATGTGCCTCTGATAATAGCATAGAGATGAAATAATTGGCTTAATGCTGTAAATAATTACTCTGAACCTGAACACAGATCAGAATGAGTTTTCTTATTTGATTCTTGCATTCTCTTATATACTGTATGTGGTTTTTTTTACATGTATGTTTTTTCTCCCCACCAGTTTACAATGCAATCTGTTGACTGCAGAAACCTATGGGGGTTACTCTGTTAAGGGGCATGGGTGGGGGAGGGGTGGCAAATTTGCTGCTTTTTGCTCAAGATCAACACCCAATTTGCTGATTCCCTGAGCCAGACCCCCTGCTATCATACCCCTCCAATCAGTTTTTGCCATATGCAACTGTGGGACGCAGCATTTGTAATGACCAGTTGACGTGAAGACACATTCTGATATATTAAGATATACAACCCACATATACATATAAAGGGCTAGACGTCTCAACCCCCCACCCCACCCTTCCAATACGACCACAGGTATTGTATCCACAATGACTCCAACCCAACCTATGCAAACAGGGATCTCCTCGGTCCCAATCGGGCCCATCGCAAATGTAAATGTGCTAATTGCCATACAGTCCATGATAATGGCCAGGTAGGAGAGGATCAGGAAATGTGTGCTTTGCCAAACTATCTATACCTGTTGTCTTTTCCACAATTAGCATATGTGTGGTCTGCCTCAGCATGCCAGAGGGCCTACAAGCAATATGTGGTTTTTGTTTAAAATACCTATTGAAATCCTCAATAATTGCTGGTGCTCTTCATATGCATGGCGTGTGCGGGAAAGAAAGTGCACACACACCTAGCTAATTACAGCCACTTAGCTAATGCGTCATCGCGCTGTTGCCGCACAGTTGCAGTGATGTTAGCTCTTTGCCTCGACCCTGTTTCATGCCATTGCCGTTGGAGAGTAAGTATGTGGGAAAGTAAATACGGATTTGCTTGCCCAGCTAACACGTTGTCACAATATTTGTAGTGACACTGTTATGTTGCTACGACATCACAATGACATTGGGAGAAAGCTACCCGCTCAGCCTCTGGAATAGGTGAGTGATGTAATCCAGAGTTTTTAAAGTAAAAAGGGTCATTGGATTTTCAGTTGCGTGCTGGCTGTATGACAGTAATGCTGTACGGTAACATTTTAATGCAATGCTTTGTCTGAATGTTATTTAAGCCAGTATTCCCTGCTGAAAAGAAATGGACAGATGCAAAGTATTGGGGCGTTTGTGTTGTGCAAAATGGCATTTATTTTGGGTCTGGCGCTTATGTGTGATGGGTGACCTGAGCTTCCTCAAACTGCCACATCCGTGTTATATAACAACCGTCACTCTTTACAGCACAGAGCACTGAGGAGACAGGCACCAGACTACTTCCTCCCCAAGTGTGTGTGTGTCTGTGCGTGTGCATGGGTATGTGTGCATGTATGTGTGTGTGTGATAGCCTACCCTTGTTCAATGCTAACAGCAGGACTCACATTATGAGAAGTTTAAACACAGGCTTGCCGAAAGCCCATAGTCAGCCTGGTCGGCAGCCTTGATTTAATCCAGGAGCTACCCTCCCACCTGCCCGAAAACCCTTCCCCCAAAACACCGTATGGGCACCTTCTTCCTGTTCCCGTCCATCCCTGCCAATGCTCCAGACTTGTTTACTGGCCGGCCAGGCATATTTATCTGAGCCAGACGCATTTCTAGCCTGGCATATGGAAGGCCGCAACAAAGGGCCCCTTGTGACACACACAAAGGCTGGGGGTGGGGGTGGGGGGTTGGGAAGCCTGCTCATGGGGGTGGAGTCTGTTGCCCCCGCTGTGCAACCATGGTGATAAACAGCAACTGGCAGATCAGAGGGGAACCAAAAGGAGTCCTCTGGAGCCGGCCACCAGAGCACGAGGTGACTTAACAGAAACGCCCTGGGAAAGAGCAGGAACTTACTGACTTCTGCAAAAGCAGGACCCACAGCTATTTGGTCACTTTCTGAGCTCAGACTCAAAGTCTAATCTCAATATAAAAGAAAGTGAAAATATACAACAATAAAGCACTATGTAAAAGTGATATCAATCAACTTATTGTAAAAGTGGAATTAAGAGCGACTTGTTGTGATTGAACGCTTCTCACACAATCTTTGTTTATCCTATTTGATGACTAAAGTATGATTTCGGGGAAGCTAATATTGGATATTTCTGGAAACAGATCTGATGTCCAAAGCCAGAGACTGCTGGTATACATTTGAGGGATGTCGTTCATCCTTATTACTTCTATAAAAATAAGTAAATAATTATAATCAAGTATGAGAAGTGGGCCTCAGCACTCAAATGGGCCTGCGCTAAACAAACAAACAAACAGTAATGTGAATTTTGATTGCCCCGTCTGTCATTAAAGGCCTTGACTTCTCAAACTGAATAAACTCTGGAAAAAGGGTGCGATTCATACCTTTGAAAATTCACCGCCACACACAGCGGCATTTTTTTCAGATCCTTCCGGTTCTCATCCCCCTAACAAATTAATCTCTTTTCCAGGGTTCACTATTACAGGACAAGGGAGTCACCAGTCCATCATTTTCTGTGTGCTTTGTATATTTGTGGAAAACCAGCGTGATCTTGGCCAATACCTCACGGCTGGAGTTATAGCCCACCCCCCAAACCCCTGTCCTCATGCCCTCAACAGAGAAAACGGTTGCCGATAGACTGGCTGTTATCCAGGGTTATGTAAGCACTGCAGCGGTCTACCGACAGTTGCCAAGTCATTCCTTCCTGCCTGAGAAGAAAATAAATAAATAAATGAAGATGACAAGGCCAACAGCTATGATTGTGGGTAGATAAGGAGACCTATGAGAGCATGGCAGAGGTCCACAGGCACGGTGTTGAATTTGTGGAGGATGTCCGTCTGTGTGAAATTGCTCCAAAGCTCGAGCTGGGCCCAGAATTTGCCAGCCCCAAGAGTTGCCGGGCAACCCACAGAGAGCTGGCATTGCTACACAGATGGCAACCGTGCTCTATATCAGTGTCACAAAGCACACTTTCTCACTCCGTGAGACCACTAAAACGTCGTTAGCCAGGGCGACGAATCGCTGGCAGAGAGGCAGGCGGTTAGACCACCGGGGTTTTGCGACCATGACCACGGCACAGGCGCGCTTTCCAACTCCTTGAACGTACCCCGTTGTTGCAGTGGCGGCGCTCGCAGACGCAGAATGCTCATGACCAACGCAGATCCTTCCCCAGGTTGGACGCAAAGAAACGCAGGCCCTGTTTTTCTTTGAGGTGAAAGGCCAGGTTACTCCTCTGTGGCATGCCGTCGGGCCAGGACGGATTAAACATTAATGAACCCGGTGGTGAATAGAATCTGTTACGGAAATACGATGGTATGGCTCGCTTTCACATGGCGACTTGGAAGAATGGGGGAGGAACATCTGCATAATCCCATTGTTGATGGTCCAAGCACCATCGCTCACACATAATTACTGGAACCATACTATGCCTTCACATTCCCATTGTTCCTGGTAATTGTCCTTTCTGAGCAAGGCCATCCTAGTGTGTGTGTGAATGTGTGCGTGTGCGTGAGTGTGTGTGTGTGTGTGTGTGTGTGTGTACCGTATGTTGGTGTGTGAAGGTGTGTCATGGACTATGTCTGAATCTTCCCTCTGCTTTTTGATTGTGGGTCATTCCACAAAAAGGGTACCTTTTCACTTTTGAAACATTAAAATTTTGAATGATCTTTTTTGTAAATTTTTGCATGGCTTTTGGAAAAAAAGACAAATTGCAATTATAGGAAATTGTACTATGCCATCTCAGGCTGTATACATTTCCTCTTTTATAAGTGATTTTCTTCAACATGTTTTGGATATAGCGTTATGTTACTGACATATGCATTAATATTTGAAACATTTCTAAATAAAAAGTCTGTAAAGGGGTAGCCTACTTATATTAAAAACATTTTGGCAAACGTTCAGATTATGAATGTTTTTTAAATATACATTTTTTTGTAATGATTATGCCAGAGCAAGTGATTTTCAGGTGACAGATCATGTATTTACAAGTAAAAACTTTTTGTACCTGTCATTAGATACTCAATATAAACTTTACCCTTCCCATTACTGACTAAATCAGTGAAAGCATCATATGCTTAGTCAACAGTAGGCTACTTTAAAATGGTAGACAGATGCCAATAAGCTTTTGCGTGTACAATTAAGAGAAGAGAACACACAAGAGACTCATTCATCCAGCATCCTAAGATATCCTTAAAACATCCAGTTAAATCACGCATGTCCTCAGCAGGCAAATCAGTTTCCCTTGTGGGCTGCATGGGGTGGCCATTTAAAATCAATGCATCCTCTAATGCATAGCATTCTGGGAAAGAGACAGGATTTTAAATATTTTTCACCCATGCTTCTACTTATTACTGTATATAATAAAACATTTCTGAATTTAATCCTCTGGGGTCGACCATGCCATGCCGCCAGCGACATGGAATCAGTGCTCATACGTTTTGTTGAATAACTTTGCCCTCGTTTCGCATAGGAACTTACCATGTGCGGTGTGAAGCCTAGCCTTGTAGCTACAAGTAGAGCCCACCCCCGTGTTTCTAGACCAACCAGAGGTTTCTATATCGACGAGCCAATTGGAGGCATTTACTTGTGCAGTGGGATGCAAGCTACCTTGCTACTCATCGATTCCTACACACCCTACTATCACGCCTTTGACTATATCTTTTCTTTGCATCCTTTACTGTATTTTTTGTTAAACCTAATGAATTAATTTTGTATGTGTTTATTGTTCATACAAAAAAAAACATACATGCATGCACACACACACACATGTGGTTCAGTTCTTCAAAGGGCTATATAACTCGCCGGCAGTTTTGTTGCTAAAACAATGGGCTCTCTTAGGGCTGTTGAGGTAGTCTTCAATGTGGTTTACTAACACCCTTTCTTGACAAATACAAACCCTGAATTCCGCTTCTTTTCTTTCCAAATTAAACATCCCCCTTTTTATCTGAGACAAGACTACAAGTGTTGCTCTGGGATAGTGGCTGTTTGCTCTCCTCTATCTCAGCCATTACAGAATTACAGAAGTGTTTACTTTCCTGTTGGTGATAAGACATCATTGTTTTAAAGGTGTATAGCTTTCAGTTGAGAGTGGTGCCCAGTACAAATGTTTACAATGTGGTTCACGCCCCACATGTAATGATATTTGCTTGAAGCCTATTTGTTGCCTTTTCTGTATCTCTTAACCACATACACATTAGCAAAGAAGCCTGAGAGGAGGCCTTACTGGTATTTTCAAGGGCAGATGGGACTGCAAAAGGACTCACAATTTCAACCTAGCTTGGAAAAAGAGCAGTATCTTTAAATATTTTATGTACCTTGCTGGCAGGGCCTAAATTTTGATCCTTATGGAACACTTTTGACATTTTACCAGTTAGAGTTCAAGGGAACAACAGATATTTGTAGTTTAACTATTTCCTGACCTGTTAAAACTCATTAAACCATAAAACATTTTGCTGCCAAGGAAAAAAAAATTGACAATAAACTTTATAATAAAATATACAATAAAATGTATAATAAAGAGCTGAATTTCTGAATATCTGCAATCTGACAAAATCCCTCATTCTGTTTAATTTCATTTAATAAAACTCTGAGTAAAAAAAATACGTAAAAGAATGCTCAGGGTGAAAGTCGGAAATCTGCTTAAAAAAAGTTTTGCATTTTCTACCTCTGCCTTTCTGTCATGGTGTCGTCATATCACACAGACTCCAAAAATTGCGTACGTATGGTGACCATCGTCTGCAGAGGTACGCAGATTCTCACAGCGCGTGTTATATTATACATCTGAATATCTGCGTGGAAACTCGCTTACGCGGCTTTCTGAGGGCATTTTTCTGCTCAGCACTGTTTATACATGTGGCCCCAGGTCTATTAAACGGATTATGTGATTTGACTGAAACTGAATTATAATTTTTGGAATTGTTATCTACAAAACCAAGTTGCTTATCATCACTGTATTAGTGCCTAACTTCATGAATCCTAAATCCCCCCACAGCTTTTTGCTAGCTGGGTTTTGAATATTCTCAAATCTATCAAATTTGAGAAGAATGACGTTATGTCGTCATGGAGAGATGATATGAGAATCCTGGTCAGGGACACAGGGTAAGGTCAAGGAGGGCCGAATGCTTTTAATTCTTAATGCTTTATAGAAACGGGCTTATCTTGTCTTGTTTGCAGAGAGGCCAGGGACACCTGTGCTAATAGCACATGTGATGACACCAGAGAAGGTTGACTAATCGTGGGGCGTTCGATTATCTCTCCTGGTGAAGACGCTGACGCAGGCATCACAATGATGCGACCCATTATCCCGTTTGAGGGCCTACTGGCCATCGTCCTCTCAGATGTGCAGAGGTGACAAAACGTTGCATTGAACCTTGTAGCTCTTAACACCCTGCAGAATGTGACCTAACACCTTTTTGCTGGGGTGGGGTGGGGGTGCAGTGGTTCCCCAAAAGTGTCGGGCTGAAATGTTGCTTGGACAAAAAGGCATGTAGAAGACATGCAGGCTGTAATAGAGAGCTGACTTTTTCTTAAAGCCATAGTTGAAGTTCTCTTAAACTAGCTGCACTGCCCATTTGACTATCCTGAGTCACATAAGCCTTAGCATCCGTTTATAGACATATTGAGCCACCAAGGACTGTTTCACCTTATAAAGTGGGGTGTAAGGGTCAGGGTTGGCTTACCTGATCCTGGATCAGCGCTGGAAGGGGCATCATCTACTTGGAGTACTCCACTTACAGCATTGCTCCTCTTGCCCCTCCCAGCTCCAACACCCCACCCCCGCCTTTGCCACCTGCAGGGCTGATGAAATGTGTGTCAATGGGGCTTCTCTTGACAGGATGACTCCATTTTCTCAACAGCAGGCCCCATATCACCTTATCTCCAAAGACCCACTGTTCAACTGCTGCAATTTCCTTCTTTACAGATGACGGCAGTGGTAGAGATAGGGAGGGAAGCCATTGTTGTGGTTTACAGTAAGAACGACAGAAACCCCCGCACTCAGTATGAGGCCTGGAGGACGAAGGGTTGGAAATCATTTAACACTCTTATGCAACTGAATGCCTGAAAGAAAAGAACAGAAGACAGAGTGCCCACTACTCCATCACCTATACCCACACACACAATAACATGTATGCATGCATGCATACACACACAAACACATGCAAACACAAGTATGCAAATGCATACATGCATACATAAATACACATGGACAAGCACTCAAATGCATGCACGCACACACGCCCACACACATACAAGCACAGAAATGCATGAATGCAAACACACGCACACAAGCACAAAAATGCACACATACATACACACATCTACATACACAAGCAAAAAAAAGCATGCTGCACACACATACAAATGTATGCAGACATGCACACATACATAGAAGCACACAAATGAACACACACAAGCACAACCTTAGGTTAGCGGTTTAACCCTCATATTATGTTGATGTTTATGTTTGGGCTCAAATTGACACAAAAACATTCTGTCACCTTTTGTGTGTCTCCCAATTGACTACCCTTTTATCCCTAAATATTAAAAACCTGTGATAAAACATCTAATTTTAGAGGTAAGTAAAAGTTTGTGAAGTTTAAAACATGTATGGGAAAGTGCCACCAGAATCACCCCCAAAAAATCTGAAATAAAATGAACCCACGCTACCCCACAAATGACCCCCACGCAGCACCTTTGTATACAGAGTTGGTACAGGACTTTTGAAAACATAGCATTATGTTTATTGAGTGCTTACTATTTAATCCCAACAAATTAGGAAAAGTCATATAGTGTCAAGATGAAAACATAAGGGTACTGGTTTTTAAGAGATGTCAAACACTGAATCAGGTAAAAATTACCCCGAACATAATATACGAGGGTTAAAACTCTCAACATATTGTTTAGTGGCATTTCAAATATAAAGGTTTTGATGAAAGCATGTTCATACGCTACAGGCTAAGCAGGATTTACATTAAATATTTTTTTATATATTAATTGTTGTGGTTCAATTCAGTTAAAAATTTCCATTTTTGACGGCAATGCTTCTTGATTTCTGTGCGCAGCTCGTGTTTTCTTCTCCGTGAATGTGTGTGGCAGTCATCTCTTCCTTACCTTTCATGTCACAAAAACCTAGAAACATTGGGCCTCATTCACCAACCATTCTACGAACAAATTTGTTCTTAAGACTTTCTTTTAAATGTTTTTATTCTGGCATTCACCAATGTTTTCTTATTTGGGATTTTTTCTTGGGTAGAAGAGAAGCTCAGAACACAGACATCAGTTAATCTCGAAATGTTTGTAAAAACGTTTTAAAGAAAGTCTTAAGAACAAATTTGTTTGTAGAGTGATTGGTGAATAAGGCCCAATGTTTTCCAGTTATTTCCTTTGGATTTGGCATAATAAAATTAAATGGCACTAGCATGCGCTTACAATTTCTCTCAACTTGCATGCAAACAAAATTCCATAATTCTGTATAAGTCGGTCTGGATAAGCGCTTCTGCAGTAATATAATGTCATTCCATACTTGAATTACAAAAAAGAACATATTACATCAGATATTTTTTTCACTTTTAAGAAAGTGTAAAACCTCATAATGGGTCATACAAACATAAATAGTATTCTTGTGAAACCACCACAAGGCGATCTCTTTTGAGAGAAGGCAACTGCTGCCAACTCTTCACAGAAGAGGGCGAGGAGAGCACACTTTCTGCTTATTTCTGTGGATGGAATTTGCTGTGCTGGGAAATTCTCTTGTGTGGTAAGCACAAACTGCAAGTTATTTTTATTTATTTTTAATGTTTTTTTTTATTTTTTACTTTTGCAGAGAAAATTAAACTATGTGCCTGCTGAGGCCTTGTGAAGTTAATTATTACTTTTCAACTCAGTTGTGTGTCACTTTGACCAATGAGTTCAAAGGTAAAATATTAGTTATGCAACATTTTGATTCCTGCAGGCACTGAAATTAATGAAAAATAAAGTTTGAATTGTGAAAAAAGTATTTTGATTATATTTGTTAGCCAATTTAGTGGCAAACTGTTGAGCATGAGCACTGAGCATATCCATTAGCGTCTTTTTTACCCATTATTTTTGGGTGACTGGATAAAGGGCAGTTCACTCATTTGAATGACATTGTGTTCCAGGGTTCACACACCAATACCCATGGTTCACACACCCATTTTCCATGGTTGAACTGGACCCAGGCTAACTCAACCAGTTCATATTTTGTGCAGTTTCTCATTGGCTGTTTTTGTCACTCTGAGTCGTCGCAGCTGAGCTTGCTAATGCTAGTGACACTCAGCCCGCAAACATGCCAGTGGCGGGTGGGGTCATAGAAGAACATTATTTCTGTTAGCACCAGAAATTCAAGAGATCAGCAGAAGAAGTGAACACAGCTGCAATCTGCTTACATTAGTTAAATGCAGGCAGATGAAGGAAACACTGAATCGACATTTTTACACTTTTAGCAGCCAATCTTAGCCAGAGTAACTTACAAATCTTACAGTTTAAAAAAATATACAATCCATTTACACAGCTGAATATTAAGTGAAGCCACGCACTTTAAGTACCTTGCTAAAGGGTGAGGTACTGCTTTAGAGCATTATACTATACTGCTACCTTCTTCTACCTACAGTATATATATAAATATATACTGTATATATACAGTGTTATTATTGGCACCCCTGGTAAAGATGAGTAAAAAGGGTTATAAAATATTCACCATTGGAGAATTCGCTTAATGTCACACTGAACAAATGAGAAAAATCCATTTATTATGAGAAAAAAAAATCCCTCATCAAAAAAATATTATTTTTAACAAAACTATGTGTGCCACAATTATTGGCACCCCTGCATTTATATATAGAATAAAGTAATAATTCTTAATATTTGGTCACAAAACCTTTGCATGCCATGACTTCCTGATGTCTGTGACACAACAACATCAAAATACTCTGGATATCTTATTTTCTGGTACTCTTACAAGCGATACTATAACATCTCTGCATTTGAATGGATCACTATGGGAATTGGGAGGTGGGACTAGACACATGGTTGGCTAAATGGCTCTAAGTCATCAAGGGTCTGATGTATCAAACAAGCCTTAAACCATCCCTCTGCTGCCAGATATGCAGTAAATATGGATGGATAACTTGAAGGGTTTCCTCCACTGACTTATTTTTCCATAGAGTTCAATAGGAAAATTTGTCAGGAGAAACAACCCATAAAGTCCATATTTTGCAGCAGAGTGATGGTTTGAGGCTTGTATGATACCTCAGACCCTTGATAACTTACAGCCATTTCAAACTCAAAGCTCAGTTCGAAAAACAGAAATGTTGTTTCTCTCATTTTAACTCCAGCTGCTGTTTGCCTACTTCCTGTCCTGCAGTGGAAATGATTCTGTTAAATTTGGTACGTTTCATTCTGAGAGCTCCACCGTGATACTGAAAAGCAGACTGAAAACTAAACAGGACAGGGTATGCAAAGACATCAGGGTGAAACAAAATGACAACAAACTGTACTTCCACCAAGAGAGTTCACAAATAGCTACGTAAAGCCACTCGAGGCTAATCAAAGTTCCAAGAGGTGTGAAAAAGTGTCTGTTCACTATGTTACTTGGTGCCAAATTCTCCATTTAAGAAAAGGGGATTCAAATAGCATTCAGCCATTGTTTTGTAGAGGCACAAAACATTATGCAGATGAGTAAACTATTGTTCCTTTGCAGGAGGCTGGCAGGAGAAATGTCCTAGGCACATGACTTTTCTACTATATACTGGGTCCAAAACTGAGCTTGAATCTTAAACAACCACATCACAGTCAGTCACCCATTGAAAAATACCCGAATTAATGAATGAATGAATGAATGAACAACAACAATAACAACGAGAACAATAATAATAATAAATGACTACCGTTTGAATGTTTGTCTCATATCTTCAAAAAAATATGCCTTTCTACTAAGCTCCTCTCAAACTCAGTTCCATCTTGCAATGGTTTATTATTTGTTAAATCTAAAACTTTATCCAGTGCAAATGGGCTGAGCTTGACTGTGGAGTCGAGAAAATAGGTTTAGAGGCAAAACTATTCTAAATCAAATAAAAATAAATCTGTAAAGAAGAAGAAGAACTTGATATAAACAACACGAAAGACACTCCATGGAATACTGTGGACATTTAATCGATTGTAAAATTAAATGTACACATGGTTTGATATTCACAGTGTGAATTGTGCAATGTTAAAAAATAAAGTTAAGTTTAAAAAAAAAAAAACTAATCAAATTCCAGCTGCCCGTACATTTATGTACTTATAAATGTATTGGTGTACTTTGAACAGTGCAGAAAACGTATCTGCTAGCGCATGTCTTAGTTCTCTATCTTTCTCTGTTTCACAGTACTTTTAACATCCCTCTGTCTATTCAGGATATGAACTCGAGAACGGCAAGCCCCGAAATAAGAAGAACAGAAGTTCTGACACTTTGGAAACTGAAAAGGGCGTCAACTTTACTGAGGACACGCCTTTCTCGTACTAGTGTGGGTGGAGTCCGCAGGGTTAAGTCTATTTATTGAGATTCCAGCACCTGGATTCTAAACTTTGGAAGTGGACGGTTAAAGTGGTCACGCAATCATAGTTCGATATATACTGTTGGGATATCTTCCCGAACTATCGCCACAATGCCATCCGACTTTCTAACACCTTTTCTGGAGCTGGATGACGAATTTTGCAAGGTGAGAACATACCAGTTTGTCGTCAAAATGTTAATTCGATTAAAGTATTTGCATGGGTTTAACTGTAGCCACTATTTTGCTCAATTATAGTTGAGCTAGTAGCCTACATTTAAATGCTTACACTGGTCTAGCAATAAGGCATTTCCTAGACGTTTGTTGTGCCGCTTTTTTAGGCGACTTGAACTCATTTTTAAAGGTGAATAAAACAAGTAGAATTGTTACGGTTACTTGGTGCGCCTGTATTCTTCAGAACGTTTTTTAAATTATTCGTTTTATGGCAAGTCACGCTACACCACGCAAATTTAAGTTGTGTGCTCAAACAGTGTTTTGAAAAGGTGATGAATAATGAGCTAATAGTAATTAGATTCGCATTTGTCGCCTTGATGGTGTATGAACATGTTCTGGGATTATGGAACTGCTTGGTTTCTCATTACAAATTAAGGTTTATTTGTCTTACATTGGAATGTCCTTTTTATCCCACTCGTGTGACAGAATTTCCGAAGCCTGGACATGACAGCTGGCGCAGGACCCGCCACACAGAAACAGCGCGCTGTGGGATTTCAACGTAGGCACTCCATGTGCCCAGTCACCCTCCCCAATTCCAAGTTCAACAGTTGCGACAACACCGACCCAGTCAGTGAGCCGGTCTGCTGGCCTCTGCAGCACGGAAACCAAAACTGGAGCCGCGGACAGCAGCAGCAGTTGCCCAGGTCGTCTATCAACCAGATTCCGTTTCGAGTGGACCGTTCGGTCAGCATGATTGAAAGTCACTTGAGCAGCTTCGGAACCGGCGAGCAGGTGCCTGCCACGCCGCCACTTCTGCCGCCGCCCGGGTTGAGCATCAGCACGACCTCTCTGTCGTCTCCAAAGTCTCCTGCCTCCACTCCCCCTATCTCTACGCGCTACAAGACTGAGTTGTGTCGCACTTATGAGGAGAGCGGTACATGTAAATACGGAGCAAAGTGCCAGTTCGCTCACGGCATGGAGGAGATTCGAGGTCTTAGCAGACACCCCAAGTACAAAACGGAGCCCTGTCGCACGTTTCACACCATCGGTTTCTGCCCCTATGGCGCGCGCTGTCACTTCATTCACAACGCAGACGAGCAGCATGCTCCGACTGGCGGCGTGCCACAGCAACGTCAACAGATGCGAGAACGCCCCCAGTTATTGCGTCAGAGTATTAGCTTCGCTGGTTTCTCGTCTCAAGCGCACAATGGGTTCCAGGCAGTCCCGGAGCCCCTGACATTTTCCAGGGCTTCCTCTGTATCCCCTCCTCTTTCCACCGGCAGCCCAGACCTCCTTTCCCCACTATTCCCAGAGCCAGGAGCTCTGAAGCACAGCTATCCATTCTCCACCGACCACGGCAATCAGCCTCCAAATCCGCGCTTTTACGCGTTCACTGACTCTAAAAGCTACAGTGGCTGTGCGCAGAAGTGCGCAGCCCAGAATCGCCACCGCAATGCGTTCACCTTCACCGGGCTGACAATGTTGCAAAGAAGTGCGTCCGCTGACTCTCTCTCAGACCAAGAAGGCTATACCAGCTCCAGCAGCCTCAGCGGTTGCGAATCTCCCAGTTTCGAAGGCAGACGACTTCCCATTTTCAGCCGCCTGTCTGTCTCAGACGACTAAAATAACATATCTATGTGCATATTGCATTTTCCTCGAAGCAGTTCTGACGCTGCTTTGTTTAGTGAATAACTAGCTAAACTTTGAAATCTGACAATGTATACTGTTGTATACCCGTTTTAGCTATCATGGGTACTTGGCGTAGCTTTATACTATATTATTGTTTCCTGGGAAAAAAAGAGAGTTCTGTTCAAGAATTTTCTGTACCCATTTTATAGGTTTTTAAAAAAAGAAGTAATAATGAAAGAGGGCATGTATTGAGGCTAACCACGTACAACCAGTCTAAGAAGGCCGTTATTTTGCAGCGGTATAACTTGTGATGTAATGTTAATGTCACTGAAGAGGAATAAAGGCTTACAGTGGTTTACTCCAAGGCACATGCCCCCTTTACTTTTTTTGTTTGTTTTTTTACTTCATTTTTTTACCAAAGCTGAGAAGAGAGAGTATGTGAAGTCTCGTAGACAGAGTTCATATTAATCTTATGTTTATTCCAAAATGTACTGTAAGTAAATCGTAGCCTTTAGTAAAGGCGTCTAATGGACAGTATTATCAATTAATCTAACCATAGGGCTTTTTGTGGTTTATTTATTGATTTTTTATGTTGTCCCACAGAAAGAGTTTCTCTTTTAAAAACTGTTTAATTTCTCTAATATGCTGAAAAATGCTTTACCCAGTTAATTTTAAGTGCTTTGAGCTATTTTGTAGCTTTAAGAAGAAGAAAAATAGACTTTCTTGAATGTAGGATGTCATCTCAGGATCTTAACTAGCATCATCCTTTAAACAAATGAGAGTTGTATTTTTATGCCACCTTGTTTAAACCCATTGCTCTCAATTTCCATTTAACAATGTAACATTGCCCATGATAGGTTGTCCATTTGTAATAACGCTTGTAGTTATATTGCAATGTTTCCCCTAAAACCCACAGTGTAATAGTTAGTGATGTGTCTGCCAGTTATTGCTGTCCATAACTAATGAACATGGGTCTTAGAAATTGTGGCCTGTGCTAACTTGAGAAAGGGACAGTTATGTCATTGCATGGTTATCAGTGTTCCTGAGATTTAAGTCTCTGGTCTTTCATTTTAAGTATGGACAGAGGAAATGACTGAGGTGCTTACTCATGGCGAATAACTTTTTTTAAGTTGCCAGAATGGTTGTTTTTAAAAAATATATAATGAATACTTAAGCATCTGAACTGTTGACTTTTGGAGGGGTTGACTTTTGGAGGGTGTAGTGTTTGGTTTTTTTTGGGGGTGGGGGGGGGCGAAATCATTGTTTTCCATGTACATACATTTTTTTAAAGTTGTTTTGACTAGTGAGCCTAGGGATTATTTTGTAGTGCAACTGTGATCATTTACTTTTGCCTTAATGTTGTGACTGAAAAGACCAGCTTTTGCATTTGTTAACTTAAAATCTATTTATTTTATGTTCTTGTTATTAAAGCAAAACTATATTTTGTGTTGGTTTATATTATTTGTTTTTTATATATAATTTAAGTGTATTGTTTACATTCCACAGGAGGGACATCCCTCTTTTTATCTTAATATATTTTTTACACCTTTGGTCTGAAATAAACCTGTCATTCAAAAACAAGCCACTGTCTCAGTCTGGTTTTTAAAAAACTTTTCAGTCAAACAAAAAGGGTGAGTCTTCTATTCTTCACTCAACCAGAGGATATTCCATGTGTTTGTAAATTATGTCATGGTCCTGAAGTGTTTGTTTAAACATACATATAAAACTATGACACTAAATCTCTCTTGATTCAGCACTTTGAATATAAGTGACCTGAGCAAAATCCAGCAAATATATTAACGTAAATATTTTTAAATGGCAGATGAAAACAATGTATTTTATATATCCCATACATAAAATATTCTTGTGCTAGGTACTCTGTGAAACTTACCTGCATCAAATGTAAAGACCTGCCACAAATTAGAACCATTCTTTGCACACACATTCACACAAACACACACACAAATGGTTTCAGAGGGGAACAGAAGTGTTTCTTTGTGTGGTGCCTTTCTTTGGGGATTCTGGCAAGAACAGACCAAGAACCCATTGAAGAACCATCCATCAGACAAAGACAGTAGCCATTCTATTGAAAGAAAAGGAAACAGTGACAAACACAAGAAGCGGCGAGCGATCCTCGCAGTGTGGCTTTTGTGGACCAGCTCTCCTTTTCTTGGCAACATCTGTATGCTAATGCTGTTTATGTAAATGCAGCAGGGCTTCAGCGGAGGGTCATTTGCAAGTCCATTCAGGGGGTAGAGGTCTTGAAAGCAGATTTATTGTAGAACGGGAGAGTTTCTGCTTTCAATTGAATGTCCAACTGTTTGCAGGGGGTGGGTGTGAGGGAGCTGTGGGGGGGGGTTCTTTTCAAATGACATCTGACTGGGCCCCCATCATGTCATCACTAACACCTCAGAGGTTAAATATTCATCCTCAATCTCATCTGGGATTTTCTAGGCCTTGCTTACCCTGCTACTAAGACCTCTGAATCTCTTTTTTAGGTTTGATATATCACAGACACAGGTAGCATAGTAACTATGACATGATAAACTTCTTCCATAAAATAAGTTATATTTTCTAGCATAAAAAGGCTAGAAAATACAAGGATTTATTTACCAGTAAGACACGATACATGTAAAACATAGCTTTACCCAATAACACATTGTTCCCGTTATATAACCTGGCAAACGACAGTTCTAGGGTACATTTCTGCATCTGTCAATCATAATTGATCATAGTATTCGCCACAGACATTGATGGAATGAGAGGAGTGCATTTGCGCTCTTTAGGAAACACTGACATCTGCAGGTTTAAAAATGATAATGCATTATATGTACACCACTTTTGACAGCAGTCTGTCTTAGCACTTTCCTTTAAAAGTACATACAGTTAGAACACAAGTAACTCAATAAATGACAGGCAATATTTCAATAGTGATTTTATGGACTTTATGGTACCCTGGAATTGTGGTGACTGGTTCAGCCAAGCATCATTTATTCACATGCAGTTGGTTTGTTTCAGTAGCTTACTGTAAGTCCTAGGCCGAATTCAGATATTCAGCAGAAGCTAGACAATATGAATTAATTAATTAATCAATTAGGAAATGAGGGAATTGTGTTGCCAACAAAATTATAAAAGCAGTACTTGTATTACTATCATGGCAATCTTATCAAAAATAAAAATGGCAGACTGTAGAGGATATAAAACTGACCAATTATTTTGGTTAAATGACTTTGCTTGTGTCCTTTATTTTCTTCTTTCACACTGCCCTGCATAGGCTATACAACATTTTTGAACATGTAAAATACACCTAAATTTGAATATACAAAGTTGAATAGAACCCAATCGACGTTGTCAGAGTAATACAAATTTATTACAATACTGAATAAGTCTGTCATGCAGGCTGCAATATACTAATCAAAACGTATTGTCACTGACCTTACGTGAGGCGAACAGATTATGAATTGATATGTATTTTCTGGTGTAGAAAAAACTGCACCAACCATTGGGATGTGTGAGGCTCCAGTGGCGCAATCGGTTAGCGCGCGGTACTTATAAGGCAGTACGCAGCTGAGCAATGCCGAGGTTGTGAGTTCGAGCCTCACCAGGAGCAGCACGCGCTTTTGACAAGACGGCATACTCTAAAAGGGCTCATTGGGGTTCTGCGTTTAGTTTACCCCCAAGGAACTGACACGATTAAGGTGCTTGTGTGTACAATAACACAGCTTCGTCAGCAAATATCATGTGTAGAGGAATATGCCAGGTCATAGCTTGTACTAACGTCCAGTTAATTCTGCTTCTTGGGCAGGAACGTCATTAATGGAGCGGATATCATTTCTGAATGTCAGAAATATTCCAGTAAACCACTGGGCGATTTAGGTTGTAATTATGAAGAAATAATAACAATTCAAGGACCCGGGGGTATACTACGAAGCAGGATTACTGATTTAGGTGGATAACTGCAGAGTAAAACCCTTAACCCTCTCAAATCTGGAACATGGACTGAAGTAATAAGAGAGTTCCGGGTTTTACTCAGTGCAGTTATCCAACTAACTCAGTAATCCTGCTTCAATACCACCCTGGTTAAAACTGCTATTCCCACTAACCAGATGTGCTCAACCTGTCGTGGAGTAGATTACAGTCAGTGATGAACATACCTGGTTTGGGTTAGTATGAAGGCCATACTGTTCAAAAGGTTTAAAACTGATTCAAGATAGATATGTCACTTAAAATATGTCACTATGTCTATATCTCACTGTCACACACAAAATACCCATGTAGATACATTTAATTATTTCAAAAATATATAGTATTGTCAAATTAGTGAATGATGATACCAAATAGGAATCATATATCATGAGTTCAGGTCAGAACGTGTGGAAAATTCCAAATGGGGAACCTGCTCAGTGATGAACCAATCTTGATACCAACTGTGGCTAAGAGTCCTTTGTGGTGAAGTTTAATTAGCGTTGCCCATGGAGTCGGTCTGCGGGCCATTCACAACCTCCTTGTCCAATAGCGACCCCCTGTGGTTGATCACTAGGTTTGCAGCTTGGAAAAGAAGCACTGGAGTGGAACAACTTGCCCGAAAACTGTGGCTGTGTCCGAATAGTACCCTTCCTTACAATTGAGTATTCCTGTTGAGTAGATTGGACGGCCCAATCTCAATGTCCGCCCTGAGCCCTAAGGACTGAGCCCCCACAGACTTTGGTTGACGTTGCATGCATGCCCAATGTAAATGTGTGAGTGCATGAAAGTGCAAGGGCTTTAGGACTTTTAATTTTAGGTTTGTACCTGCTGAGAGAACTCAGCCCACCATGTGTGTGGTTTGTTTACAATTTTTGAGACGCTTCCAGCTGCATTTCCATTTTTTTATTGTCAAAAATGCTATGGACTGTACGTAATTCCCTCAGCAAAGTCTGCAGTATTGAAGACTTGCAGAAAGTCGGCATAATGGGCTTGAAAATTCTGCAATGAGAGCACTCATTCACGTGTGAGTGAGGGCGGACATTGATATTGGGCCTGGATGAGAAAGTAGTTAAGCGGAAAAAAATGTTAATACATTTTTTTTTTAAACACTTTATTTTTTATTTTTCAGGTCATGGAAAACAGGTAAACAACATACAGAAATACAAGGCTCAAGGAAAAAAAGAAAAAAAGAAACATGAAAAACCAGACAGGAACATCTCATTTCAATTCAGACATAACAAATATGTTTTTGAATACAATATAACAGTGTACACATACATCTGTGTAGATACTGTGGTTACAACCAGGCAAACAGTACCTTCAATAAAAGGGAAAGTCTTTGTTAAAGTCTATGAAAGAACTCCAGATTAAAGCAAAGTTTTTTATATCAGAGCTTAGAGAGAGGCAGAGTCTAGAACCAGAAGAGAGATTATGGGCTTTATACTGTTTTTTTTATTTGACCAATTTGAAAAAAAAAATATAAAGAAACTTATTATATATACCTTTATATCCAAGCTTTTACAATGGCTCTCTCCTCACCATCTTCACACACCACACACACACATGAGCGGGCGGAAACCTTCTTGGCAATTTGGAGCAATTTGGGGTTCGTCTTGCAAGCCCAAGGACACGACGACAGACAGGGAGGAGGGGGGATCGAACCGGCAACCCTGCGATCAGCGCACGACCCGCTCTTCCTCCTGAGCCACAACCTTACCCGAATAAGAATAAGAATAAGTCTGCAAGCTACCAGTGAAGCAAACGCTAAAGCATTTGCCTGCAGAGTTGTGACCTTGCAGTTTGGGGGTGGTATACCAAAGATGGCTGTGTGAAAATCAGGGGTTATGGTTTGTTTACAGATATGTGAAAATACATCGAATATTTGTCCCCAGTAGCTGTTGAGAACACATGTCCTACCGAGGCTGGACAGTGGTTGCACCTTGTACAGCCAGGGTGTGCGGTGGAAAAGTGTCTGGCAAATTTATCCCCCGAGTAATGGAGACGGTGAAGTACCTTAAATTGAATTAGGCCGTGTCGTATACACAGTGAGGAAGTGTGTACACGAGTTAAACTGTCCCGCCAAGCATCCACAGAAAGCTCCACACCCAAATCCCTCTCCCATGCAGTTTTTGTTTTGTCCCAGGATATCCGTTTTAATTCCTGTATCAGTGTGTAGATTGTAGACACGTTTCTTCTCAAAGGAATCTAGCTCCAGAATAAAGTCTAATTGGTTCCTGGGTAGTAGGTAAGGAAATGAGGGAAACACTTTTTTGGCAAAACTACGGATTTGAAGGTACCTAAAAAAATGGGATCTAGGTATGTTATGGTCTTTAGTAAGTGCTTCAAATGAGGTAAACATACCGTCTGTCAAGAGATCACAGAAAAACACCATTCCATTTCTATGCCAATGTTGAAATGCATTATCCAACACAGATGATGGGAAGAATTGACTATTTGCTACTGGGAAGAACCTGCTTGCTTGTCTTAATCCGAAATGCCTCCTAAACTGTGACGATATCCTGAGTGATGCTTTAACCACCGGGGTTGTTAAGTGTATGTTGCGGTTATATGGTAATGGAGAAGTGAGTATCGGCAAAGGATTGTATAAGAGTTCCATGTGAACCCAGTCTGGGCCTTGTTTATTCTCATATGTAAATGAGAATAATGTAGAAGTTTTATGAGATTTGCAGCCCAGTAATAACAGATGAAATTAGGCAAACGCAACCCCCCTGACTTCTTGGGGACCTCCAAACACATTTTCTTCATCCTGGGGTTCGAATTGTTCCAGATGAATGATGAAATTAACCTGTCTAGTTGTTGTAACCTGAAAAGTTGTCTTGGGTATGAATATGGGAATCATTTGAAAAAGATAGAGAAACCTAGGTAAGACTGTCATTTTAACTATATTAATGCGGCCTGCTAATGAAATTGGTAGTGTTGACCATTTTGTGAAATCTTGTTTTGTTTGTTCTAATAATATTTTAAAGTTATGATTATTTACTGTAAGTCCCTCATTGTATGAGTGACTCTGATTCCTAGGTATGTAAATGCATTGCATTCAAGTTTAAATGGAAAGTTAGAGTAGTCTTTGCTGGTTTGGTTAATTGGAAAAAGTAAGCTCTTTGAGTAGTTTAGCTTATAACCCGACAGGCGACCAAAGTTATCCAGGGTAAGCAGTAGTTTTGGTATAGATTCTGGAGGGTTGGATATACAGTATATAACAGCAGGTCATCCGCATAGAGCGATACCTTATGAGATGTACTGCCTCGAGTGATTCCACTAATGCCTGCTCTAAGAGCTATAGCGAGGGGCTCAATCGCCAAATCAAACAGGTAGGGAGGGAGGCTGCAGCCCTGTCTGGAGTGCGGTAGGGATGGGAATCATTAGATTTTATTGATATCGATTCTGCTTATCGATCCGATTCTTTATAGATTCCTTTATTGATTCCTTAAATTAGTTAAATATGATTAGTTCCCAGGCTATTAAAAGACCAACTATTACAGAAGACTCAATTTGTTTTATTTTCCTCATTTGTACTTTTCTACTGCAAAACAATTAGTTATTGCATATTAATATATACATTTATTTCAGGTATTTGGGTGTTAAAAAATATGAATTTGTAGAACTTAACTGTAATGACTAGGAATGAAGTTGGTAAAAAAGTGTTAAACAACATTTGGTGATAACTGATTGGTTTTTAATGCCTTCAGAACATTTACAATAGGATGGCTAAATAAATAAACTTTTCTGCAAACAAACACTACGGTAAAAAATAACATTTAAATAAATTATAGTATCTTTCTGTAGTATAATAAATCGAACAATCCTTTCACCGCCCTGTCGGGAGGGGTCAGGACCATTCCACTACACGTAACTCAAACTTTCTTCCAAATAGACACTACATTCCAGAGTCTGATATAACGTAATTTATTGTAAAAAGATTTGCATGAATATACATACCCAGGTTGATCGGCTAAACATACATATGTCAAAAACACTCAATCACACGGTCCAGTCTAAGTCCGTCAATTTCATGCTCACCCACAAGACGTAAAACAGGTCCGTTAATGACAGAAGCAAAACATAACAGGAGCACCATGAAGTTCAGCTGACATCTTATATGTTATTTCCATCCCCCGTTTTTGGGGGTTTTCCCGTTTCCTGGGCGATTACTTTTTTCCATGGTCTGCAGCGGTCTCTGCTGGTTTTAATTAAGCATTACATATGACCCTTATTTATATGGTAGTTTTGATGAAATGCCATGATTTAATTATATCAGAAGCATCCTAGTCACGGTTTGACAATAGTAGTTCAATACATAGTTATTTTTATACCAATGTTTGTAAAGATAGAAGATAAATGTTTTCTTTGGATTTAATAAACTGTATTAGTTCCTTAAACTGCACACACACATACATTTCCAAGGCTAGGGTGCTGGACGTTCTTCTCGACAATCAGGCCCCAGAGAATGTGTAGGGAGTAATTCATGTTTATCTCTTCAGACGGGCTAGGAACATTTAGTTGCCCATGTGTATGTGTGTGTGTGTATATGTATGTGTGTGTGTGTGTGTGTGTGTGTGTGAATGGGTCCATGAATGGGTCCATTGCCTGCTTTTCGAGATAACTAAAAAAACTTGTTATGGGAAATTAGAGAGTGTTTCTGTTTCTGCTGAGAGCAAGTTTTTTCCCTTCAATTTTCCTGCATGTGGGTGTGTGTATATGTCCTTGATTTACAGGTGTCAAAGATGAGATCATACTGTGTGCCTAGCTTGGGACAATTGTTCATTGACCACACTTTGATACAAATAATGAGCTTGTTTTCCAAGCGTCAGTGTCTGACCTTGAATTTGAGACCCTGACTGTGTGCCGTGTGCACATTTGGGCCTTTTAGAACTGCTTTTTGCAATTCATCCTACCACAGAAAAACATATTCATATTAGCACTACATTTTCATATAGTTGGTCCTACAGTATGATATATAATTATATATAAATAATGAATAATCCATAATTTGTCACAACATTTCAAAGAAAATACGTGAACCGGCCTGCCTCATAAAGCATTCGTTTTTCATTCATATTTCTTATATATAGTCATATCATCATGGAAAATATTTATCTGCAGCTCAGAAAGTGATATTTTATTAAATACTAGGTAAACCATATTTTAATTGAAAACGGTGGATGTCTCCCCACCTCCCCCCTCCCTGTTCCGTGACAACGCAAGCTAACTGTGTTGCTAGCTAGCTGTCAACATCAGGCGCATGTTGGCTTTAAAAGTCGGGCGAATTATGTTATCAGGACGTCTCGTTCCGCAGCTACTAACAAAATTACCGGTAAGTGAGTTCACAATCATGAAATAGTTTTTACTAGATTTTACTATAATAATATAAGGAGACAGCGTCCTGTCGAACGTTAGCTTAACTAGTCTCTAAGCCTAGGCTACATTGTATGTTCATTGCTGGCTAACGTTAGCCTACCTGAGGTACCACCAGCGGATGCACTGGTACTACTGGGTGACGATGCCTGTAGACGGTCAAAAACACAGCACGCTTGGAATTTCAACCCAAATGTCAGCGCGCATGACGTGATGTTGTTTTGCTATACGTACAGTGGTGTTCAAATAAATAGCAGTGCATTCAAAAAAGTGAATAAACTGCAAATATTTTGAATAGCTTTTAGTTCCATATTTCAAATGTAGTAGAAACATTACACATTCAATTCCAAATCAAAGCATTAACAAATTTTATCGAGTCTGCGTTATTCTTTTACAGGAAGCAAAGAAAAGGAATACTGTTAAAAAAAATTGCAGTGTCGACATTTTTCTCTTCAAACTCAAACATTACTGTATAAACTGAAGACATTTTTCAAGATTTAACTTCACTTTAAATTCCAGAACTAATATTTTGTTGCATAACCATTGTTTTTGATAACTGCTGCGCATCTGCGTTGCATCGAGTCAACCAACTTCTGGCACCGAGAAAGGTATTTCAGCCCAGGATGAACTAACTACATTCCACAGTTCCTGTGAATTTTTGGGTTTTGCTTCAGAAACTGCCTTTTAATGTCACCCCACAAGTTTTCAATGGGGTTGAGGTCAGGGGATTGAGCTGGCCACTCCATTACCTCAATCCTTTTTGTCTGGAACCAAGATGTTGCTCGCTTACTCGTGTGTTTGGGGTCGTTGTCTTGTTGAAACACCCATTTCAGGGGCATTTCCTCTTCGGCATACGGCAACATAATCTCTTCAAGTATTTTGATGTATTCAAACTGATCCATGATCCCTGGTATACGATAAATAGGCCCAACACCGTATTGTCCCCATACCATGATTTTTGCGCCACCATGCTTCACTGTCTTCACAGTGTACTGTGGCTTGAATTCAGTACCCGGGGGTCATCTGATGTACTGTCGACGACCACTAGACCCGAAAATAACAATTTTACTCTCATCAGTCCACAGAATGTTACGCCATTTCTCTTCGGGCCAATCGATGTGTTCCTTGGCTAATTTTAACCGATTCTGCACATGCCGTTTTTTCAACAATGGTGCTTTATGGGGGCTTCTTGCTGATAGATTAGCTTTGATCAAACGTCTTCTGACTGTACCAGCACTAACAAGTAATTTTAGATCATCTTTGGTCTTTCTGGAGGTGATGATTGGCTGAATCTTTGCCATTCTGACTATTCTTCGATCCGTTTTAATAGTAGTTGCACGTCTTCCGCATGTTTCGGGTTTTTGTTGCCATTTTAAAGCATTTGAGATCTTTTTAGCTGAGCATCCTATAATTTGCTGCACTTCTTTATACGTTTTCCCCTCTCCAATTAACTTTTTAATCAAATTACATTGTTCCTCCGAACAATGTTTGGAACAGCCCATTTTACTTAACAATTCAGAAGGAAATATATTTTATAACAATGTGTGAAACATTTGCTTCCCTTCTTCCTTAATAAAGGACAATTAATGACCTGTTTTTTCACAGATTGAATGCATTCTCTAATTAAACTCCACACTGCTATTATTTTGAACACGCCCCTTTCAATGAATGAGTCAATTACTCAGATCAAGCAGCATGCATGTCATGACAGTTGGGTCTGTTGTTTTTCTATTGCATTACTACAAGTAAATGATTTGCCATGCAGAAATATCACTACTACTAATACAGTGGTTCATCAGGTTACTGATGTTGTACTGCTATTTTTTTTTAACACAACTGTAGCTCCGGTAGCTGTCGGGAATACATGCTGGAATCGATAAGCTAAAACTGGTTCTCGATTCCCACCCCTACTGGACAGTAACAGAGGGTCAAACCACCAGGTGCATCGGGGTCTGGGACAGTCTAGGAAGCCTATATCTAACTGTACAGGACTATGGTCAGAAATAGCAATGCTACTATACTGGCTGCCCTTAACCATAGTAAGGACCCTGCTATCCAAGAAAAAAGTCAATCCTAGAGTAAGACTGGTGCACTGGGGGGGAAAAAAGAGTACTGTTTAACAGTTGGGTTGTTTCTTCTCCAGGGATCAAAAAGAGTGTAAGATTCCATGAATGAATGAATAACAGCACCTGCCTTTGAGATCTTATTATTAGTTATTGGGTTTGATCTGTCCAAATACGGGTGTAATACACAGTTAAAATCTCCCCCCAATATCAGTTGGTAGTCATTGAGGTCTGGAAGGGCTGCTATGAAACTAGAGAAGAAAAGTGGGTCATCCCAATTTGGCCCATATACATTAGCTAGTGCCACCCATATGCCATACAGGTTGCCTGTCACTATCACATACCTTCCCCTGGGATCAGAAATAGTCAACAGTGGGATGAGTGGAATACCCTTTTTGATCAAGATGGCCGTACCCCACATCCTGTTCTCATTCCTCAAACAAAATGTTTGTCCAATCCAAGCTTTCTTTAGTTTTGCATGTTCACTTGATTGGAGGTGGGTTTCCTGCAGAAACATAATATCAGAGCCCAAAGATTTTAAATGTGCAAAGACCTTACTACGCTTCACTGGATTGTGAATTCCCTTTATGTTCCAGCTCAGAAAGTGAAGGTAACCCTTATTTTGAGTGTCAGACTTTTTTTTTTAAATGAATGAATAGGAAAATAACAAAAGGTCTCTGTCTACAAACTAGAAAACAAAAAAAGAGCCTTGGAAACCCATGCTGATCTACCAATTTCCTGGAGATCGCATCTCCCACTTCTAGTGTAGCGTCGCAAATAACCATATATAACCCTCTAACAAGCCCTAACCAGGGCGAACATTGCCCTTATCAAGATTATATTAAACTTAACTTAAAATATTTATACATATATAAATAAAAAATTCAATTCAATTCAATTAATATGCATGTGTATATCAACACCCATATAACAGCAGCTATAACACAGTTCCTTTCTAGGTAAGTAACAATAATCTGAGTTTCACCCCAGTGGTCTCTGGCAAATCCCCAAGTACCGCTGTGGCGTGGTTCTCGTAATATTTAACGTCCATAATAACAAAAAATATATAGAAAAAATGGCATTGTAAGTGAGCCCCCATGTATTAAATGTCCGTTATAAATGAAAAAGGCAACATTACCTGTGAGTCTCAAATTGTAGATGTTAGAGTAAATAAATAAAATGAAACCATACCCCGTGGCACTGGTACCTTAGCTCTGTTAGCTGCTAGTCCTTAGCCGCTAATACCAGTTAGAGGTTGACAACATTTCACTGAACATTGACCAAAGGCATCAAATTATTCCTGATGTAGTCCATCGCCGCAGGTGGGTCCTCGAAGCGCTTGTCTTGGCCGGACGATGAAGTAATGCACCGCGGGGAACTGGATTTCAAACTTGACGCCCTGGCAGCTCCAGAGGAGCCGCTTAGCCTCGGTGAAGGCCGCTCTCTTTTTCGCCACTGCCACGGTGTGATCCAGGAAGATGCTCACTCTCTTCCCGTGGGAGCCGAACGAGCAGCTTCACAGAAAACCTCCTCTCGTTCTCGGAAGTAGTGAAACTTAACCACAATGATCCTGGGGGGGTTCTCCTTCGTTGGGTGGAGGGCGCAAGCTGCGGTGGGCCCGGTCTAGGGTCTGAGTGAAGCAACTCCTGCAGTATCTTGGTGATAGTGTCCGTAGGCTGCTGGCCGCCGCTGTTCTCGAGTCCCTCTTTTATCCAAAAAATACGTGCATTACACCGGCGCTGTCGCCCCTCCAGATCATCTATCTTCAGGTGTAGTGTAGCGACTTCCAATTTTAGACGGCCTATGTCATCCTCCATACTCACCGTCTTGTCTGAATATGTATTCAGGCCATCCTCCAAGTCCGTCAGACGGGTCTCTTGTTTCGCCATGTCGTCACTTATCGAGTCTATTTTTGCATTCAAATCGGTTGTGCTTGAGTCTATCCGTGCCAGGATCTTGCTTTCGCTTCTTGCGATGGCAGCCATCACTCCGGATAAATCTGTAGCCTCCTCATCCGGAGTCTTCCCCGGGGCAGAGGCTTTAGAGGCCTGGTCTCTGCTGGTTTTGTTTTTGCTCAGCACTTCATTTAATCGGTCGATATGAGGATACAAAGTTGAGAATCCGGCATACTTGCAGTTCGGTATCGTGTGTATCAAACCTAATGTATCTGGGGTTGATTAAAAAAGTTATAATATTTTGAAAAAGTTCGCCCTGGTCAGGAGCTCAATACAAACACATCCTCACATGTTACTGCTCACCAGCGCCCCCGGTTAAGCAAAATTTTATCTAAGACTGTGTCCGAATCAGAGCCCTCTGAACTGCACCCTGTCTCCTGTGTACTAGCAGCAGTGTACTGTTTACTGTATACTGTTTAGTAGCCTAACCGACATGCAGCATGCAAAAAATATCCTGCATACTATTTTCCAAATGTACTATCAGACCATTACTCTGCTGCCAGACATGCAGTAGATCTGGATGGATCACTTTAAGGGTTGTTTCTTCTAAATAATTTTCCTATTGGACTCTATGAAATATAGGTCAGGAGAAAAAATCCTTAAAGTAATCCATCCACATCTACACATATCTGGCAGCAGAGTGATGGTTTGATGCACGTTTGATACCTCAAACCCTTGATGACTTACAGCCATCAAGCCCCCCCCCCCCCCCCCAAATTCCCATAGAGATCCATTCAAATGCAGATAGGTTATAGTATGGCTTGTAAATGTACCTGAAAATAAGATATCAAGAGTTTTTTGATGTTGTTGGGTTACAAAAGTCATGGTATGCAAAACATATGCAACCAAATATTAAATATGATGACTTTATTTAAGTTTATGTTAATCTGTCCAATTTGGTCCCCTAAAATTGGTCCCCTAAAATTATGGATGTGCACACGCTCAAATTAAAGCTGAAAGTCTGCACTTTAACCTCATAGTCACTGTTCCATTTCAAATCCAATGTGCTGGTGTACAGAGCCAAAACAACAAAAAATGTGTCACTGTCCTAAAACTTTTGGAGTGTACTGTAGTTGCTAGTACACAGTATACAGGAGACAGGACGCAGTTGATAGGGCTCTGATTCGGACACAGCCCGGGTACTAGTGTGCACCCTTTAAAATCCCAAGAATTTTCAGTAGCAGCAAAATGGGCCGGGAGCTACAACTGAGTTTTCCAAATGTTCCAAAAACATTTAAATAGCAATGCTATTTGCGCTCAGCTAGGTTTGTTCTTTTTCATACTTTCTTTTTCAGATATTTGACCAAGCCAAAATTATATACGGATAGCATCACAGCCAGAGGTTGTTTTCTTAAAAAACGGATTTACCTGTTTTTAAAACGTTAGCTGTGACTGTAGGAAGCAGCCCGAGAAGGAACAGTCTCCACCATCACGTTCACTGACACTGTACTGACTAGTTTCTGTTGATACACAATTTCTCCACTAGAGGGTGTAAAGTGCTACAAATTAGACACAGTATTCCTGTATTCAATCAGCCTTGGCCTAAAGCTAATTTCACAATCGAATGCATGTGTTCCTCTCCTCCTTAAAAAAAACCGTTTGGTGAGTTCAGCAATAAACAAACTCAAACAGAACATAATTTCAGTTATTGCCACAGGCGGAAAAGTCTTTAAACATGAATACTCTGTGAAGTAGAAAAACAGGTTTCCTACTCAGGTTAGACATGTTCAAATTTAGAAATTCATATAGTTATACTTACTAATGCTGACCTTTATGTAAAAATAAATACGTATAATTTTTTTATCCCAGATTTTTTCATCAAAAAATATAATCATTTGCAAAAAAAGTTGTGTGTGGTGTTTACATTCCTCATGTAACATTTGCAAAACAGATGGACAAGTAAACAAAATGGACATGTAAAATGGGATGTAATTTTTATTTAAAAAAATACAAGAAAAGACAACTTCAGAAACATTTCAAATTGCAACAACAAAATGACAATTGTGTAATGGTTAAAGAACTGGGCTTGTAACCAAAAGGTCGCTGGTTCAATTCCTGGATAGGACGCTGCCATTGTACCCTTGAGCAACCTGCATTGCTACAGTATATATACTATGTACATGCTGTGTAAGTCGCTCTGGATAGGAGCGTCTGCTAAATGCCTGTAATGTAACGTAACTTTGACATGCAAGTCTAACTTAGTAAAAATAATACAGTGACACATTTTTTGTTGTTTTGGCTTTGTACTCCAGCACATTGGATTTTAAATTAAATCCTTTGCAGGCCATGATTACTGATGTCTGTGACCCAACAACATCAAAAGACTCTTGATACCTTATTTTCTGGTACTCTTACAAGTGATACTATAACCTCTCTGCATTCGAATGGATCTTTATGGGAATTGGGGGGTGGGACTAAATTAAGCTGTAAATTACATGGGAATAGTATGGAACACATGGTTGGCTCAATGGCTGTCATCAAAGGTCTCAGAGGTATCAAATGACCAGCAGTAGATATGGATGGATCACTTTAAGGGTTGTTTCTCCAGGCACATTTTCCTATTGATGAAAAAATAACTCAGGAGAACGTGGCCTGATACTTACACCTGATCTTCATTCAGGTATCATGTATTGCTGCACTCACTGAAACAATTTCTCACAATAAATCCCCCACCTCTTCAGAGTCAGCTCAGGAATACTGCCTCAGTTTTCTTGCAGTCTTCTTAACTCCACCATGGAGATTTATCTTTATCTGTAATTAAGCTAAAAGTGATTGGGTCATTGTTTTCCCTGATGTTTTCCATGCTGTGCATCCATTCATAACTGATTTTAAATTGCCAGTGGCAGATACTCAATGACTTTATTTTAATAAGAAAGGGCTGCTCTACTCTCATAAAATCCTAAAGGTATTCGGCAGTAAGGGCTGTGGCCGGAAGCCAGCAAACGGTCTGAGCGTAAATCATGAAGGATATCCTGCAGAGGATATCTCCCCCCCCCACACACACACACACACACACACACATCTGGTGAGTTCCTGGCAGCAGGGAAGAAGAAGGATGGGAATTCCAAAGAACAGCTGATGACCAGAACACAACTTGAGGTGTGAGACAGGACACACCAGGAGCAGCCTTGGAAAGAGACAGCCCCACACCACAGCCGGATGTGCCGGAGGGGACTTTAATGAGCATAATCTCCTCATGGGGTGAATGGCAAAAGCAGGCATCTGCAAATTAGGCTCTGACAGGCCTCTCTTTACAACAGCTGGCCTGTTTTCACATTATCTGAAATTCTGTTGGGTTGTTATGATACATACATACACACACACACGCACACACACAGACAAGTAAATACATACTGTCAGTGGTGGACAGTTCAGGCATCAGAATTTTAAATTCCTGCCATGTGTTTCTTCCACCCATGCATTCAGCCAGGAGATTTCAGACATTAGTCCTGTCTCCTGGCTGAATAATTGTGCTCATTAGCTAACCCAGGTGATTGGAACAAAATACTGGGGAGGATTTTCTACCTCTGCATACTGTACATACTGTAATACAATGAGAGGGCAAGTCTGAGAATGACATGTTGGCGCAAGATCTGACCAGCAGGGGGAGCCATGTAAACTGCCGGAGTTGCTAACAAGGTCCAAATGTACACACCTAAAAATAATAACCTCATCACGCACCCTATTTAAGCCCCCCTGTCCCAAGCCCAAGTGAGAATATGCCTTAGGGTGGAGAAAAACAACTGCCATGGTGAGTTGTTGAGAGGCTTGTGGTTTGCCTGAAAGGATTTGCTGTTTAAAGACACTTACGTTTTGGAGGAGAACTTGAATTGTTATTTATCTTTATTTGGAGGAGACCTGAAATGGAATTTGACCTTTTTCTAAATGGGTCATGAGTTAGCCCATTGTGTTTGACTGTTTGCTTTGCCTTGGTAAACTGCTTAACAGTCCAGTTATAGCGAGGAAATTTGAAAAAGTACAGATGGGCTCCAGGGGTGAGCTAGGCTTTTCTTTGTACATTTGTTTATAGAAATGTCTTAGATTAATCTAATAAAGCTCCACTATAAAAAGTTTTTCCCTCTACTTTGCTGTGCTTAAGTGTTACATTATTGCACAACTGCCTCTAAACACTGCTGCCAACCATGTCCTGCTACCATACACACACGAATACAGGCCCAATCACAGAAACATACTGTATCTATAACACACCAGTGGCGGATGCAGAAAACTTCCCCTTAAACTGATTATTGGTCTCAATCATTTTCCAAAATGTTTTCTTGATTAACAATACACTACAGCAGTTAATTCACAAATTACTCAATGCTATCAAATGTAGCCTGTTCTCCTCAATTAGGCTATTAGGCAAGTAATGAAATCCTTTTAATTTGCATCGCAAAATTGTGCACATTTTAATAGACATTATAATCGTCATGGTTTTAGCCTGCTTTCTACTGATGGACTGTTGTTGCTACTCTTGGCCGCCAGAGTTCCAGCTGTAGACGCCTATATAAGCTGGGTGCGTCCTCTGCTCTGGGCTTGTGTGTCATACTTTGCGTATAGCCAAGTAATCGGTAGAGCCGGAGGACTGCATTTCTTTTGATTCTAAAATAAATGTAGGAACTTTCTAGAATTGAGTTAGGATTAGATCCATAGGATCCTTCTTTTCTTTGAGCTTGCTCTTTTCTTTGTTCCTTCCTCTTTTGCCTTCCTGTCCTCTCTGAGGCAGTAATTTCTGTTTACCTTTTTTCGTATTGCTCGTTTAATATTTATCGAGCCAGAGTCCTTTTCGTTCTCGTTCTTTCCAGTCTGCTGGAGTCTTCGAGCCTGTATTCACCCTCTTTTTTGGGTTGATTTCTGTTGGCGTATTCGCTGGGAGTTATTTCCCTTTGTTTATTTGTTCCCTGTTCTGTCAGTGTATTCTTCTCTTTCCCCCAACTAGTGGTTTTCCACGTTTGTGGATAGCTTTCAGAACCCCTTCCGGTCGCGTCTGGTTCTCTGACCCCTTCCCCTCCCCTCACAATAATTGTGGACACATCTGCTCTTTGTTCTCCACACTCAAATGTCGAGAATATTCATGGATATTAAATTATCTTAAAGCTCAGCTATTTGTTAGATTATTATTATTGCAGGTTGTGCTTTTCTCGTAAAGTGTACTTTTTCGTTAAATCTTCCTAACATGATGTGAAGAAAGAAGCTGTGTCTTCAATTGCAAATTATTATTCAGATCGTTGGCACACTTGTTAATCAAGAAAAATTATTGGAAAATGATTGAGACCAATAATCAGTTTAAAGGAAAGTTTTCTGCTTCCTCAATTTTCAGCTCAGCAGCTGCCACTAACACACACACACATGGTCTGTCTCTTACACAGCACAAACTCAGTCACAGACACATACTGTATGTCTAACACACACACACACACACACACTTTCTCTCTCACAGTACAGACTCAGTCACAGCACCTATCTGTAACACACACACCCACCCACACGTTTCTCTTTTACACACGCACAGAACAGAATCCGTCACAGACACGGATCTCTAAAACGCATACACTCACACTCAGTCAGACACATCTCTAAAATATGCACAGCACATGACACATACTGTATATCTTAACACACACACACACACACACACACATTCTCACACAACACAGACGCACATCTCTAACAGATCTCACGTGTATTAACTTGTTTAAGATAATCGTTAAATCCATTCTACCACATTCTATACCCATTCTATACCTGTATTTTACCCAGGAACCTTCTTTTACTCAAGACCTTCATCCCACAAAAAACTTTAAAAATGCATACTACAAAAGCCAAATAATAAATCAGCGTGCCTATCAAGCATTGGCTATGTTCAACTGCCAGGTTGGGATTCTGACAGCAATATATAAATAAAAAGAAACAGAAAGAAAAGTATTTGTGAAAAGAAAGAAGATGATTACAACAACTGCAGAAATTACATGCATCACAATTACCATGCATCACATGATACCATCTTCTGAAACAACATAAGCCTACCATGTCAATCCCAAAGAATTTTCAGAAGATTTCACACTGAGAAAAGCTATACTGGCCGTGCCTGAACATGAACGGTACTGCTATTTGAAAAATTTGGCACATCTGCAAACATGAGGGAGTGGGAGCACTTCAAAGACTTTTACTCCCTAAATGACCTCCCTCCAGCAGTGGTTAGGTGCATTTCTGTCAGCACAGAAAACAGAGAGTTGAGGTAGGGAAGTGGAGAGCATATGCATTTATATAAGGGGCTCTGCAAAGACATACAGTAAGTTAAAAAAAAGATCCCAAAAACAGCAGAGCTAAAGAAACCACAAGATGCAACAGCACTGTGGGAAATGAACAACCTGGAGCTTGGCTGCTAAACCTGTTGAGCTGAAAACAAATAATGCTCATTTGCACATTGGTACATTGGCACTAAAGCTAAATGGAACATGCATAAAAAAATGGTCTGCTTAAACAATATCATAAATATTTAAACAGAATCTGTGTCAGGTCTCTTGCATACAAAATAAAGTGCTCTGGATTTCAGTTGCCATGCACACCAATGCATACATCTAACCATCTAGCCACTTAATGGTAAACCTATAAGTGGCATTACAGCATTTGTGCATTAGTGAAAGCACCCCCTATGGCTCAGCAGGATATTGTATAATGCAGGAAACAAAGTGCTGACCTTGCTTATTTGTCTACTGAAAAATTGAGCATGTTGCAACAACAGACCTCTAAGCCAGTTGCTAATACAGAGCGGGACACGCCTTGTGCAATGTTGGGGTCTCCCTATTCACTGCATTCTAACCTTACAGTCTATAATACACAAAGGGAAGCACATATAGAAATGGATATATTATCAATGCACTTCACAATATATTGGTAAATGCAATTCATTGCCACTTTATCACAATAAATGTGCACTACAGTAAACTATATATCACAACAATATTTTCCAGACAGCCCTTACAATATATTGCAAACGTATAACATTTCTGTAAGGTCATGCACATGTCAGTACTTTAGGCCTTGACCATTTAGGGCTTGATTTACTAAGACCTTTAGCGTGTGCAAAACCTTTTAGCACATGCAAAACCAATAACATGACCAATGTTATTTAAAATTAGGAGTGAAAGACAAAACAAGATTTAAGCACAGACATTCCTTACAAAAAACAAGTTTACATAAGTACACTATTTGTAAACTTCTTTAAAACTTAAAATAAGAGAATATACTTTTAGTTTACTTTTGAAGTACTCACTCATGATACGCTTAGAAAAATATATACTTTTGATAACCAGACTAGTTAAATACTTTTTTCACACTTGAAAATAGTCTAACTTGATAATACGTATACATACTTTTTTAGTTCCACCCAGAAGTGTATAAGGTAGGAATGGGTCCATTCGCTTTGAGATGGAATATAAAGCCTGCAGTATAGTCAGTGGGTGGAACAAGACCTGATCGTGTGCATACAGTGTTATTAGTGGATACAGAAACACATACAAAAATACATTTTACTGACTTTATTTGAAATAAATAAAATAAAAAATTACACTGCATTTGATACAATACTGTTTCATTGTATTTAAAAGTACAGAAACATTAAATGTGTTCTTTATCTGCAGTATGTCTAATATGTTATTACATTAAGTGAGCTACAGGTGCAGCTCAAGAAATTAGAATATCGTGAAAAAGTTCAATATTTTTTGTCACTCATTTCAGAAAGTGAAACTCATATATTATATAGATTCATTACACATAGAGTGAAATATTTCAAGCCTTTATTTCTTGTAATTTTGATGATTATGGCTTACAGATAATGAAAACCCATATTCAGTGTCTCAGAAAATTAGAATATTGTGAAAAAGTTCAATATTGGAAACTCATGGTGTCACACTCTAATCAGCTAATTAACTCAAAACACCTGCAAAGGTTTCCTGAGCCTTTAAATTGTCTCTCAGTCTGGTTCAGTAGGCTACACAATCATGGGGAAGACTGCTGACTTGACAGATGTCCAGAAGACAGTCATTGACACCCTCCACAAGGAGGGTAAGCCACAAAAGGTAATTGCTAAAGAAGCTGGTTGTTCACAGAGTGTTGTATCCAAGCATATTCATAGAAAGTTGAGTGGAAGGAAAAAGTGTGGTAGGAAAAGGTGCACAAGCAACTGGGATAACCGCAGCATTGAGAGGATTGTCAAGCAAAATCCATTCAAGAATTTGGGGGAGCTTCACAAGGAGTGGACTGAGGCTGGAGTCAGTGCATCAAGAGCCACCACGCACAGACGAATCCAGGACATGGGCTACAAATGTCGCATTCCTGAACCAGAGACAACGTCAGAAGCGTCTTACCTGGGCTAAGGAGAAAAAGAACTGGACTGTTGCTCAGTGGTCCAAAGTCCTCTTTTCAGATGAAAGTAAATTTTGCATTTCATTTGGAAATCAAGGTCCCAGAGTCTGGAGGAAGAGTGGAGAGGCACAGAATCCACGTTGCTTGAAGTCCAGTGTGAAGTTTCCACAGTCTGTGATGATTTGGGGTGCCATGTCATCTGCTGGTGTTGGTCCACTGTGTTTTCTGAAGTCCACAGTCAACGCAGCCATCTACCAGGAAATTTTAGAGCACTTCATGCTTCCTTCTGCTGACAAGCTTTATGGAGATATGCTGATTTCATTTTCCAGCAGGACTTGGCACCTGCCCACACTGCCAAAAGTACCAAAAGCTGGTTCAATGACCATGGTATTACTGTGCTTGATTGGCCAGCAAACTCGCCTGACCTGAACCCCATAGAGAATCTATTGGGTATTGTCAAGAGGAAGAGACACCAGACCCAACAATGCAGACGACCTGAAGGCCGCTATCAAAGCAACCTGGGCTTCCATTACACCTCAGCAGTGCCACAGGCTGATCGCCTCCATGCCACGCCGCATTGATGCAGTAATTCATGCAAAAGGAGCCCCAACCAAGTATTGAGTGCATAGAAATGAACATACTTTTCAGAAGGCTGACATTTCTGTTTAAAATATCCTTTTTTATTGATCTTATGTAATATTCTAATTTTCTGAGACACTGAATTTGGGTTTTCATTAGCTGTAAGCCATAATCATCAAAATTACAAGAAATGAAGGCTTGAAATATTTCACTCTATGTGTAATGAATCTATATAATATATGAGTTTCACTTTCTGACATGAGTGACAAAAAATATTGAACTTTTTCACGATATTCTAATTTCTTGAGCTGCACCTGTATATAATTTTATATAGCATGTTTATATGCACCAATGTGATCCAGTTTAGACCCATCACGTTATATTATAGTACTTTTACGAACTTTAGTACACTTTTAACATAATTTCAAGTATAGCGAAGTACAAAAATAATCTTAATTCGTAAACTAGCAGTGTATATAGTTTACTCAAAGTATACATAAAATATAATTTAAGATGGACTGCTGGCACCACTAGAAGCCCTACCTGAATTGGTGGGTTAGGGTGCTGGTCCCAGGGTACACTCAGATGAAGATGCAAAATGGTCTGCAACTCCCAAAAGCAATCGGGAGGCCTTCTGACCATGACAGAATGGGCGTAATCTTCACTCTTTTTGCCCCAAATGTGGCCACCAGGCGTTGCGGCTTGGCCCACAAAAAAAAAAGAAAAAAGGCTGAAGCCACACCAAAAGTGAGGTGAAGCAAATTTCTTGGGCAATTACAGCACTTTCATTCATTTTCAATCAGAGACGATTCTTCACTTTGGCAAGACATGTTGGGATTGCTTGCGATGCTAGACAAGCAGACGAAACGACCAGTAATTAAAAATCCAACTTGTAAATTGTCCCCTATTTAAAATTTTATTTTCCTATTCTTAGTTCTGTCATGGAGGACCCGTTAATTATTGGGTGGACTCATTTCGACCATCTTGGGCTATCCCGCATCATGTGGTGAGAGAAGGAGGAGTTCCCTGCTAGAATCGAGTGTAAACAGGTGCCCTAATCGGCAACATGCATCATAAGAAAATTAAAAGATCAAAAAACCAGCATGGCTCAGTGAGTGAACTCGTTTTGCCCATCTCGGGCTGTTCCGCATCACGTGACAGACGAAGAAGGAGCTTGCTGCTAGAATAAAGTGACCGTGACGTCACCCATCGACTTCGCATGGGCTTGTGAAAAACTTTTTGAGATTGCGGAAGTGCAGCCATGTTGTACAAGAATTGGACTTTTATCTATCTGTATTTTCTTTTTCTATTTTTAATTTTCCGGCTTTTATGGCTCTTCTTTTTATTTCGCTATTTTATTATCATTTTTTTATTTTCTGTTCTGTGCTGGAATGTGAAAGCACTTTGAGCTGCATGCTTTGTATGAAAAGTGCAAAACAAATAAAGTTATTATTATTATTGACTTGCATTGAAAAACGGGCCTGAAAAATCTATACTTGAGCCAAACACACTGGCGACAGAGAGCTGCAGGAATTTAGTAAAACGGGCACCCTAATCGGCGGCGTGCAAATCAAAACATTCAAAAACCAACATGGCTCATTTGGAACCACTCGTTGTTTGACATTTGACATCAAATGAGTGCAGGACACGCCCATTCGGTCATGGCCTCCCGCTCGCCAAACGAGTCCACCCAGTTTGTGAAACAATGATTGTTTTGGTCCAGAAGTGTTGGGGTCTGATATTCCCCATTCCCATTTAATGGGAGCTCCAATCTTTTCCACTCAGCACATGCACAGTACGCACAGTACAGCTTACTTCCGGGTGTTTTACAGCCTAGTTTGGATGACGGTGTGCTCTCCTGTCTAATTAAATATGTAGGGCTGTGTCTGAATTAGAGCCCTCTCCACTGTGTCCTGTCTACGGTTTACAACCTAAAATAAGTAGGCTATGCTTGAATCTTGTACGTCGCCATTTTCCAAACTCATACCGTTGTTGACAGTTGCTTAGCGCTCACGTAGAGCAGAACGTTAAGTGATTAAAAAATCCACTCAGTGATCACACTGAGCATTCTCACCGTGAGCGCTCAGTTACTTAACGCGCCCACTATTATCAGCGAAAACCCAGAAATAAGTATATCATCCGGGGATATTAAGAACACTCAATTTTCAGAATTGTTGCGTGCATAACTTCTTTATTTAAAAGTATACTCAACTGGCATATTCAATAGTAGGCAAGCGCGCTGATTCGGACACGGCCTATGTCTACGCTCGCAACCGATATAGGAAATGCTACAGCAATGGGTCAACTCGTTTTTCAAACGGGAAGCCTCCCGACCATAGAGCGCGCAGAACAGAACATCCACAGAACTGTTTTGTGGTCACATCAGAAAAACCATCAAGCAATATAACATACAATGTTTACAATAAACAACAGGATACAAGCATCGCATTACATGACATATGCGGAGTACAAAAATTTAAAAATAAAATAAAAATACATTCAGTGTAACAGTTAGGAGCTTAGGTTTAAATTAAAGAAAAATAAATTTGCTGGCTTTAATATTTGTGAAATATTTCAACGTTTCCAAGTATATGTTAACAGTGCCTCTAAAAATAAATAAATAGGTTTGTGGTGTCGTGGAAATGTTCCCTTTCTACCCACAGTGAAGCAAAGTCTGTTCAACAGAATCACAACAACCCCGTGCTAAGATATATAATAATAATTAGTTTATTTGCAGATAAACCAATGAGAGAGTGCTCACCAAAGCTCTCTCCTGAACACAAGCCAAGTCAGATATATATACACATCTTCACAGGCTATGTCAAAGAGGGCGGATTTCTAAGCACAAGAGAAATACAGATAGATGAAAGACAAAATACAGATATACATTCTCTCCTCAGGGACATGGGTTAACGCTTGGCCTCGATAGCCCCCTGTCTGGTCTAGAAGGAGACAGCCATTGAAGGATGTCTCCTAAGCAAGGACATAACATTAGCTTCACCGTCATGCATGACCTTCTATTGATGTGGGCCAGACACAGAGGAACCAGGGTGCCCCAGCTCATGTGCTGGCTAAAACCCTCTATCCCTTATCTCTGCATTACTGTTAGACTAAATGATAATCAAAGAGAAATCATTAATAAGTGTTAAATGTTTATAATGTGATTGTCTTTTAATTAACATACATCTCTAAATTAACACACACAATGTAAATAAGAAAATTTCCATTACATTTCCCCCTTTTATCATTCTATGATAACAATCCAATTTTCTTACTTTATCAGTTTAACACACAATAAATGATTACATAAAAATAAAAATCATTACACTGGTCATTTGTGGATATGTGCGATGCGGGGAGATAATCCCCCTTGCTCCGCAGTAAATTGATCTAGCACCATACGGTTCTGCATAACCATTAATCGCAGTGATGTCAGCTCAGATCTAATAGCAGCCGTTGATAGCATTGAGGAGTTTATAATACCGGAGAAAAGTGTAGCGAGTAACCTCTATTTCTTTAAAAACCTCCATTATTCCCATTTGGGGAAACAATCCTTGCACAAATTTCGAACCTCCTGTCCACAGCCGATGTTCTGCAGGTACAGGATTGGTATCCCGAAACCCTCTTTTAACCCTGTCCAGGCGACGTGTGGTGTGACTATATGTGGATAAGTCAGGAATCACGTATGTGTAATCATATAAGGCAATGAGGGCACACACTCCACCCCATTCGGGGGGAAGAGCAGTGTAAACTGAATGCCCACACAGCCAATACCAATCAGCTAACAGCCGACTCCCAAGGTGAGAGGGGGGCACTGTTCCGAAGCAGTTGGCAGTTTGTGTGCTATCCCAAGGTAATGAGATGGCGTGTGACCGGTTCTTCCTGCACATATAAGCAACCATATCTGGGTCCTTTCTACAGGGGCTAGAAGGATTACTCAGACAGCTGTATGGCCGGACAGTTACAAGCAACAGTTTTACACTGATCACTGTCTAATTTTCCCAGCACATTAGAACCGTTACCTATAACACACACTCCAAACTTCATACCATGTTTAAGTAGGACTGGACCAGGCATTTTCCAAAATACTGGTGGCCATGCTAGGTAGTCTTTCAGGAAAACACACTTTCTGTGAAGCACTGGAGAACGTAACCTTGACAGATTTAATGGCACAGAGAAATTAGGTTCATTCCACCGTTTTCCCATACCTGGGTGAGTACTTAGTCCCATTAAGCATATTGCATGCTTATCCTTCAGATTCTGTACCTGGAGAAGAGGGCCTGCTGTGGAATGAGGCATGTGAGAACAAACATAACAAGACTGGTCAAAGTGTTGTTTTGCAGTCCACTAAGCATAGCGCCACCAAGAGTTAGTAGCATAATGATGACTCACAGTTCCTGGTGTCAGCTGTCAGCCAAGCTTCATTCCCGATGGTGGCATACCTGCTGGCATTAAAGCTGTACTGTTTGGCTCACTGGTGTTGTAGAGCTTCTCATGAATCAGGATGATGGGCAAAACTATTATGATACTTGCGAGGCTTAGCAGAAGCAAACCTACTTCGAGGCTGCAGCCTGCTCTTCTGAAGGGGTTATACCCCTCTGCTCTCTGGCTGTAGTGTGTAGTGTGGCTGTAGTGTGTCCAAAGGGAACCATAAAAAACAGTCTCAGCTCAACTCACGAGGAGGCAAAAAAAGGTCGGGCAGCGTACAAGCGCCATATTTATGGCGTGACGTGGGTCCGCCCGTAGTGGTGGTTAATTTGCTATTCAGTCTCCTAACAGCTCCTCCTCTCGACGAGGATGACCCATACCGTGGCGTGTTGACTGGTATGAAATAGAACCACTCATGTCCCAATGTCTAGATAGCAAAGATATCATTCCCCCTTTTGACACATGATCCAATCCATGTGTCAACTTAGCATAGTAAGGAAATAAAAACAGGGTTTACCAATGGGGCCCAGCCAAACTCTGTCATTGCAGGTGCCGTCCCGCGTCCATTTGGCCTTCTCCTGGGGAGTGGCCCCAATTAGACAGTCTTGGACAGAGGCTAGTGGTGTCTCTGTGGGATCAGTAGCTTGTGTGAGCAGACTGAGAATTGTGTTGGGAGGGGCTGATGCTGTAGCCTTGGGGGCTCAGCAGCAGAGTAACTTTGAGAGATAACGTCTGGCAGGCTTGTGTGGGCAGTGCATCTACAAATAGCAATGGATGCAGGTAAAAGAATGGCCTCTAGGAGGCAACTAACCAAGTGTCCATTCTGTATGGCTTTCCCTGTTGAAGTGAGAACGCCTCTATGTTTCCAAAATGTTACGAAATCATGCACTACTCGAAAAGCATACCTGATGTAAGTGAAAATATTCACAGTTTTACCTTCAGCCAAATACAGGCGCGTGTGAGTGCAAAAAGTTCAGCAGCCTGCGCTGAGAGATGTCCAGGAAGGCGGACTGACTCCAGAACCTGATGATGCATAGCCAAATTGACTGTCACCTGTGAGGGGACAGAGACTGGCAGAACCGTTAACAAAGATATCAAAGTCTGTATTTGACAGGGAGTGGTGGCGAGGTCAGGACGGGGAGAGAGAACTTGATCTGAAACATGAACATAATTATGTGGCTCCCCATCCTTTAGAGTAGGAAGGCCTGTTTTTTCCACCATGCTCCTGCATGAGCACAGCCAACTAGCCCTCTTGACTTACTGTTAAAGTAAAACATTTGTTAATCTCAGGCAGTCCAAGCGTGGGCGCGCTTGCCAATACAGTTATGCGTTTGTTGAAATCTGCGCATGTTGTTAATCTGCAAGTCCAAGTCACATTGTCAGATGCTACTAGTGCATGGCCGTGAGCCAGGTCCTGCAGAGACTGTGTCAGTTCCGCATAATCTGGCATCCACTGCGTGCAATAAGCAGTCATACTTAAAAAACATTAGTTGTTTCTTAGTCCGTGGTTTTAGTAGATCCAGAATCGCTTGGATTCTGCTATCTCCCAAACTGTTACCGTCAGCTGAAATGTCATGACACAAATACACAGTTTTGCTTTTCTCAGTCTGAACCTTATCAGCAGAGACGTTGTGTCCCTGTTTGAAGCTACAAATTTGAACAGTATTAGAGAGTCTGCTTCACATGTGGCCTGATCAGGAGAGCAGACTAAAATGTCATCTACATACTGTACTAGACACTTATGTTATTATCTTTTTTTTAATGAGAAACCCTCTAGATTTTCTTGCAGCGCTGCTGAGAATATCGCCGGGGATTCTGCATACCCCTGGTGCATTCGAGACCATGTGTAGCGTTTATTTTGGAATGTAAACGCAAAACCAGAACTGAGATTCCTATTCTACAGGAATGCTGGAAAGAAAAAAAAAATTATTCGCTAGATCGATCACAGAAAAATATTTAGCATTGCCCGGGACTTGAGCTAGGATGGTAGTGGGGTTTGGCACAACTGGGGCACGCTGTTGAATGGCGCTATTTACAGCTCGCAAATCTTGCCAAGACCCATTTGCCTTTTTCACAGGCAAGATAGGTGAGTTACATGGAGAATTTGGGCAGGCTACCACGACACCAACTTTTAGTAATGTATCAAACACAGGAACAATTTCCTTCTCGGCCTCTGGACGTAGAGGATATTAACGTTGCATGGTCTGTATTCAGATTTAGGAGTTACTTGAAGTGGAGTAACTCCATCTATGAGCCCGACATCATATTGGTACGTTGTCCACAATTGTGAGGGAATTGCACTGAATTTTGTCTGACAAATGCAGATAGGAGTGCGTCTTTGTTAGCAATTCATAGAGACTGCAATGTACTGTCAGAGAGTTCTGAAACTGGTGCGCAGTGACGCGCAGAGAGGGAGAGTATTTTGAAAATTCCCCTCTCCGTTCCCAGTCTGTGGTGTCCAAACACACTGGCTGTAGCATTGTTGTCGGAGAAGCCAGTATTTCGACTTAGCATGTTTCGTTCATCTCTGATGACATATCATGGTCATTTTATGATTTAGTACAGTAAATGTGTTACATATAGCTCCTTTAACTTACTGCATTAACTAACGTTATGCATCTCAGTCTTAGTTAGCTAACATTATTTCTAGGCTATGTAATATGTTTGGGCCATCAGGTGGCCAGTGGGAAAAAAATATTTAATGTCTAACCCTGCCAATGCACAGAGACAGTTTTCAACTTATTCTGACAGAAATAGTTAGCTAACACAACTAGCTAACATTAGGCTAACGTTATACCAGTCTGATCTTCCAACGCGATTCAATTGTCCATTGTCTGTTGGAGGATTTTCTACGTGCTGGCATGGTGTGGCATCAGGTTCAAAGCAAAACAGCTCAATAAACATATTTTTGCCCATTTGTCCCTGCTCAATATACTCAAATACACCCCCCCAGTTAGACACCCAGTCTGCATAAGTGCACCTCTACCACAGATATACATTCAATTTCATGTAGGGGTCGATGTATTATCAGCCTGGCCGATAATTGGGGCCGATATCAGTCATTTTTCTAATTATCGGCATCGTAATTTTTTCTGATATGATTGCCGATAAAATAAAAAAATTAAAAATGCGCTCCTCTGGCTCTGATGCAGTCACTTGTCTCTTGAAAGGTTACTACTTAGGCTGGCTCATCCCACAGCATTATCAGATTGGTTATAGGCTACGTCACACGTAAATAGCCAATCAACACTCTACTCTGTATATCTGTGGGAGAGAGGTGGGAGACAGGGTTGCCATGCTGGGGGATTTAAAAAATTAATAAGGGAATATTTTAAATTTTTATGTATGGGAGTCAATGACAGATGGGAGATTTTAAAAGGAGGTATGGGGGGGGTTGTATGGAGCTCAATTGAAGAATTTTTTGGGGAGGGGAATTAATTCAGGCATCTGGCAACACTGGTGGGAAAGAGGAATGCAGATAGATGCTGAGAGACGCTGAATGCTGAGGTGAGAATGCTGAAGAATGCTGGATTTGCAATAAACATCACAATATCCAATGCTGAAGTTTCAATGAACATCTCACAATCATTATAATTAATCAATTTATATGATAACAATACCCAATAAGCACCGAGTCCCCGCATAAGGCACTGTTGCAGTAAAAGATAGCTAATGTTAGCTAACGTTCATTGTTTCTTTTGAAAATCTTTTGCAGTGATATTTTTGTGTCGTGCTAATGCAACTAGATAGCTAACGTTGTCTTCATAGTATGGTAACAGTTAGGCTAATATTTAACCGATTATTCGTCTGTATGAGTTTTTAAAGGGGGATGATACCCTCTGTTTTCTTGTTGGAAATCAGATTCCAGGTTTTCAAAAGATGCGATAATTATAGGCGTGACCAGCGTGGAGGTGGGTGGGGTGAGGGGAGGAGGGCGGGGTGGAGTGTAGGCTATCCATACTTTGGTATCTCCTCCGTACACACATATGGTGTCATGTCCTACTGTAGTCACTGTAGTACTGCTAACGTTAGTTTGCATTTTCCCCAATATGAATACGTTACATAACCTATGAAGCTTGAAACGAAACGGAAAAGCATTGTAGTTAGCAAGCAGACCAAATATCAAGATCACATAATTGAATTAGCCTATCTATTCCCTGACTTCAGGCACAGGAATAGGCTATCAGGGGTTCAATTAAATGGCAAAATAACATTACACAATCCAAACTTTATGTATTCAATCAATCACGTGGCTCAATGTCCGTTTTTGGAAATAAGTTGCTCGATGTCGATTTACCCGTCCGGAAGAAAGAAAATTAACCTTATTCTACCTTGACGTTTTCGAAGCACACGAGGAGCCCAAGTTTGCCGAATTTTAGCATCGTCTCCCGGACTCCCGGAGAGGAGTGTAAAACCTCCCGAAAAGTGTACTGAAATTCGTATCGGATATCAGCGAATCATCATTCATAACAGCTAAACTACAGCCCCAGGTCCAAGGACCCCCCCTCCTCGACCAATAATTTTGTCGACTCCCGGAAATCAATTGCGCTGTCGTCTGATCGTTGCAATGGAGAGTGACAGAGTCTTTGAAAAATATTTGAAAATACTATATTGAAAAAGACTACTATAAGCAAAACTGAAATAGAAATAGCTACTAGGTCTACAACTTGAAGATACTATAGGAAAATTGGAAAATACTAATAATTTGAAAACGACTAGAACTACAATGACTATAAATTGAAAAAGGCTACAATTGAAACAATTAGATATATTCCATAAGGTTTTTCCAATAAGCTCCAATGGTCACATCTACTCTCTTGCTCAAAGATTTGAAAATGAGCAGGGAGAGAGTGCCCGCCACAGCAGGCTGGTCAAACCACGCCTTATCAGAAATGTATTATATACTAGGGGCGGACACTATTTCAAAACTGCCTACGTATCGTGGTACCAGAAGTACGGAGATAGCAAATATCCAATGAGGTGTGCCGATCTTTTATTTTCAACCCCGGAAATGGAAAACCAGCAGCACCCAAAATAGCAGCAATCCACATATGCATGAAATTATGTTATATTATTATCACAAGCAACTACTGTATATCCGTTAACATCTAAAAAAACCGTGTTTAGTGTGTCCTCCCCCTTTAAGTTAGTTTGTTGCCTAACATTACATTTTGCCCTTTACTAAATGGGCTAGCTAGCAAGCTACATGAATGCGTGACTGTTATTCAACACCAATAGCTAATGTTGAGTTTCATAGCTGATTAGCTAACGTTACTTGAATGCGATACATATGGATGATAGCAGTAGTTGACCTATATTGGAAATAATATTAGGATATGTTATTTGGATATTTCCACCCAGTTACCAAGCTTCCTTGTGTTTGTTACATGAATGGTAAGCAAGACAATGCATTGCTTTCACTCACATTAACTACACGCCAGGGGCGTGTCTACGGGTGGGCTGGGGTGGGCATTGCCCACCTAAAGATAAGCCTTGCCCATCCAATGAAAACTCTGAGAAAAATCACTGTTATATCACTGTGTAATTTTGTCATTAGTCATCAAAAAATGCACTGCTTTCCTATTGGCCATTTTGAAGCCAAATCCAGAAAAAATTAAATCATTATAGCTATTAGAGCTACAGACGATTCGGCCAATCATAAAAATGCCACATCGAAATAATATATTTCTCTAATATCTGATTGGATGGTTTGGCCATATAAAACATGGAGACGCAACGAGTAAGAAAGAGGTCAGTTTCTTTGATAAATCTATGCTGCCTCTTCTTGATAACTAACTGTTACGCATTGCCTAGGATATAATATTCGCTAGCCTAGCTTACTCAGTGAGTTGAGGATAGTGGTGAGAATCTCCATCTGGGAGATTTGATTTTAAATAGATTGATTACATGTTGCATCTAGCCTAGTTGTTATAGCTGCGATTCTGCGAAACATCTGCAGCATTGCACTAGCTGGCTGCACTTGTGTGTGCGGCACCCGTGTGTGTGTGTTAGCTAGCCTACTGCTGCATGTTGGCTAGTCAGTTAAAATATAAATTAAAATGATGAGCCAGTTACAGTAACGTAGTTTCATGTGTAAATAGAAAATAGCACAAAGAGACTGAAATGATTAAAGAATATAGCTCATCTTTAGTTGACTTGTTTCCCAGATTAGATAATGATTTGGTATTATTGGGCATAAATAAAGTTGTCCTCCTATAAGATGGGGGGGGGGGGGGGTTTAAAATGTAATAAAATTATCATATCCACTAATATACTGATTAGCCTATGCTTTAGCTTTATATGAAAGCATCTCAAATCTCATCTAGGGCTTTGAAAACTTCACGGAGTATGAAATCGTTATGGGGGTAGAGCAGATGGTTCGTTTGGTGCCTTTGCTATTCATTTCACCGGAAACGGTCCTCTCAACTGAAAATCAAATCAAACTCCCCACAGTGAATAAAAGAACCGCCGACCCAGTAGTTTCCCCATTCAGCTAGGCTACTGTAGGCGCTGTTCCTAACTTAAGCTACTTAATTTTCTACAGTTTATGCCTTATACGTAAAAAAGTACATGTTTTTTCATAACAACAAGCAATGTATTACAGCTGCGAGTGCGATATAACGTTAGGTAGCACTGGAAATGTTGACATTTCTGGACAATTGAATAGAGATTGAGAGAGAATCTCTTCAGGGTTCATCAGAAAACAGTTGTAGCTTCTTAAAGGTAGGTTATTTGGTTCTTTAAAATGTTTATTGTCCTGCAGTGCAACTTGAGAGGCTGGTGTATTCGCAAGCGGCGACACTATCGCAGAATCCTGCATCAGAATTATGAGGCTTTTCTTAAAGTTGTAGCCTAAATTACAATTTCAGAGAAATGTGAATACTATAATTGGGATGTCGACGACTACCACTAGGGCATTGGTTCTTAAACTCGGTCCTGGGGCCCCCTGCATATGCTGGTTTTCGTTCCAACCACAATTGCAATCCCAGAATTTTAACAAGGTGTTGATTTTTCTTAATTACGTGTTTTTCATGTTTAGAGGTATTATTACCCTTCTGAAGCCACATTATGTTAGTAATAGCTATGCATGTCATGAAAAATAAATGTCCAATATTCACATTGTGCTATATTGCAAACAATTACAAAAAGAGAGGTAAAAATGTTTTAACTTATCAAATTAAACAAATTAAAGACTGAGGTGAATCCATAGGCTCCTAATTGGTGAAATTGTGGATACACAGCAATTAAAACTAGCTACTTGGTAAATAATGAACAATTCAAACGACAAAGCAAATGATAATGAGCCAAACCTGCATTGTGTTAATAAGTTTAAGGAAAAATTAAGGAACTTAAAACACAAGTGTTCAACTACTGAATTTGAAGCCTATTCACCTCATTCTTTAAATTGATCAGTTAAAAAAATGGTATAAAAAAATAACTTCTCCAAAATGTTCATGAATAAAAATTTTATTTTAGAAAATGCCCTGTTAGGTTGTGTAGAAATGCAGGAAATGAGTTTTAAAAGGCTCAAAATTTTATGGGGGAGGAACCCCAGACCCCCAATACTTTGTTTGTATTGCTTTGCTCATGGGAATGGTTGAGGGCCTGTGTCCAATAGTCATGGTTCGCTACTGTTGGATGGTATATTATTAGTGACCCCCTCCATTATCATCAAAAATAAAATTTACTGTTTGAACATCCCCCCCAATGTTCAAATGAAACCTACACCCCTGCCTCCAGCGCCCGACATGCACTAGGTTGACATAGTCTTGTTTGAATTACAGGTTCCCCTCGCGAACTGTAGGCTGTGGGCAAGACAGCTGGTTAAATGGTAGGTGAGCTGCATAAAGTAGGCTACTTATCAGATGGCTATCATCATTGGAATAAGTTAACTCACCTGCAGGGGGTCTAACCCACCACATAGAGATATTGTTTGTTTTGGGGAGCTATTTAGTTATTTATTTTTATCTTTTTAAAATTCCAGTTCAGTTTAAAATAAATACTACTAGGAGCTCCATGCACTTTAGTTTTAAAATTTGTTGAAAATGTTCTATTTTCTAGTATTCAATTAAACATATGTTTAAAGTAAGTTTTGTGTTGGAGTTTGTTTTAGTGTAAATTTTGACACAAACATTTTGAACAGGCTACTATAATTGAGATGGATGCGTCTCAACCACTAGGGGCAAAGTTTATACAGTTCAAATAGGCTACATACCATCATGCAGTTAAAATAACTGCAAACACTTTAATTTAGTTGTAGTTCATGGTGAGCTAAAGCACACAATTCACACCTATGTCTTTCTTTGAGCTACAATGCATGCATGTGTCTGCATGTATTCTGTATGCATGTCTCTCTTGATGTCATCATCTTCATGCATTATCATCATTAGTTAACTACCAAACACATTACATTACATTAGTACACAAAAATAAGTGATATCTCACCAAAAAATGTGTTTTCAATGTAAAATAAATGCCAAGTTACTCACGCATAGCCTACAAAGCACTGTCTGTAAATCCTCAATTCCAACTTGCAAAAACTAGTCCTGCCTTTAAATGTATTGACATCAAAATGTAACAATATTGTCTATTGTAGCTCACACGAATTAAACTAGCTCTATTCCAAAGCAATGCTATCCAAACTTTCCTAAATAATTTAATGAAACTTGGCCCTGTGTTTTTTCATCTTACCATCTCAAGAGAATATGGTCAATGAAACTGTATGTGCCACATCAAACTGAAAGGACAATCATTTATAGTGGAAATAATCTGAGATTCACATGTGTTGCAATTACTACACGATAGGGTATGTTTCAACAATTGTCTGCATTTGGGTCTGTGAAAAGTACCGCATGAATAAAATGTATTATTATTATTATTATGTATTTATTGATGTATTCATTTATTTTGAATATTTGGATTTCTATAAAAACCTGTGTGTTCCTACAAAGCCTAGACATTCTTGTGTTCGCAAAATTCTGTTTGCAAATAACATAACTATTATTATGTTAACAAATTAGTACTATTACTTATTTGGCATCATCTGACCTACAAACATACAGTAGGCTACATTAACAGGACGAACATGTCTGGATATGTTTGTAAAAATGCGATATGTAGGCTATTTTTAACGTCAAAATATTTCTAATTTTTATCTGAATTTATTTATTCATCCCCCTTTCTCTATTGTAAATAATATTTCTTGGTGTAAATGTCTGTTTGTGAATTGTAGAGAAATCTGTAGCAGCAGCAAACATTTTAAAACCTGTACATTTTCTAAAGTAAACTTGACAACAAAGTCCTTTCTGGAGTGTATTTATTCGTCAACTGTTTAAAACATTAATTGAAATGATGTTGTTCCATGAGGCCATTTTTGTTGACATTTAAAGTTTGAATGACCACATTCTCTTGAGATGGTAAGATGAAAAAACACAGGGCCAAGTTGCATTCAATAATTTAGGAAAGTTTGGATAGCATTGCTTTTAGCTAGTTTAAGTAGTGTGAACTATGATAGGCAATATTGTTAGTTGTAACATTTTTATATCAATACTTTTAAGGGAAGGCCTAGTTTTTGCAAGTTGGAATTAAGTATTTACTGACAGTGCTTTGTAGGCTATGCGTGAGTAACATTTTACCTTGAAAACATATTTTTGGTGAGATCTAATATAATGTGCATTTAGTAGTGTACACTTCGTAACAATTTCACAACACGCACAATATTACATATATTCCTTACAGCTATTTTATCATTGCTTTCACAATACCAACGGAGTCCTTTATAGAACAATAAACAAATATCAGCCTTGCTAACAAAATGCTGGCATTAAAGGCTTCCTAGTATCTTCTGACAAAGCAAAGGGTGTGGAGGACAGTTACTCACTGCTTTCCCCTCCCAGTTCCTTTGGGCGTCTGCACGTCTGACCAGTGACCACACAGATGGACCCACGTGACAGACAGAAAGAACTGCCGAAATTAAGGTTTTAAAATCTATTTTTCTCCTTCAAACATTCGAGAAGATATTCGAGTTGCCACAAAAAGACGACAAAGAAATATGCGATCCCTATCCTCTTGTAGTGTTTTGATTTGCCTGTTGTATGTATTTAGATCCGTGTGATCCTGTGAATTTGGTAGCCAGGGTGTGGTTCTCCTTGTCTGTTCGCTTGCCAATGCTGCTCAGGCTAGGGACGCTGTTCTGCTGTTAGCTAAGGAAAACGTTTTTACGAGCGCAGTTTATATAACTTTTAGATTATATCCGCACATTAATCGTGCGCATAGGTTATTCAAACGGCCAGTAGACTGCGAAAACGAGATAGACGACAGTTTGAATAACCTTTTACGTACGATGAATATGCTTGCAGACCGCGCTTTCCGGGGATACGTCAGTAAGCTACGCGTGCTTGCCATGGGGCTACAAATAGAAAGGACCAGATCCATTACTGTACAAGGAAGTGGTCGAGACTGGCAAACTAGATAACCAGCATAATCCGAGCTGGCAAAAAAAAGGTGCCTCAGTGATGGAAGTACCCTGTTATTTGACTGTATTTCGACTGTTAAAAAAAACCTTTATCATAGACAGCAGCAGAACAGCACTCCCAAAGGCAGAGGTGTAAAGTAACGAATTACAAGTAACTACTCTCGTTACAGTACTTGAGTATCGTCCCCCCTGTAACGGTACTTTGTTGAGTATAATTCAATTATAGTACATTTTATTTTTACTTGAGTTTATTTTTCATAATGTATTGTACTTCGTTATTTTTTATTTTGATAATCGTTACAGAGTAAATTCAATTTGGTGACTTAAGTGAGTCCCTGAAACTTTAAACCAATTAGAACAAATCGCGGGCACAATTTTAACAGGATTTGAATTTTGAGAGGCAATCAAATCAGGCCTACCCAAGTCAGTCGCTGCAACCGCGGCGCAAAGCTGTTCAAAGGCAAAAGATCGAGTGTGTCTGTGTGTGCAAGATGTCGGAGCTGTCACGGACAGAGACTGTCAGAGGAAATCCATGGCCTAATTATCCCCAATTTTTATTAATTTAATTTTAAAGCCACGAAAGGCAATAGCATTATAATGAAAAAACCGGTGGAGATTTTTGCTTTTATGAATTCATCTTCTAACCATGTGGAGGTAAGCAACTAGCTAGCTACAATTATTTTTTCACTTTTACTTGGATGTTTTAGACTAAGAAATAAGCAAGACAGCTCTGTATTAACTATTAACTTTAAACTTAATGCTGTCGCTTCCAGGTGTTTTGGGGGTGCATGTGTTATAGTGCAAAAGTTAAAAGTTCAGCAATATTGCACAGGCATCTGACATTAGGCTACGCCAAAAACCGAATCGTGGAGTGAAACATAGGCTAATGGGCTTGCGACATCAGGCTGGTTTACCAATATGATCAGCGTCTCGTCCGTTCACTTCAATGTAACATTAGTGTACACATTTTTGACCCGTTTTCAAATGCCATTATTTTTATATAAATTGACTAAAATTGGGAGTGTTGTGTGTCTCCTACTCAGATTGTAAGTTGAAGAACCATACATACTTTTGAGCCGTTCATACTGAGAAGCGCTAGAGAGAGACGCTTCTCACTGTGAAAGGCCACTTAACCATCTGCCACTCTGTTAGCAATCTTGGAACCCATTGGCTAAATCAGAATTAGTTAAGTTATTTAACCTCTGGGATCGAACCGCGAGTTCCAGGTATCAGAAGTACCATTCCAGATATAGCATTTTTCAGATCTAGCTAGCTAACTTATACAACCAAGCACACACAATCCACATAGCACACAATTTTATCCTAACTTAAACTTTTACTTTTAATGGATGGTTAAAAGCAGTTTAGCAGTAGGCTACGCATCACAACAGTTACTCTTCCAATTAAATTATTTTAGGCTGTTTTTAATTATTATTCAAATAATACTATTTCAAAAACGGGCCAAAATACAAACATTTACACTTTGCATTGAACAGTGAACAAAACGCTGCCAGCAGAGGTACCGGCAGCTATGGAGTTGCTAGGAATGCATGTGAAATCTATGAGTACAATGTTAAATTGCTGCTCAGAATAAAATAAAAATGTTTCAGATAAAGGCCCATAGTGGTCATGGCGTAAGCGGGATGAGTATGTATAATTCTCATTATGCCAGCACTGATGCCCCTAGTGGGCGTCTGAGAAAAAGAAAAAAAAAACAGTAAATGGTTGGATTCGGACCAACAGCCCTTGGCTTCAATGACCACCACACTACCCGCCTACTTTATCGCCTATCTTTCGCACTTGGGATTTAATACCAAATACATTTTGAGATATAAAAGGTTGTCTTTATTGTAGATATACAAAAGTAACGCTAAAAGTAATAAGTACACAACTTATTTACTCTTACTAATTTTTTTACCAATACTTCTACTTTTACTCAAGTGAATTATCTCTGAAGTAGCAGTACTCTTACTTAAGTAGGAATTTTCAGTACTTTTTCCACCTCTGCCCAAAGGGCACAATTCTTGGCCTTACTACTATAATTCTGTTGAATCGCCGAGCAAATTAGTTGTAATCAGTGCTGGAAATAGGCGGGGCGGTGTCCGGGGAGTAAACCTGGAGTAAATGTCGAGGGTGGACGCCGTTCCGGTTCGAATTGGTTCAGTTTTTCAACTATTGAAATAATATTTATATCGCATTTCTATTCCGTTAAAAAGCTGTACATGTTACGCATTGTTGCCTCTGTTGAACGCACCTGGAATGCATTCACGTCTGACCACTGCGCGAGGTGCAGCCAGTGTTGGCAGGTCCGCGGTTTTCACGCCAATTTGAGATATTTTGAAAGTCCACTCCAGTCGTGGTTGAAAACTTCACAGCCGCAGGGTGCGGTTTTTTTGCGCTGGTTAGAAAACACACCGCTGCCGCGAAAAACTGTTGGTTAGAGAAATGTAAACTATGTTATTATTATTATTATTGTAATTATTTTATGACAAATTAAACTTGGCAAACTTGGAGGTGGCGGCGAGAGGGAGTGGGTCGGAGCTCCCCCGCTCTGCTCCAGCAGACAGTCAGACATTATACAGAACGCAAATATTTCATTCTTTAATCACACACTATTTGTGTCCCAAACCGCATACTTCCAAGTACGGTTGTGTGGAGCATGGAAGTATGCGATTTGGGACACAGCAGTTATTGAACTGCATTATTAGTCAGAGATTACGGTCGTGAACGGAGAGAAGGAAAGAAGTGCAGTAATGCAGTGCAGTTTCAGCGACTGGTAGGGTCCACAGTAATTCTAAAGTAGGTTACATACTGAATTCACCTTTTTTGTTGTTGTGAGCAGTTTCTTTTTACATAAAGTAACAACATTCAAAACATAAAAAAGGCCTACTCAATACATATTGCTGTTAAAACAAAAATAAAAAAAGAATGTTCAAATATGATTTCTATTAAAGGAATACCATTTTGTTCTATTTGGGTTCATATTGCACTTCCCAAGGTTCTTGAGAAACGTCCATGTAAGCTTGTTTGTATTTTGTAGCAAGGCTAATGCAAACAAATGGTTACAGCCAGTAGGCTATATGGCTCTGGGTACAGCTAGCCAGTATCGAACCCACATATACAAACTGAAGTAATTATCTCTTTAAAACACCTAAATGGAACATAATTATATTTGGGCTAGTTTTAGGACATTTGGGGTGGGTTTTGAGCTGATTTCGGGCTGGAAATTTCAACAGGGACTTTGCAACCCTGTGTGTAGTTGTTATGATTAAACCTCCTTGGATTCAGTCAGTGTAACGTTACCCGGTTAGTGTTCCCCAACTTCCCTGAAATAACGCCAGAGTAAGTTAGTTAACTAGAAGATGGTAGTTTTATGTTAGCTAGCTGCCAGCTGTAGAAGCTTGCTAGCTAACGTTTAGAAACTTTGTGGGCAGTCTAGCTAACTAACATCAGCCCATCGATAAACTAGTTAGCTATTAAGCCGGAAAGTGGCTTAATAGTAGTAATAATAATAATAATACAAATGTCAATTCCAAAAAAGTTGGGACAGTCTATAAAATGCTAATAAAAACAGAAAGCAATGATTTGCAAATGCTTTTTGACGTGTATTCAATTGAAAACAGTACAAAGACAAGATATTTAATGTTTTAACTAATCAACTTTATTGGTTTTTGTAAATATATGCTTATTCTATCTTCGATGCCTGCAACACAGACATCAACACAAAAAAGTTTGGACAGGGGCATCTTTACCGCTGTTACATCACCTTTCCTTTTAACAACACTCAGTAATCTTTTGGGAACTGAGGACACTAATTGTTGTAGCCTAGTTTTGAAGGCTGAATTTTTCCCATTCTTTCTTGATATAAGACTTCAGCTGCTCAACAGTCGTATTTTGCACTTCATAATGCGCCACAGGTTTTCAATGGGACATGGGTCTGGACTGCAGGCAGGCCAGTCTAGCACCCGCACTCTCTGACTATGAAGCCACGCTGGTAACACGTGCAGAATGTGGCTTGGCATTGTCTTGCTGAAATAAGCAGGGACATCCCTGAAAAAGACATTGTCTAGATGGCAGCATATGTTGCTCCAAAATGCATATGTACCCTTCAGTGTTAATCGTGCCTTTACAGATGTGCAAGTTACCCATGCCATGGGAACTAACACACCCCCATACCATGACAGACGCTGGCTTTTGAACCTTGCGTTGGTAACTATTGGGATGGTCCTTTTCCTCTTTGGCCCAGAGAACACAACGTCCATTATTTCCAAAAACAATTTGAAAGGTGGACTCGTCAGACCACAGCACATGTTTCCACTTTATGTCAGTCCATTTCAGATGAACTAGAGCCCAGATAAGTCGGCGGTGTTTCTGGTTGTTGTTGATATATGACTTACGTTTTGCGTAGTAGAGTCTTAACTTGGATCGAAGGTCCCGGGCAGTCAGTATTGGTTTTCGGCCTTGCCCTTTACGCACAGAGATTTCTCAGATTCTCAGAATCTTTTAATAATATGGACTGTAGGTGGTGAAATTTCTAAATTCCTTGCAATTGTTGGACTATTCGTCACACAGTTTTTCGCAAAGTGGCGAAGCTCGAACCATCCTTGCTCGTAAACGCTCGAGCCTTCATGGCTGCTCCTTTTATAGCCAGTCATGATAGCATCACCTGTTACCTATTCAGCTGTTTACCTGTGGAATGTTCCAAACAGGTGAACATTCCAGAACCTTCTCAGTCTTATGTTGCCCCTGTCCCAACCTTTTTGGAACGTGTTGCAGGCATAAAATTCGTAATTAGCGTATATTTACAAAAATCAATAAAGTTGACAAGGTAAAACATTAAATATCTTTTCTTTGTACTGTTTTTAATGAAATATATGTAAAAAAGAATTTACAAAGCACTGCTTTCTGCTTTTATTTGCATTTTACATACTATTCAAACTTTTTTGGAATTGTGGTTTGTAATAATACACTTTATGTCATGGATCATGCCTTCCTTTCCTTATCTCCGCGTCTTTTATTATTTTAGTTTTTTACCGGTAATCTATCGGATTTTTCTGTGTTCCACTACGGGTTTTGCTTTCGCCTCGGTGATTAGTGAGTTCACCTGTCATTTATTTCCGCTCACTACTTATACCCTGCTTCCTTCCTTTCTCGTCGCTTCCATGTTATTTCATGTAACATTCCAGCCGGTAAAAGGTATAGGAAGTTGTGCTGCTATCGACCGCTTTGCTTCTCAACGCGGGACTTGTTAGCAGTACAATTTAGCAAAAGCGAGCTTTTTCGCTCTTATTTCAGAGCAGAGGTTTTTGTTTCTTTGTTTTCCACTCATACCTATGAGTGCGCTCACCCTAAGTTTTAGGGGTCTTTTGAGTTTTCTCTTTCCTTTCTTTTTGTTCGCTCCACAAACGGGAGTTAGATAAGCGTGACTGCTTATTTCTTTTGTTTTGCTCGGATATCGAGTTCCTCGTTTTTATCGCAAGGTTATTTGTGTTCTCCTTATTTTCCCCCGTCCACTATGGATTATTGTCCGTTTCAGTGGTGTTCATTGGAGCACTTTAAGATTCTGCATCTATCGCATCTGGACCTCCAATATTTCCTCCATGTCTCTGGCATAGAGATCCCCAACACTTTATTTGTAGAGCATTGTTTCAGCTTTAGAATAGCACAAAAACAAAAAAACAATACATGATAAAACAGCATGGTAAGATTGTGGAAGAACAATGTTGATTTAATGTAAAATTTTCTTAATGTTTATGTTTAAAACAATATGCTTTTGTGGGAAATTAATTGGAACATTTTTTTTTTTTTTAAAAACACACGCATGCACATGCATAGATAGACCTCAAAGGGGGCTTGAGCACCCTGCCGTTTGGCCTCCTATAGAGAAGTGCCCTCTTTCTGTTTTTTAAATAAATAAATTCCTGTTTGCGCACAGCCTGCCCTGCCGAACAGATATATTGATTGAATCAAAATATCAGGTCGGAAGATTGGTGCTCCCGGGCGATGTGGGAATCAGTGGAATATGGTCGACTTTCTAACTTCCTATCGGTCCTATCGACCTTATTTTGGGAACATTCTGGGGTGTATAGGGGAATGTTACTCCAAGATAACAAAAGAACATTCCGGGAACATCCCATAAAGGCCACGGATGTTGCAATGCGTTCCCTGGATGTCATAATGTTGAGTTCCCTTCAAGTCCTCAGAACATTTCTAAAACTTGATTGTGGAACTGCCCCTTCACATTCCACAAACATTACAGAAACATTCTATGTAACATAAGTAGAATATTCTAGGAAAGTTGCGTAACGTTCTGTTCCGGTTTCACTAGCGCTTGGATTCAACGTTCCCTTGCTGTGAGACCAGAGTACACTAGTAACATTCCCCATACATTCTTGCCACGTCATTAAAAAACTTTATTTTGGGAACATTCTAGGGTGTATCGAGGACTGTTACTCCAAGATAAGAAAAGAACATTCCAGGAACATCCCATAAATATCACAAACGTTCCAATGCGTTCCCTGGATGTCATAATGTTGATTTTTTTCAAGTCCTAAAACTTTATTGTGGAACTTCTCCTTCACATTACAGGAACATTCTATTTAACATTAGGGGAATGTTCTCGGAATGTTAGTAGAAACATTCCTTTTGGGTTTCTTTAATGCTTGGATTTAACGTTCCCTTACTGTGAGACTGGAGTACATTAGTAACATTCCTGCCACATCATTACAAAATGGGAATGTTAGTAGAAACATTCCCTTTGGGTTTTTCTAATGTAGAATTTAATGCTCCCTTACTGTGAGACCAGAGTATATTGCTAACATTCACCATACATCCTTGCCACGTCATAACAAAACTTTTGGGAACATTCTAGGGTGTATAGGGGAATGTTACTCCAATATAACAAAATCACATTTCACAAACATTCCAAAAAATGTAAAAAATGTTGCTACACTTTCCCTGGATGTCATAATGTTCAATTCCTTTCAAATCCTCAGAAGATTCTTACAACTTATCTGGAACGCTCCCTTCACATTCCACTAACATTACAGGAACATTCTATGTAGCATTAGGGGAATGTTCTTGGAATGTTAGTAGACATATTCCCTTTGGGTTTCTCTAACACTTAATAGAAAGATTTAATGCTCCCCAGCTAACGAAATCACGTTCTAGGAATGTTCCTTGTATGTTATTAAGGTTGCTCTAAACGTTCCCTGGTTGATGCAATGTTTTTTTTTTCAGGTTCTAAGAACTTTCACACAACGTCCCTTTAACATTCCAGTAACATTCTAGGAGCATTCCTCTTAAGTTTTAGGCACATTCTATGTAACATGAGGGTATCGTTCTGGGAACCTTCCTCTTGCGCTCCACAAACAGTTTATATAACATCAGGGGAACATTCTTGGAGCATTCCATGAAACATCAGAGGATGATTCTATGTAACATTAGGGTATCTTTCTGGGAACCTTCCTCTTTTGCTCTATGAGCAGTTTATATTTCATAAAACATTAGGGCAACGTTCTATGTAACATGAGGGTATCGTTCTGGGAACCTTCCTCTTGTGCTTTACGAACAGTTTATATAACTTCAGAGGAACATTCTAGGAGCATTCCATGTAATGTAGGGGGAATGTTCTGGGAACCTTCCTTTTGTGTTCTTCAAACATTCAATATGACGTTCCAAGAACATGCCAGGAACATTCCATATAACATTAGGGGAACGCTCATTTAAAAGGTTTAAGTGCCTAACACATGGGCTCACAATCAACATTTGGGATGTTTGAGTGTTTTTTTTTTTTTGTATTTTCAGTCCAGACTGTTGCGGTGTAACTGGTCTTTGAAAATTCTTGGACGGTGCAATTTAAATTTGAGTGCCAACAAGCTTCTTCTTCTTTGGCTTTATAGCGGCTGCAAACGTTAAAGGTGCAGATACCGCCACATACTGTACGGGAGTGTGTAGTATCATTACAATTAGGCTACATTATTGATTTATATGTTTATAATCCTGTAAATATTTAAAGAATGCCCTGTATAATTTCCATTGCTTATCCATTATCTCCAACAATCCTTTGATGTTCCATTCCATTTGCACTTAAAATTATTTATATTCTGCTGTGTAGCCTATAGCCTACTGATAATTGGTGAGAAATTCCTTTGCATTATATTTATATAAAATTCTGGTATAGGCTTTATATATACACACAAACTCCCATGTATCTAGAGAGTGCAGACATTGTTCCACATTCGACATTGCGCGGACCTGCCTTTTTTAATATCTATATTTATTTCTTGTGCAATTTATATTAATTTTAAAAAGCTGATCTTCCTTCTGCTGTGGAAAGGTAGCTTTTATGTACTTACGCTACGTTATTTAAAATTTTACCAAGTAAAATAATTTATTTATTTTATTACTTATTTATTTTATTTTTTTGGTACAGCAATAGAATTTCAGTACAATTGTATTCAAATGCAGACACACCAAATTTTGATTTCCTATTGTCTGTTATGACCCTCTACTGTGCATTTGTCTTAATGGTAAGAGTCCTGATTCAATCTACACAATCAAAAAGGTCTTTACTGCAGTGTTTGTTAAACATCAAACCCTCAAAAGCACAGAGTAGAGGGTTACAACTGACAATGAGAAATCAAAATATGGTGTATGCATTTGAATACACAATTACACCATGACATTTATTCAAATGAATAATATATTTTAACTGCTCTACTAACAGTATTATTGGAATTAAAATAGATAAATAGCCAAATGTAAGATGCATTTAAGTACACATGTACGTTGTCACAGAGCTCATAACTTTCTAACTAAACAGTGCTGTCAAAACCTTTAAACACCAAAATGTGTGTCTTAATCACAGAGGTCAGCTATGTTGTTATTAGAGGTCAGCCTCACAAAATATTGAAGTGGGAACAATTTTAATATTTTTCATTACAAAAAAGTAATATGGTTGTTAGTTTTTGTCATAAATGTTTGTTTTGTTGAGATTTCCACTGAAAATTGATTATCTTGAACAGAGGGAAGAAACAGTTGTCTTTTGATGCTAAAGTTGAATCAATATGATCAAATGTGGTCGAGAGAATCAAAGTTAGAAAGAAATTCTGGATGGAGAAGGTTGCCATACATATGGGGTAGGTTGTAACAGATTGGCAATGTAATATTGAGATTTTCAAATATGAAAATGAGGAAATTCAGTTGCAGTATGTATGCAGTATGCACCTCAAATCTATGTGAACTATTTTTAATGTTAAATGAAATATAGGTAATTGTTTTAGACCATTTTTATTGTTGATAATTGCAATATGAATGTGACAACCAACCCATACTATGTGACAACTTACCCCACACTGTTGTTTGTCACAGCGGGACACTGTCTTTTCAACCATTAAGAAATACATTTTTAAATGAATGGTTAATGTACATGTTTTACCTGAGATGTTAGTCTTTAAATTTATTTCAATAACAACCTTGTATCATATATTGGAGCTGAAAAGAAAGAGTAAAAAGTGTGACAACCAGACCTGTTCTCCCCCTAGTTTGAAGGGGGAACTACTTATTAGTTTGGTTGCTTTGAAGCAAGAACAAATATGTTCTTTCTCATATTCTTCTTATTATTATTCCATACCCTCCGACTCATTGTTTTTCAGGTACATAACAAATGATAATCTATGTAATAAGAAGTCTATGCAATGTTTTGGCACCAAACTCTTGATGTCAATAAAATTAATTATAAATATAAAAATAAAACAGTTGGGTACATGTGCTTTATTTGTAACTGTTTCCACAAGATCTTCATTGTAGAATGTCACCCAGTAAAGTATATCAAAACATGCTCATGTGTAGGCTAATTATTTATAGTCTAGTTAGTAGGCTATTGCTGGGGAAATCATGCCGAGTTGACTAGGCTATGGAATATCTGTATCCTTGGATATCCATAATGATACATTACAGATGTACACCTCATATTTTCATGGATACTCATAAAATAAATCAGGATAATTTTCTTCAGGATTTGTCATGATACGTGGTATATTCCTCAATATTGCCTCTATGCTAACCTCATTCCCAGGCTCTATGTTGCTGCGACATGCCCTCTGGGTACGAGATTGCCTCAACGCAGATGGAAAAAATAAAAATAAAAATGTGTTGATGCCAGTTTTCCAGATCTGTGATGTCTAATATACCAGACTTATCATTCTAATGGATATGTTACAGATAAAGTATCCAGACAATATCATATTAGCATCTGTGACAGATCGATCAAACTCGTATCCTCTCCGTAAACGTTATGTAATGGATTTTAGTGGTGGATAATGAAACGCGAAGGTAGGGGGATCAGAAACAAGTCACTCACGCAGTGAGGACTAATAAAGGGAATAACAAAATAAATGCAAAAAAAAGAAAAGATAGGAAACTAATTCCTTGTGGCTAAACAGCCAAACGAAAATCAACCCACTAAAATAGGGCGAACTCGATTAACGAGTGAAACATCAACTAAATCTCCCAAGCTCAATACTGGAGCCAAAACGGGAAACTTAGCAAAGAAAAGAACACCCTCTGCACATAAGTTCGGACAGCTGGAAAAGTGTACAACAAACTAAAGAAACAAAGAAAACTCAGAGAGAACAGCAAATAATAGAATAAATAGCACAGAACGCAAACAGGCGAAATAATACCTATACCTGAACTAAAAGCTAATAGCAAGTCCCCCGTGAACATAAACAGTGTTTAATATCACAAGGTCGCTAGTACCTGGCTATACCTGGCTCAATGCAATGTCGAATGACAAAGAAGCACCGGGGAAGCGGAAGTGAGGAACTCAAATACCCCGCAGGTAGAGGCACAGGTGAAAACAATGATGAGGGAAAGCAAGCACCGGAACGGAACGTGGAAAAAATCAGATAGATTCTCAATCGGGAAATAAAGACGAGAACTGCAACGGAAAAGAAAAGAAAAACCCACAAACCATGACACGTTATGGATCTGTGACAAATTCGAAAACCTGCATACTGTTGGATCTTATCAAATATGGGCCCGCCAGGTCCGTATCACAGATATCATAGATCCGGGAAAATGGCATCACCATATTTCTTCGTATCTTTGACCATATGCAGATGGCCAAAGATACAAAAAAATGCGAAGATACCATTTTTTCGGATCTGTAATGTCTGTGATATACGGATCTGGCATTCTAACGGATATGTTACAGAAAACATATCCAGACAATATCCTTTATTAGCATCACTATAACTTTTCTGCATTTGAATGGATCTATATGTGAATTGGGAGGTGGGACTAGATGTAGCTGTAAATTATGCTGGAACTTTTTTTTTTGCGGCTCTCGTCCTGCTTTCACGATTGTGAATCAATCAGCCTCATTATTGTTTCCACCTGTGCTTCTACCTGCAGGGTATTTAAGTTCCATACTTCTGCGTCTCCGGTGCTTGTTTGTCTTACGACATTGCATTCGAGTATAGCCAGGTACTCGTGACCTCCTGATATTAAACTTTGTTTATGTTCAGGGGGGACTTGCTATAGCTACTTAATCGGGTATAGGATTATTTTCCGCCTGGTAGCATTTGGTGCTATATATTTAGTACTCTATTTTGTATCTATTTTCTCCAGGAGACAGTTTTTCTTTGTACTTTCGGCTCTACCCTACTCTACTGGCTTTGAACTAAGGTAGCCGAGAGTGTTCTTTTGTTTGCTAAGTTTCCAGTTTTAGCTCATAAAGTGAGCTCGGGAGATTTAGTTGGTATTCTACTAGTTTTCTAGTTTGCCCGTTTTAGTGGGTTGATTTTCGTTTTGGCTGTTAGCCATTAGGAATTAGCCATTAATTCTTTAATTCCTGTCTTTTCTTTATTTTCTTTTATTATTTTCTCTCCCTGTTATTGGTCCTCATGGTTGTGAGCTGGCTTGTTCTGATTCCCACACCTTCGCGTTTGAACCTCCGAAACAGTTAAAAACCCATTACAGGAACAGTATGGAATACATGGTTGGCGAAATGGCTGTAAGTCATCAAGGGTCTGAGGTGTCAAGCAAGCCTCAAACCATCACTCTGCTGCTGGATATGCAGTAGATATGGATGGATCACTTTAAGGGTTGTTTCTCCATACACATTTTCCTATTGAACTCTATGGCATATCTGGCAGCAGAGTGATAGTTTAAGGCGTGTTTGATACGTCAGGCCCTTCATGACTTCCAGCCATTTAGCCAACCATGTGTTCCATGCTGTTCCAGTGTAATTTACAGCTAAATCTAGTCCCACCCCCCAATTCCCATAGAGATCCATTGAAATGCAGAGAGGTTATAGTATCGCTTGTAAGAGTACCAGAAAATAAGATATCAAGAGTCGTTTGATATTGTTGGGTCACAAACATCATGGCATGCAAAGGATATGCGACCAAATATTTAAAAGATCAGGGCCGCCGCGGTAGTACAACGGTAAGAGCGCAGTCAGCGCAGTTGTACTCCGAGGATCGGGGTTCGCGCCCCAGTCCTGCCATATCCGAGCGTGGCCGGTGCCCTGTGGAAGCGGCAATTGGCAGCCGCTTCCGGGTGGGGGGAGGGGCTCGGAGAGAATCGCTGCGCACAGGGACCCAGGGCGTGTCACGGTCAGGAGCTCGAGGAGCTGCGCCCTGTAGAGGACGTGGCGCCCGCCTTCCAACTACTAATATACCGATTGACGGGGTTGTGTAGCAGTGGTTCTCTAGCGGTTGCTACACGGGGGGGAATTGAATTAGAATAGGGGTTCAATTGGCTACCAAATTGGGAGAAAAAGGGAAAAAATCAGAAACAAATTTTAAAAAAACAAAAAGAAATTTAAAAGATCACTTTATTCTACGTCATGTTAAACTGTCCAATATTTTTGATGCCCGAAAATGAGGTGGACTATGTACAAAATGTTCTATAATTTCTAAATGGTTAATCCGATATGTTGGTAATGAACACCTAATGAATACCTCCGATATCCGACCTCCTATGCAATCACGGTTAGACAGCAAACGTTTTACCGTAATTACTCAAAATTTTACGCTTTTCAATGTTTGCAATTTGCGCATGCACTTTTCAACAACAGGGAACAGGCAGCCAGCCAGTCAGTTACCCACATCTAGTGGTTTAGGCCCGCCCACGCTGTGTCCGTGCAAAATATAATTTCAAAAAATGGGTTTTGTCTTGGCATGCGCTATGCCATGGCCGTGCTAACATGTAGCGTGGCAGATGCTACACCGGACGTCCCATTTGTGCAACTCTGACACGCCCCAAAAAGCCCTGCAGTTACACCTAAACACACACAACTGTTTCCTACAAGGAGTCGACCATGTCAGATGAGAACTAGCGCAGTTAACTAACACACAAATCTGGCTGTCCGGATTCTGCAGGTGCACAGGAAGTTATGAAAACTTGAAAATGTTTTCAACTGTGTTCTTTCAACAGACTGCTTATTCATGTCAAACTTGCCAGCAGCAAAATAACAGAAATGTTTTCTTCTTTCTTCTTAAAATGACTCACCGAAATAAACAAGGTGGTGCCTTGTCCCACAGGAACGTGGGAACCATGTGCACAGATAGCCTATTGGTTATGAGCATGCCCACTGTGCATTCTCTGCATTGCTGCTGCACTTTTGTATTCATGAAATAATAACGTTCATGTTCTCCACTTTGTGAGCTGCTTTGGAGGAACGTGTGCACAGTACAAATGCTTTAATAATGTACAACAATGAGCAGCAACACATATTATTAGTGATATGGTCTGGGTCAATTCCATTTTCAATCACAAATTGAAGTTCAATTCATTTTATTGTTGTTTTCTCACTGCCATTGTTTTATCAAAACAACTTTTGTGAGCAAAAATATATGGACGTGCATTTATGTTAAAAAGAGCATCTTTTAGAATGTAGAGTCATGGAAAAATATTTCCCAAGATTGCTAATGAATTACTGTTCTGGGAAATGCTTAAGCCCAAATGGTAAGAGGTGAGACAAATATAAATGTTTGTGGAGTTAAGTGAAATGGCAATAATTCTTCTTCTTCTTCTTCTTCTTCTTCTTCTTCTTCTTCTTCTTCTTCTTCTTCTTCTTCTTCTTCTTCTTCTTCTTCTTCTTCTTCTTCTTCTTCTTCTTCTTCTTCTTCTTCTTCTTCTTCTTCTTCTTCTTCTTCTTCTTCTTCTTCTTCTTTTATTATTATTATTATTATTCAAAATGTTATTTAACAGGATAAAACGTGCCTCTAAAGTTTATGCAAGTATCCTGATACAGTGAAGCCCAGAGAGGTTGGTTATGGAGATTAGAAAATGTAGTATGACTCATATCACCCAGTCACTCCCACTGTTCTATATATAACAGCCAGACGCAGCAAAAGCGTCAGTGATGCCTCTGTGAAGCAGACCAAGGGCAACATCTGTTCTGCATCAGAGAGGGGAAAGAGGAGGGGTGTTCTCACACACACACACACAACGTAATACCAGTCACTGCACAAAACTGTGTGACGGAGCAACATGAATAAGCCATAAAGACTCATCTTAGATCCCATGGTGTTTGTGGAGAAGGCTTGTAAATTACACTGCAGGTATGTAGCCATCCACTACCATTCCTGCTGTTGAGCGCTGCAGTACCCACACTAGAGGAGAGTGCAATCTGCACAGCCAGATTGCAGAAGTCTGATCCACCTGAGGAGTTGTACTGAGCGGTGGTGGAGGAGATACCATGCTAGTTGCAACACTCCCTCCTTGGGCAGGGCGGGACAGGGCAGGTTGGGTCGGGGCAAGGCAGGGCGGGGTTCTATTCTTTATCCACACTGTAGGTGACTTCAACATAAAAAAATAAGTCAACATTCTGCAAACAAAATTTAGAGTAAACTGAACTTCTGGACGCAAAGTTGATTAACTCAAAATATCAATTTAGTCAAACTTATGAATGTGTGTTAGAACTGATGTTTTAAGTTTTTTAAACTTGAAAACTTAAGTTGATATATACTTTGTGTCCAGAAATTCAGTTTACTCTAAATTTTGGCCATCTGCCTGGCAATTGAACAAATACATAGAAATGTATCAGTTCAGTGCTGGGTGCTAGTAGCTAGCGAGACGTACAGTCAATATGCTGGGAAGAATTGTTATATGCTGGGAAGAATTGTAGGCTACGCTACACTGGTCTGACTGCCTTGTTGCGAGAGAGAAATGGAGAGGAGAGATAGGACAGTTATTATTTTCATATTCTATTCTATTAATTTGTGGCTTGGTCATATTTTGATTGGTCATGTAAAGGCATGTAAAGTTGGCTGTGTGTGTGTTTTTTGGCCGCCGTGCCATGTGAATGTGTTTGTATAACAGGAATTACATCGGTCAAATACACATAAATAGATGTAGGCTAAATTACATTATTCTTTCTCAATCATACAGTTTCAATGCCAAGGATTCCACTTTTGCTCGTTATTAGTGCATGCAGGACAAATCATATGTCTGTTTGTAATTGTTAAAGTTATATTTTTGGTTAAGTGTGGGACAAATTACATGTAGCCTAAATAAACTGGTGGCCTGAAAACTGTAATTTGTTCCACAACTGTTTCAGAACAAGGGCGACCTGCACCTAAAGAACTGGGGCACAGAGGAATAGCTAATGTTGATAACAATATTCTGTTTGGAGAATATATTTGAGGGAATATACAGTCATCTTACATCTTATTTTTGGACGTATAATAACATTTGGAAATAAAATAAAACTGACGTATTTATATGTAGATAGATTCTGAGAAAGCTTAATCTGAAATCTGGCCAAATTGAGGAGACAACATTGTTTACAGTAATTATTTATTTGCTAGCTACATCGATGTGAATGTGGTTACAAAGGTTTAAAACATTATTTCCAGCATCAAGTTAGCAAAGCTGTATCCCGACTGTGAAGTTGAATGTGATCTCTAAATCTGACGTAGCCTAACATGCGGTGCCATATATTTTTACTACAACCTTGGAGTGTGATTACAAACACTAAACCTGTCAGTATTTGAATCTGTATTGTGCTTTTCTGTGACTTCGTCTTTTGTTCATGTTCAATTTTGCTTGTGTATGTTTGTTTAAATTTTTCCGTCTCCCTTCCATGTGCTTGTGTTTTCACTTCCACTTTGTGTCAGCTTCGCCTCCCATCTCTACTCCTGATTTCTGATGTTTCACCTGCTCCACTACTCACCTGTCTCTCGTGTGCTTGTTTTTTGTATTCCTGCCTTCCGTGTTCCTGATCTTTGTTTTTGCTTTCTGACTTTGCTTTTGGATTGTGTTTTTGTACTTTTACTGTGATTTCCTGGTTTTTTAACTCTGCCTGTTTTTTTACTTCGCCTTCACCTCATGCCTGGGTTTCGACCCATAATAAAATATTGTTTATTATTACGTGCTGTCTGCGACTGAGTCCCTGTCACAACCCTGACAAAACCAGTATAACAAACTATGTAATTTATTTGATGGCTCAAGTGTAGGATCAAGCATCTTACAAGTTAATGGGTTTTTGGGTAACACTTTACAATAAGGGAACACACCTCATGCCATAACTAATGCATGACTCATGATTTAATGCATGATGTATTATTCTTATATGATGTATCATGAACTCTGTGAATTCCCTTGTGCAAATTGTGACAGTAATATCAAATGTTTTATGTTATTTTAATTTATCTTAGAAAGTGCACAATTAGTAGTTATTTTCAATGATAGCCTATATTTGCATTCAGACTATGCTTCTGGGCAAACCCTACAGTAGGCCTATCTCTAATGTGTCATAAAAAAATCACACTTAATAAACATCGAACAAAAAGTTCGGAAATTTGTGTTTTGTAGATTATTTCTCTGTTGTAACAATGCTTCTTGGCAATAAATTTGATACCGTTGGAAAGCCTGTTTATTTCCCTTTTAAATGGTGCCCCATTTGTAAGGAACATGCATTTGTGGGATGAGCAGCACAGCTGAGTATGTGGGTTGCGCCCATGAAAAATTTGCCAAATCTTCTCTGCCAATGCCAAACAGCTTATTCTGCTGTTGCTATTGACTCTTGTTTTGAGCTTCCGGTACCCCCAGGTGCTGACAATCAGGTGCCTGATTGGCACCTGATTGGCAGCACCTGTGAGCATGGGCCCTGCTACAGTGGTCAATTGGTGTCTGCTCCAAGAATCGGCATGCCACGTTTGTCTGATCTCGATAAGGCCCGTGCGATAGGGCAACTTCAAGCTGGTGTTCCGCAAAAGCAAGTTGCGGCATTATTTGGAGTGAGCCCTAGTACCATCTCCAAACTGAAGGCCAAGTTCCATGAAACGGGGCATGTCAGAGACAGACCGCGAAGTGGGCGTCCCAAGAAGACGACACCCCAAGAAGACCGGTTCCTCACCCTTTCAGCACTTAAGAACCGTAGGCTGTCTTCTACAGATTTGCTGTCAAGGTTTGCAGGACGATATGGCACACGGCTCTTGGCCCAGACAATCCGGAACAGAATGCACGCAGCCAATCTCCGGGCTCATAGGGCTGCCAGGAGGCCTGCCATGACTGCCCTTCACCGTCAGGCCCATTTGCGCTGGTGTCGGCAACACCTGCACTGGAACCTGAACATGTGGAGGAACGTTATGTTCAGCGATGAGTCCAGATTCTGCCTACGGAAGTTGGATCGTAGGGTAAAAGTGTGGAGAAGACGGGGAGAACGCTATGCTGATTGCTGCACCGATAGAGTAACACCTTTTGGTGGAGGCAGTGTGATGGTGTGGGGCGGCATCTCCATCACTGGAAAAACGAGGCTTGTCATCATTGGAGGCAATCTCAATGCAGAGAGATAACGAGATGAGATTCTGCAACCAGTGGCAATCCCATATCTCCACAGTCTGGGACCGAACTCCATCCTCCAAGATGACAACGCTCACCCCCACAGAGCGGGGTTTATCAGAGACTACCTCCAGAATTTGGGAGTAGAGAGAATGGAATGGCCTGCCAACAGTCCTGACCTCAACCCAATTGAACACTTGTGGGATCAGCTTGGGCGTGCTAGAGTGACCAACACAACCACGTTGGCTGACTTGCGACAAATCCTGGTTGAGGAGTGGAATGCCATCCCACAGCAGTGTGTGACCACGCTGGTGACCAGCATGAGGAGGAGTTGCCAGGCTGTTGTGGCTGTGTATGGTTCTTCCACACGCTACTGAGACTCCTGACTGTTTGTTAAATTAATAAATTATAAAATTGCCAATATGTCTTGTTTCTTCCTTGTTACTGATAAGACTTCAATCATCCAATCCACCAAACACCAAACAAGAGTCACTAGCAACAGCAGAATAAGCTGTTTGGCATTGGCAGAGAAGATTTGGCAAATTTTACATGGGCGCAACCCACATACTCAGCTGTGCTGCTCATCCCACAAATGCATGTTCCTTACAAATGGGGCACCATTTAAAAGGGAAATAAACAGGCTTTCCAACGGTATAAAATGTATTGCCAAGAAGCATTGCTACTACAGAGAAATAATCTACCAAACACAAATTTCCGAACTTTTTGTTCGATGTTTAGATTTGATGGTGGTCTTTGTAAATAATATGGAGCCAATGTGTGTGGATTATGACAGCTATTCATCTGTTTTAGAGAATGAGTACTTTGTACTTATTTTTTAATGATATAGTTATCAATATTCAAGGTTAATAAATTTGCCATTTGTTGGAAAAATTGGGTCGGGTTGAGTGTGATACCCCAAAAATATCCAGTAAGTGGCAGTTCTGAGAGCAGAAACAACCTTGTTAATGAGAGGTCAGAGGAGAATGGCCAGACACATTCAAGCTAATAGACAGGCCATTCTCCTCAGTGGTGGTGAGCAGAGGGGCATCACTGAATGTATGTGTTGAACCCTGAAAGGGATAGGCTGCAGAAGATTAGATAATACTAGGTAGGTATTCCTAATACAGTAGATACTGAGTGTAAATTGTAAGGAGTTCGCCATTTATCATTAAATTTCATCATTATTTCACACATGCGATCACCATTACTTCCTAAGTACTTGGCTGACTTGTGTCCCTCTAAGTAAAGTCATGGCATGATACTAATTTGTAAATGATTACTTAATGTACATTGATAGAAGGCAAGCATTTGTTAACCATGAGTTCATCATTACTTAATTATGAGTTCAATGAATTGTGACCCTTCAAGTAAAGTCACACAAGATTCTTCATGTAGTAATGATTACCCCATCATCACATCACTATTACTTAATAAATAGCTAAATGATCTCTGCACCCTTGAAAACCTAATATTAAAATAAACCAGTCAAAAGTCATCCAAATAGAATATCAATGTTTTATTCATTATACATGTGGAACACAATTTATTAAGGACCTCACTTCCATTTCCTCTCAGTTGCTATATCAGATTTTTATAAATCCCCTTAACCCTCTCTATATTTTGTATATGTCCCCCACTGTTAGGATCAATAAAGCTCCTGCTGTGGTTAACAGTGAAATGGGTGTATCCAGTAGTGGCAACCACTGATCACTTATTATTGTGGTCCCCAGACGAACGTGTCCTCCTCTGAATGGGAGCAGTCTTCACCTGTCTGAGAACTGGCTGTTTCCTCTGATACCCCAAAATCAACAAAACCCATTTTCGTCTCCTCCATGTACAGCCATATCTCCCACGACCCTACTGTTAAAAGAAGACAATTTACAAATCAAAACTAGAATGGCACTCAGATAGACACCCCCAAAAAAGTGGCCAATACACTGAACTCTATGATATTGAACGGACTTAACTGCTTGCTTCTATTGCTTACAGCAACCAATATGGCTTCCAGTGCACAGAACCTCTCAATTTCTGGCTTGGGCTATAATTTAGAAACCCCTGCTTTTTTCTACCAAACTAAAGGGTTAACAGTCATATATTAAACCCAGTTATATCCACAATACATATAAGAATAATAATCAATGCGAGATTATACTTGACACGATACAAAGGTAGTTTTACTCATCGGAGATAACTCTTGGTCTTCTTGAACATGTGATGATGACTAGCTGACGGATAGCCTACAGAAATCAATATGAAAAGGTTGAACTACATGTAGGTTTATTACGACATCACGCAAAGCAGTTGAATCTAATCTATTCAGTTCAATATTTTTTTTGTCCGAGACCACCGAAATAAAGATAATGAGTTTTCTTGCACACTGAATATGCACGCACAGATAGGAGGCACATCTATCACCAGAGACCGTTTTACACACACACATTTCTGGTGCCAACTGAAGGATAACTAAGTTAGGCTACTTTACAAGCTCCTCGCAAAATCAAATTATTTCACTCAGTCCAGTCCTGAGCTCACATGACAGGGTAACGTTAGATACATAATTTTACTCCGAAAAGAAAATTTCTAAGGGAATTATGCAATTTAACATTTGCCTAACTAGCTAATGTAATAGTTAGCAGCAGTATACAAATCATTGTGTGTTCTAATACTAATGCCACTGAACTAGCCTAAATAAATATAACTACTGACATTGGCAAGCCAGCAAGCAAAATTACAAGTGACAGTAGGCCTCATAGCAGCTAGCTTGCTAGCTATTTGTGTCTGAGATTGATTCGCTGCTCGGTAGATTTTTTTTTGCAAACATAGCCAACATTGAACGCGTTTACAATGAGCTAACTAGCTACACAAGCTACTTACCGGAATTTAAGTAACATTCATGTAGTTTCAGAGGGTTAAAAGCATTCGGTTTTGTTTAGGATCTTCTGCAGTGCATTCAAGTTTGCTAGCTGGATCCATACAATAGATAGCCTGTAGAAAGTCCATACTACAGAGTTCTGTGATTCGGTTTTCATGGAAGTTCGAACTACCACACTTTACGGTTGTGGTCCTTGTATACGGAATCCTAAAGGCGACAAAAGTCACAAACAGGTTATCTGGATTGTAAAAAATAAAAACGCTTTTAACCTCCAATCAGTCGATAAAATACATTTAAAAATAATTTATTTTACTCTTCCACTTATCATTTACTTCCTATTTTTATTTTTCAACTCTTCACTTTTCCTATTTTCACGGTGCTAGCATGCTTGTAATTGTAGGCTATTCATCATTATTGTACCCGTTCCCTAATCAGAGTCATATGTTGACCAACCAGAGTCTTTTGTTGGCTGTACGATAAGTAAAACATCAATACTATATATTTGTTATTGTGTCAAGTAAAATCACAGATTGATTATTCTGTATTATGGTATAACTGGGTTGTAAATATGACTAAAGCACCATCGTTTTATTAGAAACAGATTAGAAGTAGGCGTAACCCAACAGCTTATTTGTCTGAATTATTGAATTTTGAAAATAGACTAATATTGAAAAATAATGACAAATTATACATTTCCTAAGAAAAGTTAAATTAAAATAACATAAAACATGTGACATTGTAAGCCACACCAATCCTGTCTCCTTATATGCACAAGCAATGGGGGAGGGTTGTTATAATAATGGGTGATTTATTAAAATCTGAATTTCACTTATCAGTTGTTTTAAAAGCGAACAGCTTTGTCAGCACACTGTCAGGAGGAGTTTTGGGGGCCCCAAAATTGATAAATCCACCACTGATGGTCTGAGAAGCTTTTGTCTACCTAACTGGATTGCAGCTACTTTGATGACATGTTACTTTATGTATGACTCAACTGTGAGTTAATGTTCATTAATTGATGATACATTAAGTGTAAAGTAATCACATGAACTAATAATGCCTTGATCATTTATTAATATTGAGCCACACAGAGTTCATGATAGATTATGCATCATTTCATGCATTAAATCATGATGAAATCATGATGAGTCATGCATTAGTTAAGGCATGAGTTGTGTTCCCTTATTGTAAAGTGTTACCGGTTTTTGGATTGTTTCCAAGAGCGCACAATTCTTAATTTTCCTTTCAAAGTGCACCAGTTCAATGCATTTAACTGTTAAAATTTACAAAAATTTTGGGCATGCCCCTGGACCCCCATAGAGGGCGGGGGTTTATCACCTGATAGTAGCCAACCATTTTTATTATTTATTTTTTGCCGGATGCATTCAACTGTATGAACATAATTGTAATTATAGTCTAAACATGACATAATGGATAGGCTACATACGGAAAAATGTATAGGCTATATTTTTGAAAGGACATGGTTTAACGTTAAGTATTGAAGGTTGCGTTTCCTAGTAAAAACACTGAATGATATGGGAAACAAAAACGCCAGTAATATGCTTATGCGCATAACTGTAATGTATTTTAGCCTCTTTTTTCATGAATAAACATGGCCTTTGTTGGTCCTCAAGAATTAGTGTTATATGGATTAAAGCACAAATAATAAATGAAAGGGAACAGAGATAAAGATAGGATTGTGTGTGCCTGACTGCGGCAAATTTATCGCTTACACATTAGTTTAAGACCCCCCCCCCTCAACAAACAGCGTTCCCCTTGTTAACATCTTACAATTCAAACCCTGTATATATATTTATTTATTTATTTTAAAAAATTTGCCAGAAACTGAACTATCACTTTAATTAATTTGTTCATGCTGTTGCATTTTTTAACCAACATGTACACTATTTAACTTGCTTTCAACTTTGCTCCCAATGGAATTGTTTTGCTTAATTATCACATTCTGCAACACTTCATAACGGACAAATGATGGGTACTCTACGGAAGACTGGTTAAAGTGTCAGGCACAACCAAAGGACCAATTTAGTGGGGAAGTGTACCAAAGATAAAATAAAATAAAGCAACAAAAAAAAATAATCATTTTGACAAAGAAGGAATACTGACATGTTTTTGTAATTACATGCAAGTTTCAGTTTTGGAGTCACAAGTTTTTGGATTTGAACATTTGACCCTTGGTGGGATATGAACCAGTGAAAATCCAAACACAAAGCCAATGCCTTGGTAACTGTGCTAACAGAAGCTCAGCATCCTGGTAATGCATCCTGGAAATGAGTGTGGAGGAATTGAAATTTGACATATTACTTGGAGTGGACACAGAAGGTTTTTCATACTGGTTTTATAATTGCAAACAGAACCACTTTTTTGTTTGATCCATCTGCTTCTGTAAACACCAATAATAAAAGGAACAAGAACAAAAAAGTTGTTGTTTGCAATGATAAAAAACCACTACGAAAACCGCCTGTTTCTACTCTACACCATGATTGTATGGCTACAAAAAAGCATCCAAAAACACTTAAGAGGCTATTTTTATGGTGATATGAGGCGCTGATGTTTAATTGTTTGGTGGCAAGCTACCCTATCTTGTCAAGACCATGAACTCCACAATACTTTCTATAAAACAAGTTTGTAATGCTGTGAATGCGCTGAAGTGCTCTATGCCATAGTAGTATATTTGTTGGAAATTGTTCTGTAATATTACATTTGGCTTCAAAATGGGCATGTCATAAGTGGCATTCATATTCTGTTTCTGAGTCACGTAACAATGGGGTCCCCTTGTAGTTTATTAGATGTAGTTCTTCCATTTCAAGCCCTCAAGAAACATTCTTTACATATTAGCGTCAAAATCAAAAGAGGTTATGACATTTTCTTTATAGACGTAAATAATGAATGAATTTGCTCCCTTACTTCTAATGTAAAATTATGCCGATTATGGGCCTGCATGTACTTTTGGCCGTCTAATTGTCTCGTTTTGAACATCCAAGCGTGCGTGCGAGGGGAAAAAACGAGGAAATAAACATGCGCTCAGTATTCAGGGGGATGGGAACGTATGCTACAGCGTACAGAGGACAAGCTAGCGATAAACAAGACTCAAATAATGATTTTCAATTTATTGTAAAAGTGCCGTTAGTTTTATGACCATGCTAGACGCCAAGATGTAGGATACTTCGAGTTTCAAAGGATATAAACGTTTGTGGCACAGTACGTAGTAGGCTATACATTTTTGGTAACCCGATAGTTGATGACCGAGCGAAGGTAACGGAAAGGTAAACCATGCTGATTAAAGTCGTTGGACAGAAGGTATTCACAGGTATGGCAATGCTAATTTCTAATTTCTATATTTACTGTCAGGACAGAAAATGGCGAATGAGTAGCCTACAACAAAGTGCTGAAGTTAGTTTCGATTTAGCCTACCGCATTGACCGTTATTTTTTATTCCCTGCTATTTCTATTCGTCTATCCATCTACGTTCTTTCTTAGCATACCTGTGTTTAAGAATTTGTCAAATTAACACCCGTTTAACTATGTTGTGTTATTGTGTGTAAAGTTCATTGGTGTAGATTAAAGGCGAATAATAAGGCTACCTGATGTGAGATGATTGCGCACATTTTGGTCAGGAAATGAGATCCGTTAAATGTGTTCTGTGCAAAAGTTTTCTGAAATTCCCAGCTCGAGGAAACCTTTTATTTACAAATTTCTTGAGATAGGCTACTTCGAAAACTACTGACCGAATATTCGCAAGAAAGACACTGGTTCGACAATCTGTATATAATCAAATATAATTGGAAAATTGCAAATATAATCAAAACATAATTGCGGAATAGGCTAATATTGTACTATATTGTAATATTGACATATATATATATATATATATATATATATATATATATATAGCCTACGTATGTGTGTAGCTATATACTGTATTATATATACATACATACATACATACATACACACACAGTGGAACGTTTGGCACAATACAACTGTATTAAAACGGAATTGTATGTTATTATTGTTATTATTCTTGACAATAATAATAAAGAGGGGAATCATTCAGGGACCTATGTGGCACTGTGACAATGCAAGTGTCAGTTGCGAGTGAGAGTCTTGTGGCATGTTGCATAATTGGCAGTTCCCAGTGAGGGCAGGCTTAAAATGAAGGGTAGCACCACAGAAAGTACACATTAGTGAAGACTGTGGACCAAGCCTCAACCAGTGAACAGGAAGTGTTTTGTAGCATGGGTTATCTACCGCCCCTTCTGTAATGAGAGCACTACATTGATCCTCTATTGTAAGTGAATTAAAAATGGCGTATTTTAACTGTAAAAAACACCTTGCTCTTAGTCTGGGCATACACTGCACGATCATACACCCGGTTCAGCAGTCCCAGACAGATTTTCGTTATCGTACTGAAATCCAAGGTTCGTAAGCAAAATCCGCACGTCGGTAGTCTTATAGCCCTAACGTGAGCGGAGGAAAGACGCGCAATTGTCAAACTTCAAAGCAGTCTGAGACATCCCGATTATTTTCTGAAATGTCACGGATACGCTGTAGACTACAGAGAAAAAGAATGAAAATTGAGCAAACAGCAAGCCAAAAAAGCAAACTAGGTAAAAACTCCCCATTGGGAAGAAAAATACTCAAATGGTGACGAAAAGAAACTCCCCGATCGGAAGAAATCTCGAGAGGAACATGCCTAGAGAGGGGGAGTTCATCATCTGCTGGCTGGCCCGGTTTAACTAAAAGTGGAATGGATAATAAGAAAATGTAATGCGGGATCTATCACAGCAAATAATCACATGGGTTGAGCAGGTTACAGTCTGAGATATTAAACTAGAAAAAAATAAGTTTGAAGACAAACTTCAAGTTGGCTTGAAAAAGCATAGAGAACACTATGTTTTGAGAATAGAAATGAGACATTACACTGTTTTTATTTCTCACCCGTCTCCCTGTTTTATACCTCAAGCTGAGGGTAGGAGTACGGTTCTTTGTTTCTATTTTTCTCTCCTTATTTACGGGGTCTCTCCTTTTAAATGGCTCTCTTTTTCGAGAGCTTAAATAATCCCTTTTATCGAGCTTGACCTCCCGAAAAAAATATCCACCACTACAGTCTCGACGCAAACCGCAATGTCGGGTACATTGTATACTGTACATTTAAATACTTGAAAACGTTCTGGCAGTTTTGCATACTTCCGGGTAGTGGGGGAGTGGAGGAAAGGAGGTGGGGAGTGAAGAATATTGGGACGCACCCCATATGTATTTTCAGCGTTCTCTAGCTCGAGGTTTGTTCGCATTTCCTCTGGTATGCCTTCATGCACGTTGCCAGCTTTTGCTGTCGTGCTGAACCACATTTGAAAGTAGCATTATGGTGTATGTTACAGGTAGCATGCAGCGCTTACCATATTTTGAGTTTGTTGTGGCTGTTAACGTGCTGTAGAGGTGTGCGTTTGCTGATCGTGCTTCTGCGCGATTCCCCGTTTGGAAGACGGTTTTAACTGTGCTTTATGCAAGCATATTCTCGTCTTTTGAATGCCACCGTGTTTCCAGAAAATTTGAGTAATAAGCTGCTTGTTAGTTTATGGCTACTTTGCTGAGTTGTAGTATATCAGTTATGTAAACTATTTTGCGTTATATTTCGTGTGATACCGGGAGTGTGTGTAAACACGGAAACACTGCTAAAACTGAGATTTTAATGAAAACATTTTGTAAGTGGCCTATTTGTTGCGGCCCCTTCGAGCCGGGGTCGTAACAGTTGCATGCAAATTAGTTGTTTTGTCAAACTGGGAGTGGGAAATATATACAGGTGCAGCTCAAAAAATTTGAATATCGTGAAAAAGTTCAATATTTTTTGTCACTCATGTCAGAAAGTGAAACTCATATATTATATAGATTCATTACACATTGAGTGAAATATTTCAAGCCTTTATTTCTTGTAATTTTGATGATTATGGCTTACAGCTAATGAAAACCAGTGGCGGCTGGTGATCTAAATATAGGTTGGGGCGCTAGCATTTCTAAAAAAAAAAAAAATACATCTGACTTTGACTTTAAACAGAAAAAACAAGCCACCTTGTGTCTCAGTTGCATAAGACAGTTTAATTGGCAACAGTGGAGGACAGTTTTTCAAGTAAGACATCACTGATTGTTTCTAATGGCAAACTCTACAGAAAGTGGGCACATTTGATCCCATTAATTTTTCTGATAAAATCTCAAGGCAATCTAACATTTCTGTTTTATTTGGTCTTGCTTTATAATAAAAAGGATTCCCACCAACTTTTAGACCTGGCCCACTCATATTTTGATTAATAAAGGGGTTAACATTTTTGGATATGTTGCTAATGTTACGTGGACAGAATTGACTGAACTTAGTTAACTTAACAAAACAGTTAAATATCCTTGACTGTATGTTAAAATAATGGAATGTACAGACATACAGCAAATGATTACATGACCATTTCAACATATTTATGAGTTTTTTTGTGCTTCATCAACATATGGATTGGGTTTCACAGAAAACACGGGCTTTTGCTAATGTTACATGGACAGTGTCTAACGTTAGCACAGGGAATCTCCGGGTTCGCCGAATGTACACAATGTTTACATGCATTTACACACGCATTCAACGGGCATCCCAACTTTTCGTCATTTCAACACACATTTCACCTCAAATAATGTGTAGTTTTCATAATTTCGTTTCTTGAATGAGGTGTGCGTTACATGACGCTATCGTTACTTTAGTGACAGAATATTTATTCATTAATTTCGAGAAATAAAATGAAATTTCTCTCACCCGCCGCTCCAAAATTCGTGAATCTACGATCTTAGCGCAGGCACACAAATACGATGGGAATCACTTCCGCGTTAAATAAAAGTGGATCTCGCAATGTAATACTCGCGAACGTTACTGATTGGTCACGGACAGAAATAACGTTAGCCTTACAATCGGGTTTCTATAAACCTATACAATTGGATTAGCAAAATTCTTCCCGATCATAACAACAAAGGGTTTAATTGAGTTACTTCCTGTGCATTTTAATAGTTACTAAATCCACCGAATCATGTACAGAGAGGGGTATAGCTAACGTTACTGTGATGGACAGAATGAACAGTAACATTCGCAACTGGAATTAAGCATTGTTTTGAATGTGTGGGATATTTTTCTGTCCACTTCCGATGTATTTTCTGAAATAAAATCCTTCTAACTTAAAAAGAACAAATCTGACAACAATGTGATTGCTTATGCAGTTACTTTATTATAATTTCTATCAAACAGAACAATATATTTTTAGAAAATGCCAGGATTTTTAAAAAAACCTTTGATTTGTTTGTAGCATACATTATGTGCCCACTTTCTGTAGAGTTTGCCTAATGCCAATTCTGTAGCCTTCATCTAGTTGTTCAGCAATGCTAAGCCTGCCAAAAAAGTTTCAAAGCTTCATACTGTTGTCAAGATGGCTGCGGCTACTTTCATGCCGTTTGCACTTTTCAGCAAGATGTTTTAGGTCTCGTACCCCCGTCGTTGTCCACAATGGTTCGGTGCCAGCACTTTGAAATAGCAAGCAGGGAAAGCAATATAACGCATTACTCACAGCACATCCAGCTAGCCAACTCCGTTTGTCATAACACGAGCGAGAGAAGCCCCGGGTATAAGCACGACCGCGATCACTTGTTTGCTGTTGAATGTGCAAATCTGGTCGCTCTGGTCCAAGTTCCTTTACTCTTTTCTTTTCTTCCAATGAACGCCTTGAGAAAGGTTCTTTTTGCAAAGAAATAACCGAATTTTCTTTGCTTTCTGTTCCACTTGAAGAAGCCATTTCGAATTATCTCTCTCGCTTGGTCTAGATCTACTTGAATGAATGCGTAGCAGCCGACTGAACCTAGCCGTAGTACTTGCGCACTCGCAGTGATATCCTGCTAGATGCCGGCTGGGCGTGATAAACATGCCTTAAATCCAATCAAATAATATCATAAACCATGAGGACTAATCAGAAAAGGGTAGGATAGTCCGGGGCGCACAGGCCTGCGCCCGGGGAACTACTTTTTTGGCCGCGAATCAGGTAGCAGAATCAGAGGGCTCGCCTGAAAATGAATGAGTGCTCTGATTCACCATAACGTTACCGGCGCCCCGCAGACCCCTGAACATGCATATGTAATGTATTAAACTTTAGACAACGCAAGGCCAACATATAACATGTTTAAGCTACTAAAAAATTAAATAATAATAAAAAATAATAATAAAAAATAATAATTTTAAGCTACTAAAAAATTAAATAATAATAAAAAATAATAATTTTTTTTAAACTTTTTTTTTTATTTGTATGTGGGGGAGGGGGGGCGGCGCCCCAGCGCCCTCTATAGGCCGGCCGCCACTGATGAAAACCCAAATTCTGTGCTCAGAAAATTAGAATATTACATAAGATCAATAAAAAAGGATATTTTAAACAGAAATGTCAGCCTTCTGAAAAGTATGTTCATTTCTATGCACTCAATACTTGGTTGGGGCTCCTTTTGCATGAATTACTGCATCAATGCGGCGTGGCATGGAGGCGATCAGCCTGTGGCACTGCTGAGGTGTAATGGAAGCCCAGGTTGCTTTGATAGCGGCCTTCAGGTCGTCTGTATTGTTGGGTCTGGTGTCTCTCATCTTCCTCTTGACAATACCCCATAGATTCTCTATGGGGTTCAGGTCAGGCGAGTTTACTGGCCAATCAAGCACAGTAATACCATGGTCATTGAACCAGCTTTTGGTACTTTTGGCAATGTGGGCAGGTGCCAAGTCCTGCTGGAAAATGAAATCAGCATCTCCATAAAGCTTGTCAGCAGAAGGAAGCATGAAGTGCTCTAAAATTTCCTGATAGATGGCTGCGTTGACTGTGGACTTCAGAAAACACAGTGGACATGGCACCTCAAATCATCACTGACTGTGGAAACTTCACACTGGACTTCAAGCAACGTGGATTCTGTGCCTCTCCACTCTTCCTCCAGACTCTGGGACCTTGATTTCCAAATGAAATGCAAAATTTACTTTCATCTGAAAAGAGGACTTTGGACCACTGAGCAACAGTCCAGTTCTTTTTCTCCTTAGCCCAGGTAAGACGCTTCTGACGTTGTCTCTGGTTCAGGAGTGGCTTGACACGAGGAATGCGACATTTGTAGCCCATGTCCTGGATTCGTCTGTGCGTGGTGGCTCTTGATGCACTGACTCCAGCCTCAGTCCACTCCTTGTGAAGCTCCCCCAAATTCTTGAATGGATTTTGCTTGACAATCCTCTCAAGGCTGCAGTTATCTCTGTTGCTTGTGCACCTTTTCCTACCACACTTTTTCCTTCCACTCAACTTTCTTTGAATATGCTTGGATACAGCACTTTGTGAACAATCAGCTTCTTTAGAAATGACCTTTTGTGGCTTACCCTCCTTGTGGAGGGTTTCAATGACTGTCTTCTGGACATCTGTCAAGTCAGCAGTCTTCCCCATGATTGTGTAGCCTACTGAACCAGACTGAGAGACCATTTAAAGGCTCAGGAAACCATTGCAGGTGTTTTGAGTTCATTAGCTGATAGAGTGTGACACCATGAGTTTCCAACTTTTTCACAATATTCACATTTTCTGAGACACTGAATTTGGGTTTTCATTAGCTGTAAGCCATAATCATCAAAATTACAAGAAATAAAGGCTTGAAATATTTCACTCTATGTGTAATGAATCTATATAATATATGAGTTTCACTTTCTGAAACTGCACCTGTATATATATATCTTTTCTGTTTTGATCACTGCCTCCCATTGGAGCTCCACCACCTAGGCCTACGCAAACTCATGATTTTTGTACTATGAGGGTGGTGATGTGTGTGTTTGTTGTTGTGTGTTTTATGTGATACACATGGGCTTGTGCTGTTTTTATTTTATATATTTTGTAATGTAGCACCATTCAATGCTTAATACAAATGTATCTTTGAGGACAATAAAGGTTATCTTTTCTGAGTAGCACAGTGTTGCTATGCTGGGATGAACCAGGTCCACTCCCTGATGTTTCCACAGTTTTCAAAGACATGAGCCCACTTCTGCGACTAGATAAAAAAACAAATACATTGTAAAATCCTGTGCAGTACTGCATATTTAATTGTCGTTCTGAATTGATAAATCATTATCATGAAATCTCATTATGCCATTATTTTGACTTACAAATCAATTTTTTAAATAGCGGACAGTCTGCACTCATTATGTATTTTGTTCACTTTATTGAGACAGGGGGAATGGAAAGAGAGATGGGATCACAGTACAGACAGTGCCACGGGGGTCATTGAAACCCAGGCCACACAGGGTTCAATGCCCTGGTAATATGCAGGGGTTTGTGTGGGGGTTTGAGAGTCGAATGTCCTACAGACATCGCCACGTGGATTTGCCCCCACGATAAGCCATGTTTTCGTTTGCAGAACGTTTAAAAAAATAACTAGATAATTCTCACAATTCAGTGTCTGGACATTTTTAAACATATGATCTGATTGTATCAGAAATACATGACAGAAGGAAGCCAAGTCTTTTAAGTCCCTTTTGAAGGGGACAGTGCTTACAGTTCACTTCACAACCCATGAAATACAGGGGTCTTAAATATCATATATAAATAAAGTAACTTAACCTTCCTATTATGTTGGGTCTATATGAGCCAAAATTACTTTTTGTTTTTGTATTTCAAATGGGAAATTTTCTTCAGCAAACACTTTTAAGACATCCTAGATAATTACGTAAAAAAAGACTGGTGTTTTCATATATTTCATCATATTTTTCAACTAGTGTTTTAAAACTTTATAAATGATGTCATAAACCTTGAAGTGATAGATTCATAAAAGTTTTAGTTTCTTTTGTTCAGACAATGAGATAATAGATATTGTATTACCTGACAGTTTCGACTGACATCTGCAGTCTTCCTCAAAGCGTCACCTGACACCTGTGATGCGTCGTCAGCTGATGTTTTATCAGTTTTGAGGAAGACTGCAGATGTCAGTCGAAACTGTCAGGTAATACAATATCTATTATCTCATTGTCTGAACAAAAGAAACTAAAACTTTTATTCGAAATAAGAAGACAAAATGAACTTGATTGAGTGATAGATTCATCTTTCTCTTTCATTTTTAATATATATTTTTTGTAGTTTATTTTGATAAATACATCTATTCTGTAGTCCTTTTTATTATCTGTTCAGAGAACCTCATTGCTGAAGGCCCAGGAATGCAGGAAATTACGTGAGGTGATATGAAAATGCAAAAGCTCCACTTCTCCCCTATATATGTAGGCTATAATATACAGTAATAAAAAAATATATGAAAACCTACGTTTTTAACTTACTGAATGAAAATTAAGATGAGAAAATGTAACAAACCAGGGACTTTTTCCAGTCCTATATGTTGACTTCAATTTAGTTGAGAGAGACGCTTCCAACGTCATACAGCGCCTCACACCTGACTTGTCTGTAGTGCAGTCAAGAGAAAGTGAGTAGAGCAACACTGGCTAAAATAAAGTTTGTTAATTTGCCTGCTATTTCAACGGTTCTAAATGTGCTTATCAGGCATCACATATGAGCACAATAAGTAGTTAGTCAACTATTCAATGATTAGTCAACTATTCAATGAGCTCCAGCGGTCGGAGTGCACGGAGCGAGCTTCAGAAAGTACATTATGAAGCCGAAGAGGATAAACAGCCTGCTTTATTCTTAAAATGAGTTCAGGTATGTAGACATAACTGGAAATTTTTAAAAAAAAATTGTTTTATCAGAATGGTAGACGGAAGCGTAATGTTAGGGCTACTTTTGCTTCACCATATCGGCTATTACCATTAGTCTATTTAAAAAGACAGTTCGCCGATATTCGCCGTAGCCTATCTGCGTGTTAGTAGCCTAGCCTATGTTAAGAATACGCGATTCCATTTCAAATGAAAGAGTATGCTTGAAGTAGGAAAAGTTCATTATATATATATATATATATATATATATATAGAAAAAAAGATATATATATATTCAATTAAACGCTTTATGTGGGCATGCATTAGTTTATTCTTATTTCCCGAAGAGGAAGTGAAAATCTTTTAGCTAAAATTTAGCTAAACTAAACTAGCTAATCCTTTTTAGGATAAAATCGTCATGGACTACGTATAAAACAAAACATGTTGATACTAATTAGCCTAGTATTTTCAATAAACACAGTTTGCCCTTTCGAGATAAAAAAAGAACTGACAGGGGCTGGAGCCACGAAGAACAAAAACCGAGCGCAGGTCCTGCTGATTTTTGTGCAGAAGCTACAAATATCTGCGCCATATTAACGACTGGTTCACCAACACACCAAGTAACCGCGCAAAGTTAGCAAGCGTAGTTAACAAGTAGGCCTGTAATAATCCGTCAAATCAGCCGTCATAAAATATATTTTGGCCTACGGTCGCCTCAAGTTTCATCTATTTTTATCTATAGCATTAGTGCGCCTGGTGTCAGTTTAATGAGAACAATTATTATTAGTATTATCAGTCTTGGTGTCAAGTTATCTCCGAATATCTCCTATTTTTGAATTTAAGAAGTAGGGTACATTGTTTGAACCATATTTTGAACACAGAACATAACTAAATTAGCTGAACGCTGTTACTGACTGGACAGCTCCGTTTTTAGATTTAAAACTTTTTCTTTGTTGAACTTTAACATAAATGCACTGTGTCTCCATGCCAACTAAAGTTTTAAAGATACATGAGCATCCCTATCGTGTAGCCTAACCCGTTCAAGTTCAAGTTGATCAAGCGCTGGTTCAGCAACTCTCATTGGAAACTTGTCTTTTTATGAGAGATTGAGCCATTTTTAATTTGGTGCAGTAATAACAATGACTAAAAAATAAAAAAGGCTAGCACTCTCCAAACTCTTTGTCTTCTTGTTATATTGTATATACAGGATGCATTAATCTTAACTCCTTTGCACAGATGGAAAATTTGGTAAATTCTCACCTATTTAGGGGGTGCTCTGTTTAAGGTTTTATAACTCCAGGTGTGAGCATCACAGAAACTTGATAAATGGCTTAAATGAAACAGGACATGTTTCTTTTCCAAAAAACCTTGGAAAAATGCAACAAAAAAGGTGTTTCTTTAGTTATATACTTCGTATAGATATTAGTTTCTGTAGTTTTTTCTTAGTTATATATTAGTTATGTATACTGAGAGCTACATAAGTGAAACAGGTAAGTCCATCAATGTCCTGGATCATAAACACCATGTCCACAAGTGTGCAAAATCTGAGGTTGATATATAGAACTACCAAAGATCTATGATGCAAAATATAGGCAGTGTACCCTGTTGTCCATTAGTGTCTCCAAATGGCTAAATTGTGCACTGCTCTAAATAAAAACAATTATGACATATTTAACTACAAAACAACAGTTTTGGCTCATAAAACTCACTTTTGCATCATTTACAAGTGGGAATTATTATATTTACATGAGTGTAGGGGGGGGGGGGTAGATGTCCATGGGTCCAAAACCCCTGTGCAAAACATGTCATAAAATGAATAAAATTAGTTTTATCACTTTTTCCTGTACTCTACAGTACGTATACTTTTGCCCCGGGATTGCATTTTCTGTAAATTTTTTAAAATGTTCCTATTCATAATGACAATTTTACATGAATCTACCACATATCAGAGCACAGTAAATTAGAATGAGCATTTGCCATGCCCTAAGTGACAAGTATATACACCATAGTACGATATGGTGTTATCGTATTATGTACGATAACATGACGATAAAGTTCTATCGTCAATGAAAATCGGTAGCCAAAAATAAATGTAACGATTGCACTACAGTATGTGAAATGCACTCAAAATGAGAAAATAACAATAGGCCTATCAATCATATTGGAAAAACAGTGCTCGAGTGGAAAAATGAACGTACATATGTAGCCAGCGAGACTAACCGCATTTTAGACACAAAAATACTTACATATCAAGAAAGGGAATACTCACCTCCCTAATGCGTTTTCTACAGAGCTTGCATAATACTACACCGTTAAAACGAAAACTGGCGTTACGCTGGGCTGCAATAAATTTTTCAAAGCACCCAATAAGACTTATATACAGTTGTGTTAAAAAAATAGCAGTACAACATGAGTAACCTGATGAACCACTGTTATTAGTATTAGTGATATTTCTGCATGGCAAATAATTTACTTGTAGATGTAGTAGTGTAATAGAAAAACAACAGACCCAACTATCATGACATGCATGCTGCTTGTTCTGAGTAATTGACTCATTCATTGAAAGGGGTGTGTTCAAAATAATAGCAGTGTGGAGTTTCATTTCAACTGGTGTCATTAATTGTCCTTTATCAAGGAAGAAGGCAAGCAAATGTTTCACACATTGTTATAAAATATATTTCCTTCTGAATTGTTAAGTAAAATGGGCCGTTCCAAACATTGTTCGGAGGAACAGCGTAATTTGATTAAAAAGTTGATTGGAGTGAGGAAAATGTATAAAGAAGTGCAGCAAATTATAGGATGCTCAGCTAAAAAGATCTCAAATACTTTAAAATGGCAACAAAATCCCGAAACACACGGAAGAAAACGAGCAACTACTGTTAAAACAGATAGAAGAATAGTCAGAATGGCAAAGATTCAGCCAATCATCACCTCCAGAAAGATCAAAGATTAAAATTACCGGTAACTGCTGTTACATTCAGAAGACGTTTGATCGAAGCTAAGCTATCAGCAAGAAGCCACCGTATAGCACCATTGTTGAAAAGAAATGGCGTAACATTCTGTGGACTGATGAGAGTAAAATTGTTCTTTTCGGGTCTAGTGGTCGTCGACAGTACGTCAGACGACCCCCGGGTACTGAATTCAAGCCACAGTACACTGAAGACAGTGAAGCATGGTGGCGCAAAAATCATGGTGTGGGGACACAACGGTGTTGGGCCTATTTATCGTATACCAGGGATCATGGATCAGTTTGAATACATCAAAATACTTGAAGAGATTATGTTGCCGTATGCCGAAGAGGAAATTCCCCTGAAATGGGTGTTTCAACAAGACGATGACCCCAAACGCACGAGTAAGCGAGCAACATCTTGGTTCCAGACAAAAAGGATTGAGGTAATGGAGTGGCCAGCTCAATCCCCCGACCTCAACCCCATTGAAAACTTGTGGGGTGATATTAAAAATACAGTTTCTGAAGCAAAACCCAAAAATACATAGGAACTGTAGAATGCAGTTAGTTCATCCTGGGCTGAAATACCTGTTTCTAGGTGCCAGAAGTTGGTTGACTCGATGCAATGCAGATGCGCAGCAGTTATCAAAAACAATGGTTATGCAACTAAATATTAGTTCAATAATTTAAAGTGAAGTTCAATCTTGAAAAATGTCTTCAGTTTATACAGTAAGTGTTCGAGTTTGAAGAGAAAAATGTCAACACTGCTATTTTTTTTTGAACAGATTAATATTCATTTTCTTTGCTTCCTGTAAAAGAATAATGCAGACTTGATAAAAATTTGTTAATGCTTTGATTTGGAATTGAATGTGTAATTTTTCCACTACATTTGAAATATGGAACTAAAAGCTATTAAAAAATATTTGCACTTTATTCACTTTTTTTAACGCACTGCTATTTATTTGAACACAACTGTACACCGCCGCTAAGGTTATAATGTACTCTGTTGGATAAAAGAGCCGATAATTATACCAGAATGAACTGTAATGAATGAGACTGGCTTGCAGGGCATGGGGGTATTACGAGTCGACGTTTCAGATAGTGTAATAGTGGTATAAAGTGTTGTATATTTCTCAAACGGATTGTACCAGACTATAAATGACCACTGAATTTTGATGTTTTAGACCAGAAAAAAACTTCCACTATGTTTGATCTTCTATTACTTTGTTTCAGTAATACGTAGAGTAATTCTGAAAGCAAACACCCAAGGGTTACCTTTCAGTCACCATTTTATTTTGGGGATGTCATTTTCAGGCTTGTATTAAAAAAGGGGTGCTTGAGAAGGGGTTAAGGAAAGAATTATGAAATAACTTAAAACACATTTGTTCAACAATTTAAATTAAGCAAAAGATTGGCTGTAGTAAAAACCAACATACACAGGGGTCCCCAGGACCGAGATTGAGAACCGCTGGTCTAAAAAAGGTGGACTATACACATTACTTTTTTACTGTTCCACCTTGCTAAGCCATTGATACAGTGATGTACAGAACAACCTCTGTATTTCTTCCCACAGTTGGGGGGCATTAAAGGGGCACTGGCCTCTCCCAGGAACTTTGGCTTTTAACTAGGCTGTGCTGCAGGCTATCACTGCCCGGTTTCAGATAAAAAAATTCATGTTTATTTTGAGTGGTCATTTGCGGTCATCTGCGGTCATCTTTGTGAATTGAACCTGCCATTATTCAGCCCACTTGCATAAAAACATGGTTATTTTGGCACTGACGTTTAAGTAGATAGCACAATTTAGATATGCGTGATCAAGAGAGTGCACCATGTCAGGGTTTCCCAAGCAGATGCATATGCTCTCCACCCACTGCAGGTACGTTTTTAATAGAACAAAATAGTTTCTGGTTCTTGCGATTGTCGGGCACAAAAGCATCATGATCTTTTGGATTCCTCCTTTGTTACTTTGGGTGCTGTGGTTGGGTTTGGGTTTCTTCCAGGCCCATCCATTTGTGATAAAACTTCTGAACATATTGTAATGTACCTGTAACATCCCTTGTAACATCATTTTGGGTTTTTGTGCGCTGCTAACGAACCCAAACTGTTATTTATTTTAAAAATTTGAGTTTTTAGTTGAGAATTGTGCTTATTGATGTAACTACACACACAGAGTGGGAGACTGATGCTTTTGCATCAGGTGATGCAGGCAAATGCGCCTGAAGTTTGGAAGGGACTGCAATGGATGAAGCCCCAGTGGTACAGCTTGCTGACACAATTACATAGAAAAACCTAAAATAGCCACCAAGCTTAAATGTTCGTAAATCAACCTTTCGGCACAGGCAACTTTACATGTGCAAATACTCCTGGTACTGTCATTATTTAAATTTGCATTCGCAGTTATTGCTTTGGTGAGTCTTAAAGAATGGTTGTTTTTTGTGTGTTCACCTTTTTCCTCCATTTTGAATCACCAGTTGCTTGTCTCATGGTTGTACAGCCTTTACTACTTGCTGATGTTTTCACAGATGGGCCGGTTGTCAGTGCTCAAATGGGGATCAGTGCAAACACTTACACAAAATACTAACAATGAGTGGGGACGGAAAGTATTCTGGCAGTGACACAATTTTTGTTGTTTTGGCTCTGTACTCCAGAACATTTGATCTGAAATGAAATGGGGACTATGAGGTTAAAGTGCAGACTTTCAGCTTTTATTTGAGGGTTTTTTACATCAATTTTCAGGTGAACTGTGTAGCAATTGTAGCCCTTTTTATACACAGTCCCTTCATTTTAGGGGACGAAAAGTAATTGGACAAATTAACATAAACTTAAATAAAGTCATCATATTTATTTAATATTTGGTTGCATATCCTTTGCATGCCATGACTATCTGATGTCAGTGACCCAACAACATGAAAACACTCTTGATATCTGGTACTCTTATAAGCGATACCATAACCTCTGCATTTTAATGGATCTCTATGGGAATTGGGGGGGGGGGGGGTCTGAGGTATCAAACGATACCTCAAACCATCACTCTGCTCCCAGATATGCAGTAGATATGGATGGATGACTTTAAAGGGTAATGTTTTTCCACCGAAAAACAACATTGACCTTATTTAATTCGTGAAACTAATTAAGTCTCTCTTTGTGGCTGGCCAGAACAAATTCTGTACTGAGATAATCAAATATAAAGTGAAAATTTTGGTAGAGGTATATGTCATAATGACGTATACATCTAACCCTTCCTTGTTTATGAAAAACTACAGTGGCGTCAAGTTGGTGTGTAAGTTTCCCTCCCCCTGACCTTCCATGCTATGTGAAAGAGGCGTTGACCAAACTCACAGGCCGCGTCCAAATCTATTTTCATTGGTACGGTCCGAATGAGTGCACTTGCCTAATATTGAGCAGGTTATGGCAGTTGAATATACTTTTAAAAAAAAGTTGTTAAGTAATGTTATGCTACAATTCTGAAACTAAGTGTTCTTAATATCTCCGGATGATATAGCCTACTTATTTCTGGGTTTTAGGTGATAATTCGCATTGATTCGTACACAACCACAGAGAGAGGCGTAACCTGCTATTATAACTGTAAACAGTAGTAGCTTGCGAGCTAGCTCAAAGAGTTCTTAGCTAAGTTGCCAATTATTCCAGGACAATGGCTTCCAACAATTTTGTGGACTATACACTGGATAACGACACCTTCTGACATCTTTTGAGCCCGAATACATGCCAGATCCAGAGCTGACCGCTGAACCGGTTTGTAGGGCTGGGCGATACATCAGATATTATTCGAATATTCAATATAATTTTGTTGGGGATACTAAATTAAGCAACATCGAGTATATTGCATTTTGCTTATACTGCACTTTTTATGCGGCCAAATGAGTATTTAAAAAATGTTTAATGTTATGTGGCCAAATTAGTACTTTTACGGTGGGTTGCACCAACAAGGCTTACATTTAACTAAGATTAGAGATAATCAGAGTTTAGTAAATCCAGTTTAAAATGAATGAATCTAAGTTTAAAACTAACCAGGGATGTGTTGCACCACTTCAATTTAATCGCAGATTAGTAAATCTAAGATTAATGATTTAAACCAAGATTTGAATGTAGTTGCTTGGCAACTATGAAAGGTTAAAGGGATATTTCACCTTCGTGTGACAGAAGTAATTTTGTGGAGCCTACCCCATTATATATGCAGAGCGTGAATACGAGCAAAAATAGTAGGGAATCAACAAGTAGACTACATGTGTAGCTAGCTAGCCTATCTGGTTGGTTTGTATTTTTCCAACAATATAGCAAACTGTTTGGCTAACAAAGTAACCAATTATTGGACATGCTGGAAACTAATTTCTACATTTTAATATAAAACGGTGGTCAAGATGGTGTCAAGAAGCTGAAAAAAGAAGTTTGCTGTTGAATGTGAATACTACACTTCCATTCGAGACATTCTTTACTGTTTTTACAAACAATGAAGAAAGGAATGCAGGCATTAAATAGTACACAATTATGAGTAACTGCAAGGAATTTGGCCATTTTACTCCATCCATCTAAAAAAAGTGCTGCTATTTCTATGAATTAAACTACCTCAACTGTCGATTTAAAGTTAATCTCTAAGCAAAGTTTAAATTTAAAATGTTGGAGCAACAGGAATAAAGATAATCTAGGTTTAAAGCAAAAAATCTAAACCAACATTAAATTCAAATAATAAAGCTTAGATTACTTTTGAACTAGGATTAGAATTTGGTGCAACAGGATTAATAGATAAACCTTGATTTATTCCAATTTAAGAATTAAACCTTGTTGTGCAACCCACCCTAAAAAATCTTTACAACGTTATGCAGCCAAATGAGTTTATTGAAGAACTTGCAATTTAGCTGCGTAATCAGCACATTGCAGATGTAACTGTTTCAGATGCTATTGGGAGTAATTGACTAGCCATAGAGAGATACCCCCCCCCCCCCCCCCCCCCCTCTAAAGAAAACTCACACTTAATGATATGGAAATGGTTTGGCTTCAATAGATCAGACGCAGAACAAAGCACTATCTTTTGTAAACTGCTCAAATAATATACCAAAGCTTGCTGCACAACTAATCTGTTTCATCACCTCAAACAGCATTACATATGAGAAATGCGTGAAATTGCGCGAGCCAGTTGTCTCTCCTGTCAGCGTCTCCACTGTTCCCGTCCTTGTACAAGCGAAGCCAATGGATTGCTTTATAAAAATAGTGGGACGTGGACAAAATAACCACTGCATTTAAGTATTATTTAGCCAAAGGAATTGTTCTAGTACTATTATGAAAGCTTGGTGCAAGCAGCTGCTTAAGACAATCCATTCCAGATATAATTTACCAAGTCGGAAATTATTTTTTGAGGAAGTGCTGTCATGGATCGCGCCTTTCTTTCCTTATCTCTGCGTTTTTATCGGGTTTTTTTGTGTTCCGCTACGGGTTTTGCTTTCGCCTCGGTGATTAGTGAGTTCACCTGTCCTGCATTTCCGCTCACTACTTATACCCCGCTTCCTCCTTTTCTTGTCGCTTCCATGTTATTTCACATAACATTCTAGCCAGTAAAGGTATAGGAAGTTGTGCTGCTATCGACCGTTTTGCTTCTCAACGCGGGACTTGTTAGCAGTACAATTTAGAAAAAGTATAGTGCACTCATTTATTTGAGAGCAGAGGTTTTGGTTTCTTTGTTTTCCACTCAAACCTACGAGTGCTCTCACCCTAAGGTTTAGGGTTCTTTTATTTTTCTCCTTCCTTTCTTTTTGTTTGCTCCACAACGGGAGTTAGATAAGCGTTATCTGTCTGCTTATTTTTTTGTTTTGCTCGGTTATCGAGTTCCTCGCTTTTTATCGCGAGGTTATTTGTGTTCTCCTTATTTTTCCCAGCCACTACTGATTATTGTCCGTCTTTGTGGTGTTCATTGGAGTCCTCATCTGTCGCACCTGGACCTCCAATATTTTCTCCGTGTCTCTGGCATAGAGAACCCATACAAGCACTCCCAAACCTATACCTTCAGGTTCGAGCTTTAAGCAAGATTATCCAAATTCACGCACACAGATATATATACAGGTGCAGCTCAAAAAATTTGAATATCGTGAAAAAGTTAAATATTTTTTGTCACTCATTTCAGAAAGTGAAACTCATATATTATATAGATTCATTACACATAGAGTGAAATATTTCAAGCCTTTATTTCTTGTAATTTTGATGATTATGGCTTACAGCGAATGAAACCCAAAATTCAGTGTCTCAGAAAATTAGAATATTTGGCTTTAACATATTTTTAAAGTATCATATTTAATATTTGGTCGCATATCCTTTGCATGCTGTTACTTCCTGAAGTCTGTGACCAATCAACATCAAAAGACTCTCGATATTTTATTTTCAGGTACTGTTATAAGCGATACTATAACCTCTCTGCATTTGAACTGATCTCTATGGGAATTGGGGGGTGAGACTAGATTCAGCTGTAAATTACACTGGTACAGTATGGAACACATGGCTGGCTAAATGGCTGTAAGTCATCAAGGGTCTGAGCTATCGAACGAGCCCCAAACCATCACTCTGTTGCCAGATATGGAGTAGATGTGGATGGATCACTGCAAGGATTATTTCTCCTGACTCATTTTCCTATAGAACTCAGGAAAAAAGTCAGGAGAAACAACCCTTAAAGGGATCCATCCAGATCTACTCCATATCTGGCCGCAGAGTGATGGTTTGGGGCTCGTTTGATACCTTAGACCCTTGATGACGTACAGCCATACTGTACCAGCGTAATTTACAGCTGAATCTAGTCTTACCCCCCAATTCTCATAGAGATCAGTTCAAATGCAGAGAGGTTATAGTATCGCTTGTAACAGTACCTGAAAATAAGATATTGAGAGTCTTTTGATGTTGATTGGTCACAGACTTCAGGAAGTAACAGCATGCAAAGGATATGCGACCAAATATTAAATATGATGCTTTAAAAATATGGGTTTCATTAGCTGTAAGCCATAATCATCAAAATTACAAGAAATAAAGGCTTGAAATATTTCACTCTATGTGTAATGAATCTATATAATATATGAGTTTCACTTTCTGAAATGAGTGACAAAAAATATTGAACTTTTTCACAATATTCAAATTTTTTGAGCTGCACCTGTATATATATTTTTAAGGATTTGGAACAATAGCTTTTAAAAGAAGTCTGATTGCAATAAATAGGCATACATCATTTTTTAGCTTACATAAGTATACATTTCTGTCTATTGTTTATTATTTTGCCTTATCATTTAGCATTTAGTGAGCACTAGTTTTGTTTGTGTATCCCACTGGAAAACGGACCCGACTCAATATTCTCAATTTATAGAAAAAATAAATTAAGAGTGAAACAATTTACTTTCATTCAACTGTTAACAAGCTGTATTAATTTTTTATTGCGTTTTATTACTTAATTTCACACACACGTGGTGGCCATTTGGAACATTGTTCAGTGCAAGCATGAGTTTATCCAGGCACTGTTATTCTGTGTTATTGAGGCAACTTCTAAAATAAGTTGTGCACAAGCTATGTACATATAATTGCACTAAATAAAGGCTGCTTATATTAAATGGACGTTTAGGCCAAATGTGAAAAAATTCCCTCAAGGCGTTCCTGAGATATGGCGTTCACGAGAATGGGATGGACGGACGTACATACAGACGGACGGACAACCCGAAAACATAATGCCTCCGGCGACGGAGGCATAAAAATGCATAATAATAAAAGGGTCCATAGGTCAAAGACCACATACCTGTCCCTCAGCGAAGGGGAATGTCGCATTAAATTGCTTTCAGCCCACTCTATCAACATCCAGTCGATGTGCAATGGTATGTGTGAGGTTAAACTTCGCAATTATTCTGGATCAAGCTATGACTTAGCCTATATTTTCCAATATTTCCTGTAATCTTCTGGGGGGGCTATTTTTTTTTACAGGACAATGGCTATCCATTAAAAACTTTGCTGATAACACCTATATCAAGCCTAATGCACAAATTGTCATTTACACTAATGCGTGAATTGTCATTCAATGGAAAACTCGCACACTGCAATAGACGGACATTTGAGTTCTGAAAATGCGCTTCAGGTGCCATTACAATACAGCTCTGTTTATCTAGATCTACAGCCTGTAAGTAAATAGAAACCTTGTCCAGTAAATATGGCATTTATTGTTTTTATGCCACCGCGCCGAACGCCATATCTCAGGAACGCCTTGAGGGAATTTTTTCCCATTTGGCCGAAACGTCTACTTCGACTCATTTGGCCTTAACTCAAGAATTTCTACGCTAATTATGACAAAATTTCACACAAATAGGACAAATAGGACAAAATGATGAAGTGATGACATTTTATATTCAAAAGTCCAAAGGTCAACTTCACTGTGACATCATAATGTTTTTTAACATGTTCAGGTACATGACTCCTGTACTCCTCTGTAAAAATAGTCTCTAAGTGAAGACAGCATGTTTCTCACTGGAAATTATTCACTGAATCATACATGTCAATATTGTGATAACTTCCATTTCGCCAATAAATACACTTCATACATTTTACATGAAATTCCTTCAAAGTCTTCAGTACATATATTTTATGAGTCTGGACAGACATGGATGAAAACTGCAACTTGACTTGTTGGCGGAGGCATACAACCGCAAGGCGGTTATTTCTAGTTCAAATAGCCTAGGCTACAGTCCTAAGGCTTTTGTGCATTAGGCTTTTCGATAGCCTATGGTTAAAAAACTGAGATAAATTTTATATTCATATTTTTTAAATCACAGTGACAAGGTTTCCATGCTCTCAGCTTATTAAAACCCCGCTGATTTCACAACTGAACAAAACAATTTTAAAGTGAACTAAGAGTCTAATTAGAAACAAAAACAAATTTGCAGCACATTACACAATTAATTCACAATTAATTTTAATTAAATCACACTTTTCACGGTCTTCCTGGGAAAGCGCACTTGTTTTAAAGTATTACACCATACCAGCAAAACAAGTTGGTCACATTTCCGTAAGCAGTACATTATAAAACAAGGGACAATATGCGTGAACCTATGGGTTCCGAACCTGACAGGTTTAGTGTATTTAGTGTCATCATTAAGGCAAAATAACAGTATTTATGTTATTAATCAATATTAGAATGCACATAATGAACTTCGGATGAAGCTTGAACTTTGAGAACTCCATGAGAACAGCCTCATGGAATTGATGTTTGACAATGCTTCATTGTATAATCAAACGAAATTTGTTAAACAAGCAGGCTAATTTGCCGTTTTCTACGGTGAGACGAAAGCCATTCTGGTAGCTTATTCTCAGCTGTTGCAGGTGCTTTTAACGGAATTTAACCACATAGGCTATATTTTCTAAAATAATAGCACTGTAGGACTAAGCTGAAGAAATGCTGAAATGCTATTCAGTTACCAATTTGAGGGTTCAGTGCTGTTATGGTTCACTCTTGTAGCAAGCTTATGTGTACATATGAAAAACAGATGTTAAATTGTAAAAAATGGCATGAGGATGCCTCTGAGCAGTTTCTGTAAACATCCTGAAAATGCCATTTTATTTTGTCTGTTCATGTTTTCCTCAGCAATGCAACTTAAACCAAACGGATGTGCCAAAGACACCGCAGCAGCCACCGATGACTTTGACTCCTAAACCAGCTTCTCAGCTTGGGCAGTTGGTTCCCAGTGGAGTAGCTGGTGGTGTGCCACAGGTAGGAATCGCCACGGTTCAGTCAACAGTGACTCTGGGAAGGATGGAGGCTAGGTTGAAGGTGGATCCAGATTGGCACTGGGGAGGGGGTGGGCATTCTCAAGCACGAGAGGGTGCCCCCAGCTGGATGGACCATAAAACAAAGCCTTATAAAAATACAAGTGATCATGTGATTAGATGGTAAACTCGCTGATCTGGAGCTTAGAGTCACTAAAAAGGTACCCAGCCAGTTACACAAAAGAAGAAAATAAGTGTGACCCTGTTATGTGGGTGTGACATCACAGCACAGTGACATCATAATTCATTGATATATGTTAAAAGTGTATGTATTCCATATGTGAGCATATGCTAAGCTGTCTTTTGAGGGGATGGGATCATAGAAAGTATATTAGCTAAATAAAAGTAGCATGTTCCTCTTTGTCCTTTCTGATAAAAACATTTACCATGCAGTTGTGTATGGCATCAAAAATGATGCACAATACCCTGAAAAGTTTCACAGATATTTTACTTCAAGTATAATACCAGGTTTCATGGATGAAGGAACTTATCACTCTTTTTTTTCTTTTAGTTACAAGAAAAGTGCCGTGTAAAATAAAATGGCATGTGCTAATCCTGACCAAGACACTCCAACAAGGAAACCAAATTGGAAATGCATTATATTACTGATCATTTTCTTCATTGTTAACATCGCCATTTACAGCCTGACCTCAAATCCCGCCACAGTCTTAAAACGTCCAAGTCCTAGACCAGCCCCTCGCGCAAAACCTTTGCCATCCATCCATCCAGGGGTGTGCGATTTCCCAGTAGACAGCAATCCCCTGGTCAGCGTGAGTGGAACTAGGTCTTACGTGGTCGCGCCTTATGTAGAGCACCGGGGTGTCGGCAGGCAAATCCGGGCTATCGCCATCGTGTACCGCCCGGAGCCCAACAACTACCAATGCATCCTGTGCTGCGGGGGGCGCAATTACTCTGTCTCCGCCACCCGCAAAGAGCACAGTGACCACTTCGGTTTTGATTACTGCACAGGGGACATCTTCTGCCCGGTGGTGAGCGGCTGCATAGAGCCGGAGCACGTGGCAATTTTTTCCAAGGGCCAACACCAGGAGCCTACCTTCATCCCTGTCCAGAACCAGAAACCCAAGAGCAGCGGCTTTGACTACAACTTCACCGTCTGCATCTCCACCATGTACGGGAACTACAGCAACCTCTTGCAGGTAGTGCAGTCCATGGAAATGTACCGCTTGCTGGGGGTCGGGCGTGTTGCAGTGTATAAAAACAGCTGCAGCCCGGAGGTCCAAAAAGCGCTGGATTATTACAAGGCCAGGGGCTTCGTAGAGGTGGTGCCCTGGCCTGTGACCTCATTCATAAACGTCTCTCCTGGTTGGCGCAAGTCTCATTCTCCGGGAGACCTGCACTACTACGGCCAGATCCCTGCACTGAACGATTGTGTCTACCGATACATGTACAGAACCAAGTACGTAGCCTTACACGACATCGATGAGCTCATATTGCCTCTGCAAGTGGAGGACTGGAACCAGCTTTTGGAGCATCTGGAACAAAAGTATTCCCGAGACAAAGGCTTTGAGTTCGAGAACCATGTTTTCCCCGTCTCTGTGTCAGATGAGAGCAACAAGTACAGGCCCCAGGAGTGGGAGAAAGTTCCGGGGATCAATGTCCTGGAGCACATTTTCCGGGAGCCAAACATCCCCAATCGTTTCAACAACTTTAAAGTGATTACCAACCCCCGTTTGGTGTTTGAGACAACAGTGCATGGCTTTCTACACTCCCTGCATGGCAGTGTCCGTGTGAGCCCAAATGAGGCCCACTTGTACCACATCAAGAAAGGCGCCAGGCCTGAGCTGAACCCATCCGGACTCATAAGGGATGACCGCATCAGGCACTATGCTTCCAGACTATTACCAGCTGTCTCAGATGTGCTGAAAAACATCAGCAACAAGGTAGAATAGGACACTGCCTGGATTCAGCCAAAATATCTCCTTTTGATTTACGTGTAAGTGCTCGAGTTTTCCAAAACTACTCGGCAAAAAGAAAAAATACTTTCATTTATTTATAACTCAAGGTTACAGGAAAATGTTGATTGACTCCAGGCCTTATTCCAAGTGGGATGAGAATATTTTACAAGTTTTCCAAGTTTCTTTATCTATGCAGCTTCTCCAGAGGAGGAGACCACCTGGGTAAATGACTGGAGCAATCAACACATAGTGGCAGGAATTTAACTTAAGAATCAAACAGGGACACAAAATCCAGACTGACATTTTCATGCAGAAATCATCTTCCTCTGAGTCGAAACAAATAAAGTGGGGAGGGACTTATGTTTACCATTGATTGGCAGAAGAATTACTTATGAAGTACACATAAATAACTGACTGCATTGGTGCTGATTTAGTGGCAAGCAATGGCTTGCTGCGTTTTGGACATCATCGCTTTTCCCCCTGGGCTGATGCGTGTTGGTTTTCCCTCTTTGGCTGTGGATGTGGTTGTGGTCAGAGGTATAAAATCCAGGGGTCAGAAAGTAAAGGTCCTACCATGTGTTTCTTTCATCATTAACTCAACCAGCCAGCTGATTTCACCAATTAGTTCTAGCTCCTGGCTGAAGAACTATGCTAATTAGAAAATCCAGGTGATTGGAACAAAACACTGGGGAGGACTTTCTGAGCCTGGATTTTACACCTCTGGTTGTGGTTGACTGTCTGAAAATAAGAGTTGTATACCCACCAAATGTGATTTCTTTTGCACTTGCACTATGATGATTTCAAATGTTTTGCGGGTGAATGCTGTCCAACAAGTATTGTCCAGATTGCCTTGTTATGTGCTTTGTTAAATGCATATTTCTGTTATTTCTTATTTGTTAAGCACATACTCTCGTGTATGGCAGGATTACATAGCTTATGCATACTCCATTTAAACCACTGGATATTTGCTGAAACTATTCAGGTTAATTACTATGCTTAGGGGGTACAAGTGCAGTACTCTTCCTATGATTTGTACCTACAGATGTCTGATATTAAGAACTGATAATTTACTATTGCCAGTGCCAAGATTGTGTATTCTAACCAGATGGCCAGGTCCATATACTGTCTCTGCCATTGCTGAGGCCCAAAGTGCTTTACTTTTGTGACATGTTATGAATTTTCATAATGTTCACTATTCAATAGTCTTTCAATATGAAGAGGTTTGAAGACTATATATCTGGTTTGTATGTATAATAGGTTATATGTGGCTACACTGTTGAATATCATGGATTCCATGTTGTATTAATTTTCAGGGAACATTTATAGTGTCCTCTTTTCACATACTAATACAATTGTTTTGATTCTAATCAATGTCCAATCTAAAGAAAGTTTTACTGTAAAGAACATTAATATATTCTGAAGATTGTTTAAGCGCCTTGAACAACTCTTGTTGAAAATGTGTAATTTTGTATTTTATACAGATTTTTTATGAAAATTATTTTTTATTGTTTTAATGTGGGAAACTTATTAGCATATGCAAGGGAAAAAGTACAGTGTACGTTGTTTCAAAATAAGCCCCAACTGAGAGATGTGACCCCTATGCAAAGAATTTTGATCTTAATCACCCTGAAGCAACTGCATAGGGATGGGTGGGCCAGAGTGGGCCACAACCACCTAAATAGTATCCTGGCCCACCCATTTATCTTGGCTGAACCACCACACCCAATTGTGAATGCCCACCTTGGTGGGTCTGGCCCATGTAGTTGTATGCAAGTCCAACTATATGAATATTTCTGGCTACGCTGCTATTTTGAAACAGTTGACAAGCGTGTGTATTGTCTTGTGTATACCGTGGCTACTGGCCAAATAATTTAGTTCACTGTAAAACATTTTAAATTGAATTTATTATGCATATTTGTACATTTTTAGCCTCTGCAATGAAAATATTTCCAACAGATGGCTCTTAGTATTCTAGCAACCACAAACAAGATTTTTATCTTTTTGATATTTTTAATTCTGCATTGCTGACAACAGTTACAAAAATTAAACGGAACATTACCATTTATTGTAAAGGGTGTCGTGTTAAAAGGGAATCTTTTGGGGTGTTGAGTGTCGACTGTTCCTGTAGCATGATCAGCTTCTACATTTTCCTTTCCTTAAATCTCAGGTTTTTCCAGATAGATTAGATAAAGATCCTGTTTGTTACCGACAGGAAGAGCTCATTCAAACCTGGCTTTGTAGAATGTGGAGATATAATCATATGTGAAAAGCAGTCATTATAATTAAATAATGACCTCATTGACCAATTAGATGAGTATCCAACAAAGCCGTGGTATACAGTAAACAGTCAAAGTAGTAAACCAAAGAATCAAACACCACTGCACCATTCTTATGACATCAATACAAATGTTTTAAAATGGGTGTAAATCTTGTAGATCTATTGTTGGAGTGTAAATTTGACTGCACTTGCAGTAATTTTGCTGCACAGCTTTCCAACTGTAATGGGCCAGCACTTTAAATAAAATGCAACAATCTTGGGAATGTTATCTCTTATTTGTCATGGTTCGTGGGTTATTGTTTTTTTTTTCCGCTGCGCTTCTCGTCTTTTATCTCCCGTTGAGAATTTCATTATTCAGATCACCTGTGTTGTATTTAAGTTCCTCACTTCCGCTTCTCCGGTGCTTCTTTGTCATTCATTTGTACATTGAGCCAGGTATAGCCAGGTTTAAGCGACCTTGTGATATTAACTTGTTTATGTTCACAAGGGACTTGCTTATAGCTTTCTTCAGGTATAGGATTGTGTTCCTCTTGTTAGCGTTCTGCGCTATTATTTTCTTTTGGTAATTTTGTTTTGTTTCACCTTCTATCGGACGTCTTAGTGTTACGCTCTGAGGGTGTATTCTTTGCTTTTCTAAGTTTCCTATTTGGGCTCTAGTATTGAGTTAGGGAGATTTAGATTTGTGTTTTATTCGTTCTATCCGAGTTTGCCCTATTTTCCTGGGTAGATTTAATTTAGCTGTTTAGCTGTCAGGAATTAGTTCCTGTTTTTCTTTTCGTGTTATATTTCCCTTATTGGTCCTCACCTGTGTGGGTGACTTGTTCCGATCTTCCTCACCGTTTGATTCACCGCTACTAAACCCATCACATTATTATGTTATCTCTAATTATGTCTTATCGTAACATAACATTTTGAATAAAAAAAAAATTATAGCAGGGCTGAACTGTTCACAGGTACTGTGTCTGGGTACAAGAAAACAAAAAAATTGGACAATTATAGGGTGGCTACCCTGGGTGCAAAAAAATGTTAGCTAGGTTTGTACAAAGCATTTTTGCAACTAATTCAGAATCCCGATTTCTTTCTTTTTTCTTTTTGGTAGGACCATTTAAATTAGTATGTCTGTGTCATACTTTTACATACTATGAGCAAGTCTGTCATGTTTCAACTGAAACATGTTGCGTAATTCAGGAGATGGCAGACAAGTATATGCACTCCTCTGAAGTATATTCTGCCGGCACCCACTTTCTTACACTCCGCAGTACGCCTCAGTGCTTTGGAGGAGCTGTGCACTGACTGCACCTCTCTACAGTCCGCTGGCTGACCTGTGGCCTCAGTGCACTGGAGGAGCTGTGTAATGACTGCGTTACTCTGCAGTCCACTAGCTGACCTGTGGCCTCAGTGCACTGGAGGAGCTGTGTACTGACCGCGTCACTCTGCAGTCCACTAGCTGACCTGTGGCCTCAGTGCATTGAAGGAGCTGTGTACTGACTGCATCACTCTGCAGTCCACTAGCTGACCTGTGGCCTCAGTGCACTGGAGGAGCTGTGTACTGACTGTGTCACTCTGCAGTCCACTAGCTGACCTGTGGCCTCAGTGCACTGGAGGAGCTGTGTACTGACTGTGTCACTCTGCAGTCCACTAGCTGACCTGCGGCCTCAGTGCACTGGAGGAGCTGTGTACTGACTGTGTCACTCTTTAGGGCTGCCAGCCACAGCTAGTATGTACTGTCAGGATTCCAAAGCTCTCTGTGGGGCGCATTCACAGACAGGAACCCTGAGCTTAGGAAAAATTAGTCATTCAGCAATTTGAAGATTTTGTCACAGTCTAATTCTGTAAAATGCTACATTTGTCATATATAGGGGCTTAACCTGCTAAATGAAGAAGGAAAGTACTGCCGTGAAATGATCCCTTTACCCGTATAGCAAAAATCTCTCTTTCAATTCTGATGTTTATAGGTTTCATTTTATTCTAGCTTTAAACTACACTGGAGTTACATTCATCTTAATGACTAATAAGCTAAGCAGGAACAAACAGATCAATCAATCCAATCAATGAAATTAAGGTCTTTTTTGCAATACACTTTAATTTGTTCAGTGTACGTTTTATGCTGCTACCTGATTCAATTTATATATTTGATGAACAAATGCATAAGGTTTGCTTGTTTCTTTTTTTCAAAGGTATGATGTTCTTTAATGTAATAGATAGGGGATGGGTCAAATTAAACATTTATGGTATGCCTCCAAATGTTATACTTGTTTATAATCTACTACCAGATTTTTCTTTAAAAAATGTTTTAATCCTGTTTTTGGTTGGAACTGTTTCCTATGGTGCATGCAACCAGATACCACTGTGCTGAAAGACACAGGTATATTGACACAATAAAAAAATTATATCTATGTTTATAACTGAAAAAAATGCTATGAAATTAATAAGTACAGCCTCTGGAAATAACATTACTGTAGAAGTTGCTTTTGAGTTATTTAAGGTGCATTTTCTTGCTTTAAAACCACAAACCCCTGAACTTCTGTAAGTATCTAAAATATCCTTCAAAACACACAAAAAACAGTCTGGTCCAATCGAAAACATGCACTATAACATAATATAAAAAACCTCAGAAAATGAACCATCATTTTAACGATTTCATTACCAAGTACTCAGACTATGACAGAGCTTAAAGCCATTGGAGTGGAGCTGGGGTTGAGAGTGAATGCCCAAAGCAGGGTGAGGGGACCACACAGGCTTCCACATGTTTCCAGGACTGAGGACACATTCCTGAGTCCTGGAGGATAGGACTTGTCACTTCAGAAGCCTGGGTAGTAGATAACCATCTGCTATCACATGAGCTAACTGGCAGGAGCATCACTGAAGAAAGACAGCTGTTTTCTGGAAAGCCAAAGAGGTCAGTGTTTAGTGTTCTCTGAATAGGGCATGAGACAGCAGTGGATCATTCAGTGTTTTCTTTTTTAACTTGATTTGATCACTGTTAGTGTTCTGAGTTCGGGGGAGGTGTGGTGGATAGCGCCGTTGCCTCACAGCAGGAAGGTCCTGGGTTTGAATCCCAGACAAAGTATTAGCAGTATGATTGGGATTGTTGGGGAAGTGAGGTTTAAGGGAAATGTTTATTTTTCTGAATCCAGCAGTTCTCAATACTCATGTTAAAATTCCCAGCACTCTGAATACTGAACACAAGTGGTGTCGAGTGCTAAAACCCCTCACTCAACCTACATTTCATTATATTCAATGGATTTAATTGAATAATTATTATTTAAAATGACAATCAATTAAATCACCAAATTCATAGGTCAGTCGAACAGTAAACTAATGGATCAACTAACAAGTCAAAACAAAGTCTAAATCAGGTCTTTAAATTAAATAATTTTATTACAGGAAAAACTGTCCATTAGAATAATGAATTGGAATCATACAGTCATTAATGAACGTAGGCTCACTGCTTATAATTTACCAAAAAAGGACCAGATGTTTAAACCAGACGTTAAATTTAAAATACCAGAAAAGAGAGAGATAAGCCAGAACTTGCCAGAATATTCCACAATATTTCAGCACAGGACGAATAATAATAAAAAACTCAGCGGTCACAAGTTTACACAACCAAGGAAACACTTCTCTGTCTGTAGACTCCAGGAATGGCTGCAGCACACACCAGTCACAGGACTTCCCTGCTCCACAGCCCCCAACTTAGCAAAATAATAAATAAAAAAACAGCCAAGTTTCGCCTTCAGCCCCCCATAAATACTTTTCTCCCCAAGTATTGAGGACCTGTTCCCTGATTGGGTGATGTGAGATACGGTTTGGAAGAAGGGAGTAGGGGGGTCAGACTCCTTTATGACCAGAACGGGCTTGTCTAATAGCTAACAAATTAACTTATTAATAAACACTCTGGGGTCTAAGCCTATTTTCCCCATTTTTTGGTACCCTTGGATAGTTACTATTACATATATGTAGCCTATATGGCACTATCAGGTGTTGCATATCTGTGTTTCAACACAAACTGGTCCTGTGAGGTATTTTATCATAAATTCTTTGTAGTAGAGTATATAGCTAAATTAGCTATATACAGAACAATCTTAGTATTTTCATTTTAATTTCACAAACGGTAAATAAATATACTTACAAAAAGATCTGCCTATAGTCTATCACCTTTGTGTAGGAAACAACGAGTAGCAAGGTAGCTTGCATCCCACTGCACACAAAAAATGCCTCCAATTGGCTCATCGATATAGAAACCTCTGGTTGGTCTATAAACACGTAAATATATTTATTCATCATATAAAATTAGAATAGCAACATTGGGTTTATCATAGCAACAAGATAAACCCAACAATCGCCTGATCGTATGCCAGAAAAGCCGTGAAAAGCCCTGCTCACTCAAATGCAAAATAAACGTGAAAGTATTCTCTCATTCTACCATGTATTCTACTAGCAATATATGCTACTAAATATGAAATTAATATACAATCCTACCATTGGTTTTACACATGGTACAATCGGTTTGAGAAATATACAACACTTTATACCGCTATTACAATATCTGAAACGTCGACTCATAATACCCCCCCATGCCCCGCAAGTCTGTCTCATTCATTCCAGTTCATGCTGGTTTAATTGTCGGCTCTTTTATCCAATAGAGTGCATTATAACCTTAGCAACTTTACATACATGTCTTCTGGGGTGCTTTGAACAATTTTCTACAGCCCAGCGTAACGACAGTTTTCGTTTTCAAGGTCTCATATTATGCAAGCTCTATAAAAAAACGCATAAGGTAAACAAATTTCTCTTTACCAATATGCAAAACATTTTGCGTCTAAAATCCTGTTGGTCTCGCTGGCTAAACATGTACGTTCGTTTTTTCTCTGGAGCACTGTCTTTCCAATATGATTGATAGGCCTATTTTTATTTTCGCATTTTGAGTACATTTCACATACTGTAGTGCAATGGTTAATATTTTTGATGTAGGCTACCAATTTAAATTGAAGATGGAACATTTGGCAGCATTTTTTAGTTGGTGGAATACAATTTTATTTTCATGTTTTCGTAGCTACGTACATAATATAGGCTATGGCGTATATACTTGTCACTCATGACACGGCAAATGCTCATTCCAATTTTCTGTTCGCTGATATGTGGTAGATTAAGGTAAATATTTTTCTTGGAGTCATTATAGGAACATAAAAAAACTACAGAAAAATGCAATCCCAGGGCAAAAGTATACATACTGTAGAGTACAGGGAAAAGTGATGTTTTATTGAGGTACAAGAGTGAATGATTAGGCTACATATTTAGGTGTATGTAACACTGTGATATCAGTATTTTTATCTGAATCCATCAGAAGAAGCGAATGTGTATTCTTTATATTGGACAAAAACAATGTTATTCGGGTCAATCCTGTTAACCGGTGCCTTTTAATGTCCCCAGGAAATCCTACTTCATATTTGATGTAAAATGTTTAAAATGTTTATTCTTAAAGGCTTCAATTGTAGGTTTAGGTCTAGCTTATCATATAAATAACAAAACAAGGGTCTTAAAGATATTATTTTGTATTTTAACCACTTTGTATTTGGTACACAAGTTAGTTTTTGCCATGTGCCCTGCACAAATGAGCAACTTTTACAAGAAATATTAATAATTAAATAATAAAATACTAAAATTATTTGCTCATTATGTTATAGACCAAGTTCAAATCTTTCTAGTCATACATATTTTTAATGAAAAATAAAATAAAAATTTTTTTTTGTGATTTTTCTCCTTTAAGAAAATAGCCTACACTTCCCATTATATAATGTTCAGGAAATTACATAATTTCCTTTGGAGGGAATTCAATTGAGCCAACTGAAGTAAGTATGAACTGTCAGTTTTATCTTTTTTTCCAAGTTTTATAATGTCAACCTGCTTGTCACAACCTTAAAGTTTCACCCTGTTAGGCTACTTTATTCAGAAAATGAATTACATTTTGAATTACAAAAAATGAATTACATCTAGTTTTATATAAGAAGTAAAATGCCGTTCACATGTAGGGTCTCATGCTAGCTAGATCATGATCACTCGCAGAGCTAGGGCTAACTAAATTCCCTGCAGGGATGTCAACTCTCACGCATTGACCGTGAGACTCACGCATTTGTCTCACGCTAAAGCAAAATATCTCACACATTTTCACGGAACAGCAACAATTCTCACGCAATTCACTGCATTTTTTTTTCATAGCAAAAATAGTTCAACTTTCCGTGTCCCGAAACTTGTGCGTGTGCACTGCGCACTGTTCGATAGCCGTTTTCCAAACCAAGTGGCACACGTCCACGTACACTCCACCCTCTCACCTTCATCGCCGGCTAATCATTGGCGATGAAGGGGTGAGAGGGTGGAGTGCACAATGCATCGCGCAGTTTGGAAAACAGACTCGAACTCAGTTGTCTTGAGCGCAAATGTCGACTAAGTAAACGAAAATGCACTTTAACGAAAATCATGAATAAGTGATCAAATATGTTTGCACTATTAACTGTTAATTAATAGTGCAAACTATTAGTTAAGCGTATTGCAGCAATAACAATAGGAATGCGTTGTTAACCTAAGAATTAGTTAACGTAGGCGACATCAGACTAATGTAATGTTACTATGAGTAGCCCATAGTTAGATAGCTAGCGTTAGATAATGTTAGCTAGCTAGCTAAAAAGGAGACAAATTAAAATGAGAGGTGGATCATTCCTTGTAAAACACACAGAAAAGTGGATTTCGACACCCACCTTTTCAGATTGTTACAAAATGCTTTCTATAGTTATAAATAGATAAGGTTAGTAGACATTTGTAGGAATGAATTGAAGAAATTGAGAAATTAAGCTAATTGGACACAGACTGGACCTTTACTGTTGTAGGATTCATATAATATTCTGTAAATATAGTAGCCTACTGCCAATCATCCAATTGCTCCTTGTAATTATGACTAAGACATGAGGATTCCAAATAAATGGTCAAAATAAAGCCATAGACCCCTGAAAACCCACACCAATCCCACTCCGATGACCACAATACAATACCAGTTCTCTATGTTTGACAAGTACTATGATGCTGGGCCTTGGAGTATTGTTTCTTCATTATATTTTATGTTTTCTTCTAAGTGAATATGGTGATGGTTATTTTCCCCTGTCCAAATGAATGAATCATTGAAATTTTAGATTCAATTAGGCCCTATATAATGTGGAAATCCCCATTTCTGATCTTCCCATTTTTTGTGAGATGTTGCATTGATGGTTGACAAATCAATTCTCCAACATCAACTCTTAACTCTACATGTCTAAATCATTACACCACAAACAACTTCAACGAGTCCTCAATCTGTACAGGAGAAAATAACCATCTCCATATTCACTGAAAATACATTAGATTGTATGAAGAAACAATCACCCAAGGCCCAGTTTCTTACTATTTGTCAAACTTCTAGAACTGATGTTATATACTACTGTTTGTTGGGGTGGGGTTAGAGGAATCTGTGAATGGATCTTCTCATTTGTGAGGCAGTGATTGGTCAGCTGGGGTGAGTTGGGTCGAGTTGGGTCACCGAAAGTCTATTCTCACTCTTGCCCAACTTTCAAAGTTGACATCCCTGCCCCTGTTAGTTGTGTTAACCTAACAGGGTGGAAATGTTGATAATTTTAGTAAATAAAGTATAGTAGTAAATAAAAATATGTAAGATACATATAATATTTGTGATGTATTTGCATATGGACACTGGACACCCCCATGAGTTGTTGATTTTCTGTTTATTGTTGGTGTTAATTCCACCCTGTTATGTTTACATTCCACCCTGTTAGCTGAACAAAACACAATGAACAAAAAAAATTGTTTAGTAATTATTTTTAGACAATAGACAACTATAATAGAATAAGGGACACATAATGCACAAGAAAATGTAAATATTGTTATGCACTTGTTATGTCCTAACAGGGTGGAATACTGTCACGGCTCATGTCTGAACAAACTGCCCATAATTATAAGGATGTAAGTGCCTGAGCTTGGCCAATATGTTTTCCAGACAGTTAAACATCCCTAAAATGTTAAAAACATGAAAGTATCAAAAATATTTTTTTCAAAACTTACCAGGTCCAAAAGGTTAACAGGATTGACCCATTCATTATATGACGTTTTGCATAGGGGTTTTGGACCCATAGATATCCCCCCCTATACTGATGAAAATATAGTCATTCCCACTTGAACATGATGCAAAAGTTTTTTTTTTTTTTTAGAGCAGTGCATAATTTAGCCATTTCGATAGATTTGGAGACACTAATGGACAACAGGGTGCACTGCCTATATTTAGCATCATAGACCTTTAGTAGTTCTGCATATCATCCTCAGATTTTGCACACTTGTTGACATGGAGTTTATGATTCAAGAAATTTATATACAGTCAAGCCGGAAAGTCTGCACACCCCTTTCATTTTTTGCCTCAAAGATCTACACACAATAGCCAATAATGACAAAGAGAAAACAGGTTTTTAGAAAATATGCTATTTTATTTTACTGACAAAAATAGGTTATTTAGGGGTTACATATCTGTACACACCCTTAGCCTAATACTTAGTTGCTGCAGCTTTGACAGCGATTACAGCTTCAAGGTATCTTGGGATAGAAGCTATGAGCTTGGCACACTTGTTTCTGGACATTTTTGCCCATTCCTCTTGGCATATCCTTGCAAGCTCCGTCAGGTTGGATGGGGAGTGTCGGTACGCAGCCATTTTCAGCTCTTTCCACAGATGTTCAATTGGATTCAGGTCTGGGCTCTGGCTAGGCCACTCAAGGACATGCACAGACTCTCTCTGAAGCCACTCCTTTGTTCTCTTGGCTGTATGCTTCAGGTCATTGTCATGTTGGAAGGTAAACCTTCGCCCCAGTCTGAGGTCCAGAGCGATCTGGAGCAGGTTTTCTTCAAGGATCTCGGTGTACTTAGCTGCATTCATCTTTCCCTCTATCAGGACTAGTCGCCCCGTTCCCGCTGCTGAAAAACATCCCCACATCATGATGCGGCCACCGCCATGCTTCACTGTAGGGATGGTATTAGCCAGGTGATGAGCGGTGCCTGGTTTCCTCCAGACATGACGCTTGGTATTCAGGCCAAAAAGTTCAATGTTGGTTTCATCAGACCAGAAAATCTTAATTCTCATGGTTTGAGAGTCCTCTAGGTGCCTTTTGGCAAACTCCAAGCGGGCTGTGATGTGCCTTTTACTAAGGAGGGGCTTCCGTCTGGCCACTCTACCATAAAGGCCTGATTGGTAGAGTGCTGCCTGGATGGTTGATCTTCTGAAAGGTTCTCCCATCTCCACAATGATACGCTGGAGTTTCTGCTCACCTCCCTGGCTAAGGCCCATCTTCCCCGATTGCTCAGTTTAGCCGGGCGGCAGGTCTAGGAAGATTCTTAGTGGTTCCAAACTTCTTCCATTTACGAATGATGGTGGCCACTGTGCTCTTTGGGACCTGTAAAGCTGCAGAGATTTTTCCGTACCCTTCTCCAGATCTATGCCTTGACACAATCCTGTTTCTGAGGTCTGCAGATAATTCCTTTCACCCCATGGCTTGGAGTTTGCTCTGACATGCACTGTCAACTGTGGGACCTTATATAGGCAGGTGTTGGCAATCCCCAATCATGTCCAATCAATTGAATTTATCACAGGTGGACTCCAATTAAGTTGTAGAAACAAATCAGTGGAAACAAAATGCACCTCAGCTCACTTTTGGGTGTCATATCAAAGGGTGTGCATGCTTGTGTACATATATTTTACATTTTGATTTTTAATAAATTAGCACAAATGTCTAAAAACCTGTTTTCACTTTGTCATTATGAGCTATTGTGTGTAGAATTTTGAGACAAAAAATTAACTCAATCTATTGTAGAATACGTCTGTAACGTAATAAAGCGTGGAAAAGGTGAAAGGGGTGTGCAGACTTTCCAGCTTGACTGTATTCATCTGTTTCAATTATGTAGCTCTCAGTATTTTGTTGCAAACTAAAGAAAAACTTTTTGTTCTGCATTTTCCCAAAGTTTCTTTACATTTGTGGCACTTTGACTTAAATTATAAAAATAAACAAATCTAAGTTCATATTGTAAATGGTACATCTGTCTTGTTTTATTTAAGCCATTTACCAAGTTTATGTGATGCTCACACTTGGAGTTATAAAGCCTTAAACAGAGCACCCCCTAAATAGATGAGAATTTACCAAATTTGCCATCTGCGCAAAGTGGTTAATGATGTTCCAAACGATTGATTTGGTAAGCCAAAGTTTTCACTTTCATTGGCAAAACTTGGGTAATCATGTTGACAAATGCCAATAATAGACTTCAAAGGCAATAAAAAGCCTAGAATCAAGACTAGATTCTGCACTAAGCAAGCAATTGAACACACCTGACTAATCAGAAACATCTGTGAAACCATTTGTCGCAAACATAATAGGGCAAGGAAATGGGGTGGCTATGTATAGAACGCTCTCTAATCTCTACATGGTGAAAACAAAATGTATTTAAAAATATCCCTTAATTAAAGCTGAGGGCTGTTTGAATACAAATCTGCATTGTAGAGTACAAATCAAGAAAGAATTCCACTGTATCTAGACTCCATCCCGATACAGTGGAAGACACCATAAAAATAAGTGTTGAGGGACCTAGCTTTGAGAAGTTTGTCACGAGAAAGTGCACAAAAGTAGTTTAGTCAGGGATATAAAGGGGCAGAAGGCCCAACTATCAGTGTAGGCTATCTGAAAACTCTGCCACTTCTCAAAGAAAAAGGTAAGGAATCTAAATTTTCAAGAGATAGGATTCTATCTGAAGTCGGTTTATTTTTATTGCCGTTTATTCAGTTTTGTGCACTTTAGCAAGGGCACAAATGTCTTTGGACCTGAGAAGAAAACTGTTTATTAAAGTACACTGTTGCTCATTATTTTGTCTTAACAAATCTATAAACATCTGTGCACATGACAGTAGTTATACAGTATTTAAGCAAATATTGAAGCAATCTGTGCCCAGTGAAGAGTAGGCCTACATGTTGTTTGACCAACATAACTACAGAACTGTATAGCAGTCAGATATTAAAATAAAAATAACTGGAAGTACTGGAAATACCTGATTGTACCGAGACATTGTTTTGGTGGTGCTCATTTGAATTTCCTGATTTTCCTGTTAACCAAAACAAACATCTCACTTAAAACGTAGTTTTTCATCATAAATTTGCATGGTTTTACACCAGGTAGTATTTCAATACTTTTCATGGCAGGCCTTGTTTTTCAAGTTACACTACTTACAGTGTTTTTAGGCTGTGTGTGAGTAACTTGGCATTTTTTGGTACATTGAAAAGGTTTTTTGTTCAGATATCATATACCACATCCTGTCTGCTGCTAGAGTGGAAAGAAATTAGACATCAGTGCTGCGCTTCAGTCTGAGCATATCACTGCTCTATCTGGCCTCACTTCCTCTACCCAGTCGAACATATTGCTATCAACTCCGCTGTAAAAACTGCCATGTGATTTATCACCCTCCTGCTCACTGCCACCTTGAATACAAGCACCCTAACTGCTACACTCATGCGTCCTGAGCGGGGGTTTTTAGAGCCATCTGAATAAATGGGGAGGAACGCGTAATAATCTGTCCTGATGTGTCTGTCCACTTCCTCAACAAGACCCTTCCCCACCTCACCTACATGTAGCTTGTCCAGAATCCTCAATCCACTATTGGTTGTGATGATAACCATGGTGGGATTGCTGGCAGCATGACTGTGGGCCAACATACCCTTCCCAATTGCCCCGTTTCATTAGGCTGGGGATCACGCACCTACCCAAAACTTTGAATTTTGGCCTTACCATGCTCCCAGTGTTTGAAATACCTCTTCACTGGATGTGACTCATCATGCCCTTACATTGTTACCCAGCATGACAATCAGAGCTGCCACCTTCTGAGCCAAAAAGGCATCACCCCATCTCAAACTGCACAGCTGGAGTCAGTGTGGACCAGGGATTCCTTTCTTGTTGAAAGCTTGCATTTTGTGGAAGGGAGGATAAACAAGGGAGTGAGAGAATATTACACCCTCCCCTTTCTTAAATTGGAACCGAATCCCAGTTGATGTGGCTGCCCTATTTCATCCTGGCATTTTGGGGATTCCCCCCTAGAAGCAAGGCAAAGGAACGACAGGAAGAAAGCATAAATTTCAGATCCGACCGCAGCCCTGTTCCCATAGCATGCGCATCTTCGCTTTAAAAATGAGCTGCAGCTTTGCTGAAATTTCCCCTCAATAACAACACATGTACACAATATGCTTGTACATAGGACAAAGTCATGGGCTTTCTATTGGGGCACTTTCCCTCTAACCCGAAAAGGTAACGTTAAGTTTCAGAAAATAGTCTCCACAGTGAAGTAAGACTAAAGAAGTGATTCCACAATCAAATAATGAAAGCTAGTAAAAAGTTCTAGCTTTAACCAACTAGTGCTGTTTGCCATTTGCAATCGCACGTCTACTAAAAATGAACAGTGACCACCATCTACTGGTTGGAGGGGCACATGAACGCTGACCATTCAAAGGATGTGTGACATACGTATACACATCAATCTTTGCTACTGCTAAAAAGAAACGCTTGTTAACTTCAAGAATGACTGCAGCACAGATCTTGCAAGAGAGGAAATTCAATCCATGAAGATGTTGTCACATTCTTTGTGGATACTGCTGATCCTCTGCTTCCCAGGGGAATTTCTTATAAGGGGTAAGGGGACTTTTCTCAGGTGTGTGATTCTATCTGAAATTCCTGCTTTACTCCTATTCATTATTACTGCAGATTGAACTATACCCAGTACAAATTCCGTTTTTTCTTATTTTCATGCTATCCTGGCAAATCCCTGATTTCTGTGGTAATTAATAAGTAGGTTTATTTGTATTATCGTTTTTCAGTTTTGTGCACTTTAGCAAGGGCATACAACTCAAATGTCCTTGGACCTGAGAAGAAAATGAACTTTTTATTAAAATACATTGCTGCACATAATTTTGTCATAACAAATCTATAAGGGTCAGTGACGAATAAGGGTTTAAAAATGGGAACAAATTTAATTAGTTAAAAATGCCAACTGAAGCTTTCTACCTTCATTAGAATGTTGTGTATATATTTCAACACATTTTATTCTCTAAGAATGTCATTCATGCATTTTCATTATTAACAATTAGATTTTTCCCATCAAAAATGTAATTCGGGATAACAGGATTTTCAAATTTGATTATTTATTTTCATCAGCATACAATAGTTTATAGATATCCATAGTTTGATATCAACAAACATGTTCTGCTCAGGAAATCAATTAACAATATCAGATATTTTGGCTTTTCTACTGACACAGGCTCATTTGTTGATGTTTATCACCCAAAACTTAATGCTGAAAAGTGAAAAAAGCTGGAAAATGTCTAAAAATGCAATCCAGTAAAGGGGTTAAGATTATTGTTGCATCCTCAACAAAAAAAACATTTTTTTATTAAATGTAAATATTTAAAGAAAAATTTGTGTTATCCCGCCTGACTGGCATCGTTATGCGGAATGACATACTGTGAGATTCCACATGGAATTATCACTAAAGGTAGTCTCAGAAACAAAGATGTATTTAAATACTCATTCTATATTTAATACAAAGTGAGAGGCACTGGCAACTTGTCAAATTAAATGTAAATAAGATAATGACCATGTTACAATCTCCTTTGTTAACTATGGACAAAGACAAAAAATGCCTTAAAACATAAAAAATACATATTCATATGTTAAATGTTATTAATCAAAAATAACAATATATACTTTATGCCTACAAGCTTTAAAATAGTCATAAAAACAAAACTATGCATGTGTCATTCAAAATAACGAATTACATTGTGGGATAACAGAAATTGTTATCTGGAATGACAAAAAAACAGCTTGAACTTATTTAACAGGCAATTACTTGGCCACCTATGAAAAGCTAGGCCTTGACCGTCAACTTTTTAATGTCATATTTCACATCAAATATGCAATTTTGAAATAAAACAAGTTTTAATGTGTTTTAAGTGTTGTCCCGTATGACACAGGATTTTGTATCAGTGCACCAGTGACCGAAAAGGTCAAATTATTAACATTTTAGGAGTCCCACTAACCTTGCTGCACAGCCTGAGGGTTCTTCTTCTTTCTGAAGCTACTTCCTGTCACATGGCTATCACAATGCCTTATGGTGTAAAATTGATCCTGAATGTCTGTTATCCTGAATGACATTAGCTAAAATCCCAATGTGGGGACAAAAGTGTTTCATGCATAAAAATTAAATGAAGTTCAGAATCCTCACAGTATGTTTACGTAGCCATGCAAACACTCACAATTATGCCCAATGGGTAGATTTAAGGTTTTATTGAGTTTTTGCACTTTGATTTTAGGTGCAGACAGTTATCCCAAATTACATTTTGGCACTTCTGAGCTCAATAGCTCCTTAAATTTCCATTACTCATAATAAATACTACTATTAGTCAATAAAGAGAAGAGAATTGAGCCATATAATGTAGTTTTAATTTAAAAGTATATATTTTTTATATTATAAATGTTTTGGACACACTTCTGGGATATCGATTTCCAGTTAAGAAGCGTAAACTATTGTGAATCCATTTCACCTGCTTTGGTGCAAATGAAAGTGACAACAGATGGACAGGAGGCAACAGCAAGACAACCCATAAAAGGTAAATGGTTTTGCAGGTGGTGGTCACAGGCCATTTCTCTCTCCTTATCCTTCCTGACTGATTTTTCTCTAGTTTTGCATTTTGCTAGTGCCCTTGTCACTACTGGTAGCATGAGGCAGTATATGCAGCCCATTCAGGTTGCACAGTCCAGATCCTCCAGGATGGCACATCCATATGTGCCGTCGCAAGAAGGTTTGCTGTGTCTCCCAGCATAGTCTCAAGAGCGTGGAGGAGATCCCGGGAGACGGGCCATTACACGAAAAAGCTGGACAGGGCTGTAGAAGGGCAACAACCCAGCTCCTTTGTGTGAGGAGGAACACTGCCAGAGCCCTACAAAATGACCTCCAGCGGGCTACTCGTGTGCATGTTTCTGACCAAACTGTCGGAAACAGACTTCATGAGGGTGGCATGAGGGCCCGACGTCCTGTAGTGAGACCTGTGCTCACAGCCCAGCACCGTGCAGCTCGACTGGCATTTGCCAGAGAACACCAGAATTGGCAGGTTCGCCATTGGTGCCCCGTTCTCTTTACAGATGAGAGCAGGTTCGCACTGAGCATGTGACAGATGTGAGAGTCTGAAGACGCCGTGGCGAATGTTATGCTGCCTGCAACATCATCCAGCATGACCGGTTTGGTTTAATTGACTTGGTGTTATACTGTGATGATTAAGTGTTCCCTTAACATTGTAGTATATAGTATTGGATATAACAAGTGCAATTGTTCTGTTAAGGTCCGGGACCGGAACTGGACTCAAATGCATGACTCAGAGACAGAACTCACAATAATCTCACTGGGAGCGTTTATTTTTTATTTAGGCAAGCACATGTTACCGGCCTCCGCTAGGGGTCAGAGGTCGGGTAACCTCTAGGGTAATCTGCAGTGAGATCAACCTGTAATGTGATATGAAAGCATGACAAGTGGTTAGTGTGCATTACGTTTCGATGCTGGATTTATTCTGCAATTCACATTGATGCTTTTCAAAAGCAGGTGGGCATCAGACACATCAATTATACACCCAAATCAGTATTCACAATAACAATAATACCACTTCCGGTACAGAGGTAACAAAATAGCCATTAACACTGCTATAGGCAAGCTACATGTGCATTCCCTTCACTTCTGAAAACCATCATATAGACCTACACAGAAATCCACATATAACATGTCATATTCCCATAACAGCCATTTATTACTTTGGAGAGACCCGTTTCACACACACACACACACAGTAGTCACATTCATAAATACTAATGATATCTTATTTCCCCATTTGACAGGTGAATATAATGTAACAGTTTAGTATATCACTGTATGAAATAGAATGATCATATTTTCTCTTCCTTCCTTTAGGTTACAGGTAAGTATAATGTAACAATTTAGTATATTACTGTATGAAATAAAATGACCAATGTAGTTAAAGTGCTATGCTTGATCCCTTGCTATTGCTGCATATACTATATCAGTCTTCTGTTAACAAACTCAACAAATGACAATTTGCCAATATTCTTATTTTGTTTGTAGTAATGTTTTTTTTTTAACACAAATTATGTTTTAAACACCACTGCACCCTGCAGGTATGTGTATGAACTCAGTGTTCTTCTATGAACTATTATCCCTCTCGCTCGCCCTCACATGATGACCGCCATTTTGTGCCTGTTCTTTGAAGATACGTGCTACGTCACTGAGTCTAGTGTTACACAGTCTTCCAATTAACTTAATACAGGAACGCGTTACATACATATACACAACACAATGAACGTTGTAAAACAGTACTCCATCTCAAATATGAAACTTATAGTACTCAAACTCAATACAGAAAATGTATGACTCCATACATTTTAGTTTAATCACGTTAAAGTATTATTTTAGAATTCGCCGCTGCATGTGACCAAATGTTAGCTATCGTGGTCCAGTATATATACACGGACCACGTTCGCTAATGTTACATGGGTAGCTAGTGAATAGCTTCGGAACTAGCGTTGACTAGTGTTCGATAAAACACTTTTTCTTGCAAAATGACAGATACTTAATCTCAACCTTTACATCGATAAGACACTAGACATCTTTACTTTTCAGGATTACTTATTATATTGTGTAACCGAAGTATTTACCCATCTGTAATGTGATATAAAAGCACGACAAGCAGTTAGTGCGCATTCTTCTTCTTCTTCTTAATTATTTTATGGCGGTTTGCATCCAACTTTAGGAGCTTTACCGCCACCTATCGAACTGGAGTATGGACCAGGGACCCAACCCACTAAACCCAAACCAAACAAAACAAACATCCTACAAAACAAATTAAACCACCCAACTACCACCAAGAATACAAACAAAATGAAAATAAACTCTTACAGTACATTAATTAAAACACAAACAAAATCCTCTAAACCCTTTTATAGTTTCCGGAAAGCGGTGTAGGGAAGTCGGCTGCGCGCGCGTCTCACACGAGAAGCGTTACCACAGGGTTTTTTTTCGAGGTTCCCGGATTTTCGGCGGGAGTTCTGCACAAAAAGTTTGAAACAAAATAACAATTATAAGAAAGGAAAATAATAATAATTTGGCAGATTGTGCATAAACTGGTCTGTGACTGGACTGGGGATGGCAGGGGTTAGGGAGGGGAGGGAGGAGGGGGATTCAGAGGAGGGTATGGACACAAATAATTGGAATAAAGTGGAAAGGAAAATAACTAGGAGTAATAATAGCAACAGTGATAGCTCTGGTGATAGAGGAGAATATTCCAGGGTAGTTAGGAGGAAGGTTGATGAGGATCAGGGATTCAAAATAATTATAAAATTCAAGGAAGGGCATGATATTAGGAAAGTAAGCCCATTTGCTTTGACCCGAGGTCTAAAAGAGAAGATAGGTGACATTGTGATGGCAAAGGTGATGGCTGATGGAGGATTATTAGTCAAGTGTAAAAATAAGGAGCAGAGAGGCAAAGCTTTTAAGTTAAAAGAAGTGTGTAATAAAATGGTGGAGAAAGTGAGCAATACAGGTGGAGGCCCACTTTTGAGGGGTGTGATATATGGCATTCCAATTGAAGAAAACTTGGAGGAGCTGAAGGTAAATCTAAAAGCAGGTAAGTTGACAAACATTAAGCGTTTACAAGCAAGAAGAGGAGGTGAAAAGATGGATAGTTTGTCAGTATTGCTGGAATTTCAAGATAAAGTTTTGCCAGAGGGAGTGACAGCAGGATACATGAGCTACTATGTAAGAGCATATGTACCACCTCCTCTTAGATGCTATAAATGTCAAAAGTATGGGCATATTGCAGCTGCATGTAGAGGAAGACAGAGGTGCGGTAGGTGTGGAGGAGAACATGATTATGGGAAGTGTGAGGAAGGGGCAGAACAGAAATGTGCAAACTGACGGAGCACATAGTGTGGTATATGGAGGCTGTGTTGTTAGAAAGAAGGCAATGGAAGTGCAGAAAATTAGGGTACAAAAAGACATTTCATATGCAGAAGCAGTTAAGTTGGTTCAGAAAGAGAAGATAATTGAGAGAAGGGAAGAAAGGGAAACCATACAGAAAGGTCCGACAGCCAAACGAAGTGTGTTGGAGAGTAGAAGGGTTGATGAAAATATACTTTTAGTAAAGAGGGAGAAATTAGTGTACTTTATGGCAGACGTGATTAACTGTACATTTCAAGCAAAAGGGAGATCGGAAAAAATTGAAATAATAGTGAAGAGCGCAGCAAGGTACCTGGATATTCAAAGGATATCTGGTAAAGCTGTTCAAGAAGAGTTGAAAAGACAAGAGCAGTTGAATAAAGAAGTATGTTCACAGGAATTAGAGTAATTATTTTTATACTTCAGTGGAATGCAAGAAGTCTAATAGCAAATGGACAAGAATTTAAAGGATATGTAAATGAACTACAGAATAAGCCAGATGTATTATGCATTGAGGAGACATGGCTTAGGCCTTCACTGGATTTTATTATACAAGGATATGTTTGTGTACGGAGGGATAGGGAAAGTGGTAGTGGGGGAGGGTGTGCTACATTTGTGCGAGAGGGAATTCCATATAGAGCGGTATCAATAGGGAAGGATCTGGATGTGGTTGTTGAGGTGTGGCTAAAGAACAGCAGTTTAATTATTGTAAATCTTTATAATCCTTGTCAAAAACTGGTACTAGACACTTTGGAGATAATTGAAGGACTTGACAAAAGAAGGGTTATTTGGTGTGGGGATTTTAAAGCTCATAATACTGTGTGGGGAGGGGAAAAGACAGATCAGAATGGGTTAATAGTTGAGGAATTAATGGCAGCTAAAGGCTTTGTGTGTTTAAATGATGGAAGCAGCACAAGAATAAATCATAGTATGGGAAAGAATCTGTTTTAGACCTAACTTTAGCATCACAGTCACTGGCAGGATTATGTGCATGGGAGGTGTGGAATCACTCAACAGTTGGAAGTGATCACTATCCAATTGTATGTCAAGTCGGTATAGAGAACAATGTGGTACCAGATGATAAGATGGAAAGGTGGGTTTTTGGAAAGGCTGAGTGGGGAAAATTTCAAGGAATATGTGAAGAAAGATTAGTGGTGATAGACAAATAATTGAATGTAGACACTTTTAATGAAAAAATTACAGCAGCTATAATAGGAGCTGCAAATCAGGGCATTAAAAATAAGTCTGGTAAGGGAAGAAGAAAACTGGTGCCCTGGTGGACACAGGAGTGTTCTGTGGCTGTGAAGAATCGAAATAAGGCTTTTAGGGAATTAAAAAAGGACTCACAACTTCCAGAAACTAATAAATTATAAAAGGTGCCAAGCAATGGTCCGGAAAACCATTAAAGAAGAAAAAAGGAAATATTGGAGAAATTATTGCAATACACTTGGGAGAAGCACACCAATAGAAGAGGTGTGGGGAACGATAAAAAAGATGAGTGGAGTGAGGAAAGAATGGGGGTATCCTGTGTTAGAAAGTGATGGAATATTAGCAGTAGTAAATGAAGAAAAGGCAGATATGTTAGTTAAAGCTTTAGTTAAACTACATAGTTCTGATAACATGTCAGAAGAGGCAAGGCAAAGAAGGGAAAAAACAAAGGAAGATCATTTAGAAATGTTGGATTGGAGAAATGGAAACAATGACACAAGCATAAATGTAATTTTCTCATTAGAAGAGATGAAAAGGGCAATTGGCAAATCTGGATTAACATCTCCCGGAAAAGATCAAGTGTGTTATATAATGTTAGAGCATCTAACAGATACAGCTTTGGAAGTTGTATTAGAACCTTTTAATAAAGTATGGCAGGAGGGTAGATTGCCGGGAAGTTGGAAACAGGCAATGGTAGTCCCAATCAGGAAACCAGGAAAGGATCCCACAAAACCTACAAATTACAGACCAATAGCTCTTACATCTCATTTATGTAAAATAATGGAACGTATGATTATCGAGAGACGAACATACTATCTAGAAATAAGAAATCTCAGGTCAAATAGTCAAAGTGGGTTTAGGAAAGGGAGAGGTAGCATGGATCCAGTTTTATGTCTAGAAATTAGAAAAGCACAAATAAATAAGGAGGCGGTAGTAGCGGTGTTTTTCGACATAGAGAAAGCTTATGATTTAATGTGGAAGGATGGGTTGCTAATTAAAATTAATAGATTAGGAATCGTAGGAAGGATGTTTAACTGGATTAAGGACTTTCTTGTAAGTCGGTCAATTCAAGTGAGAGTGGGAAGAAAGTATTCGTCTTGCTTTCTGGTGGATAATGGAACCCCACAGGGAAGTGTTACTAGCCCCCTTTTATTTTCAATAATGATTGATGATGTGTACTCAAAGGTGGAACAAGGGATAGGGAGATCATTATTTGCGGATGATGGGGCTTTATGGAAGAGAGGAAGGAATGTAAATCATATAGTGAAAAAACTACAAGAGGCTATTAAAATAGTGGAGCAATGGTCCTTGGAGTGGGGATTTAAGTTCTCTGTGGAAAAAACTAAAATTGCCTTTTTCACACGCAAAAATATTCAGGAAGAAATTAAAGTGAAATTGTACGGAAGAGAATTGGAGAGGGTGAATGTGGTTCGATTTTTAGGTATGTGGTTCGATACGAGGCTCACATGGAGTACTCATATTGATAAGTTCATAACAAAGTGTAAAAAAGTAGTGAATGTAATGAGATGTTTGGTTGGTAAGGACTGGGGAGCAGATAGGACATCTTTGAAAACAATATATATGGGACTAATTAGATCAGTGCTCGGTTATGGATGTGTGGCATATGGGTCAGCCTCAAAAACCTTACTCAGAAAATTAGAAGTGATTCAAGCACAAGCACTTAGGATATGTTGTGGAGCATTTAAAAGTACTTCAGTGTCAGCCTTGCAAGTGGAGATGGGGGAAATGTCATTAACACTGAGAAGGCAACAGCTAATGATGACATATTGGTCACAAAAAAGATCACCCAACAAAAAATGTTATAGAACCATGTTGGGAGCATGAAAAAGGGAACAGTAGTTCTTCCAGCAATACCTCCTTGGTTATTGCCACAACCAATGGTAAATTTTGAGCTACATAACAAAAAAAGAGATGAACGGAAGGGGAATAAGTATGATGGAATAGTGAATGAACATATTAGCAATTGGTTTTATGGATTTTTAAGAATATATACAGATGGATCAAAAGATCCAAATTCAGGAAGAGTATCAGCTGCTTTTGTCATCCCAGAATTAGGCATTCAAGAGGGAAAAGGATTACCTAATGACTAATCTGTATTTACAAGCGAAATGATGGCTATGGTGATTGCATTACAATGGGTAGAAGAAGCTCAACCAGAGAGGGTGGTCATCTGCTCAGACTCGTATGCAGTTTTAATGAGTTTGGAGTCTTTTAATTCCAGTAGCAGACAGGACATTTTATTTGAAATTCTTCCGACACTATTCAGAATACAAAGATTAAGAATAAGTGTTCGATTTGTATGGGAACCTGCTCATGTGGGAGTTAAAGGGAATGAGGAAGCAGATATAATTGCAAAAAATGCATTAAAGGCAGACCATATACAGATAGATGTTAAAATATGTAAAGCAGAGGTAAAAGGGGTCATTAAAAATGAAATTAAAAAGAGATGGCAAGAGGAATGGACCAGGGAAAGTAAAGGTCGGCATTTATTTATAATAAAACCATTGGTTGGAAATACACAATCTGAACGGGGAAATAGGAAGGAAGACAGGGTTATCACAAGGTTAAGGTTAGGACACACAGGTCTAAATAGTACACTTTTCCTGATAAACAAACATGGAGATGGCAGATGTGAATTTTGTGGGGAACAAGAAACAGTAAATCATGTAGTATACAGCTGCATAAAATATGTCAGACAGAGAGAGAGACTAAAAACCAAGCTCCATGAAGTGGGGACACAACTTAATATATACAGAATTTTGAAACAATCAACAGGGGATACATGTATTACATTTCTGTTGGAGTATTTACATTCAACAGGCTTAATAAATAGAATATGAGTTTTAATTATTAATATGAACTTAAATTTTATTATTGGTATTTTAGAATTTTATTTAATTTATTAAGCAAGGGTATTACTGATTCCCAGTCCACACTCCAGACCAGTGGGTGGCGGTAAATGCACCACCACCAAGTTGTTTGCCAACCGCCATAAAATAAAAGAAGAAGAAGAAACCCTTTTATATAAACCTGTTTCCCTCAAAAATCTAAATATGTGCCTATATCCCCCATCCCCAGAGTGTCTATCTAAAAACCCCATCTCAAACTCCACCCCACTCTCCCTCATTCGTGCTACCATCCTGCCCCCTCTCCCTCCCATACCTCCCGCACTCCATTAGCACATGCTCCACCGTCTCCTCCTCTTTACAATACCCGCACCGCCCATCTGGATGTTTTTTTATTACCCTTAGACCCCCATTCAAACCCGCATGCCCCACCCTAAGCCTTGTTATTATTGATTCCTCCCTTCTACACCTCCCCCCATGCCTGATCCTACCCACTGTCTTCTGAACCCTATACAAAAGCCTTCCTCTGTCCCATCCCTCCTGCCACATTCGTTTAACCCTCTCCTTAATTATTGAATTCGCCTCCGCCCTACCCATCTTCATACCCACCTCAACATCGGCCTTTCCAACCGCCCTCCTAGCCAAAACATCAGCCATCTTGTTGCCCTCTACCCCAACGTGTGCCGGCACCCACACAAACCTAATCACTAACCTCATCCTTTTCAACCTATATAAAGCCTGTAACACCTCCCAAATCAGATCCGGCCTACTTCTAGATCTGAATCCCTTCAGACTTTCCAGCACAGCACTGGAGTCCGAACACACCACCACCCTATCTGGTCTCACCTCCTCCACCCACTGCAGTGCTAACACAATTGCCACCATTTCTCCCGTATATACCGACAGCTGATCATCCACTCTCCTCCCCACCGCCACCCCAAACTCCGGTACCGCAAATGCACACCCTACCCTCTCCGTCACTGGATCCTTCGACCCATCAGTATATATTTCTATATCTCCATAAAATCTCTTCTTTATATACTCACCTACCTGTTCCTGTCTAGAAGGTTGAGTGGAAGGAAAAAGTGTGGTCGGAAAAGGTGCACAAGCAACAGGGATAACCGCAGCCTTGAGAGGATTGTCAAGCAAAATCCATTCAAGAATTTGGGGGAGCTTCACAAGGAGTGGACTGAGGCTGGAGTCAGTGCATCAAGAGCCACTACGCACAGACGAATCCAGGACATAGGCTACAAATGTCGCATTCCTCGTGTCAAGCCACTCCTGAACCAGAGACAACGTCAGAAGCGTCTTACCTGGGCTAAGGAGAAAAAGAACTGGACTGTTGCTCAGTGGTCCAAAGTCCTCTTTTCAGATGAAAGTAAATTTTGCATTTCATTTGGAAATCAAGGTCCCAGTGTGGAGGAAGAGTGGAGAGGCACAGAATCCACATTGCTTGAAGTCCAGTGTGAAGTTTCCACAGTCAGTGGTGATTTGGGGTGCCATGTCCACTGTGTTTTCTGAAGTCCACAGTCAACGCAGCCATCTACCAGGAAATTTTAGAGTACTTCATGCTTCCTTCTGCTGACAAGCTTTATGGAGATGCTGATTTCATTTTCCAGCAGGACTTAGCACCTGCCCACACTGCCAAAAGTACCAAAAGCTGGTTCAATGACTATGGTATTACTGTGCTTGATTGGCCAGAAAACTCGCCTGACCTGAACCTATGGAGAATAGAGAATCTATGGGGTATTGTCAAGAGGAAGATGAGAGACACCAGACCCACCAATGCAGACGACCTGAAGGCCGCTATCAAAGCAACCTGGCTGATCGCCTCCATGCCACGCGAGTCGGACTCAATTCTTTTTGAATTTGCTCCTAAGAAAGACCCTTCACCTCCAAGAGCTTTTCCGCTCCCTTAACTATTATTCTTATCTTCTTGGTTTTGCTTTTAGCTTGGTCTGAACAATTGAGGACATAGGCAATTAATAAAAAACATTTTTCAGTACTCAACCCTTTAGTTTGACTACTCTGTTCCATCCCAACTCTAGAGGTTAGGTTAATGATTGTTCTCTCAGAATCCTCTACTCTCCTTTCTCCTTGCACTTCAAATCTAGAAGGTTGGTAATTTCTCTCCGATTCTTCTACTCTGCTTTCTCCTTGCACTTTATTTACTGCCTCTGCATATGTTATGTTATTTTGTGTTTTGATTTGCTGAATTTTCATTGCTCTTTTCTTAACTTCGCATCCTCCATATGCCACGCTATGAGCACCTCCACAGTTGCAGCATTTGGCTTGCACATTATCCCCACATTCTTCATACTTATGATCTCCTCCACATTTAGCACATCTTTGTTTCCCCCTACAAACTACGGCAATATGCTCGTATCTCTGGCATTTGTAGGTGGTGGTACATAAGCCCTTACCCTAAAGCTCATATAACATATTTTTACCCTTTCGGGTAAGAATGAACCCTGAAACTCCATGAGTACTGATAGAATCTTTTCCTTACTTCCATTCACTGTTCTAAACAGTCTTCTAATTCTCCTTCGATAATCTTTGCAATCTTGTCCATGTCTTCTTCTATCGGTATGCCTGTTATCACTCCCCATTTAAATCTATCCTCACCCAATACTTTTCTCTCAATCACCGTTTTCCTGCTGATATTTTCAATCTGCAACGCCATATTTTTCTGTTCTTCATTTTTGCATTTCAAAAACAAACTTCCATCTTGAAGTATTTTAGCCATTTCAATATCTCCTACTTTCTTTTTCAACTCCCTGGTCAAAGCCATTAAACTTAAGTTGATATTTTCATTTTCATCTTCCCGCCTAAATTTCAGTATTATTTAAAATTTTTCTCCCACCAATTTCTTACGAACTGATCTCGATCCTTCACTATCAGAGCTACTTTCCACCAAACTCCATTTATTACTTTTATCACCTGGTTTCCTCACCTGCTCTTCTATCCTCACTTTCCCTCTACCCCGTCCTCTCCTGCTAGCTACTCTACTCCGTTCCTCCACATCCATGTCATCCTCAACCTCATCCTCTGAATTCCCTCCACTACTACTCGCCGCCATCATTCACATGTATAACTCATGTGGCCGCCCTTCCCTAACCGCAGGCGTGCATGCATTGTGGGATGAACCAAGATTGGTTAGTGTGCATTACGTTTCGATGCTGGATTTATTCTGCAATCCAAGCGGAAAACGCAACTCTCATTGACAACAGGCAGCAAGCGCCATCTAGTGGCTTGGATGTATAAGGTAATTATTCTCTTAAGAACTGAGATAAGATCATGTTACCTATTCTAATGAAATATATTTGTAATAAAAAATATATGGGGGTGTATATGCATCACTGTCTCAATTTACTCTAGGGTAGCAGTTATAGCATAATAGTAATACAACTGAGGGTGCATGGGGTAAGAGAAGGGGATGAAGCGCTGAAACTTTGGGATAGGTTGACTAGGAGCCAACATGTTCACTTCTGCATTGCAATGTCGGTAAGTTAGTTGACCTAGCGTATCATAGGTGAGTATCTCCCTGGGTTTTCCTTTCCGCTCCGACCTCACATCCTCTTCTTCCCTTTGGTTTGCTACTCTCACCACGTCTTGTTGCTCCTGTACTTCTTCAAGCGCCTCAGGCTCATTCTGCATCACATCCCTGTCTGGAGTTTCCTCAGGTTCATCTCTAATGGGGGGGTGGAATTCACTGGCTACTGCACGGAGCCTGGACTGATTGTGAGGTGTGAGCACTTGTCATGTAGGTCTTAGCAGTCCATAGCATGGGATCCTACTCCTCCTGTTGTGGTGGTAGGTAAACTCTTCTTCGTCCGAGCTATCTGTACTTGTGTTGTATGTGTCTTGATCAGCTGATCTCCGTCTTTTCTGTCTTTCCTTTCTGTGTTCTCTCTCTGCAGGGAGTTCCTCTTCCAGGGGTAGGTCGTTGACTGGCAGCAGGAGATTCCTGTGGAGAACATGGAAGGCCTTACTGCCCTTTTCTGGCTGTACTTTATACACCGGTCCATCTCCTAGCTTCTCCACAACATGATGAACCACCTTCTCCCAGTAGGCACACAGTTTACCAGGGCCTCCCCCATCTGAAAGGTTTCTTACTAGTACTCTGTCACCTAGCTGAAGAATAGCACCTCTCAAACTTTGTCATATTGCTTCTTGCCTTTTCAGTGAAGATTTCTCATTGTTGACTGCTGCTATTCTGTAAGCTGCTCGCATCCTTTCTGCCCACTTCTGAGCAAAAGTTTCACAGTCAGGTGTCTCAGTATCTTTGTTTGGATAGAACAGTAAGTCAACGGGCAACCGCGGGGTCCTACCATACAAAAGAAAGAACGGGGAATAGCTGGTGGAATCATGCCGCGTGCAGTTGTAGGCATGCACTATGTGGGGTAAGTGGTCTTTCCATTGGCATTTCTTCTCCTCTTGAAGGGTGCGCAGCATCTGCAGTTGTGTGCGATTCAGTCTTTGAAATGGGTTGCTTTGTGGATGGTAAGGGGTGGTTTGTGAATAAGTTATTCCTGACAGCTGTTGTAGTCTTTGAAATAAGTTGTTCTAAAAATTCACGGCCTTGGTCATGGTGAAGTTTTTCTGCCGTTTTCCCTGCTTTGTTCCTGGTTGGATACGCCTGGGAGAAGTGAGTGAAATGGTCAATTAATAGGAGGATGTACTCGTATCCCCCTTTGCTTGACTCGAGGTGAAGACTAACTCAAAAGGAGCACTTGTGGAGATCGATCCCATTTGCGCTCTCTGTGCCACATTGGGGCGCTTTTATTTCAGGCAGGCACATTTCTTAGTGACATAGTCCTTTATGTACTGTTGTATGTACAGCCAATAAAATCTCTCTCGGGCCAGATGGATGACTTTATCTGAATCTATGTGCCCCATATCGTCATGCAAGCTTTTTAGAGCCACAGCTTTCAGCTTGTCTGGGAAGACAAGTTGTTTGTTTTGTCCTGAGTTACGATAGAGAATCCCGTTATCCACTTCAGGTTTGTGCCACTCATAGAGTAGTCTCTGTCTGTTTCTCCATATTTTTTTGTCTTTTTCATTGGGTGTCCAATTTTGCTGTTTTAATGAAATTACCTCTTTAATGGCTGAGTCTTCTTGTTGTGCTGCCCTGATGTTTTCAGGTGTGACATTGGCAACACTGTCCATCGGCACAGGACTTTCACTCTCTGCACTCTCTGAGTTGTAAAGCAGCGGCCCAGGGGACGTCATTGTCTTGTACGGCTTTGCTCCCTTGCTACATTGCTGACACCACCTCTGGTAACAGTCTCTGTGTGCTGATTCAGTTGGTTGTGGAGGTTGAGTGGATATCTTGACAGAGTATCCGCATCCGCATTCATCTTTCCCAGCCTTTACCTGATGTCGAAATTAATGTCTGTGAGTTCACCTACCCATCTGTGTCCAACAGCATTTAGTCTTGCAGTGCTCAGGACATAGGTTAGCGGGTTATTATCTGTATACAGGGTGAATGTTGGAGCGTAATTCAGATAATCCCTGAACTTGTCACAGATAGCCCACTTGAGTGCTAATAACTCGAGTTTACCGGAGTGCAGGTGGTAATTTTTCTCGGCAGGCGTCAGTGTCCTGGAGCCATATCTGATGATCCGCATCTTGTTGTCCTGTGACTGATACAGTACTGCTCCCAGGCCTTCATTTGATGCATCAGTATGCAGTATAAATGGAACATCAAAGTTTGGATATGCTAAGATGGGCCGGGTGAGTCAGCACATCCACAAACCGTGATACCACACTCTGGTGTTCTGTCGTCTGGAGTGGAGTGGAGTTCTGTCGTCATCCCTCTTTGCATGACCTTTATTTTTGCTGGTGGATTTGTTTGAATATCGCTTAGTGTCAATTGGGCTTTTAAGGAGTTCGAACAAGGGCCTATCCAGTCGGGAAAACATGCTCTACATGCTCTTCAAAAGTTCTTGAGTAATAGAGGATATCGTCCAGATACGGGGCGCAAGACTCATCCCTAATACCCTCCAGCATCCCTTCCATACATCGTTGGAACGCCGCGGGAGTATTTGTTAAACCGAATGGAATGGTATCCATTCGTACAACCCCCAAGGGGTGTTAAATGCTGTTAGATGTCTAGACTCCTCGCTAACAAACCCTTAGTGGTACGCACAACCCTGGTCGAGAATGGAGAAAAACGAGTTGCCTGCCAGACTGTCCAGCAGGTCTCAGATTCGTGGTAACGGGTGGCGGTCAGGTATAGTTTTATAGTTGAGCCCACGAAAATTCACACACAGGCACAGACTTTGGTCCTTTTTCTGCACGCAGACCACTGGGGATGAATAAGCAGACTCCGACTTCCTGATCCACCCTCTGTCCAAAAATTTTATTTTGCACATACTCTTTCACCTTTAAATAGGGGTTTTGGGATGGAGTTATAGCATTTCTGTACAGGGTTGTCATCTACAACATTCATCTTCAGCTGTAAGTTAGGGATGCAGCCAATGTCTCCTTCCTCTTGAGCAAACGCATACACACAGACTTTTCAAAGAGCATTTGTCGTACAATCTCCTGCTGACGTTTATGAAGATGTTCTATGTCGATAAGTGGGTTCCATTTTTCCTGTGATTGAGGCATGTTTTTGGTAGTGTTTCTTTCGCCATTGTTTCTGTCCCCTAGCTGTGTGGAGCACAGGAGGACATCACTCCTCTGGCTTTTGGGTTTATGGGGCATTGGAGATAGACTTACAGGCTTGCAACCTCTAATTTCTTCAAGAACACCCAGATAGGTAAGAAGACACTGTGCTGAGTGTGGTTTTGCACTGGTATTTTTACAGTTCTTGATGTACCAGGAGGCACAAGAGCGGGGAATAATGATAAACTCCCAAGTAAGCTGTTTTCAATGGATGACTCAAATAACATAGTCCCTCCCTGCGGCCAAGACCTGACCTTACCTCACCGATCTGGCCACTTTCAACAGTGAGTACTTTTCTTCCCATTTTCACAACTAGGCTTGTAAGTCCGTCCAGGTGTGTGGTTTCGTAAACTGCAGAGACGAGTTTTAGTAGTGGTTTTGTAAAGATCCATAGCCTCGGCCAGTAAGTCACATACGAACACCATATAAATATTGCTATTCTTCCATGTGTGGGACTTTTGATTTCTAAGAGAATGTCAATCCACCCATCGGATGGCATATCAATCCACCCATCGGATGGCACGTCAGTCCCATTAGCAGCGGTGATTCGGAGTGGGTTGTCAGACAAGAGGTTTTCAAGAGGTTGGATCATGACATGTGGCAAGGCTTGTTCTACCCACGACCTCCCTACTATAGTGACATGTGCACCACTATCAAGCAGCATCTCAGCTTTAACCCTGTCAAGATAACAGTTCAACATGCATCTCCTGCCTATCAGCTTGGCGACATGGTTCGCTTTTGTCTTGTTTTTTTTCTAGCATTTCATTTTTGATGCAGTTTACTATGATAGGGGACTCTTGATCTTGGATGGTCACTGGTGGTCCCTCCCCAGCAACCTCCCCCCGTTTCCTGAAGTCCTGTTTTTCACGAGACAGCCGACAGCTCGGTGGCCCTCTTTTCCACAACGAAAACAATGGGTGCAACTGTTCACTCCTTGTGTGATACACTGCTTGCATTCACCTCTAGTTTCAGGCTTAGTTAGCTGTTTTATATTTGGGGATGTGACTTGGGGATGCTCTTGAGGTGGACATACCCCATGGGTGAAAGCTTTCTCTAAGCTCTTAGTTAAAGCTGAGACTTGTGCAGCTAGTTAATGTATCGCAGAACGATTAGCTTTGACCTCTGCCTGAGTCTGTGTATCCTGCCTGTCCTCTTGCTGTGTGACATTGACACTGACAGTTTTGAACTTTTGGCTCTGGCTCAAATGATTTTGCCTTTCCGCTTCCTCGCTAATGGATTTTGTTATTATGGCTAAGATGAGGTCATCTGTAATGCTCACATTTGCGATATTTGGTTTAAGATCTTGTCTGATGTAACCATATTTCTCATAAATCCCTTGATACAATGAATGGAGAAATACTCCTTGCACCAGTTTTCCATCGTACTGAAACCCTGCACCACTTTGCTGAGAAGCAAACAGCACATGCTGTTTTAACCCCATTAACCTGTACATGAACTGTTGTGTGCTTTCCTTATCAAATTGCTTTGCATTGCTAAGCTCCTGAAACAATTCTGTACAGCTTTTATCCCTGAGGTGTGGCCGGAGAAAGCGTTTAAGCTCAGCTATGGCCAGCTTGTCTTTGATAATCAGCATGTCTTTAAACATGCCAGGCTTGGTTATCTTGAGCACTGTTCTGATAACCCCGTTTTCAGAAAAGCTCTCCAATAACCCCTCGTTGATTTGTTTACACAGGTTGTTAGAACTCAAATCGGAATCAGAATCGTAAATTTGTCCGCCGTGAATCTTAAATTCTCAGCGAGGGAGCAATGCAGCAACATCTGTCAATGTTATCAAACCTGTTATCTGATCAGCAACCACAGGCATTAGTGCTGTTTGAAAACTCATTGCTAATTCTGCTACTCAGTCTCTGTCTTTGGCCTTGATGATGATTGGGCACGTTGCACTGGTTCAGTCTCTAATGTCCCAGCCTCTGTCACCAATGCGACATACCCTTCACCAGGTGTTGGCGGTGCTTGAAAGTCCTTGATGTGATCATTGAAGATGAGCAGGCGGGCCATACCTTGGTCCTCTAGACTTCTCAAAAAGTCCACAATGAAGTCAAAATGTTCCACGTCCGTTGAGCCAACACCTGAAATATCTTCCTCCGCCTCAGCTTCAATTGACTTTGCAAGTTGGAAGAGAATGTCTGTTTCAACAGCACTGGTCAGCGTGAAGTTGTTGCTGGATTTCCCATCGCAGTTCTCATAGCGCAGACATATTTGGATATCTGCACCCAGTCGTGTGTACATTGATCCAGGAAACTGGAATAAGGATCCTGCAGTTCAGTGTGGATTAGCTCCCGTCCAGTAGAGGGCGGCCAAATTGTTACCAGCCTCCGCTAGGGGTCAGAGGTCGGGTAACCTCTAGGGTAATCTGCAGTGAGATCAACCCGGTTTGTGTGCATTACGTTTCGATGCTGGATTTATTCTGCAATTCACATTGATGCTTTTCAAAAACAGGTGGGCATCAGACACATCAATTATACACCCAAATCAGTATTCACAATAACAATAATACCACTTCTGGTACAGAGGTAACAAAATAGCCATTAACACTGCTATAGGCAAGCTACATGTGCATTCCCTTCACTTCTGAAAACCATCATATAGACCTACACAGAAATCCACATATAACATGTCATATTCCCATATAACAGCCATTTATTACTTTGGAGAGACCCGTTTCACACACACAGTAGTCACATTCATAAATACTAATGATATCTTCTTTCCCCATTTGACAGGTGAATATAATGTAACAGTTTAGTATATCACTGTATGAAATAGAATGAATGATCATATTTTCTCTTCCTTCCTTTAGGTTACAGGTAAGTATAATGTCACAATTTAGTATATTACTGTATGAAATAAAATGATCAATGTGGTTAAAGTGCTATGCTTGATCCCTTGATATTGCTGCATATACTATATCTGTCTTCTGTTAACAAACTCAATAAATTAACAAATGACCATTTGTTAATATTCTTATTTTGTTTGTAGTAATGTTTTTTTTAACACAAAGTATGTTTTAAACACCACTGCACCCTGCAGGTATGTGTATGAACTCAGTGTTCTTCTATGAACTATTATCCCTCTCGCTCGCACTTACATGGTGTCCACCATTTTGTGCCATTTATTTGAAAATACGTGCTACGTCACGTCACTGAGTCTAGTGTTACACAGTCTTACAATTAACTTAATACAGGAATGCGTTACATATGAACAACACAATGAACATTGTAAAACAGTACTCTATCTCAAATATGAAACTTATGGTACTTATGACTAGGGCCAAACGGAATCTGCGGGGAATTTTCCTTGTTTCTGCGGGAATTTTTACCTAAAATCTGCGGAAATCTGCGGAAATCTTATTTTACCCTCTGTGTATAATCTAAGTTATCTACACTGAAAATAAAACACAATGAAGCAGATACAAACCATTTGTTTTATTTGACAAAATAAACAAAACACATTGAATAGATTCTTTTGATTTTCATATGGCAACAATATTTTTTAAATTTTATTTTATGAAATGCTTCATTGACAATAGCTAACAAACTCCCAATACTAACAGTATGTAGAGGGTCCTTAGGGTTGCACAGTATAAACCATAATAATAAACTGTAGATCACTGAAAGAACTTGACAAACAGCCGCCAGCCTGTGTATAAGTTAGCCTAGTATAAAGTGAGAAACTAGCCACCCCATTGGGTGAATAGGCCAAGTGGCGCAGCATTTAGATGCTGTTGTATTTGATCATTAACATCATTTTCACATTTTCCTCTTTAACCCCTTAGTGCAGATGGCATATTTGGTAAATCATGGGGGTACTCTGTTTAAGGCTTTATAACTCCAGGTGTGAGCATCACATAAACTTGGTAAATGGCTTAAATGAAACAAAACCGGTGTACCATTTTTAGTACAAACTTTGATTTGTTTATTTTCATAATTTAAGTCAAAATTAAGTGCCGGAAATGCAAGCAAAACTATGCAAAAAATGCAACAAAATATATATTTCTTCAAAATACTGAGAGGTACATAAGTGAAACAGGTAAAACTACACATTTCCTGGATCATAAACTCCTTGTCCACAAGCATTCAATAATCGCAGGGTGATATACAGAACTACTAAAGATCTATGACACGAAATGTAAGCAGTGTAGCCTGATGTACCCAGGGTCTCCAAACCTATCCAAATTGGCTAAAATGTGAATAGCTGTAAATCTTAAACTAATCATACATTTCACTGCAAATCAACCGTTTTGACTCATTTAACTCACCTTTTTTTCATTTTCATGTGGGAATTATTTTGGATCAGTACAGGGGGGTGGATATCTAGGTGTCCAATAACCTACCCAAAACCTCTCCGAGAAATTATTAAAAAGCCTTTTGTCCTTTATAAAGCATATACATTTTACCTTACGATCACTTAATGGATGAAAACATTGATATTGCACAGTTTCAGTTCAGTGTTTGATGCCAAGTGTGCCATTTTTTCACCATTATCCTTCATATACTGCTTCATCCTGTGCCGTGCCTTCGTGGCCAATATGCACTCATCAATGGCACGGTCTTCAGTTTGCTGTAAGGATCTGGTCCTGCAGTGGCTTCACTCTGAACAGTAGAGGGCACTGCTGGAGTGGCAGAGGTGGAGGGTCAAGCATGTTATAGGAACAAATTACATAATGCAGAAGCATTATAACACTGCGGTACACACAGCTAAATATGCAATCATTCACTCTTGTACTTCAGTAAACACTTTCTTCTGTATGCTACATTATGTTATATTTTGTTGCATGCTCTAGGATGGCATTACTCTGTAGTGTTTCACAACTGTTGCTTATTTATTTTATTTATTTATTTTACATTCATCTTGCACACATCTGGACACAGTACATTTGAATACATATTTTCCATTCCCTAAGTGAAAAGCATCACCCATGGATATACTAATACCCCATAGAGTACATTATGCACAAAGAAATTACAATACAATAAAATAATATCGGAAAACACTACCAATGTTCTAGCTTCACGGCAAATCGAGGCATAAAATAAACTCCTAAAAAAAGTTTGGAAACGTTATTTCGGTCGATTATTCCTCCCCTTTACTAATACCAATTGGTATTGTCTTTTATATCGTTGGAAAGCCTGATTAGTCACCTTTGCAACGAGGTACAACTTGTAAGGATCATGCATTCGTGGAATGAGCAACACAGCTAACCGTGTGGGTAGCGGCCCAAAAAAATGTGCCAAAATCCCCTGCAATATTCTTCTGTTGGTATTCACTCTCGTGTTGAGCTTCAAGTGCTGGCAGGTGTATGCCAGTCACAGGTGTGTGACCAGGCTGGTGACCAGCATGAGGAGGAGGTGCCAAGCTGTTGTGGCTGCGTATGGATCTTCCACACGCTACTGAGGTCCCTGACAGTGTAAAATGAATAAAGTGTAAAAATGGCCAATATGTGTTGTTTTTTCCTTATTACTGTGGGAGAGTGCAATCATCCAGTCCACCAAGCAACTCAAAACGAGAGTGAATACCAACAGAAGAATATTGCAGGGGATTTTGGCACATTTTTTTGGGCCGCTACCCACACGGTTAGCTGTGTTGCTCATCCCACGAATGCACGATCCTTACAAGTTGTACCTCGTTGTAAAGGTGACTAATCAGGCTTTCCAACGATATAAAATACAATACCAATTGGTATTATTAAAGGGGAGGAATAATCGACCGAAATAAGGTTTCCGATCATTTTTTGAGGAGTTTATAACGTACGACTGAGCAACCAAACAGAACAGCGCTAAAATACTCTGTCATTGTGAATGCTATGAATTCTAACAAAGCAGGCCACCACGAGCCACTACGGGAACGGCACGAACACAATATCAATACATTACAGTTATTTGGCAGACGCGTTTATCCAAAGCGACGTACAATAAGTGCATATTGAACGAAGCAAAGTCACGAAAGCGCTACGTTCTCACAACGTAGAAGCTATCGCTAGTAGTACTCAACACAATACAGTCAGCTATACATTCTAAGCGATCCGATAGCTAAACCAAATAGAAAATAGAAAATAAACGGAAAGAACGTACTATATTATTTGCCTTATACATGTAGTTATTCAAGGTGGAGTCTGAAAAAGTGTGTTTTCAAATATGTTCAGCATTATTAGCAGGCTAACAGTGGTCTATTACGACCGATGCAAAAACAAAAATAACGACTATATAGCAGGCAGTGGAAAAACGAATGTATATAATCAAATTATTACAAGCAGTAATACTTACATGTCGAGGAGGATATCTTCCCCATATTGATAGGCACCTCTTCCACAGAATCTATGCTACAGGGATTAGAAGAATCTCTGTTGTTGTCCTCTTCTGACCGACTTCGGGGAAAACTACTAAAAAGTCACATCAAAGTTGCGCGCAGTTTTATAGCGTAATACCAAATGCGTCATAGTCAAACCAAATGCGTCATCTGCGCATGCCAGCGTAAAATTGTCGTGATATAACAAGTATTGCAGTTACGCTCGCCCTTAAATAGTTAATCCAAGCTTTCATTTACACATGTAAATTACTTTTGGGAAGCTTGTCGTGCCTTCTATTGGATAAAACAATTGTCGATCAAACCAGAATAAAATTGAAAGCGTCACAGCAGTGCTATCAGGGAGGGGGGGTTACGCAGAGATAGTTTCGTTTGTCTAATAGTGTTCCAATGCGCTGTGTATTTTTCAAACGGATTGTCCAAGACAATAAATGACCACGGAATCTTGAAAGGGACATATCTACGCTTAAATCCACGGGAGGATTGCACACGAATTCCATATTTAATAGCAGATATTGATAGTAGAATGGCATTGTATGATTTCACTTGTTTATGTCGGTATTGATTGAGCAGCGATTTGCACCGCTGTATTTGCATACGGTCGGGCTATTGGTGGGTTTATCTGGTTGCTGGACGGAATTCTGATATGATATGATGAATACATATATTTATGAACTCCCAACATAGACGCTATTGCCCACTATGTCACGCATGGGTAGGTATAGGCTGGGTGGGGAGTGCTTGTTAAATGGACTTGCTACGGAAAGATAGTGACACTTAGAAACTACGCATTGGCCAGAAATCGTCGCGAATCGTCTACCAATAAAGTTAAAATACCGCGTTTGGGTTTTCCACTAATAGTTTGGCTGCAGGAGCAACGCGTGTCTCAGTTGCGTAAAACTGTCTCGCAGGCGAGAAAAAATAGACTATCTGCACTAAGTAGTTAAGGCTTCTTCTGTTTTCTCTCAGAAGGCAGTTGTAGTGAGAGAAAACTCTCTCTACATCCACCGAAGTGGTGGGGAGCCACAGATGCACAAAGGCAATTGGTGCCAAAGCAGGCATTCTGTCCTTCCTTGCAGCCCACCAGTCTGTGACACTCGCACCTCCTGACTCTGCTTTTGCCAGTGACATATACCGGTGCCATTCCTCTGCAGACACGTTGCTCAAAGCTGGTAGGGCAGGAACATAGATCTGCTTGTCTTGTCTGGCAAATGCAGCATGCGCAGAATTGAAGATGGGAATAGCCTTAAACAGGTGAAGGCTTGGGTTCTTCTCCAAAGTCGTCTGCAGTTTAAAGGAGCATTCCGTCATCGCAGACTGGAAGATGTTCACACAGTCTATCCTTTGTGTTGCAGTTAACCCCCGCAGCAAAGCTGTAGTTTGGGGACGCCAATCTTCGTCCTGAGCAGTTCTGCCATACTCGAAGAACATTTGGAGATCTTCCAGCTTCTGGGCAATGGTGTGTGCTGATGGGGCTCCTGTTTCCTCCAGCCTCTTTAGTAAGGTTACAATTTCCAGGCTGTGCTCAACAATGAATGTTGCCTGTGTCTTCAGGAGTGTTTTCTGTTTCAACAGTTCCTTCAGATCTTGAACACACTTTGCGGAGGCTTTAGGTAGGGTGTCGAAAAAGTCTGAGAGTACATCCATGTGTTCTGCCAGGTACCCCACAGCACTTATCCAAGAGCACCACCTGGTCTGGACAGCGTAGACAGGCATGTGTGGTGTCAGTCCTTTTTCCTTCTGTAATTCTCGCAGCTGCTGGCGACGCTGTGGTGACTGACAAAATACCCTTTTAACAAGGGCACACAATTTGTTAATGTCTGCAAACACTTCTGGAAAGATCTCCAATACCAGGTTGAGAAGGTGAGCGAAGCATGTGACATGGGTTGAATTCGGGAAGAGGCCCTTGAAGATATCATTGAATGCCTTCTTCATGTAACTGGCTCCGTCGGAAACAATGGCCCATACTTTGTTGAAGTCCACCATATTGTTGCTCAAACAGCGAATCAGAGCTTGTGACACAGTAGTGAAGTTCACTCTCTCCAAAAAGGCCAGATCAGCAAGTAATGGGCGCTCACCAACAGGTTGCAACATAATCGCCAGCGCACACCTGCCACAGGCATCTGTGGTTTCGTCAAGGATCACATAAATGTCTTTGCCTTGTAGAGCATTATTTATGTCTTGGATGTACTGTGGGAAGAGTTCTGGCAGATAATCTGTGCGAAGGTGGGATGGTGCAGGAATGGCTCCCCCTTGCTTGCAGTATTTCTTGAGAAATTCAGAAAACTTTGCTGCCTTTTCCAGTGGCACATCTGCCTCGACTAGGGTTTTTATAAAGTCCAAGACAAATTCTTTCCTCTCACTTGTGGATGTAGTTTTGCCTAAGCAGGATGCCAATGTTTGAATTTTTGATTGACCTGCAAAAACAAAGATTTCATAGTCAAAACTCAAGTCCGAGTATGAGACTGACCTAAACATATTTATAAAAAAGTAAATTAACAAAAATGAATAACAAAAACACGATTAATCGTTTTAGATTTTTATTTTTCAGGTGTATAGTGTAGTCAAAGCAGTTATAGTAGGCCTAATATATGTTTTAAAAGGACAGTCTGTGATTTCTTTGAAACAATGGCTGTCCCGCCACTTTGTATTTTTTATTTTTTATTTGCTGAGATCATTTTCTACTAGGGGTGGGACGATTCAATCTCATAACGATTCGATTCGTTTGCGATTCTTTAGGCAAAGGTTCGATGCATCATAATATCTTACGTTTGACCACGATTCGATTCGATTCGATTCGGTTCGATTAATTTAGATACTTTAAAAAAAGTAATAGGCATGCTAATGTGATTTGATACCGATACATTCAGCAGTAATTAAATATTCAATTAGAACCTTACACCAAGTTCACAGCATTATGTTTATTGTTAAGGCATGCCACACATTTTGCAGCTGTCTGCAGCAAATAATGCAGCAATAAACATGACTAACAGTGTATTTTCTAAAGTTGCCCTATTTAGGTTATTGTTTTTCAAACAGTGTCAGACATGGTACCCTAATACAGTTCCTTTATTTACAAAATGAAAATGGCAAAATGTATAACAATTACTAAACGGGCAAGAAAAATGAAATAGCCTATAGGTTAGTGTCATGCATAGTACTTTCCTAAATCTTAGTACGATCTAGAACTTCGGTGGAGCAAGATGCCCATCCATCCGTAGTTAAAGCTACTCTCGTAGCGTTTTGCAAGGACAGTCGAACAGTTTTCTTCACCTCTTCATACAGAGTAGGTATACATTTTTCACTAAAATGTTTTCTGCATGGTATGGTGTATCTAGGTTCCACGACATTCATTAAGTGAATCGGACAGTTAACGTAGTAATAATTAATTAAACGTAAGACATTGGAAATAGTCTTACTATTTTAGTTTGTCTCGAACGTCTACTTGATTTTGAATAGAAAATGGTTTAAATTTAAATATCAGAAAGCACTTTACAATTAACTGTCTGGACACGGTATGTGTATAAAAACTAATAAAAACAATTATACAAAAAAATAGAACTGTTTGGCCATTTCTCCAGGAAACTCAGGGGAAGTGTCAATGACTCCCGAGTTTAGCTTGCTAACGCGCTTGCTGTCCTTCACGTTAATTGTGTATCGTCGGCTCAAATGGTTTATCATGTTTGCGGTGTTGCCTGTGTATCTGATTTCTACTTGGCAGATCTTGCATATTGCAGCGGTTTTGTCAAGTACACCCTCCTTCTTTCTAAACCCGAAATGCTTCCATACCACTGATTTTCTGTTCGGAACATCGCAAGTTCTGTAAGTTTCTGTCTCTTTTGTCGCACTCAGCGAGCACGCAGCTAGCCATTTCACTCAGATCTGTCCGTCTCATTGTCGCTACTTTCAACGCACGCTTACGTTGGGGTTGGAGCAGAAACATGGATTGAAGCTGGTCAAAACAGTTTTAAAAGTAGTCGTGTCTTAGAAATATATATTTAAAATAATTTTTGAATAAATGAATACATGTGCACATTCATTTAAAATGCGATATTAATCGATGCTTATCGATTCGAATCTTACAGATCGATGCAGTTGTATTTACACATTCGGATCGATGCACCGCGATGCACCGGTGCATTGTCCCACCCCTATTTTCTACCACTTACTGACTTTAAACACTACCAATTTGAATTATACCTTTGCATAGCACCAAATAGGATATCTTACAACGGGGAAAGAAATGACATATCCAAAGCATGTTTATGTAAATATTTTAATTAAAACCAACAAATACTGTTCTTGAACAAATCACAGACTATCCCTTTAAGAAGGTTCGTGGTACTCGTGACACACACCTCGTTTGGCATGTATCGTTATTGCAAAAACAGAGGCAGCAATATTTTGTTTAATTAATAATCAAAACATTGCTGGATAAATTTTGAACCATCATGCCGCCAATAGCACATCTCAAATCTTGCCATTAAATGACACCAGCTAAATTACCACGTCACACTTCAAAATCTTAAAACACTTTATGAATGACAATACAGTAACGTTACCATTTTCAATTTTGAAGAAGAGCAATGAGAAAATGATAGGGATGCTCAGTGCAAATCGGTTTAAACCAGCTACTCAATGGAGTTGATACAGTATCATGATAATCAGATTAGCTACAGGGGTATCTACCTGTGTATCTTTTTGATCGCTACCAGTATCTTTAAAAATTAATAGCAGATACATTTTCACTATTGACACCCAGACGACACCGACTAGCTAGCTAGTGCGTGTAGGAAGAAGTTAGAACGTTGGATATTTTACCTCAGGTAACCCCGTTAGCTAGCTGTATCGATACGTAACTGGATGGCTGTCAAGCTGATTTTGACATTTGTATAGAAAACGTAAGGGACAAGTCCTTACCTGGATGTTGATTTGCTTTCCTGCTGATGTGTCTCTGCGACTTAAGATGCTCCTGGATGGTTTGCCGGCGAATGAATTCCACGGAGTGTTGACAAACGGAGCAAAAAAGAATTCCATCATCCTCATAAAAATCATCTGGAAATTCAATTGCTCGATCTTTTGCTTTAATTTTATAAGACATATGTTTACGTTTTAATTGTTCAGCACTGTGTTTTTCACTGGCCTTCGGCATATTTCATAAGGCGATCAGTTGAGCTGATAACGTTAGCTATGTTGTTAGCTTTCACTCGCGCTGCTGGTGGTTGCTGTTGAACTTGCGTTGCTAGCTGTTGCCCGGTGGACGTGGGCACCAGTAATATCAGATTGAAGTGGGGAGAGCCTAGGGGAGAGCTACATTGAAGAGCCCAAAATACGTTGAGCTTTTTTAATTTCACACTTGTTTTGGGTATTTTAAAAGATATTGTGACAAAATGTCATTTAATTTGGAGTAATTCCGCGGGTATTTTAGATTTTTTGTTTGTTTCTGCGGGGCATGGGAGTTTCTGCGGGGAATAGTAGATTCCGTGATATTTCGTCGGAATTCCGCGCGCGCGTATTCCGTCTGGTCCTGCTTATGACTCCATACATTTTACTTATATCACATTTAAGTATTCTTTTAGAATTTGCCGCTGCATGTGACTACATGCTAGCTATCGCACAGTATATGTACACGGACCACGTTAGCTAATGTTACATGGGTAGCTAGTGAATAGCTTCGGAACTAGCATTGGCTCGTGTTTGATAAAACACTTTTTCTTGCAAAATGACAGATACTTAATCTCAACCTTTACATCGATAAGACACTAGACATCTTTACTTTTCAGAATCTACTTATTATATTGTGTACCTGAAGTATTTTACCCACCTGTAATGTGATATAAAAGCACGACAAGCGGTTAGTGTGCATTATGTTTCGATGCTGGATTTATTCTGCAATCCAATCGGGAAACGCAACTCTCATTCACAACAGGCAGCAAGCGCCATCTAGCAGCTTGGATGTATAAGGTTATTATTCTCTTAAGAACTGAGATAGGATCAAGTTACCTATTCTAATGAAATATATTTGTAATAAAATAAAACATATATAGGGGTGCCTAATTTTAGCATTAATTAACTTCAACCCATTACACACACAAGGCAGAGTACGGGCAAGGGACTGAATCCTGGGTTGGGCAGAACTGGAGGGCAGAGCACGTGAAGGGAAGCAGGAAAGCTGCTGGATGGTGGCTGAATCCTGGGTTGGGCGTAGCAGGGGCAGAGTGGATGTGGGAAGCAGGGTAGCGTGGCTTGGAGCGGGGCAGGAAATGCAGGCTGGCGGGCAATCGAGAAAGGCAAATGACAAGGTTAGCAAAACGAGGCAAGACAAGACAAGGCCAAGTTCTAGGCAACAAAGACGTGACAAACGTAGTGACAAGGCATAATGAACTGGCGACGAGACAACAAAGAGGGAATATATAGTGAAGTTAATGAGTCAATGAGTGAGTGCAGCGTGAGAATGTATACGAGAGTTATTATGCACGTAATTGGAGCGTGTGGAATGCAAGCGGGAAAGGCAGGTAATTGGCTGAGGAGAATGAGAAGGGAAATGACTGGCACCAAACCATGACTGGCTCATCTTAACACAGATACCATGCATGATCTATTGATAGCATTAACAGTTCACATTCCTTCTTGAGGTCGCAAATGTTGTGCCAATATTCAAACTGAAATGCTTCCACAGACTACAAGATTGTTCAGGGATCAGTTATATACAGTCAATAACAGCCTACTTTCTTTCATTAAAAGTGCAGTTTTCTTTCAGGGGATTTATGCACAATGAAGATTGGAGGCGCACAAACCCAACCAAAATAAGCCCTGAAACTGACTCAGTACTGTAACTTGGCGGATGGCACACCTGTCATCCCAATATGTTGTTTTTAGAGGTTTTTACAGACCCTTTGCATATGGGCAGAGACAGAGTTTGGGCTTATTTTTATTAGTGTCCCCCCTCACAACGTTCTATAGGTTAGCTAATGTAGGCTATGTGCGCAATCTTTTTTGAGAGAGCTTAATACACAAACATTGATAGCTTTGTGCTACGTTGACCACTTCTCCACAATGTCAAGTCAGTATCAAATTGACGAGTCGCCTCGTTACAACGGCGAGTCACTCTCAAACAGCCGAGTCGCTTATCCACAACGGCGAGTCGCTCTCAAACTAACGAGTCGCTTGGTCAAAACGTTGAGTCGCTTGGCCAGAACGGCGAGTCGCTTCTCCACAACGACGAGTCGCTCTCAAACCGACGAGTTGCTTCTCCACAATGGCGAGTCGCTTGTCCAGAGCGGCTGTAGTGGACTGGAAATGAATGTGATTTAAATAAAGTAAAACATTTACATATCATATTAAGAGCAGAGAAACAGACACCCCTATAAATAAAAAGAGATTCTCATCTTCTTCCTAGCTTGGTATTGCTCATGGTCTATAGATTAATGCCCATTCCAATGAGATTTCAGCTCATGCTAGGCAGTTTACCACCACACCTGTAGATGGCGCTACGCCAGTAGTGATAGGGAAGCCCGGTTCTGACAGAGAAATAAAGAAATCGTCAGAACATCTACACACAAACTTGTGTCCGGTTGTCTCTTAACTAATCACTCTTATCAGGTTGGTAAACATGAAAATATTCCATGAACTATGAAGTTTAAAGTATCTTGGGTAACTTGTAACATTTCAATGATGTGCAGAGACTGTTTTAGTGAAGTGAAACGTTTGTACAATGCTCATATTTGGTACTTTTCTGAATGCTAGTTACCGCCGATAACAGCTAATGCATTCGTAAGGAAAAGAGAGCTGAAACCATTGATGTTAATGAAAAGAAGAGAGTAATTCTGAAGTCACTACAGTAATATGCAAGAGCATAATAGAAGTGTGTAATTTGATGTGTGTTTAAGGTAAATGTAATTAGGATGTCAAGTGTATAAGTACATTTACCGTTCGTATCTAAACGAGGTTGAGGGCGCGTCATTGTTCTAAGATGGCGGTCCCCAGTATTCTACACGTGTACTATGTGTGATCCACTGAAATGGGTTATGATCACCTTGTAGTGGTAAAAGCTTACTGTGAAGGTTTTAAACCAGTCCTAGTCCTATGTACAGATTGAGCATGCAGATGTAGACCTGTGGAAGACATTGTTTTGTTTTAGTTTTATGATTTTATATTTGTATTACTGAATGGGTTGTTCATTGAGGATGAATACTTACATGTACCTGTGAAAGAGAAAATGAGTTAAGTTTAAGAAAAGACAGAGAAATAAAGAAATCGTTAGAACATCTACACACAAACTTGTGTCCGGTTGTCTCTTAACTAATCACTCTTATCAGTCCTCAGGCAAACCAGCCTGGGACCGGTAATACGGCAAATCGGAATAAAACACGTCTCGCTACAAAAACAAAACTAGTCGGTCACAAACTGATTACTTTCACTGTATGTAGGCTATTCAAGCAAATAAATGTATTATCTAATTGTTGACAATAGGATATATAGCGGAATTGTCCTAAGATATTTCTCCCTGTGATATGGATAAATGCATAGGCTACAGAACATACAAAGTAAACTCTTCTCAGAAAACTTGAGAGATGTAGCATGGTTGGTAGGCTATATGTGAGAAGATTGGCAGTAAGAGCAGTACAGTGAAATTAAGCTGTTATGTATGTGTGGCAGGGTGGGCGTGGTTAGCCTCTGTGTGCAGTGAGAGAGTGAGCTGAGCGGCTCTCGAACCCTGAAATTTGTGGGCGGGCTGCCAGAGGCGACTGCTAACTGGGTGCGCTGCCACCCACCCACTAGCCTGGAGCTAGTAGTTAACCTGGCCGAAGACCATCTGGCCGTGGTGCCCAGCAGCCCGCCGCAAAAGCTGCCGGAACCGGCTCCTAGGAGGAGGCCCCCTCCTCGCACGGTCCCTTCTTCCCTTTCCCGGGACCCCGCTTCAACATATCCTCGCATTAATCCCCCCTCTTTTTTCTCTCCCTCTCCAGGCCCAGGCTCGGTGGCGGGAGGGTCCGACCCACAGAGGGCTCCTCAGACGGTCGGACCAGGTTGTTGGCGGTGCGGGCCAGGTTGTCAGTCCGCCCACTCCCGCTCACGATCCAGAGGGACCGTACTGCATCCCGGTAAGGGTGCAAGGGAGTGAACACCGGGCGTTGTTGGATTCAGGGGCTATGTAGTCCATGATTCGGCAAAGCCTGGTTCGGCCAGAGGCATTGGTGGAGGCACCCTGGGTATCGATTAGGTGTGTGCATGGCGATGCGCACAAATATCCGGTAGTGCCTATAAAAATGTATTATCAACGGAAAATTTACATAGTCAAAGCTGCGGTTAGCTCCCGGCTTTCGCACCCCCTGATTTTGGGCATTGATTGGGCGGGGTTTCGTAAAGTGTCAGGGAAGCTGTGGGAGGTGCGATCCCGACCGGTCGAGGGGGGGGGGCGGAGCCTGGGGAGCCTTGAGGGGAGACTCCCCTGGTTCCGGTTTTTCACCCCACGTTTCCCCCCCCCCCACTCGAACAGTCTCGGGATGACACCTAACGCTTTGCTTACGACTAAGTGATGCGTATTGATAGTCAGCAAGTGTGTCCGGAGACAGCTCTCTCTCACCCGTATTTCTCGGTTATTAGAGCTAGATTATATCGAGTGTGTCGGGACGCTCAAACAAGAGAAGAAAATACCCAGTTGTCCCGAAGCAGCTCCACTGCGCAATATCTCCACTAAGAGTGTTGCGCAGGCACTGTTTCAAATCATCTCCTGTGTTGGAATCCCGAAAGAGATTCTGATAAACCAGGGCACATCATTTATGTCACGGACACTAAACGAACTGTACGCGTTATTGGGCATTCAGTCCATTAAAACCAGCATGTATCACCCCCAAACTGATGGGCTCGTTGAGCGGTTTAATAGGACTTTGAAGTTGATGATTCGGAAGTTCATTCACGAAGACAGTCGAAATTGGGATAAATGGTTAGTCCCTTTATTATTTGCAGTGCGGGAGGTTCCCCAGGCCTCCACGGGATTTTCTAACTTTGAGTTAATATTTGGTAGAAAACCCAGGAGAGTTTTCGACCTAGTTAAATAAAACTGGGAGGAAGGTCCAAGCTCCAGTAAAAATGAGATACAGTACGTCATAGACCTGCGAGCAAAACTCCATACACTGGGTAGGGTATCACGGGAGAATTTGCTCACGGCCCAGGAACGGCAGCAATCGCACGATAATAAAGGGACAAAACTCAGACAATTCTCACCGGGAGATAAAGTACTGGTATTACTTCCAACCTCCAGCACAAAATTGCTCACCAAGCGGCAAGGGCCCTTTGTGGTCACACGGCAAATAGGGGAGGTAGACTACGAGGTAGTCCTTTCGGATAGGGAAGGAGCAAAACAAATCTACCATCTAAATCTGTTAAAAGCCTGGAAGGAGGTGGTGGCTGTCTCGCTGGTGACGGTAGATAAGGAGAAAGATGAGCTGGGGCCGGAGGTACCAAATTCACCCAATCAAACCCCGCCCCTTTCTGATAGCCATCTCTCGCCAAGCCAGCAGGCACACCTTGCTCTATTGCAAAAGCAGTTTGTGGATGTGTTTTCTCCCCTACCCAGACGCACAAATCTCATACACCACCATATCGAAACCCCCCCGGGAGTGACGGTACGTTCCCGTCCTTATCGGCTGCCGGAACACAAAAACAAATTGGTGCAGGCAGAAATAAAGGCCATGCTGGAGTTAGGCGTAATAGAGGAGTCACACAGTGCCTGGAGAAGCCCCATTGTCCGGGTAGGTAAACCAGATGGGTCTATCCGGTTCTGTGTGGATTACAGAAAGGTGAATGAGGTTTCACAGTTTGATCCTATCCTATGCCTAGGGTCGATGAACTCTTGGATCGGCTGGGCACGGCTCGTTTTTTCTCAACACTGGATTTGACCAAGGGCTATTGGCAGATTCCCTTGTCGCCAGAGTTTAAGGGAAAATGGTCTTTCTCCGCTCCGGACGGTTTGTACCAATTTCGGACTCTTCCATTCGGGCTATTCGGGGCTCCAGCTACGTTCCAGCGCTTTATGGATTGGGTGCTGCGTCCGCATGTTGCATATGCTGCAGCCTATATTGATGATGTTATCATCCACAGTAAGGACTGGGCACAGCATATGCGGCATGTGGGGGCGGTACTCGAGTCCTTGAGGCGGGTGGGGCTCACGGCTAACCCGAGGAAGTGTGCAATTGGCAGAGCGGAGGTACAGTATTTGGGGTACCACTTGGGAAGTGGACAGGTGCGGCCTCTAGTGGACAAAACCGCGGCGATTGCGACCTGTCCCCGGCCCAAGACAAAAAAAAGAGGTGAGGAGGTTTTTGGGGTTAGCCGGTTACTATAGGAGATTTATTTCGGCATTTTCGGAGCTGACCAGCCCCTTGACTGATTTAACTCGGAAAGGTGCCTCAGAGCTGGTCCAGTGGACAGAGCTGTGCCGGAGGGCGTTTGAGCGAGTAAAAAAAGCACTCTGTGGGGAGCCGCTGTTGTTCACACCTAACTTTTCTCTCCCGTTCACCCTGCAGACAGACGTGTCGGACAGAGGGCTGGGGGCCGTGTTGACCCAGCAGGTGGAGGGAGTCGATCGTCCAGTGCTGTACATAAGCCGCAAACTGTCACAGCGGGAGGCGAAGTACAGCACCATCGAAAAGGAATGCCTCGCCATCTGGTGGGTGGTCGGGTCCCTCCGGTATTACCTGCTGGGCCGCTCATTCACCCTCTGGTCGGACCACGCCTCCCTACTGTGGCTCCACCACATGAAAGATGCCAACGCGCGGATCACCCGTTGGTATCTGGCATTACAGCCGTTTAATTTTAAGGTGATCCATAGGCCGGGGCCGCAGATGGTGGTGGCAGACTTCCTCTCTCGCCGAGGAGGGGGGGGGTGGTTGATCATCGGCCGGATGGCTCCCCGGCCTAAGTCGGGCAGTGGGGGTATGTGGCAGGGTGGGCGTGGTTAGCCTCTGTGTGCAGAGAGAGAGTGAGCTGAGCGGCTCCCGGACCCTGAGCCACAGCTGTCATAAGTTAATCAGCATCACGGGGAAACGTGATTGAATAATGGTTTAATTGTTTCTGATTGCTATGGCAGTGAGCCGGGGCTTGAAAAGGGAGAGACGGGCGGACAAACGCGGCTGGCTGTGAACGGAGAAGGAAAAGCTCCGGGGAAGCCAGAGCCGAAGGAGAAAGAACAAAATTAAAAGAACCCAGCGGGTTGTTAAATAATTCTGTGAGTCTCCAGTCCTTTCACGAGCGGTGGCACTCGACCTTGCCACAGTATGGTAACGACCAAACAATGCCTAATGCCATGCTGTTCTGGTGATAAAACTCTAGAACATTTTTTACTCGATTGTCCCTGGTCAAGAATAGTCTTTATAGCAATGTCTGGCATTTGTAGGCTATTGTTAAAATTAAATTGTTGAAAACACAGTGCAAATTGACTTTACATCAGGTTTTTATTCCAGCAGAGGTAGGTACTAAAACAAATCACCTCAAACTAACGAGTCGCTTATCCAGAATGGCGAGTCGCTCTCAAACTAACGAGTCGTTTCTCCACAACGGCAAGCCGGAATAAGACTCTCGAACATGATGCATGATAATAGTGGAGAGGAAACATGCTTGCATGGGTGTGTCGGATATCTCTGCGGGACCTCAGGGGGCAGCAGGCTTTGACTCAGTCGGAGTACAATCCTTTTGTGCGAGCTGTGAGCTCGCAGCTCCCAGCATGCACTACACCTGGTAGCTCACAGCTCACACCTCACAGCTCCCACCTCACACTTCACAGCTCCCAACTTACACCTCGCAGCTCGCTGGCAGCTCCCACCTCGCAGCTCCCACCTCACAGCTCACACCTTGCTGGCAGCTCCCACCTCCGACCTCACAGGCAGCTCCCACCTCCCATCTCACAGCTCCCACCTCCCATCTCACATGCAGCTCCCACCTCCCATTTCACAGCTCCAACCTCCCGCCTCAGATGGCAGCTCCCACCTCCCATCTCACAGGCAGCTCCCACCTCCCACCTCACAGGCAGCTCCCACCTCCCATTTCACAGCTCCCACTTCCCATCTCACAGACAGCTCCCACCTCCCACCTCACAGGCAGCTCCCACCTCCCATTTCACAGCTCCCACCTCCCACCTCACAGGCAGCTCCCACCTCCCATCTCACAGGCAGCTCCCACCTCCCATCTCACAGCTCCCACCTCACAGGCAGCTCCCACCTCCCATCTCACAGGCAGCTCCCACCTCCCATCTCACAGGCAGCTCCCACCTCCCATCTCACAGCTCCCATCTCACGGGCAGCTCCCACCTCCCATCTCACAGCTCCCACCTCACAGGCAGCTCCCACCTCCCATCTCACAGGCAGCTCCCACCTCCCATCTCACAGGCAGCTCCCACCTCCCACCTCACAGGCAGCTCCCACCTCCCATTTCACAGCTCCCACCTCCCATCTCACAGACAGCTCCCACCTCCCATCTCACAGGCAGCTCCCACCTCCCATCTCACAGGCAGCTCCCACCTCCCATCTCACAGGCAGCTCCCACCTCCCATCTCACAGGCAGCTCCCACCTCCCACCTCACAGGCAGCTCCCACCTCCCATTTCACAGCTCCCACCTCCCATCTCACAGGCAGCTCCCACCTCCCATCTCACAGGCAGCTTCCACCTCGCTGGCAGCTTCCACCTCACAGCCTGCAGCTCCCACCTGGTAGCATTTGTACCTTTTTAGGTACTATTGGAAGACGCAAAGGAAAGGTTAAAGCTGGAGTAGGCACTTTTTTACGTTAGGCTACAATATATTTAATCTTAATATTTTTTGTCAAGAGACCATTATAAAACAAAACGTGAATTTGCCATATTGATTCATCCTCTGATTTAAAAGATCACATTTTTACGTTAGTAAAGTGTTTAAGTTACGTTGTAGTATCAGTATTTTTTTAATTGCAAAGACGATTGCATTGAATACAAAAACGGCATTGACATTCACTCAATATACAAGGGTATGACAAAACAAAGGGTACAGTAATATAAATTAATAATATAAAATAAAATACAGAAATAAGAAAATAATTTATTTGAATACAAAGTTTATGAAAGACTACAGTGTTCAAGTGTGCGTGTAAATTATGTAGCAAGTAGGCTGAGCCAGCAAGAGAAGAAATTGCTGCCTGCATCTCAAATCAAATAAAATAAAATCAATATTTATTTATATAGCGCATTTCACAACTAGTTGTCAAAATGCGCTTCACAGAAAAACCCAGCCTAAACCCCCACAAGAGCAAGCCAGAGGCAACAGTGGCAAGGAAAAACTCTGTGGTGTAACTAGGAAGAAACTTTGGGAGGAACCAGACTCAAGGGGGGAACCCATCCTCCTCTGGTCAGATCAGGGTCTAGATCTTAATGACCAGCATGGTCAAAACTGACTGCCAATATCCATGATAGTAGAAATTGCAGCAGCTAGATGACAGTCCAGATGTGGCGGCAATGATGGTGGGGAACCGGGCAGGAGCAACTGGCAGCGGTGGTGGGGAGGGAGGGGCAAGCGGCGACGGACAGGAAGCTGGACAGCAACTCTCGACGCAACTCTCGCCGGCGGAATGTAGAAAAAAAAAAGGGGGGGGGGGGGGTTGTTGGACACGTACCCCCGCCAGGAGTAATTTATGGCTGCATAGCTATGAAGACAGAGTTTGAGAACCCATCCAGTCATGAGAGTAAACAATCCTATCCACCTCACAAGAGCCAGCCCAGGAAGATGGGGTCACAGCTGTTGACAGGTGACAGTAAGGAAAGGATGTCACTCTGCATTACTCTACAACTGAAGGCTTCTCTGGTCCTGTCTCCGGACTACAACTCGTTATAAGCCTGATCATAAAGGTGCGTTTTTAATCTAGACTTAAATATTGAGACTGTCTGATTCCCTAATACATTTTTGAAGGGTGTTCCACAGTAGTGGTGATCTGTAGGAGAAAGCTCTACCATCTGTCAAGTTTTTAGATATTCTAGGGACTACTAAGAAGCCTGCGTGTCGGGAACAAAGGGATCTTTTCGGCTTATATGGAAAAAGCAGATTACATATATACACTGGCGCAAGTCCATTTAAAGCTTTAAAGGTCAGAAGCAAAACCTTAAAGTCTATCCTATGCTTAATTGGTAGCTAATGAAGTGATGCTAGTACTGGGGCAATATGCTCATATTTCTTTGTTCTACTTAAAATGCGAGCGGCTGCATTCTGCACAAGCTGGAGATTATTTAGCAAAAATTTAGGGCAGCCAGATAGCAGAGCATTACAGTAATGGATCAATTTCTCTGCATCCCCTTCTGATTGGAAATGCCTAATTTTAGCTATGTTCCTTAACTGAAAGAAAGCAACTCTAGATATGTTTTTTATGTGCGCGCTAAAGGTTAAATCTGGGTCTATAGTAACACCTAGGTCTTTCACAGCTGAATTTGGAACAACTAAACAATCATCAAAATTTAAAGTAGATGTACACAATTTCTCCCTGTTTTTCTGGACCTAAAACCAGCATTTCGGTTTTCTCTGAGTTTAAGAGCAGGAAATTGGAGAGCATCCAAGCTTTAATATCTGCAAGGCAAGTCTCTAATCGAGAAAGTGGTAGTGTCTCGCCGGGTTTCATGGAAATGTATATCTGAGTATCATCCGCATAGCATTGAAAATCTATGCCATGTGCCCGAATAATATTACCAAGGGGTAGCATTGTAGTAGGGGGGCGTGGTTTTAGGCACTGCCGGCAAGAGAGAGACTGAATTCGGGCTGGTTTATGGAACCGGCACAGCTGTCGGTAATCAGGCAATTGGTGACGAATGATTGTTTTATTGTTTGTATCAATTTACCAATTGCCTTGATTATTCGACAGTGAGCCTGACAACATTCAAAAAGAGCCTGCTGGGAGTTGAGAAGAAAGAGGAAGACTGATGTCTGGCAGTTTGTTTGTTTGTTTTGTGTTTGTGTAATTTAAATAAGAAGACGGAATAAAAAACATTCTCCTTAACAAGCTGTGCCTGCACTCTATTTTATTCACACGAGCTGTAAGGCTCACTTCGCCACAAGCATATATAATGAAAAGAGTACTGGACCTAGCACTGATCCTTGTCGAATACCACATTCCATTACTGAGTAACTGGATACTTCTTCATTTAATTTAACAAACTGTTTCCTATTGTATAAGTATGATCTGAACCATGCAAGTGCTTGACCATTGAGCCCAACACAGCCCTGGAGTCTGTTCAGTAGAATCTCATGATCTATTGTATCAAAAGCTGCACATAGGTCAAGGAATACAAGAACGGACACAGTTTTGGTCGGCTGATGACAGTAAATCGTTAATAACTTTAACAAGTGCCGTTTCAGTGCTATGGTAGGTCTAAATCCTGACTGGAATAATTCATGGATATGGTTTGAGCTAAGGTATGCACCAAATTGCTTCGCAACAGCTTTCTCTAATATTTTTGATAGAAATGGAAGATTTGAAATGGGTCTATAGTTTTCCAGTTTGTCAGGTTTAAGGTTTGGTTTTTTCAGTAATGGCTTAATAACCGCTGTGTTAATAATTTTTAACATATGCTGGCCTAGTATGGGAAAAAGTTCTTTAGCCAATCTTGTAGGGATTGGGTCGAGTAGACAGGTAGTCGGTTTTGAGGACATAACCAGTTTAGACAGCTCCTCCATGTCGATTGGCGTAAAACAGTTCAGTGCCACTGTTGATACATCTTCCTGTGTTGACCAAGATCTGGGCTGTTCATTGATTTTGGGAGGAGTGATGCCTAGAGAAGTAGGCAATTTGGAAATCTGGTCTCTAATTGTTTCAATCTTCTGATTGAAAAATTCATGAAATCATTACTGCTGTAAACGCAGGGGTAAGATGAACATTCTGATGATGGTTTTTTAATCAATTTGTCCACAGTGCTAAACAAAAGTTTTGGGTTACATTTGTTTTGTTCAACAAAAAGGCAGATCTAGCAGATGCAAGAGCTTGCTTGTACTGGAGGAGGCTATCTTTCCATGCAAGACAAAATACTTCTAGTTTAGCTGACCGCCATTTTCTCTCCAGTTTTCTGTGAGGGTTTGTGCGGAATAACGATGAGCCAAACCCGACAAAGGAAAAAGGGATATAAAGGCCCTGGCTGTAGCCAAATAATAACACACCCCTATAAAACGGGCTAGCCTCGTAAACACTGGCAAAGAGGAGACTCTGAAAGCCACCACTAAATAAAATAGCGAGAAGCGGAAAGGAAAAACAAGGCATCTTCGGAACGTGACTATAACGCTCGATAATTGGTGAAATAAACAAAATAAAAATAAAACTCACATTCTCTGAAATGAGAGAGTGGAAGCGTAGAGAGGAAAGAGAAAAGGGAAGCAGAAAAACGAATTCCCTTGGTTCAGAAATATCTCAAGCTGCCACAAACAAAGAAAATATATTTAAAATTCTTAAAACTGCAGCGAGACAAGGAATGACTAACCCTGACTTCGTGAAGGCACAAAATGATAACCAAAGCCTGGGCTTAAATACCTGGCGGCAGGTATGGCAGGTGAAATTAATAATTAGCGGGGATGTGCAAAACCCAGAGACGGAATGTGGAAAAAATCCGATAGATTGCTAAAAGGTGCAGAGAAGCAGAAAACCGTAGAAAACAAGGGAAGAAAGCCACAACCCATGACATTTTCTTGTGGAAAAGAAAGACTGCAGAAACCAACGGAGGCTGCCAAAAACTATGACACACTAATACCATATTCAAGCTTTACTAATAAAATGAGTACACTTACAATTACTGTATATAATTGAGAAAATATAATTACTCACTATACGTATGCACCTATTACATTCTCTGCATTGCTTCTCAAGCTTCTGTATTTGAGAATTTTTTTCATGTTCATTTTAATAAGTTTTTTGTTTTATTTATTGATTGTTTTTATTTATTTTACTTTAACTGTGTAATAGTCCTTTGCTGTAAAAAAAAGTTATTATTATTATTATAAATGACAACAGTGCCTATTTTGTAGATTTTGTAGACATACATGGTACTCCTTATAAAAAAACATTGAGAGTTTGTATAAGAATTGTATACAAATATATAATATAATACTAATCAACATGCTTTTTATAAAACTTTGCAAGTATGTTCATATATGATTTTTACAGACCTTTTGCATGGGAAACCTCGGTTTTATGAATGAAGTTCCACCATCGAGATATACAGTCAGGTCCATAAGTATTTGGACAGTGATACAATTTTGGTTGTTTTGACTCTGTACTCCAGCGCATTGGATTGGAAATGGAACAGTGACTATGAGGTTAAAGTGCAGACTTTCAGCATTAATTTGAGGAATTTTACGTCCATATCGACCTATTTTCCTATTGAACTCTATGGAAAAATGAGTCAGGAGAAACAACCCTTAAAGTGATCCATCCATATCGACTGCATATCTGGCAGCAGAGTGATGGTTTGAGACTCGTTTGATACCCTTTGTGACTCACAGCCATTTAACCAAGCATGTGTTCCATATTCCCATATAATTTATAGCTTAATCTAGTCTCACCCGCAATTCCCATAGAGTTTCTAATGTTCTTGAGTCACAGATATCAGGAAGTCATGACATGCATGCAAAGGATATGCAACCAAATATTAGATATGATAACTTTATTAAAGTTTATGTTCATTTGTCCAATTACTTTTGGTCCCCTAAAATGGGGGTGCAGCTATGTATAAAAATGGCTACAATTGCTACACTGTTCACCCAATATGGACGTAAAAACCAAATTAAAGCTGAAAGTCTGCACTTTGACCTCATAGCCACTGTTCCATTTCAAATCCAATGTGCTGGAGTACAGAGCCAATGCAACAAAAATTGTGTCACTGTCCAAATACTTATGGACCTGACTGTATAAGAATAACTGAAGACAGCTTCTGCTTACTGGTTCCATGAATTACATGCACAGAACTATAAGAACTAGAAGGGCAACTGCCTTCTCAAAATGGCGCTTTTTCCATGACCCAAAGTTTTTTTTTTTTTTTTTTTAATGGGACAGCAGGTAATGAAGTGATGTTCAAAGTTCGTAATGTCCGAAATACAGAGCAGGGTGGGTGGAGGGGGTCCGAAGGAGGGAAACAAGGACGGCGGCGCAGACAGGACCGCTCAGGCGGACGGCGGCGCAGACAGGACCGCTCAGGCGGACGGCGGCGCAGACAGGACCGCTCAGGCGGACGGCGGCGCAGACAGGACAGGCTGCGACGGCTGCATCGCTCAGGAGGCCCGGGACCAGACGGGGCCGGAGGCATGGACCGGGGCGGGACAGGAGGCATGGACCGGGGCGGGACAGGAGGCATGGGACGGAACGGAACCGGAGAGCTGGGACGGAACGGGACAGGAGAGCTGGGACTGAACGGGACAGGAGAGCTGGGACTGAACGGGACAGGAGAGCTGGGACTGAACGGGACAGGAGAGCTGGGACTGAACGGGACAGGAGAGCTGGGACTGAACGGGACAGGAGAGCTGGGACGGAACGGGACAGGAGAGCTGGGACGGAACGGGACAGGAGAGCTGGGACGGAACGGGACAGGAGAGCTGGGACCGAACGGGACAGGGGAGCTGGGACGGGACGGGACAGGAGAGCTGGGACGGGAAGGGACAGGAGAGCTGGGACGGAACGGGACAGGAGAGCTGGGACGGGAAGGAACAGGAGAGCTGGGACGGAACGGGGCAGGAGAGCTGGGACGGGACGGAACAGGAGGGCTGGGACGGAACGGGACAGGAGGGCTGGGACGGAACGTGTTAGCAATCTAAATATATTGCTTTTCGTGGTCAAGGAGGTGGATCAAGGATACTCTTCAATTCAATTCGAAAGATTAAATCACTTTGTATTTATTGTGTCAGCTCATATCTTAACAGGAGTATACAATGGGTTAATACATCTGTGGTCCTCTGGAAGCGCGCTGGAAGCGCGCTCGCGTGTGCAAGCTCTCGCTCGTGGAACCCCCCCCATCTCTGCTACTGTGGTGCTTATATACTGTTTTGCTAAAAAGGGGTATGTCTTCTACCTTCCATTTTCATACATCACTGGGCGTATAATTAAAACCAATCAAACGCTTAGAATTACTCGTGTTCAGCTCATGTCTTGTATTTTTCCACAAAGTTTGTTAGGAACTATTTGGTGTTTTTGCACACACAAGGCTGCTTCTGTGGCAAATCCTTTATCTGAAGAATGTTTCTCAGGACATGTTTCTCTGTGGCCTTGTTTTTCAGAATACAGGCTTAAGGTCACTCATTTGAAACTTAACTACCACAGACAAGTTTATACACTCTATTACAACATACTTTTTATAGAATTAAATGTTAAATTCCCACAATTGGGACAGGAGAGCTGGGACGGAACGGGACAGGAGAGCTTGGACTGAACGGGACAGGAGAGCTGGGACTGAACGGGACAGGAGAGCTGGGACTGAACGGGACAGGAGAGCTGGGACTGAACGGGACAGGAGAGCTGGGACTGAACGGGACAGGAGAGCTGGGACTGAACGGGACAGGAGAGCTGGGACTGAACGGGACAGGAGAGCTGGGACTGAACGGGACAGGAGAGCTGGGACGGAACGGGACAGGAGAGCTGGGACGGAACGGGACAGGAGAGCTGGGACGGAACGGGACAGGAGAGCTGGGACGGAACGGGACAGGAGAGCTGGGACGGAACGGGACAGGAGAGCTGGGACGGAACGGGACAGGAGAGCTGGGACGGAACGGGACAGGAGATCTGGGACGGGACGGGACAGGAGAGCTGGGACGGGACGGGACAGGAGAGCTGGGGCGGGAAGGGACAGGAGAGCTGGGGCGGGAAGGGACAGGAGAGCTGGGGCGGGAAGGGACAGGAGAGCTGGGACGGAACGGGACAGGAGAGCTGGATTCTTCATAGGGATCCGGGCCGAAGGGATCGATCTCCCAGGCCATCAGAGACCGGAGTTCTTGGGTCACGGACTCGAGGCACGCCTGTTGTTGGCCACTCATGGCTCCTTGCCGCAGGAGCGCGGCGTGCAGGTGGGTTGGGTCCGCTGGGTCCATGTGTGGTCAGAACGTACTGTTACGTTCGTGAGTAGGACCCAGACGCAGACCACAGGATGAGGCAAAAGGCGTAGTTTATTACCGTACAGGAGTCAAGCCAGGAAGTCAGAATGAGGGAGGTACAAAAACGGCAGGCAAAGGGGCAATCAAGGGCAATCCAAAAGTCAGGCAGTACCAGGGGACAAGGCAGGAGAATCATTAAAAACAGGCGTGATCAAAACTGAACAAACAGAGCAGATAAGGGCTAAGCAAAAGAATCGTCGGGCAAAGGGTATCACGGAAGAATAAACTGATCTCAGGCTTTAGTAAATCGCAGGCACTGGAAAAGAAAATCAACGTTCTGACACACACTGGAGTTAACACAGGGTTTAAATACACACGGTACAAATGACACAAAGGGAATCAGGTGTGTGAAGAGGCGGGGATCAAAACGAGAGACAATTGAAAAACATTGGGAACAATGAAACAATCACGGAGACAACTAGGGAAAACGCGGACTGGATTCCATACAGATACACGATAACAGATGACCTGGAGTTTCAGGAAATCGTGCATAGATTAAGAGGACAGGGAGAGAAGATCAGATGCAGCTGAGAATGATTAGCAAGGACAGAACAGCGTGAAAATGTGCGCTCTAATATATTAGTGAGATTAGTAACTATACACACCCCTGCCGTTAGTACGATTAGTAAGTATATACAAATTAGTTCGTTAGTGGAGTTAGTAGATCTAATCTATCGTTAGTATGTTAGTGGTAATTAGTAAATCTAAGTGCACAGAGATAGGTGCGAAGCAAGAGGGAACCCGAACACCAATGAGATCACCCGAATGGTACAGAGACGTAAACAGGGAGTGCCAGATCAGAAGTAAACAAGCAGACAAGGGACAACTAGGAAAAACCGGAAAATAAACAAGCCAGATACAAACTAAGAATAAACAATACATACAAACTGGGAATGAATAACAATAATACAAAAATAAAATTAAAATACTAATAACACGCAAAACTCAGATCCTTACAAATTGATTGTTACCTCTCTCTCTGAAATTCAAATGTGCTTTATTTGCATGACAAGTAAACTTGTGTTGCACAAGCATTGATACATGACAATAAACACCTTCCCCCCCCCATACCCAAGAAGACAACCCCCCTCCCAACACACACACAAACCCGGGTCAAAATACATTTAGTCTATAATGTAATATACAGTGTATGAACCATGGCAGTATTAAAAAGAACACCGATATTATATACCAATAGTATTTTAATTATTCCACACCCTCTCTTAAAGTATGGCAGGCAGAGACATAATGAGCTGCCAGTTCTATTGTGGTATCCTCTTCTCCCAGAAGTACTTTTAATTTGTTTACTTCTGATTGGTATTCAAATTGGTGAATTTGCGCAGTGAATTTGGAAAAATATTGGCTTCTAATTAGGTGGTACTTGGGGCAGTATAGTAAAAAGTGGGCCTCTGTCTCTACCTCTGCCAGGTTGCAGTGACCACACAGCCTGTTCTCTTTTGGCAGCCAGGTCTTTTTGTGGTGACCAATTTCAATGGCAAGGCTGTGGTCACTGAGTCTGTACATTATTAATGTGTGTCTTTGTTTTGGGTTTTTAACTTGTATCAGGTATTCAGACAAGGAGTAATTTCGCCCTACAGTGCAGTCAATTTCAAATTTCTTGTTTAATTTTGTTTCTTCATGCCAATTGTCAATGTACAGATTTTTGTTCTTGTACAGCATTTTTTAATGCTGTGGTTGTAGCATTTTTTTCAAATTGTTTATTGATAGCCAGTTGTCCAAGGGGGTCCCTCTCTGGGTAGAGCTGGTTGCTTTTCAGTGCCTTGTGCTGGTAGTAGTGTGGGTCAGCCTGATTCAGATGAACCCAGAATTTGAGTGCTCTTTTTTCAATTGGCAGCAGGAGGGGGAAGCGGCCTAATTCGGCCCTGCATGCATTATTTGGGGCATTTCTGTGGACATGCAGTTTTGCAGAACTCCAGGTGAAATTTTTCAATTTGATTTTCATCCCATTTTTTGTTTTTGTTGCACAATAGAGGGCCCCATACTTCACTTCCATAAAGGAGAATGGGCTGGATAATGCAGTCAAATATTTTTAGCCTGATTTTTATAGGGGGATTGAATTTGAAAATAGTTTTCTTAATTGCATAGTAGGCCCTGTGTTACGTTTATGTCATGTTTATGCCATGTTTCATGTTTAGTGTTTGTCACAGTTTATTTTCTGCTTATGTTACGATGCAGTTCATTGTTTGCATATATATTTCCATGTTTTTCCGCAGCCTTGCGTTCATGCTGTTTCTTCTCTTGCTGTCACTCACGCTTCCCTAATTGTTTCATTCTCCCTTGTCTAGTTACTAATATACTAACATTAGATCAGGATTGGGTAATACTAACTATCTAACCATGTGTTCATGTTTACCTTACGTTTCTCGTACATGTTAATTACTAATTTACTAACGCTAGGTCAGGATAGGTTAACTACTAACGATTTACCAATTGCCTCGTTACGTGTCTCATTTTCTCAAGCTGTTTTCCTGCTGCTCTCAAGCTAATGTCTGCACCTGTCTACACCTGCATATAAGATCAGTGTTCATCTCATGTCTTTGCAAAATTGTTGCCTTAGTTTACTATTGTCACTCTTGAGCGTTTTCCATTGTTTTGACTACCGTTATTGATCTAGCCTGTTTATTGACCATTGTTACTGCCTGCCTATTGTTTCCACTGCCTGTTTTTGACCACGAGTTTTGCCTGCTGGCTGTTTGTACCTCTGCCCCGCAGATAGGACTTCGGTCTGACTCCTGCTACGCCCCACGACTACGAACTTTGCTTTTTCCCTGTTTTGTACTTCTGCTCCGCTGACAGCTACTCTTGCATGGATACCGATTTCGAGACTGCCTTCTCCCTCGGTACTGTATCTTTGGTCTGGCTGGATTTATTGGTTTTTGGACTTTGCTTGTGTGACTACGTTTTTGGATTTCCCCATAATAAAACCCTTGCGGGTATTTATTATCAAGTTAGTGTTCTGAGTCATACATTACGGGTCCAACCCGCACACATCCGTCTCACCCTGCGTGCTTTGTCCCGTAATGCATTTATTGCCATTTCGAAATTCCCCGACGCACTAATCACCAGACCCAGGTAAGTGTAGCTGGTGTGCTCCAGGGTGTGGGCGCCTAGGGTAAATTGGTACCTGTTTTTTGCGGTGCCCAGGTCTGACAGAATTTCTCTAGGTATGACAGGCTCTGCTCTCCTGTTCTGTGGGTGACCGCAGAACCAGGTCATCCGCAAAGAGTAAGAATTTAATTTCTTTATCGTGTAGAGTGAGTCCAGGAGCAGCAGACTGTTCCAACTGTAAAGCCAATTCATTAATATTAATGTTGAAGAGTGTTGGGCTCAGACTGCAGCCCTGTCCCACTCCATGCCCCTGAGTGAAAAATTCTGTTATTTTATTTCCAATTCTGGTACTGCACTTACTCTCTGTGTACATCGATTTTATGATGTCATAGACTTTACCCCCTACACCACTTTGTAAGTGTGGGAGAGGAACGTGGTTTTAGGCGCTGCCGGCGAGAGAGAGAGTGAACTCGGGCTGGTTTATGGAACCAGCACAGCTGTCGGTAATCAGGCAATTGGTGACGAATGATTGTTTTATTGTTTGTATCAATTTACCAATTGCCTTGATTATTGAACAGTGAGCCTGAGAACATTCAAAAGGAGCCTTCTGGGAGTTGAGAGAAAAAGCGGAAGACTGATGTTTGTTTTTGTGTGCGTGCGTGCGTGCGTGCGTGTTAACTAAATAAGGAGACGGAAAATAAAAACCGTTCTCCTTAATAAGCTTGGGCTGGACTCTGTTTATTCACGCGAGCGGTACGGCTCACTTCGCCACAGTAAGATTTTAAAAAATAGTCCATCATGCTAAATTGAATCAAATGCTTTTTTGAAATCAACAAAACATGAAAATATTTTTCCTGTTGCCTGTCTGTTTATGAGTGTGTGTACGGTGTAAATATGGTAAGAGGTGTGATGATTTGGTAAAAAGCCAATCTGACTCTTACTCAAGACATTGTGTTCCTTAAGGAAGGCCAGTATCCGGGCATTAATTATACTGCAGAAAACCTTCCCCAGATTACTTCTCACACTGATGCCTCAATAATTGTTTGGGTCAAATTTATCTCCACTTTTAAATATTGGGAAAATCAAGCCTTGGTTCCAGATCGCAGGGAAACAACCAGTGTTAAATGTTAAATGAAACATTTTGAAGATGGCCTCATATAGTTTAGAGCTGCCATGTTTTAACATCTCATTGCAGATACCATCAGGCCCACATGCTTTTCTGGCCTTCAGGTCCTGTAGTTTGCTTTTCAACTCCTGCAGAGTAATTAAGGTGTCTAAAGTTTTGATTGTCTTTAATAGTTATTTCTAAGTGTTTTAGTTGTTTGTATATTGAGGTCTGATTGGAATTAAATGTTTCTCATGTTATTGATAAAACTCTTTTAAAGTGTTTTTTCCAGATATTGCCATTCTGTATTGTCAATTTAGTGTTTGACGAATTTAGTTTTTTCCACAAATCCCAAAATGTGTTTTGATTAATTGCGTTTTCAATTTTGTCGATTTCTTTGGACATATATATTTTTTTCTGGGAACCTGTTTGTATAGTATCAGGGCCTGGTGGTATCTGAGGTGTCCTTCGATGTCACTTGGCTCCTTGTGCTTATGGTTGGACAGCTGTCTCAGCTGCTTCCTAGCCATAATACATTCTGCATCAAACCATTTCTTTTGGCTGATTCTTATTTTTTAATCTTATTTTTATGTTTGCAATTTTTAGGTTTGATTTTATTGCCAATCTAACAAATATATGATTTAAATTTTTGTTGCCAGAGTAGTATAATACGATTCGGTATCTGTCAAAATTTGATTGATGGGTTCAAAAGGGCATTTTTTGAATATTAATGAGTTTATGAAAAAATTATGATTATGCATAAATTAATTTTTTTATGATTTTTTTTTTTATGATTATGATGATGCATCATCATTCGGGGCGGGGGTTTGTGGGTTTTTCGTTTCAAGGGTTTGGCGATGTCATTTTATTGGGAATTGTTGTAAGCGTTGTGGTTTTGTGACGAATTGTTTTTAGGGTTGGAGACAGGGTGGTTAGGGGGAAACATATTGGCCATGTAAGGTGTTGTACATTGTTTTATTTGAAAAACATCGTGAAAAAGTATGGTTGTATAAATGTATATGTTGTTAGTTGTAGAAGTAGTAGCCGCGGCAATTACGTTTTATTTTTAAAAAGCCGTTTGTGCTAGCGGCAGCAGCCGCTTGTTAAAAAGAATAATTCAAGCAGGCTGTTAAAACGTGAAAAATCGCTATAACGGCTATAATGAAATAACATTAAACAGAATCATTGTAAAGACTTGTTAGATGCCATGAAGGAAGAAAAATAAACTCCGTGGGTTAAAGGCGAGCTCAATACGGCGCTTGTAGGCAAAAACTTAGAAACTTTTTCTGGTTCCGTGAAATCACAAGATTGTACAAAAATAGACAAAAGATAGGTACAAAAGGCGAGATAGCGCGTTTAAAAGCCTAGAGCGGTTCGCACGAAAGACTATGAAGAAAATAATTTAAATAAAAGAATATGTTACGTTTTAAAGAATTAAAACGAAAAACGAAAAAAATAACTTGGAAAGTTTTCTGTCATTGTATCGATGTCCGAAGTTCCGTGGGACTGCGAAGTTATTGCCGTTCGAAGAAGAAGAAGAAGAAGAAGAGACCACAGTGTGTGGTGTGTGTGACAGCAGCGCATATGACTAAAATGGTCCCGAGAGAGATCTTTGTGGGGTGTATGAAACACCAAAATGACGTACCAACGTCTTGTCACGTGGAGTTTGACGCAAGTTTACGTAGGAGTGTTTGATGGACGTTTGCGCGAACCAATGGTCGTGACGGTGTCGGAGGGTTGGTCCAAAGAGGTTTTGGCGCGAAACGGTAAATGACAAAGTCTTGCAAGACATGATAGACGTGTGGAGGGGGGTGTGTGGGTTGGGGTGATTGATGGTGGAGATGGGGGGTGGGGATGGGTGGAGATGGGGGGAGATGGGGGGGGTTGTATACACCACGTGGTGCCGGCGACAAGGAGTCTAGGGGTTTCTAACGAACCTACGAAGAAGCTTTTGGTCTACCAACACGCAACTCTCCAGAAATTATGGCGAAGAAACCTTTTTTAATTTTTTACACTGGCCTAGACTGTAATACCCCTTGAACGTAGTGTAGTTTGGGAAGAACCAATAAACAAACACGAAGAAGAAGTGTGTCTTGCTTTTGGGCTAAATAATTGTAGACTACGCGTAAAGTACGGTTAGCTAGATGACTGTTTGTACAACTTTCTTCAAGTAGCCTACTCAAATTTAATGTCAGCATTCTAAAACTTACGTTTTTTTAAAAAAGAAGAAAAAGTAAATTAGACGCAGCATTGTGTAGGCTATTCAAAACACAAGGATATAATCTACTGTTTGGTCATGGCGAGGTTTGTGTAAAATTTTTAGATTTTATTTGTTCTAAAACTTTAATTTGGAAAACCGTTTGCTACCTTGGTAGGCTATTAAATAGCACACTCAGAAAATGGCCTATTGCATAAAGTTATGTCGGCTAATGTATGGCTATGAACGTTTTCAGTATTCCAGGGTCTTGTATAACGTCGCGGTCTAAAAGGGTTAGTTGGATAAATGTGTGCCGAAATTTATTATAACACATTGGTAATACATTACGGGGGCATAAAGTGTGCGACTTTCTTTGTTTATTTATGCGTCTTCAACAGTTTGTATGCAACACGTTCTTTACATCGGGGTAACAAGACACGACTTTCCACTGTTTAGTTTTTTTATCTGTTTATTTATTCTGTCCTTACAAGCAAAAATGTTAGATTTAAGACGAGGTAATCAACGGACGCCTTTCCACGTTGGATTTTTTCAGTATACAAAGGGGAAATTATCAGGCATGCGAACGCAGTAGTGTTTTCAGTTATCATGGCAACTAAAGTTACATAACGTAGAATATGTTTAGAGTGGAGCTAGGAGGATTTAAAGGCGGCTTTCGTTGCATAGTCAAAAACATAATGGTTTTTAAGCGGTAGTACGGGGTGCTGATAGCCTAGGCAAACAAAAAGCTAATAAAGAAAAGTGAAACTTGAGTTAATTGGTCTGGTAATGAAACGTTAATGAACTGTTTTGCGATAAATCCATATCCAGTCATTCAAGCGAGAGCCGATGTTCTGTTGAAGTTACAGCCTCGAAGTTACAACGCTCACGAGGTCTTACCAAATGTTATATTGAAACATTGTGTATTGTAGGCTATAGTAAATAAAATTATATCAAAGTTCAAATGAAAAAAGATGTGCATGGGGTTTTAGTTGTTTTTTTTCTTTAAAGTTGACATATTAGTGGATACCATCACTGTGCAGACCACCAGCGTCAATATTTGAAAAAGTGATTCAGGCCACTTATTATAAACTAATTCAGGCACTGGTGTAATTGCGTGTATGTGTGTGTGTGCGTGTGCGTGTGCGCGAGAGCACTATGATTTTTAAATAATAAAGTTTGTTTATTTGAAAATTGTTGCGACAAGATTGCAAACGTGTAATGTTTTCAAAAGTATACCAACCGTGTATTACTAATAATAGAGGACCCCCACAACACACCTAATTAAATAGGTCTTTCTGCAGAAGTCAAACTTACCATAATGAAAGGTGCTACAGCACTTTTGAAATAAAATGATTCAGTACAGCAGTTTTGTTAAATGACTGTAATTTTATTCTTATACATATCAAATTTTATTTCAGCTTTGCTCATCTTAATGCACGGAACATACCACAACACATGTTTAAGGCCACAGCTTCGGTACCACCAGGAGGGGGTTCACCAGGAAGTTATTTATTTTTTCAGGAGTGTGTGTGTGCATGATACAATTTTATTTTTAAATGGGTTGTTTTGTTTGTAACTATGTAGATTTTAACAAAATAACAGGACGAACATGGACAACGTAACCTATCGTTTAGGTAATAGGACTTATGCGCACAAACATAAACAGCTAACCATCTAAAGACCGATCTAACCATGTGTATTTTGAGGGGTTTTTCTCTGTTATGGGAAAAGAGGTTGCTAGCTACAGATAGTGTGGTATAAAAATATGTGAAAGTTAAGGTCTTAAACTGAAAAGGTCAAACCATTAAAGCCGGTGATATGTTGCGTTAGAATGTTCGATGTAACAGAATTAAAGGAGGCTATTCACCACTCACTTTACTTACCTGTAAATAACGGGACTTTTAAACAGACATCAACAGAATGACAAGGAGTTGTTTAAACTTATTAAGTTGTATTTTATTTCCACAAGAGTTATTGTTGAATGACGACTACCTGCAAAGAAAAGACATAAGTTGCATTTTCACAAGCGCCGTGAAAGCTATGTTTCATGTAAATGTCAGATGACTATTGAAAAATATATTTTGGCACATAATTACCAACTACGCAATCCAAGAACAACCACCCCACCATCAGCCAGAGTTTTACCAACATAGGATTCAGTATAGGGACAATATCGTACAGCTTGTTCATATTAGATTCCCATACCAGGAGTCCAACCCAGCAGGTATGCTTTTGCCAAGAATATACCACTTCAATCAGACCATTTTTAGAACAACAATTAAATGATCTTGGATTTTTGGATTTTCCAGATGAACAAGTTGCTTCGCCATTTGTATGGCCAGAAACAAAATATTCAGTAGATAGTTTAGTGGGAGTTCAACTTCAATAAAAAATGTGGCTAATGGACATGTAGACTGATTGTTGGAAAGTATTCTTTCATTGTCACAAATACTTAAATAACCCAATCAGACCCATTCCTTTGGGCAGAGACAACAGATAATTATTTTCATTGTTTTGATTTAAAAGTAACCATTCCCATACCGGGAGTCGAACCCGGGGCGCCTGGGTGAAAACCAGGAATCCTAACCGCTAGACCATATGGGAAAGACTTCCAGAAGACGTCTTGGATAACAAACAGAGGAATATATGAGAGTACATGGCGGCAACGCCAAACGCTAGATAACAGGTATCCATTTTCTCTATCCTTCCGTAGGGCATTGCCCTGTAGCCCACTATGTGGCTTTTAACAAAATAACAGGACGAACAGGGACAACGTGACCGATCGTTTAGGTAATAGGACTTATGCACACAAACATAAACATCTAACCATCTAAAGACCGATCTAACCAAGTGTATTTTGAGGGTTTTTCTCTGTTATGGGAAAAGAGGTCGATAGCTACAGATAGTGTGGTATAAAAATATGTGAAAGTTAAGGTCTTAAACTGAAAAGGTCAAACCATTAAAACCGGTGATATGTCGCGTTAGAATGTTCGATGTAACAGAATTAAACTAGGCTATCCATTACTCACTTACAGGTAAATAACGGAACTTTTAAACAGACATCAACAGAAGGACCATGAGTTGTTTAAACTTATTAAGTTGTATTTTATTTCCACAAGAGTTGTTGTTGAATGACGATATAGACCTACAGGTGAAAATAGAGGGCATCATAGCCTGATTAAGAGACAGATTTTTGCAGCATCAAAACGCAATGCATACCAGAGACTGAGAGATTGTCTCCAGTCGGGGTCACACTATGGTGCCAACAAGAACAGCCAACATGTGAAGAGACTAAGGACACTAAAGTCTCTTTACGGTGGCTGTGTGTGTGTGTGTGTGTGTGTGTGTGTGTGTGTGTGTGACATTATGGTGCCCTAAGACTCAATATTGTACAAATGTTGTTTTGTTGTGAAGTGACTATGTTTTTAAAAAGCATTTAATACACAAAAAGACACTGTCAATATTATTTACAAGTTGTTGTTTTTGGTTCTAAGTTTTTGAGGCTTGAAACAATAGATATGGTGACCGTGTGTTGTTAGAAGGGTTATCAAAACCAGAAAAAATGTACCCTATACTGACATGAAACGCATAACACCAAAGGTGCATAGGGGACGACAGGCATTACCTTGGTACAATTAAACGGAAACTACCTGAGGACTAACAATGAAGTTTTCTGAATTAAGTTGTGGAGTTTGGTTTTATGTTCATGATTCATTGGCAGAGTGCAGGCCCGTATAGATTTCAACAAATTCACGAAAACTTCATTGTTAGTCCTCAGGTAGTTCACCAATTGCATTTGCGGAGATAGGGTTGGTCTCATCTTTGGCGTGTCTCCTCTATTCTCTTGGATGTGTGGCGGTGTGTGAAAGTGTACAACACCGTGTGTCAAAGGCTACTCGACAGGGGTGTGCGCGTACGACTGATATATGCCCCTTTGTCCAACCAATGTTAAGTCAATGTGGACAAATTAATTTTACAGGATCGCGGCTCAACTGAGGCGGGGGTTGGATGAGTTTGAGATGCGTTGACAAGTTGCGACAAACCGCAGCGTGCACAGCCACACGCTTCTTTGGCAAATTGCTCGACGGCCCGAGATACCGGTCCCTCCACTATTATTGCCACCCCTATTATTGCCAACCCTGGTAACGATGTGTGAAAAGGTTTATAAAAAATTCATCGTTTGGCTTTATTAGCTTAGTTTCAAAAGACTCTTGATTTTCTGGTGCTCGTACAGGCGATACTATAACGTCTCTGCATTTGAACGTATCACATTGGCCTGTCTTTAGCAGTAAACTATGCCGGAACAGTATGTAATACATGGTTGGTAAAATGGTCGCGCAAGTCATCAAGAGCCTGAGGTATCAAATGTGCCTCAAACCATCTCTCTGCAGCCCGATATGCAGTAGATGTGTATGGATCACTTGAAGGGTGTACTTACTTTTTAACATGACTGTACACTGCTTTTCCCCGCATACACGGTAGAGTGCTCTTAAAAAGATGGTTTAAGATACAATTTATGTAAGTAAACGTAATCTGAATAATGCTTACAACTAAAATATTGGTGTTGAAGAAACTAGTATACTATTGTTGTGTATAGCTTATTATGTGTTGTTTACAAACATTTGCGCCTGTGTAACAACATTTTGAAGCTGCCTGTACGCTTAGATGATTAAATCAACCCTCTTTTCGAGTGTATTTAGAGATCTATTAGCTGTTAGCCTACGACCACAGATGTCCAAATAATGTGGCACGTTTGTGTTGGCGACATAATTATGCGAAAGAGTAGGTCTTAAACAGAAAAGATCCAGCCATTCAATGCATGTAACATGTTGATTTAGAATGGCCAATGTTGAAAAATTACAATATTAATCAACTCTGTGGTGCGTTTGAACACATTTACTAAAATATTGTAATTTGTGTAAACATCTAAACAGACCATTGTGGCAGCCTATCAATTATACACGGTTCGTCTTGAAAAACCCCAAACAGGTATGCAACAAAGTGCTTTTCAATTGATCTGATCTTGAAACAAACTTTAAAGTGTTTCAAAACTATTGTTCAGTTGATTGTGGTATCCTTATGTCTTTCAATGGTTGGCAGTCTGAAGAAAATACTGTACAAAAGTTCCATTGTTTGCATGGTTTGTGTGTAATGTGTACTTTAATTCAGCAACAACAAGATATGCTCGCTCTGTTTTAAACAACAAAATAATTAAACGCTTCCGTTTAATTGTACCAAGGTAATGCCTGTCGTCCCCTATGCACCTTTGGTGTTATGCGTTTCATGTCAGTATAGGGTACATTTTTTTCTGGTTTTGATAACCCTTCTAACAACACACGGTCACCATATCTATTGTTTCAAGCCTCAAAAACTTAGAACCAAAAACAACAACTTGTAAATAATATTGACAGTGTCTTTTTGTGTATTAAATGCTTTTTAAAAACATAGTCACTTCACAACAAAACAACATTTGTACAATATTGAGTCTTAGGGCACCATAATGTCACACACACACACACACACACACACACACACACACACACAGCCACCGTAAAGAGACTTTAGTGTCCTTAGTCTCTTCACATGTTGGCTGTTCTTGTTGGCACCATAGTGTGACCCCGACTGGAGACAATCTCTCAGTCTCTGGTATGCATTGCGTTTTGATGCTGCAAAAATCTGTCTCTTAATCAGGCTATGATGCCCTCTATTTTCACCTGTAGGTCTATATCGTCATTCAACAACAACTCTTGTGGAAATAAAATACAACTTAATAAGTTTAAACAACTCATGGTCCTTCTGTTGATGTCTGTTTAAAAGTTCCGTTATTTACCTGTAAGTGAGTAATGGATAGCCTAGTTTAATTCTGTTACATCGAACATTCTAACGCGACATATCACCGGTTTTAATGGTTTGACCTTTTCAGTTTAAGACCTTAACTTTCACATATTTTTATACCACACTATCTGTAGCTATCGACCTCTTTTCCCATAACAGAGAAAAACCCTCAAAATACACTTGGTTAGATCGGTCTTTAGATGGTTAGATGTTTATGTTTGTGTGCATAAGTCCTATTACCTAAACGATCGGTCACGTTGTCCCTGTTCGTCCTGTTATTTTGTTAAAAGCCACATAGTGGGCTACAGGGCAATGCCCTACGGAAGGATAGAGAAAATGGATACCTGTTATCTAGCGTTTGGCGTTGCCGCCATGTACTCTCATATATTCCTCTGTTTGTTATCCAAGACGTCTTCTGGAAGTCTTTCCCATATGGTCTAGCGGTTAGGATTCCTGGTTTTCACCCAGGCGCCCCGGGTTCGACTCCCGGTATGGGAATGGTTACTTTTAAATCAAAACAATGAAAATAATTATCTGTTGTCTCTGCCCAAAGGAATGGGTCTGATTGGGTTATTTAAGTATTTGTGACAATGAAAGAATACTTTCCAACAATCAGTCTACATGTCCATTAGCCACATTTTTTATTGAAGTTGAACTCCCACTAAACTATCTACTGAATATTTTGTTTCTGGCCATACAAATGGCGAAGCAACTTGTTCATCTGGAAAATCCAAAAATCCAAGATCATTTAATTGTTGTTCTAAAAATGGTCTGATTGAAGTGGTATATTCTTGGCAAAAGCATACCTGCTGGGTTGGACTCCTGGTATGGGAATCTAATATGAACAAGCTGTACGATATTGTCCCTATACTGAATCCTATGTTGGTAAAACTCTGGCTGATGGTGGGGTGGTTGTTCTTGGATTGCGTAGTTGGTAATTATGTGCCAAAATATATTTTTCAATAGTCATCTGACATTTACATGAAACATAGCTTTCACGGCGCTTGTGAAAATGCAACTTATGTCTTTTCTTTGCAGGTAGTCGTCATTCAACAATAACTCTTGTGGAAATAAAATACAACTTAATAAGTTTAAACAACTCCTTGTCATTCTGTTGATGTCTGTTTAAAAGTCCCGTTATTTACAGGTAAGTAAAGTGAGTGGTGAATAGCCTCCTTTAATTCTGTTACATCGAACATTCTAACGCAACATATCACCGGCTTTAATGGTTTGACCTTTTCAGTTTAAGACCTTAACTTTCACATATTTTTATACCACACTATCTGTAGCTAGCAACCTCTTTTCCCATAACAGAGAAAAACCCCTCAAAATACACATGGTTAGATCGGTCTTTAGATGGTTAGCTGTTTATGTTTGTGCGCATAAGTCCTATTACCTAAACGATAGGTTACGTTGTCCATGTTCGTCCTGTTATTTTGTTAAAATCTACATAGTTACAAACAAAACAACCCATTTAAAAATAAAATTGTATCATGCACACACACACTCCTGAAAAAATAAATAACTTCCTGGTGAACCCCCTCCTGGTGGTACCGAAGCTGTGGCCTTAAACATGTGTTGTGGTATGTTCCGTGCATTAAGATGAGCAAAGCTGAAATAAAATTTGATATGTATAAGAATAAAATTACAGTCATTTAACAAAACTGCTGTACTGAATCATTTTATTTCAAAAGTGCTGTAGCACCTTTCATTATGGTAAGTTTGACTTCTGCAGAAAGACCTATTTAATTAGGTGTGTTGTGGGGGTCCTCTATTATTAGTAATACACGGTTGGTATACTTTTGAAAACATTACACGTTTGCAATCTTGTCGCAACAATTTTCAAATAAACAAACTTTATTATTTAAAAATCATAGTGCTCTCGCGCACACGCACACGCACACACACACATACACGCAATTACACCAGTGCCTGAATTAGTTTATAATAAGTGGCCTGAATCACTTTTTCAAATATTGACGCTGGTGGTCTGCACAGTGATGGTATCCACTAATATGTCAACTTTAAAGAAAAAAAACAACTAAAACCCCATGCACATCTTTTTTCATTTGAACTTTGATATAATTTTATTTACTATAGCCTACAATACACAATGTTTCAATATAACATTTGGTAAGACCTCGTGAGCGTTGTAACTTCGAGGCTGTAACTTCAACAGAACATCGGCTCTCGCTTGAATGACTGGATATGGATTTATCGCAAAACAGTTCATTAACGTTTCATTACCAGACCAATTAACTCAAGTTTCACTTTTCTTTATTAGCTTTTTGTTTGCCTAGGCTATCAGCACCCCGTACTACCGCTTAAAAACCATTATGTTTTTGACTATGCAACGAAAGCCGCCTTTAAATCCTCCTAGCTCCACTCTAAACATATTCTACGTTATGTAACTTTAGTTGCCATGATAACTGAAAACACTACTGCGTTCGCATGCCTGATAATTTCCCCTTTGTATACTGAAAAAATCCAACGTGGAAAGGCGTCCGTTGATTACCTCGTCTTAAATCTAACATTTTTGCTTGTAAGGACAGAATAAATAAACAGATAAAAAAACTAAACAGTGGAAAGTCGTGTCTTGTTACCCCGATGTAAAGAACGTGTTGCATACAAACTGTTGAAGACGCATAAATAAACAAAGAAAGTCGCACACTTTATGCCCCCGTAATGTATTACCAATGTGTTATAATAAATTTCGGCACACATTTATCCAACTAACCCTTTTAGACCGCGACGTTATACAAGACCCTGGAATACTGAAAACGTTCATAGCCATACATTAGCCGACATAACTTTATGCAATAGGCCATTTTCTGAGTGTGCTATTTAATAGCCTACCAAGGTAGCAAACGGTTTTCCAAATTAAAGTTTTAGAACAAATAAAATCTAAAAATTTTACACAAACCTCGCCATGACCAAACAGTAGATTATATCCTTGTGTTTTGAATAGCCTACACAATGCTGCGTCTAATTTACTTTTTCTTCTTTTTTAAAAAAACGTAAGTTTTAGAATGCTGACATTAAATTTGAGTAGGCTACTTGAAGAAAGTTGTACAAACAGTCATCTAGCTAACCGTACTTTACGCGTAGTCTACAATTATTTAGCCCAAAAGCAAGACACACTTCTTCTTCGTGTTTGTTTATTGGTTCTTCCCAAACTACACTACGTTCAAGGGGTATTACAGTCTAGGCCAGTGTAAAAAATTAAAAAAGGTTTCTTCGCCATAATTTCTGGAGAGTTGCGTGTTGGTAGACCAAAAGCTTCTTCGTAGGTTCGTTAGAAACCCCTAGACTCCTTGTCGCCGGCACCACGTGGTGTATACAACCCCCCCCATCTCCCCCCATCTCCACCCATCCCCACCCCCCATCTCCACCATCAATCACCCCAACCCACACACCCCCCTCCACACGTCTATCATGTCTTGCAAGACTTTGTCATTTACCGTTTCGCGCCAAAACCTCTTTGGACCAACCCTCCGACACCGTCACGACCATTGGTTCGCGCAAACGTCCATCAAACACTCCTACGTAAACTTGCGTCAAACTCCACGTGACAAGACGTTGGTACGTCATTTTGGTGTTTCATACACCCCACAAAGATCTCTCTCGGGACCATTTTAGTCATATGCGCTGCTGTCACACACACCACACACTGTGGTCTCTTCTTCTTCTTCTTCTTCTTCGAACGGCAATAACTTCGCAGTCCCACGGAACTTCGGACATCGATACAATGACAGAAAACTTTCCAAGTTATTTTTTTCGTTTTTCGTTCTACAAGCGCCGTATTGAGCTCGCCTTTAACCCACGGAGTTTATTTTTCTTCCTTCATGGCATCTAACAAGTCTTTACAATGATTCTGTTTAATGTTATTTCATTATAGCCGTTATAGCGATTTTTCACGTTTTAACAGCCTGCTTGAATTATTCTTTTTAACAAGCGGCTGCTGCCGCTAGCACAAACGGCTTTTTAAAAATAAAACGTAATTGCCGCGGCTACTACTTCTACAACTAACAACATATACATTTATACAACCATACTTTTTCACGATGTTTTTCAAATAAAACAATGTACAACACCTTACATGGCCAATATGTTTCCCCCTAACCACCCTGTCTCCAACCCTAAAAACAATTCGTCACAAAACCACAACGCTTACAACAATTCCCAATAAAATGACATCGCCAAACCCTTGAAACGAAAAACCCACAAACCCCCGCCCCGAATGATGATGCATCATCATAATCATAAAAAAAAAAATCATAAAAAAATTAATTTATGCATAATCATAATTTTTTCATAAACTCATTAATATTCAAAAAATGCCCTTTTGAACCCATCAATCAAATTTTGACAGATACCGAATCGTATTATACTACTTGCCAGGTTTAAGCCCTCATTGCTGCTTGGGTACTGTATTTGCTGAAAGGCATTCAGTATGTCACCTATTTCAGTACTGCTCAGTGCTGCCTGGTATTCTGCAGTACTGGTCTGGCCCCACCTGTATGTGGGCTCTAAGTTGAATAGTTTTGCTGTAGGGTGATGATCTTTCAGGGCCCGTTCAGTTTTTTTCAGGTATAGTTACCTGGCTGTGGTCAGAAAGGGGTGTTTGGGGTATGACAATAAATGCATTAATACATTCTGGGTCCATGTCTGTAATGGCGTAGTCAACCACACTGCTACCTAGCACTGGGCTATGTGTATCTCCCCAGAGAGTCCCCCCTGGTCCTTCCATTAACAATGTACAGACCCAGGCCTTTACAGAGGGGCAGTATCTGCTTTTTTATTCACCACACTGTCGTAGCTCTGCCTTTGTGTGATGACCTGTGTGTGGCACAAAGGGGTTTGACTACAAAAATTGAGATTTCCTTCTGCACTGACATAGTCAATCTCTCTGCCTGTTCTGACATTGAGATCTCCCATTATCAATACAGAGCCTAATTGTTGGAAATAGAGGATTTCAAATTGGAGATTTTGATCACTGTCTTCTATATAAACACCGAACAAAAAGTTCAGAAATTTGTGTTTGGTAGATTTCTCTGTTGTAACAATGCTTCTTGGCAATACATTTTATACCGTTGGAAAGCCTGTTTATTTCCCTTTTAAATGGTGCCCCATTTCTAAGGAACATGCATTTGTGGGATGAGCAGCACAGCTGAGTATGTGGGTTGCGCCCATGAAAAATTTGCCAAATCTTCTCTGCCAATGCCAAACAGCTTATTCTGCTGTTGCTATTCAGAATCAGAATCAGAATCAGAATCCCTTTATTCGCCAAGTATATATATACATACAAGGAATTTACTGTGGTTTATTGGTGCGTACATAAACCAACATAAAAGATAATATAATATAAAGCACAAAACAAAACACAAAAACAAGTAGTGCAAGTAGTAGTGCAGTGCAAGTAGTAGTGCAAATTTTTATATGCAAGATAAAAATAAATAAATAAATAAAAATATAAGTAAAAATATAAATAAACAAAAAGTACAGTGGGAAGTAGGAAAGTGTCTATGAGGCGGGATAGAGTCTGTGTCTGTGTCGGAGGGGGTCCCGGGCCTTATTGATAAGGCTAACTGCAGAAGGAAAGAAACTGTTTTTATGGCGAGAGGTTTTGGTCCTGATGGACCGCAGCCTCCTGCCAGAGGGAAGTGTTACAAACAGACTGTGACCGGGGTGAGAGGGGTCGGCCACAATCTTGCCTGCACGCCTCCGGGTCCTGGAGGCATACAGGTCCTGGAGAGATGGCAGGTTGCAGCCAATTGACTCTTGTTTTGAGCTTCCGGTACCCCCAGGTGCTGACAATCAGGTGCCTGATTGGCACCTGATTGGCAGCACCTGTGAGCATTGGCCCTGCTACAGTGGTCAATTGGTGTCTGCTCCAAGAATCGGCATGCCACGTTTGTCTGATCTCGATAAGGCCCGTGCGATAGGGCAACTTCAAGCTGGTGTTCCGCAAAAGCAAGTTGCGGCATTATTTGGAGTGAGCCCTAGTACCGTCTCCAAACTGAAGGCCAAGTTCCATGAAACGGGATGTCAGAGCCAGACCGCGAAGTGGGTGTCCCAAGAAGACGACAACCCAAGAAGACCGGTTCCTCACCCTTTCAGCACTTAGGAACCGTAGGCTCTTCTACAGATTTGCAGTCAAGGTTTGCAGGACGATATGGCACACGGCTCTCGGCCCAGACAATCTGGAACAGACTGCACGCAGCCAATCTTGGGGCTCATAGGGCTGCCAGGAGGCCTGCCATGACTGCCCTTCACCATCAGGCCTGTTTGCGCTGGTGTCGGCAACACCTGCACTGGAACCTGAACATCTGGAGGAACGTTATGTTCAGCGATGAGTCCAGATTCTGCCTATAGAAGTTGGATCGTAGGGTCAAAGTGTGGAGAAGACGGGGAGAATGCTATCCTGATTGCTGCACCAATAGAGTAACACCTTTTGGTGGAGGCAGTGTGATGGTGTGGGGCGGCATCTCCATCACTGGAAAAACGAGGCTTATCATCATTGGAGGCAATCTCAATGCAGAGAGATATCGAGATGAGATTCTGCAACCAGTGGCAATCCCATATCTCCACAGTCTGGGACCGAACTCCATCCTCCAAGATGACAACGCTCGCCCCCACAGAGCGGGGTTTATCAGAGACTACCTCCAGAATTTGGGAGTAGAGAGAATGGAATGGCCTGCCAACAGTCCTGACCTCAACCAAATTGAACACTTGTGGGATCAGCTTGGGCGTGCTGTTCGTGCTAGAGTGACCTACACAACCACGTTGGCTGACTTGCGACAAATCCTGGTTGAGGAGTGGAATGCCATCCCACAGCAGTGTGTGACCACGCTGGTGACCAGCATGAGGAGGAGGTGCCAGGCTGTTGTGGCTGTGTATGGTTCTTCCACACGCTACTGAGGCTCCTGACTGTTTGTTAAATTAATAAATTGTAAAATTGCCAATATGTCTTGTTTCTTCCTTGTTACTGATAGACTTCAATCATCCAATCCACCAAACAACACCAAACAAGAGTCACTAGCAACAGCAGAATAAGCTGTTTGGCATTGGCAGAGAAGATTTGGCAAATTTTACATGGGCGCAACCCACATACTCAGCTGTGCTGCTCATCCCACAAATGCATGTTCCTTACAAATGGGGCACCATTTAAAAGGGAAACAGGCTTTCCAACGGTATAACATTTATTGCCAAGAAGCATTGTTACAACAGAGAAATAATCTACCAAACAAACACTTTTTGTTCGATGTTTAGTATGGTGATTCAGATGGTGATTTGTGATTTGTGTTTGTTCCTTGTCTGTTTTTTTGGTTTATTTTTCGTGCCTTCTTGATTTCCCTTTTTTTATTATTTCTGCCCGTGTTCTCGCGACCCTGATTTCTGGACTGTGTTTTCGACCTCTGCCTGTTTTTTACGATTCTTTGGATTCTGATTTTTGTACCGCTGCCTGACGTTAAAACTTCGGTTTTTTTGTACTCCTGCCAGCTAACTTTTGCGCCGACATCCACCTGAGCGGCCCTGTCGGCGCCGCCGTCCACCTGAGCGGCCCTGTCGGCGCCGCCGTCCTCCTGAGCTGTCCCTCCTGCGCCGCCGCTGTCCTCCAGAGCTGACCAGTTTATTTTTTTAAACTAAAAAAGAAAATCAACAAATAATAGGTTATTACCCCAAATTAAATAACTATTTCAAAATTGTGTATTTAAATTATTTTTGCAAAAGATAAGACATCAGATTTAGGGAGAACTCTGATTGGTCTCTTGAGCGGCTGGAGAATATTGTTTGATCCATGTGACCACCATTTTAGCTGTGTGCAAGCTAAACCGTCAGTGCTAAAACATTTATCTTTTTTTTATTTATTCAAAGGAATTTATCATGGATAAGTGGTTACACACAGGGTCTCTCAAAGGGAAAGATTCAGAGGCTGGTCCATCTACCAGTAAGGAAACCGCGCCTGTGTCTGACACAAATAAAGAGCAATAAGAGGCATAAAGCAAAACGAAAGAAATACAACAGTGAACATGAAGACTTTCTTTTTTATTCCGAACAAGCTTTTTATGTAATTGTAAATTATGACTCTGGGATCTAGTTATCTAGCTATGTTTTACAACTGTTTATGAAAACATTCTGAGTGACATTAGTGTGGCCCTACCAAGTCTAGTAATTTTCAATCAAAATAACTTAAATAACGTCACTATCATGTTTCTGTCCGCCTATCCCACACTATCGTTTCTATAACTAAATATTGAATTTGTCAATTAGACGTAAGGACACATTTGATTAATCGCACATATCAGCATTGGTTTTGTATGCATTTCATTTGGCTCGTGAATTAACTGTCCATTCTCAATTAACAGCAGTGATTGCATTGCTACTGGTTAAACATTTAGTAACGTGCATTTCAATTATGTAGTCGCGCCCTATTAGCCCAGGATCATTGAATGATCCTTATTTTTTATTGTTTGTTGCGTCAAAATTCATTAGCCCAGCCCCCCCGTAGCTCTCCCAATCACAATTATCAATGCGTGAAGCCGTGTTACATTGTGTCGGTCTGTCCGTGATTTTCAGTGTCGATTATTACATGTGTAATTGCATTTGTAAAACGCTGGGGTCCTGCAGGGGGACCGTGGAAGCTTTTGTGGTCGGTCGTGTGAGCCGTGTGTTGTAAAAGGTTGGGAACCTCTGACTTAGGATATCTTTGCCATCAAGTAAGTATGAAAACGCAAGTAAACAGTATTACTATTCGCCCACAGTACATTGTTAGTTTGTTGTCATTAATAATTACTCCCATCCCATAGCATAACGTTAACTGTAGGCTACGTTATGTGTTGATTGAATTTGTTTCCACCCCATTGTAGCTCCGACATGCTAAGCAAGTTTAGCGTGAATAAAAGGAACGGGCCCCCAGACATCAGACAATTATTTGTCAAAAAACAAAAAGTAAGTTGTTCAGTCAGTCAGTCAGTAATGCGATTAAACTATCTAGCCAAATTGATGAATCAATGACATGCACACACACACACACATGCATTGACTGCACAGATATTTGCATTGCGAGTTGGTTAGCTAGCTAGCAAACTCTGGGTCAGGATGTGTGTACTGGCATGGCCGCGTGGTGTATAAAATACTTAAAGAAGTAGACTGTGTGTTTTCAACATACATAACAACAGCAACGTAAGCTATTACAGCTTTGCGATAGGTAGGCTACTCCATGGATATACAGTGCCCTCCACTATTATTGGCACCCCTGGTAAAGATAAGTAAAAAGGGTTATAAAAAATTCAGTTTGGTGAATTAGCTTAATCTCACACTGAAAAATTTAGAAAAATCCAACCTTTAATTGAAGTACATTTATTTTGAACCAAAAAAATCTCTCCCTCATCAAAAAATTATTATTTTTAACAAAACTACATATGCCACAATTATTGACACCCCTGCATTTACATATAGAATAAAGTAAGTTACATACTAAATCTAGTCCCACCCCCCCAATTCCCATAGAGGTCCATTCAAATGCAGAGACATTATAATATCGCTTGTAAGAGTACCAGAAAATAAGATATCAAGAGTTTTTTGATGTTGTTGGGTCACAGACATCAGGAAGTCATGGCATGCAAAGGATATGCGACGAAATATTAAAAAGGATTACTTTATTCTATATATAAACGCAGGGGTGCCAATAATAGTGGAGGGCACTGTAGAACTATAGGTTCTATATCTATGGGCTACTCACTGTGGAAATGTTGCCTTTGCTGAACATTTGCTGCAAAATGTAATTTTTCTCTAGCTACAGTAAGCAAGGGGAAAAAAACAGTATGTTTATTTATACAACTTTTGAATAATAGCCTATATTATTATTATTAAGCTGGAGGTTTGCGTCTGGTGAGTTAGAAGCAGGTGACTGAAGCAGGCGCCCGCCGCCAAGTGCACGACTACCTAACTCTGGCCAACTTGTCCGCTGACCTGCTAGCCTCTTGCTATCTGGGCGTTTTTCACTACACAAGACGGCATTTCATAGACTTTTTATGTTACATCTTGAGATGTGAAGTCTGTCCTTAGAAATATTACACACGCATTTGAAAACCATGTCATTATTATGCACAAGATAACTGGCATGCAAACTTGATAACTGTTAGCTAACCAGCTACAGTCAGCTACCGCGCTGTATGCTCCTTGCGAGCTAACCACCATAGTTCAGTGGAGATGGGATTTCATTTGAGGCAAAAATGCGAATTGGCCTCCTCACGTGATTGTACTGGGACGTAATTAGGATTACCACGTGACCATGTTCCTAATCTCATTGGTTTGTTCTTAACCAATCAGAGTTCAGTGCGCCTACTCAACATTCACCGATGAGCTTTTTAAAATCATGCCTTTCTCTTTTCTGTGCAGCCTAGAAATATATTTGACTCAGGAAAAATGTTAAATGTGATTGCCTGCTTCTACTGATTACCATATTGTGAGCTATTGGTACCTAGATTGCGCTGGGGCGACTCCATTGTCTTTCGCAATGCTCCATTGGAAATACATGGCACAGCTCATCTGTAATACTATTTCCGGGCCATGGCAGCCATCTTGCGGCGGTGCCACTTGCGGAAGAAACAAATTGAATAGGGTTGAATGGAATCACGTGACCACGTTTCCTTTCTAGTTATTATATAGTTCTTTGATTATATGGGAGCTTCTCAGTTGAACACGTCACGTCTCGGGCAATACACACAGACAGAGCACATAATCATGGGAATCGCAGTTCATTACAGACGTTAACAGGGAGATGCGGTTGTTTCTATTACAGATCTGCTCGGTTTTCTCATGTTACATCTAAAAAAAAACGAAAACGACACGCTCTGATAGCTAGCTCACGAGCTAAATCCATTAATAATCATATTTCAGCATAAGCACTGATCTGAACAGACCTAGCTAATGTCAGATAGTTATGCAAGTAATAGCCTGCAAGACTCGACACAGCCTAGATAGCCACCCACACAGATAAAGCAGAGACGAAGAAGCTCGAGAATTACACATTGTGACGACCCGGCTCAAAGCCCATCACATAATTTACGAGGACGCGGAGTGAATTTAAGGGATAACAAGTTTATTTAACCAGAGGTTTCAAAAAGACCAAATAGTTCCACATTGAACAGCCTTGCTGGAGATTCCAAAAGCCATTGAGCATAATCGCTGCTGGTGGGCTGGGTCAGCCGCTTCTTAAACCCCAGCCTCCAGCTGTATCCAATGATGGAGCCACGCCTTCAGCTGAAATCAAGCAGGGTGATACAAGGTAGCCACTCCCCCAGCTCTGCAACAGCTTCCCTGTTTAACTTAAAATGGTGAAACATGAAGGGGGAAAAGCGCCAGCCGTGACACGCCCCCCACAAAAAGATGTCACCCTTAGGTGGCGACTCAGTAAAGCAAACAATTCATTTATATTTACAGTATGGTTCAAAACAAAAAAAAACAATTATATTGCAATTTTTTCACAAGACCCCCCCCATCATACCGCCTCACGTTTACTCCTCTGTCCGACTCTCCTCCTCCAGTCTCGCAGTGGGCCCCCCGCAAGAGAGAGAGAGAGAGAGAGAGAGAGAGAGCAGGGGCAGAATCACAAGCTAAATTAAAGTGGCGCGCGACTGAGAGCGTCCGCGACTTTATTTTCAGTGCCTTTTATGTGCTTGATGGTTATGTTAAGGGATTGAAGATATATGGACCAACGCATTAATCTGCGGTTTTTATTAAACATTGAATGTAAATAGGTGAGGGGGTTGTGGTCTGTGTATACTACTAAAGGTTCTGGAGACGAACCGATATATACCTCAAAGTATTGAAGTGCCAAAATGAGAGCCAGCGTTTCTTGTTCGATAACTGAATATCGGGTTTGGCAGGGGGTAAATTTTCGCGAGAAGAATCCTACCGGATGTTCAATGCCCAAGTTGTCTGCCTGTAACAATGCAGCGCCAGCGCCCACTCCACTAGCATCCACTTGCAACATAAAAGGTTGATCAAAACGGGGAGCAACAAGCACCGGTGCATTACAAAGCAAAGCTTTCGCTAATTTAAAGGCTATTTCGCAATTATCCGTCCATTGATAAGGAATTTTACCACGTAGCAAGTTTGTAAGCGGAGCTACTACAGTTGAAAAGTTTTCGCAGAACCCCCTGTAGTACCCGATCATCCCCAAGAAACGCATCAGCTCTTTTTTTGTGGTTGGTGTAGGAAAACTATTTATAGCTGTAACTTTGGCAGTTACCGGCCGAACTACTCCTTGTCCTACAACCTTACCTAGGTACGTTACGGTCCCCTTGGCGAACTCGCATTTTGTCAGGTTTACCGTCAGTGAAGCCTGAGCCAGACGGTCGAACAAGGCTTCCAACCTCTCCATGTGTTGCGGCCAGGTTTCGGAGCACACCACTATGTCGTCCATATAAGCTGCACAACCCTCCAAGCCTTGTAACACCCTATTCATCAAGCGCTGGAAGGTACTGGGCGCGTTCCTTAATCCAAATGCCATAACTGCATAAGAAAACAGACCGTTAGAAGTAATGAAAGATGAAATTTCTTGGGCCCGCGGCGTAAGGGGCACTTGCCAAAACCCTTTAAGTAAGTCGATTTTTGATACAAATTTTGCTGACCCAACTCGATCCACACAGTCTTCCATCCTAGGCAACGGGAAATTATCAGCTTTGGTGACAGCATTCACCTTACGAAAGGCAATGAAACTCTATAGAAATGTTGCTTTATGGGAACTGCTGAACCCACATCAATATCATGCGCTAATACATTGGTACGACCAGGTACATCAGAAAATAAACAAAGGTAGTTTCGAATTAATTTGATCAGATCAGCACGTTGGTCATCAGGTATATGTTTAAAGCTATTTTCCAAAGACCGCAGGCACTCTGAATTTTCCAGTTTTCCTCTGAAAGCACCTTCTGCAAAAATGTCTTCTTCCCCCTCATCACTGACCGACGGCACATCAGGGTGGGCCAGATTGGGATTTTCAGCAACGGAGGGTAATAAAACAGATTGGACAGAGGTTAGCAAGGAGGATTGTGCAGGCTCAATGGATGTCGCAGAATAATAAGGCTTAAGAAGATTAACATGACATAGTTGTACTTTTTTTCTACGGTCAGGTGTGGAAATTAAATAGTTTAAATCAGAAACGCATTTTTCTATTTTATAAGGACCTAAAAATTTAGCTTGAAAAGGATTGTTAGATGTAGGTAATAATGCAAGCACATGATCCCCAGGATTAAAACGGCGAAGTTTAGTCCTGCGATCAAATAAGCGTTTCATTTTGGTTTGTTTTTCTCCTAACGCTTTCTGAGCTGCAGCACAGGCTTGGTATAGCCGGTACCGGAAACCACTGTAATAGTCCACAACATTTTCAGGAGGTTTTCCGGTTTGCCATTTGTCAGCTAATACAGCTGTAGGACCACAAACTTCATGTCCAAAGACCAATTCGTTAGGACTGAAACCTAGGCTCTCTTGTGCAACTTCTCTTATGGCCAGCAAAAGCCACGGAAGACCTTCCTCCCAATCCGCTCCCAACTCAGTACAATATGAGCGTAAAAGAGCTTTCAAAGTTGAATGAAATCGCTCTAAAGCTCCCTGACTTTGTGGGTGATATGCCGTGGAAACATTATGCTGCACTTTAAGTTGTTTTAACGCCTTATTAAACTGTTTGGACATGAAGTTTGATCCCTGATCCGTTTGAATAATGGAAGGAATACCGAAGGTAGACATAAAGGCGGTTAACGCCCTTTGAATAGACTTAGCAGTAATGGAACGCAGGGGATAAGCTTCTGGATAACGGGTAGCTTGACACATTATAGTTAACAGATAACAATGTCCCGCACGGGAACGAGGCAACGGACCGACACAATCAGCCAAAAGATATTGGAAAGGTTTAGACACAACCGGAATGGGACACAAAGGGGCTACTGGTAGGCTTTGGTTTGGCTTACCTGTGATCTGACAGGTGTGACAGGTTTTAATGTAATCGGCAACATCTTTTTTAAATTTTGGCCAAAAGAACTTCCGCATCACCCTGTTATAAGTTTTCCGAACACCAGTATGGCCTGCTGTGTCGTTATGAGAAAGTTGTAACACAGCTTTTCTAAATACAGAGGGAACAACAATTTGGACCACATGGTCATCAACAAAAGTGTCGGCCCTCAAAACCCATTTACGGCATAGCAACCCCTTATCCAAATAATAGCCAGATTGCGTGTCCTCTAACTTATCCGCTGGAATGATTTGATCAAACAAACTTTGCAAGGTAGGATCGTTAGTTTGTTCTTTAACCTGTTTGTGCATGCCCCCTAGTGGCAGAGACGCACGCGTCTTCTACTTTTATGACACGTCATAAATACGTTGCTCGTGATATTCAAGTTACGAAAATATGGATATTACCATATTTATCACCATAACCCACATATGATCATAATCAGTACTTAATATCCTATCAGCGTGCGAAATATCACGTTTCTACCTGCCACCATTAGCTTGTAATTCATGAACGTAGCATGCTATGCTGCTACACTGTAGCTACTACTACATCTACAATGGACCCGACCACATGTAAGATAGCAGACATTTAAACACATTTGCAAGTTAATTAAAGTTTTTATTTCATCACCAAAAAATCGTTTACTATCACAGCAGCAAGAAACACCTTCCAAGATTCTGAATACATACAAGTAAAACTGTCAACATGCTTACTCACTCCACAGGAAAAAAAACGAGTGATGTTTGCTCGTCACCACATAACTTTCTTTTGCGATAAAAAGCTCCGGTAAAATATTAAATAAACTCGTAACCTTACCTCTGGTTATAAAGATTAAGATGTCCCATGCAAGAATCTGAGGTTATTTTTTGCCTTGGTTGGCCCGTTTTTAACATTTAAGCCTTTTCTCAACATGTGTCCATGCTCTAAAATGGGCGTGCGCAAATGATCGCATTTCAAAGAAGCACTGGTCAATCCTTCAAACAAACTTTATTTCGATTGACACTTATTTCGTCCAATAGAGTACATCCTAAGCTTTCTAAAACGGTATGGCATTCCCATACGTGAATTTAACTCGCCGATGGCTATCCACGCGTAACACAGCCCTTTGTTGAAAACACCCGGAAGCCATTTTAGATCACAATTCGTGTGTTACGCATGGATAGCGATCAGCTAGTTAAATCTACCTTTGGCAATTCCGTACCATTTCAGAAAGCTTAGGATGTATATATATATATATATGATGGCGAAAAAATATATGTCCCTGTCGGATGTAGTGGAGGAGATTTTTAGTTCGTTTTTGAGTTTTTAGTTCGTCGGAGGGATAGAGTGAAAGTGGATCTGAGGCTGAAAGCATAGACTGTTGTCGAAGATGTATGTGGCTGTTGACATGTAAGTATTAACTGTATTAACTTAAAAATAACTTTATTTGTGCATCGGTTGAATTTTAGTCACAGTAGTCATGTAAAACATAGCATTTATTATCAAATTTCTTGTGGCTAAATGGTAGCATAAGTCATATCATGTATTGTATAATAAGAATGCCTGTTGATACATAGCTTAGCCATGCATTGGCATGCATGAATTTTAGTCACCGTAGTCATGTAAAATAGAGCATTTATTATCTAATTTCTTGTGGCTAAATGGTAGCATAAGTCATATCATGTATTGTATAATAAGCAGGCCTGTTGATACATAGCTTAGCCATGCATTAGCATGCATGGGCCATAAACTAACTTATGACATTGTTGCTGGTTGTGAATGGCAATCCAGTGTCACTGGTTAGTATTGATTTTTGTGATATTTGTAAGACTAAAGTAACAACTTAATTTAGAAAAGTAAATAATTACTTTTTGTAATTCTAATACATTTTTGTAATTCTTAAAGGGTAAAATGTATATTGTAAGAAGGGTAGGTACACATTTTCAGTCAAATGACTTATTATTATTGAATTATATCTTTCTACACACCTCTTTGTAAAGAAAATGTTAATGACCGAAATAAAGTAAACTAACTTAATTTAGGGTAAATCTGAATCGCAGTCCATGTCAAATGTAGCATTTATTTTATTTTTTTGGAAAAGCCTAGCATTTTTATTTTTGATTTCACAACATAGTACACTATGTGGCTCTTATTGTGCACTTTTTTTATTTTGCTTTCTTTTCAATAATTCAGGGCAGAAATCTGCTCCTGATCCCTGCAGGACTCTGGTCACGAGGTCAAGGAGGCCCTGCTGTACCTGCTCACCGCGAGGAGCCCGAGTCTGAGGACGGATGGCACGACATGGCGGATGAGGATGAAGAGCCTCATCAGTTCCCCTTCTGCCCCCAGAGGACCCCAGGAGTGCAGCTAGACCTTCAGCAGGCCTACAGTAGGGATGTTCCTAAGGACTAATTTCCCTGACGTTGAAACGGAAGTTTAAATTTAGACTAGTCGACTAATCTAAAAGTAAGAAAACACTCAGAAAACAGTCAAAATTGAGCACAATTGAATGTCCGGAAAAATATTGCGTATATTATAAGAGCCATTTGAAACCGTTAATCACTTTCTGATCGACGTGACATTAGATTAGTTTTATTGGGCTATTCAACAACGCGGTAGGCCTACTTACTCTTTCCACCTCGCTGGTTTAACTTGCAGGGCAAACAGGCTAATCCGTTCAGTTTTTTTCCTTAGTTAAAAAAATAAAATAATTTAATCCGGCGTTGTTAACATTAGTATCGGATGCTCGTTTTTTTATAAAGCAACATTTGACCAGGAAAACATGAAATTTCAGTGCAAATTTTGTCAATATGTAATTTAAATGTGTACATTAATAAAATAATAAGTTTAACCGACTAGTATTTCTGGTGCCGACTAGTGAGGGTAGCAACGTTTAATCGACTAGTCGACTAAACACGCAGATCCCTAGCCTACAGCCCCCTGGATCTCTTTCGGCTGTTCTTCAGCACACATGTCCTCAAGCTCCTCTGTGACAACACAAATGGCAACGCAGCCCGTAAACATGCTCAGGGACTGCATACACCATGGTCTGATGTGGATGCTGAGGACATGCAAAAATATCTGTCCATCGTCCTGTACCTGGGTCTTGTCAAGACATCTGCTGCCCGTGACCTATGGAGGAAGGACCGGCTTCACAAGCACCCCTTTCCCTGCAGTGTGATGCCGGGCTACAGGTATGAGGCCATTTGTGCATTCCTCCACATGAGCGACACAACAGCAGATGCCATCAATGACCAGCTGAAAGGCCAAGCAGGTTATTATGGCCTGTTTCGCCTGAAGCCTTTGCATGACCAGATCCTGATTGCATGCAGGGCTTACTACCACCCTCATCGGAACCTGGCCATTGATGAACGCATGGTAGCCTCAAAAGCTTGGCATGGGATGAAACAATACTTGAAGGACAAGCCAACAAAGTGGGGCTTCAAGTTATTTGTCCTGGCTGACAGCAAGACGGGCTACACATCAGTGACTTCAGTGTGTACCAGGGGAAAGAAATACATTTCTGGAACCATAAACTGAACTGGAGCTAATAAATGTATCACCCTCTGAATGTGAAGTGATTGTAATGATCCTACTACCTCAAAGAACATAATAAAATGCTTCATATGGACAAAAAAAGCATTGTATTCATTTTCGGAGAGGTTTTTGGACCCCTATATATCAAAACCCAAATTATTTGGAACAAAATGAAAATTTCCTCATTTAGTTGATACAAACATGTGTTTTATGAGTCAGAATACTTTATCTGTTGAAAAAAGCTGATTATCTCTTGATTTACTGTGATGCACATTTTATCCATTTGGATAGATTTGGACACCCTAAGGGATACGAGGATACACTGTTTACAAATTAGCTTATGGAACCTGAGCAGATTGACATATCCCCCTAAAATTCTGTACACATGTTGACAAGTGGTGTGTGCACCAGGACAGTAAAATATGACCTGTTTTACATCTTTTCCTTTCAGAAGTGTACTGTAAACTAAGAATGACAACCTCGTTTTTGTTTTTTTTGCAAAGAGTTTGTGCATTTACAGCCCATAATCTATATGAAGATTATGAAATTTTATTATTTTAATCTAAGACACACAAAGGTACAGGGGTCTTCTCCAATTTAAGCCATTAAACAAGTGTGTGTGGTGAGCACAACTGTAGTTATAAAGGCTTAAACAGAACAGTGCAAAACAGGCGAAAATTGGCCCAATTTTGCTTCTGCACTAACAGGTTAACTAAGGTTTCACGAGAGAACTCAAAAGGTGGAACATACAATATGTCGGTTGTATCCCCATAGGGAAGCACGCTTTCCGTAACTCCCGTATCCAAAGCTTTTTTAATAAAATCTATTTCATCTTTCACTATATCATTAGTCACAACAACTTTCAAGTCATATTCTTCCACTGCATCAGGTTTTATTTCTTTAGCGGAAGAGATTTCTGCCTGTCCATCTAGTTTTATTACAGCTGAGGTAGACTTAACAGTATCGGACATGGATTTTACCGATGTAGTTTCTTGGGATACCAGATCACCAAAAATAGTGTTCTCTAGACTATACGACAAAGGATTCTCTTTTTCTGAAGCTCGTTGGTGAGTCATAGAACGTGTAACAGCACATGATGTGAAAATTTCAGGAAATTGCTTACCCGCCTCATCTTCACATTTGTGGGGTTTATCTGTTACCACGGGGAGAAGTGCGCCACCTACTGCCTGACCAGCTAGGTCATTTCCCAGCACCACAGACACATCTGGTATTGGGAATTTTGGACAAACGCCCATCACCACTTCTCCGGTCACCAGCTCTGAAGACAAGACAAAAGTATGTAACGGAACAGTTGTATACCCAACCATAGTTTCAATAATGACACTACGGCCAGTAAATGAACCCGCCGAAAAAGGCAAAGCATTGGCCAGTATTAGGCTTTGGGAAGACCCCGTATCCCGTAGAATGTTCACCAGTTTCTCATCATTCCCCAATGAAGCTACTCCATCTGAAATGAAAGGAGCATAGTCAGAGATCTTGCCATGAATCAATGATTCTTCTAGCAGACCAAATGAGCGAGGAGTGGAACACAAGGGAGGGATTGTTTTGGCCATAAGACCCACATATTTAGGATCATTACGGTTTTTCTTAGGGCATTCATTTTTCCAATGGCCCTTCGCTTGACAACGATGACAAGAACGAGATAAGATTAATTTTCCATCCGTGCCAGCCACTTCTTTCACTTGCGAAGACAAATCGCCTCCCTTGGAGGTTAGCTGATTTGAACCAAACCCAGAAGTCTGGGGACGAGAATCAAAACCACTTTGATGTAAGCTACCACGTCGGAAACCACCGCGGGAACCCCGACTTGAAAAACCACCTCTTCTAATGAGAACAAACTCATCAGCCAGCACAGCTGCTTCCGTTGCGGTAAGAGCTTTGCGTTCAGTTACGTAAGTGGCAATGTCCTGTGGAATAGAATTTTTTAATTGCTCCAAGGCTATTAAATCACGCAGCTTCTCATACGTATCCGCGCCAGTAGCATTACACCACCTAGTAAAATGAAGCAGCATTTCACGGCAAAACTCAACATGAGTTTTACCCTCACTACGCCTCCATTTCCGGAACTTCAAACGATACGCCTCTGGCACCATCTCATAATTTTTCAAAACGGCGTCTTTAACTGTACTGTATGATAACAATTGTTCCTCCGTGAGGGCAGAATATGCTTCCTGCGCTTTACCCACCAAAACTGATTGTAACATAATGATTTGTTCGTCTTCGGGCCAATTACAAGTTTTAGCTATTCGTTCAAACAAGACAAAAAATGTATCAGGATCTTTTTCAGAGAATTGAGGAACCAATCTCAAATTACGAGTAATATCACCATGACCCGAAACAGAATATTTCAGAGAACCTCGCTGTTGCAATTTGTCACGTTCTAAAGCCAAATTAGCTTGCGTTTTATTTTCCTCAATTCTCAACTTCTCCAACTCAATTTCGTTTTCTTGTCTTTTTAATTCAATTTCTGCATGTTGTCTCATTTCTTGTATTTTTAATTCAATTTCTGCATGTTGTCTCATTTCTTCTAATTGCAACTTTTTCATTTCAATGTCATATTTCATTTTTTCTAATTGAACCTGGTCCCGAAATGAACTTTTTTATTCTGACTCGGATCCAGATTCCGAATCCGACACAGGTTTTTCCACAAGCTCCACACTTTGTTCAGCGGCCAGCTGTAACGCCAATTTACGCAACTCGGCTTTATTAAGTGAAGACGTGGGGATACCACCCCAAAAAATCACAAGCTGTTTTAATTCGGCTTTGTTAAATGACAGAAATATTGTGTTTGAAGGCTCTTTAAGGAAGTTTTTCAACTTCTCACTTTCAATTTTACCTATATCTTGCGCCATGACAATTTAATGCTTTCACCGCTTAAGGGAAAAAAAGAAAAACGGCTCTCAATGCAACGCTCGTTACCAGCAAAGGGCGTGCAAAACAAAATGAGTTTGCCCCCCCCCCTTATCCAATCTCTGCCTGTACGTGTGACTTACGGGAGGTTTTTAATCACAATACCCAACAATGAAACAGAGCGGGCGTGAACCCGAGCTTCAACCGGGTACACCCGTGTACACACGAAAAAAACAAGCTAAAACAACAAACAGGGTTAGTTCACCAAATAACCTCTAACTGGTGAACTAAGCTTCAGCCTAACCGGGCAAAACTCATATTGTTTTTTGTTTTACTCCCCTTTTATAGAAACGTCGTGCAGAGAGCACCTCCAAGCACCGCTCAGTGTTTTCACAGCATTACACTGAGGAATCTCCAGCACCTGTACCAGGCTTAATTCATAAGTTAATTGCTTAGTTCACACAGGTGATTGTCTTTCAAAACACCTGCCAACCTTAACACTCCTTATCTTCAAGACAATTAGGGTTAACTCAAGCAGCACTGCCTACATAGAGAACCACTAGCAATACCTCAAACCACAATTTTAATTTAAAGAAGGTATACGAACCTCTTTAACACCACTGCAGTTAGACCTGTAGTCGTTTTTAGCACAACAAACAATTTCTAGGGCGCGAATATACGCTGCCACCACCACACAAAATACCAAAAATACCTTTAAATTGTTTCTTTTAACGGAAAGCAATTTATCCCGGACGAGCCCCCAAAAATTATGTGACGACCCGGCTCAAAGCCCATCACATAATTTACCAGGACGCGGAGTGAATTTAAGGGATAACAAGTTTATTTAACCAGAGGTTTCAAAAAGACCAAATAGTTCCACATTGAACAGCCTTGCTGGAGATTCCAAAAGCCATTGAGCATAATCGCTGCTGGTGGGCTGGGTCAGCCGCTTCTTAAACCCCAGCCTCCAGCTGTATCCAATGATGGAGCCACGCCTTCAGCTGAAATCAAGCAGGGTGATACAAGGTAGCCACTCCCCCAGCTCTGCAACAGCTTCCCTGTTTAACTTAAAATGGTGAAACATGAAGGGGGAAAAGCGCCAGCCGTGACAACATCATATTGCATTAAAATGCAATTACAAAATAATAAAGGTATTCTATGAATGTACTATAACTATAAGCATAAGTACAATACCGGCGGCTTATCCATTGGCTTAATTTCATCATGAAATAAAAATGCTGGATCTCCGTTTTGTCTCGTAATTCATCTGAGAAAATCGTAAAGTCACGTGGTGTGGACTCCCTGATTTGTAAGATATGTACGATTTTACGGTACTGGAATTTCGTAGAATAGATACGAATGGGATGGGAGACCAGGTTGCCCACCCATATATGAGTGAACAAAATAAATGGAAGCAGAGGACGTTTTTTACTCCTTTGTGAAATTACATATCCCAAATATCCTATTGCTGTGTAATCAGTGCTTTGTAAAGATTACACTTTATCTCATCCGTGACAACTGTCACCCGAATGCTGCAGAAGTATCTCAAGGTCATGTTGACCTCCATTTCAGGGGATGATAAGAAAATCCTCAACATACTGAATCAACTCAGATTCTAGTCTTGGGCATTAAGCCAACACATTAGCTCATGCTCTATGAAACAATGTAGGCGAGTTCTGGAATCCCTGACTTAGTTTAGGAATATTAAGTATATTTCTTCGCACCTATAGTAAAAGTAAACCAAAACTGGTTGTCTGTATCCACAGAACAAAAACAACTGGACACATAAAAAACCATAAATACTTTATGTTCACTTGGAAGATAGAATTGTATTCTGCTCTCTCAGCATAAATATATTTTATTTATTTATTTATATTTTTACAACTGTCAAAAAAGAAATATCACTCCACTATCACTGTAATTCCTGCTTCCCTCCTTATGAGGCCAGCCTTATTGCCAGTGAGTATGAGGATTCTATTCTTTACCAAGAGACCAAGAATCTGAGTGTACCGTTTGCTATACTTATATCACAACCTACAGGTGCAGCTCAAAAAATTAGAATATCGTGAAAAAGTTCTATATTTTTTGTCACTCATTTCAGAAAGTGAAACTCATATATTATATAGATTCATTACACATAGAGTGAAATATTTCAAGCCTTTATTTCTTGTAATTTTGATGATTATGGATTACAGCTAATGAAACCCAAAATTCAGTGTCTCAGAAAATTTGAATATTTTGCTTTAACATATTTTTAAAGTATCATATTTAATATTTGGTCGCATATCCTTTGCATGCTGTTACTTCCTGAAGTCTGTGACCAATCAACATCAAAAGACTCTCGATATCTTATTTTCAGGTACTGTTACAAGCAATACTATAACCTCTCTGCATTTGAACTGATCTCTATGGGAATTTGGGGGTGAGACTAGATTCAGCTGAAATCAAGGGTCTGAGGTATCAAACGAGCCTCAAACCATCACTCTGCTGCCAGATATGCAATAGATATGGATGGATCACTTTAAGGGTTGTTTCTCCTGACACATTTTCCTATTGAACTCTATGGAAAAATAAGTATGTGTTTTGAGCGCGAAGCACGGCGCAACGTGCAAATGGGATGAACCTAGTCACTTCATTAATTATAGGTGTGTCTTGGGAGTGACATGCAATAAACCAATCAAACTGTCATATCCCATTCCCTTTAAAAGCCTGCTTTTCCACCTTGGCGGATTGCTTATATATGGCGAAACAGACATGCTTGTCCATGTTTAGTGCGATCAAGGAATATAGGCTATATAGATCAATATTTTTCGGACTAACCATTAGGCCTATGAGTTCCTGGTAATTCCCGACAGTGCTGTTATTTTACAAAATATATGTGGTTAAATTTCGTTAAAAGCACCTGCAACAGCTGATAATAAGCTACCAATGGCTTCCGTCTCACCTTAGAAAACGCCAAATTAGCCTGCTTGTTTAACAAATTTGTTTTAGTTTCTAATTAGACGCCTAGTTCTGTTTCAAATATTTTGTTCAGTTATGGAATAACAGGTGAAATCAGCTGGGTTTTAATAAGCTGAGAGTATGGAAACCTTATCACTCTAATTTAAAAAATATAAAGGACGAAGAATAGCTACGGTTACAATTCAGTTAACATGGTGACATTTATCTCCATTTTTTAACCAGGCTATCGAAAAAACCTTATGCACAGTCAATCCGCTGTAGCCTAGGCTATTTGAAAAACAATGAATGCAATATTCACTGTACAAGGTTTTTAACTTTTTTCAGTCAAAACCATTCTATTTACTTACCGAGCTGTGTTGTTGTATCTGAAGCGCATTTTCTATTGCAGTGCACGAGTCTTCCATTGAATGACAATTCACGGATTAGGTGTAAATGACAATTTGCGCATTAGTCTTGATATAGGTGTTATCAGCAAAGTTTTAAATAGATAGACATTGTCCCGTAACAGAAGATTGTCCCCCCGGAAGATTAGGCTACAGGAACTATTGGCAAATATACAGTCAAGCCGGAAAGTCTGCATACCCCTTTCACCTCTCCACGTTTTATTACGTTACAGACTTATACTACAATAGATTGAGTTCATTTTTTGCCTCAAACATCTACACACAATAGCCAATAATGACGAAGTGAAAACAGGTTTTTCGAAAATATGCAATTTTATTTTACTAACAAAAATAGGTTATTTAGGGGTTACATATCTGTACACACCCTTAGCCTAATACTTGGTTGCTGCACCTTTGGCAGCGATTACAGCTTCAAGGCGTCTTGGGAAAGAAGCTACGAGCTTGGCACACTTGTTTTTGGACATTTTTGCCCATTCCTCTTGGCATATCCTTGCACGCTCCATCAGGTTGGATGGGGAGCGTCGGTACACAGCCATTTTCAGCTCTTTCCACAGATGTTAAATTGGATTCAGGTCTGGGCTCTGGCTGGGCCACTCAAGGACATGCATAGACTTTCTCCAAAGCCACTCCTTTGTTCTCTTGGCTGTGTGCTTCGGGTCGTTGTCATGTTGGAAGGTAAACCTTCGCCCCAGTCTGAGGTCCAGAGCGCTCTGAAGCAGGTTTTCTTCAAGGATCTCGGTGTACTTAGCTGCATTCATCTTTCCCTCTATCAGGACTAGTCGCCCCGTTCCCGCTGTTCCCCCACATCATGATGCTGCCACCGCCATGCTTCACTGTAGGGATGGTATGAGCCAGGTGATGAGCGGTGCCTGGTTTCCTATACGCATAACGTTACTATAAAGTGTAGACTATATTAGGCCTATACTGCGGATACCTAATAGTTAAAATAAAATGAATATTTCAAATTACATTTTTATATAAATATGGGGGATCTCTGTGTCAGAGACAGAGGAAATATTGGAAGTCCAGATGCGATAGCTGTGCAATCTTAAAGTGTTCGAAAGAACACCACTGAGACGGACTGGAATAGAAGAAAATAAAAGAACACAAATAACCTCGCGATAAGAACGAGGAACTCGATCTCCGAGCAAAAAACAAAGAAATAAGCTGTACGCTTATCTAACTCCTGTTTGTGGAGTGAAACAAAAAGGAAACACAGAGAGCTCAACAGACCCCAAACACTTTGGGTAAGAGCACTCTTAGATTGGAAAACCAAAAGAAACGAGAAAGCCTCTGCTCTGAACTCAGAGCGAAAAAGAGACTTGCTTTCTTTCTAAACCTCCTAAGCCTTTCTTTTTTAAACTAGCTTTCTAACTAATCCTATACCTTTTTTATCGGCTCGAATGTTAAGTGGAATAACATGGAAGCAACGAGAGAGGCAGGAAGCGGGGTATAAATAGTCAGCGGAAATTAATGACGGGTGAACTCACTAATGACGAGGCGAAAGCAAAACCCCATAACGGAACAAAGGAAAATCCGATAGATTACCGGTAACGATAAAAAAGAATAAAGAGAACGCGGAGATAAGAGAAGGAAGGCAAGATCCATGACAATAAACCTACAACGCGTAATTCCAATTTAGTCTGATCGCAAGGTGAATTTTTCAACCAACCCCACCGTCCTCCCCAAGATACCACTTGCAACCTTGGCTACACCCATGGCCAGCCCATACAGAATGAAGGGCGATACAATTTTGCTATGTATCCTTAATGGTCAGTATTCAGCAGATGATGCAGATAAAAAATGTTCCTGAAGGGCAAATGTGAATTGTGCTTTGGCCATTAAGATAGTTTTAATATGATAGTTTTATATTATAACGTTGGAGTAAAAATAAATTGTAACATAATTTCGGTTATTAAAAGTATTTTGAATATTTTACAGACATTAAAGTACCCTGTAATCCATAGCGCCACCTTTAGTTTGCATTTTGGGATAATTGACAGGGGGATGAGAACGATTGCAGATTTATGGATTGCCTACATGAACGCGCTTTGCGACATGCGTTCATGGCTTGCAATTGTGATTTCTATGTGAAACACTCCAAAAAGTGCAGAAGAAATTGATCGCATCTCGCCGATTGCAGCTCGCACATCTCAACTTTCGTGAAACGAGCCCCTGGTTTGTGGTGGTTTTAGTGCAAGAGCTTTCTGCTGGCTCAAGATAGTAATATGACAAAAATAATCCTGGCCACTCCTCATTTTAAGACCAACATGCCCAGTTCACTTGCAACGGGTGCAAGACTACATGGTATTTAAACGACGTCAGCGCTAGGCGTTATAATGAACCCAGCGCCGGGTGAAAGATAGCAAAGACACTTTCCTTTGGGTTTCCGCCGGGTGTAAGATGGAGCCCCAAGAGTCTATTGATATTGTTAGGTCACAGACATCAGGAAGTCATGACATACAAGGATATGCGACCAAATATTAAAAATGATTACTTTATTCTACATTATGTTAAACTGTCCAATATTTTTTGATGTCTGAAAATGGGGGGGACTATGTACAAAAAGTTCTATCATTTCTAAACGGTTCATCCGATATGGATGAAAATACCCTCAAATTAAAGCTGAGTCTGCACTTCAACCTCATTGTCATTGTATCCTTTCAAACTCAAAGTGCTTTGCTTAAGACCTGTGAGATTAAGTAAGAGAAAGGGATTTTAAAAAAATAGAAACATTGAGGTCTTTAGACTAAATATTTTTTAGACATTTTAGGCAGTGAATCGGCTTTTGTGATTGACTGGGGGAGCTTGTTCCACCATTGGGGCAGAGAAGGCCTGGGACCATTAGAAGTGGCTGCTGGGAGCTGGAAGGGATGGGACAGCCAACTAGTGAGAGGATGCTGAACAGAGAGGTATGGATTGAATGAACGATGTGATCATTATCTGGCTACAGGAAGGGACAGACCCGTGCACAGCTTGTGTGGGCAGCCACTGGAAGCCAGTGAAGGTGTATTTATGCATGTTGAAAACCAGGTGGTTGGAAGCATTCTGAACCGGTGGCCCAATGACACAGACCAGTAAATACACTACATACTGTTTCAAATAAAGGCCTGGTACCCTCTGCAGTTGAGGTAAAGTCCCTGGCCACTATTTCATAATTTACAGTATTTTCATATGCCTGTACTCCTCTTGACTGCTGTTTTTTTAAAAATTTTAAGTGAGTTAGTGAATGATCGATTGTCGACTTGTCAGAAGCCATGTTAATGGGTAACATCTTCTGCTGTTTTGTAACACTTGTTTTATCTTCAGCAGGAGACCAGGTTAGTTTAGAGTGCAGAATGTGTCTGGGGATTGTCGTGCAGCGCGTTGTGGACAATATGCTGGCCAGCCTATAGACTATTAATAGGAAATCAAAACCATCTCGTAGGCCGGAAAAAATTGTGCATCAAGTTTGACACGTGATGGAGGGCCATGGCATAAAACATCCAATTGTTTAAATGTAGATGGTGTTACATGGGGGCGGCAGTGGCTCAGGAGGTAGAATAGCCGTCTGTGAACCGGTTTCCCCTACTTCCAGTATTTATTCCAAGATAGGCTAACCAAGCCCTGACTCCAGCTCCGTACTAAACTCACAGAGTTTGATATCAGATTGATATCAATCTAAAAAATAAGTGCATTTCTCAAAACAAACTATTCCTTCCAAACAATACTTACATAGTAGTCAGATGAGCTCCTGTCCGCTTTCTCCCATATACTCAGAGGCATCTCAGAGTCACGTCTCTCTTCTTCACCACAGTGGCACTTGGATCCTAGAGTTAATAAGTGAATAATGAAAAAATTCATCTTGTAGGCAATGTCACTCCAAATCTATACCATTATCACTGTGGGTCTGTATTACCTATTCAATAGAGCTTATACAGTGCCCTCCATAATCTTTGGGACAAAGATCCATCATTTATGTTTTTGCCTTTGTACTCCACAATTTGAGATTTGCAATACAAAAAATCACATTTGGTTGAAGTGCACATTTTCAGATTTTAATAGAGGCCAAATTTTGGAGTACAGTATCATCAAGGATCTGATGTATCAAACAAGCCTTAAACCATCACTCTGCTGCCAGATATGCAGTAGATATGGATAGATAACTTGAAGGGTTTCTTCTCCTGACTTATTTTTCCATAGAGTTCAATAGGAAAATTTGTCAGGAGAAACAATCCTTCAAGTTATCCATCCATATCTACTGCATATCTGGCAGCAGAGTGATGGTTTAAGGCTTGTTTGATACGTCAGATCCTTGATGACTTAGAGCCATTTAGCCAACCATGTGTTCCATACTGTTCCAGTACCGCTTGTAAGAGTACCATATGCCACACACAAAACTTATAATATAAATACATGTATTTGATAGTTTAATTTCATACTAAAATTAAATAGTTCCCTAACATACATACACGGTACTCCCTATAAAAAAAACATTGAGAAATTGTATAAGAATTGTATGCAAATATATATTACTAATCAACATAACGTTATATGATTTTTACAGACCTTTTGCATGTGGGAAATCATGCAATATCACAATGTGGAAGCAACGTTAACGTAACGTTGGCTAGAAAACTAACCAACCTGACAGTCCCAAACTCCTAAAACGTTTATGTTACCTATAGCCAAATCGCTTTATAATTTAGCTAGGATATATGTGGCTTACTGAGCTACCTCAAGTCAAAATAACAGGATAATTACTTTGATCCAAAATAAGATCGTTCGTCGGTTCAGTCATTCCTTCATTCTATGATTCCGCAGTCCTAGCTAACGGTTAGCTAACGTTACTTGCCAGCAGTTTGGTAACGTTAGCCTACAGCAGCACTGCGGAGAAAATGCGAGGGAAGCCTGGGATCAGAGAGAGGAAAACATTAAGTGAACAAATTAGCTAGGGGTGAAACTCACAGAATGTAAATGTTTCTGAAAATATATCTGACAGAGAAATATTTTCGCAGCTAACGTAACGTTACCTAAAACTAAGCACGTAAGTTAATGTTAACGTCTGCATCTGGTGGTTGTGCCTGCATGTTCATTCTGATACAGCTGAAAAAACCTTGCCAAAATTAAGCAAGGGAAAACCTTACAGATGTTACATTGAGCTCACACATTTGCTTTTTTACCTGCGCCGAAATGCTCAGTAATTAATAATGAAAATAAAATCAATCACTGATTTATATATTAAGGGAAAATACTATATTTACCTTTAATTGAGATTATTGGTATGGCCCTTCTTTTCTCATGCCAGATTTTAAAGCCTTTAAAACTTACTTACTTATGCCTACCTATGTTGAAGACTCCACCCAAAATATTTCGACGCACATGTCGCGCAAACTTGTAGCCTATCGCTTGTTACTTTGTTGCACTTGTACAACATCCATACTAGACTGTACGTCCAATTTTGACCGCTGGATGGTAGTGTATGTTTACTGCCCAACTCGACCATTCATTTGCTGTAACTACTGTAGTCATTTTACTTAATTGAAGTAAAATGAGCAATTGCTACCAAAAACTCAGGCGTTTCGTGAAATAAAAAAATAGCCAATTATCAGTAAATACATAGAAGGGCGAGCTTTGTCTCATGGAAGAAATAGCCTACTATAGAATAGGCAACAGGGGGGAAACTGAACAAAGACCAAAACCGTGTTAAGTTAATGTACATAAACATCGAACAAAAAGTTCGGACATTTGTGTTTGGTAGATTAAATGTTACATGGGCGCAACCCACATACTCAGCTGTGCTGCTCATCCCACAAATGCATGTTCCTTACAAATGGGGCACCATTTAAAAGGGAAATAAACAGGCTTTCCAACGGTATAAAATGTATTGCCAAGAAGCATTGTTACAACAGAGAAATAATCTACCAAATACAAATTTCCGAACTTTTTGTTCGATGTTTATATAATTCTTAAATCATGCTAAAGTATGCTGATAAGCGTAATTCTACTGTCCAAACGCCGTTTTAAAACATTTTTAAAAAATTAGAAAATGGAAAATGAAAATAAAAATTAGTTGTTAATAAAGCAAGTTTGTCATTAATATCAAACAAAGTATGGTTTTTATTTGAAGGTTACTTGTTGCCCTATATGCACCATCGTCTTTGGATTTCCGATGGAACCACATAAAAAAGGCTGAAAAAAATAAGATTCCATTGACATTAGAATTAGGGCACGACTTCAGGAATCATGAGATAATATACGCATAGGCTACATTCACACCTTATAGAAGACACAACACATTAATTATATGCAGTGCTAATTACAGTAGAAATTATTTTTTGAACTGCCATTACAGACAATATTTCAAGGTATTAGAATAAAAAACAGCATATTTAAAATGGACTTCTCTCTTTTTTTCTATCTAAATCTTTTTGTCAATGAATTAATGTGTTTAGACTGCACATAGAAAAACAAGTTTAATACAACTTTGAAGGAACAGTTCCATGTTGTTCCATGGTGTGTCGAAATATTTCGGGTGGAGTCTTCAACATAGGTAGGCATAAAGTAAGTTCGAAAGGTGTTAAAATCTGGCATGAGAAAAGAAGGGCCATACCAATAATCTCAATGAAAGGTAAATATAGTATTTTCCCTTAATATATAAATCAGTGGTTTATTTTATTTTCATTATTAATTGCTGAGCATTTGGGCGCAGGTAAAAAAGCAAATATGTGAGCTCAATGTAACAACACCTTTAAGGTTTTCCCTTGCTTCGTCTAGGCTTTTCAGGCAGGTTTTTCAGCTGTATCAGAATGAACATGCAGGCACAACCACCAGATGCAGATCAACTGGTTTTTGAAGCAGGTGTCTTGCAACATTGAACATTAGTCAAAGTAGCATATGATGGTATTCGCAACAGGAGAGAAAAGACCTGTATGATTACCTGCACAAAGAGTTTCACTATCACCTTTACTTTAAATCAAACAAGGAGGATCCAATGGCTAAAATATGAAGATTATAAAGTCAGAAAGCTCATTTTAAAGTTGATTTTAAAACGAACAAATCTGGAATACATACTTGACTGGAATACTGGTATGTGGCCGGGTAACTATATAAATATCATGGGTTTGCAAGACTTTAAGAAAGACAATTTATTATTATGAAAAACGAACCATCAAATAAGTATATAGAGTATAGTTTATGTTTCGGTTGATGTAAAAACCTGTTCCTTCAAAGCTGTTTTAAACTTGTTTTTCTATGCGCAGTCTAAACATATTAATTCACTGACAACAACGTCAGAAAAAAGTCTTAGACAGAAAAAAAGAGTTCGAGAGAAGTCCATTTTAAATATGATGCTGTTTTTTATTCTAATACCTTGAAATATTGTCCGTAATGGCAGTTAAAAAAATAATTCCTACTGTAGTTACTGTAATTAACACTGCATGTAATTCATGTGTTGTGTCTTCTATAAGGTGTAAATGTAGCCTATGCGTATATTATCTCATGATTCCTGAAGTCGTGCCCTAATTCTAATGTCAATGGAATCTTATTTTTTTCAGCCTTTTTTATGTGGTTCCATTGTAGGCTATCGGAAATCCAAAGACGATGGTGCATATAGGGCAACAAGTAACCTTCAAATAAAAACCATACTTTGTTTGATATTAATGACAAACTTGCTTTATTAACAACTAATTTTTATTTTCATTTTCCATTTTCATTTTCCAATAGTTTTTTATGTTTTAAAACGGCTTTTGGACAGTGGAATTACGCGTATCCGTATACTTTAGCGTGATTTAAGCATTATACAGGCATGTAAAACTTAACACGGTTTCGGTCTTTATTCAGTTTCCCCCCTGTTGCCTATTCTATAGTAGGCTATTTCTTCCGTTGTTTTGTAATAGTCTTATGTTCTAATAGACAAAGCTCGCCCTTCTATGTATTTACTGATAATTGGCTATTTTTCAAATTTTACGAAAGACCTGAGTTTTTGGTAGCAATTGGTCATTTTACTTCAATTAAGTAAAATGACTACAGCAGTTACAGCAAATGAATGGTCGAGTTGGGCAGTAAACATACACTACCATCCAGCGGTCAAAATTGGACGTACAGTCTAGTATGGATTTTGTACAAGCGCAACAAAGTAACAAGAGATAGGCTATAGGTTCGCGCGACAGGTGCGTCGAAATATTTCGGGAGGAGTCTTCAACATAGGTAGGCATAAAGTAAGTTCGAAAGGTGTTAAAATCTGGCATGAGAAAATAAGGGCCATACCAATAATCTCAATGAAAGGTAAATATAGTATTTTCCCCTAGTATATAAATCACTGATTTATTTTATTTTCATTATTATTTGCTGAGCATTTGGGCGCAGGTAAAAAAGCAAATATGTGAGCTCAATGTAACAACACCTTTAAGGTTTTCCCTTGCTTCGTCTAGGCTTTTCAGGCAGGTTTTTCAGCTGTATCAGAATGAACATGCAGGCACAACCACCAGATGCAGATCAACTGGTTTTTGAAGCAGGTGTCTTGCAACATTGAACATTAGTCAAAGTAGCATATAATGGTATTCGCAACAGGAGAGAAAAGACCTGTATGATTACCTGCACAAAGAGTTTCACTATCACCTTTACTTTAAATCAAACAAGGAGGATCCAATGGCTAAAATATGAAGATTATAAAGTCAGAAAGCTCATTTTAAAGTTGATTTTAAAACGTACAAATCTGGAATACATACTTGACTGGAATACTGGTATGTGGTCGGGTAACTATATAAATATCATGGGTTTGCAAGACTTTAAGAAAGGCAATTTATTATTATGAAAAACGAACCATCAAATAAGTATATAGAGTATAGTTTATGTTTCGGTTGATGTAAAAACCTGTTCCTTCAAAGCTGTTTTAAACTTGTTTTTCTATGCGCAGTCTAAACATATTAATTCACTGACAACAACGTCAGAAAAAAGTCTTAGACAGAAAAAAAGAGTTCGAGAGAAGTCCATTTTAAATATGATGCTGTTTTTTATTCTAATACCTTGAAATATTGTCCGTAATGGCAGTTTAAAAAATAATTCCTACTGTCGTTACTGTAATTAACACTGCATGTAATTCATGTGTTGTGTCTTCTATAAGGTGTAAATGTAGCCTATGCGTATATTATCTCATGATTCCTGAAGTCGTGCCCTAATTCTAATGTCAATGGAATCTTATTTTTTTCAGCCTTTTTTTATGTGGTTCCATTGTAGGCTATCGGAAATCCAAAGACGATGGTGCATATAGGGCAACAAGTAACCTTCAAATAAAAACCATACTTTGTTTGATATTAATCACAAACTTGCTTTATTAACAACTAATTTTTATTTTCATTTTCCAATTGTTTTTTATGTTTTAAAACGGCTTTTTGACAGTGGAATTACGCGTATCAGCATACTTTAGTATGGGCTATAGGTTCGCGCGAGAGGTGCGACTAAATATTTTGGGTGGAGTCTTCAACATAGGTAGGCATAAAGTAAGTTCAAAAGGCTTTAAAATCGGGCATGAGAAAAGAAGGGCCATACCAATAATCTGAATTAAAGGTAATATATAGTATTTCCCCTTAATATATAAAGCAGTGATTGATTTTATTTTCATTATTAATTGCTGAGCATTTGGGCGCAGGTAAAAAAGAAAATATGTGAGCTCAATGCCTCCAGTAGCATTTAACTCAATATGCTCTCGATTAGATTGTTGAACAAATTTATTTACGTTTTTGACATAATTTCTTAACTTTTGTAAACTTTTTTTTCTTAAACACAATGCACGTTTGGCTTGTTATCATTTGCTTTGTCTTTGAATTCTTCATTATCTTCCAATTTACGTTTTAGTGGTTATGTGCCCACACTTTCACAAATTAGGAACCTTGAATTGATTCACCTCAGTCTATAATTAGAACAGTTTGAAACATGTTTTAAAAAACGTTGAACTATTTAACCTCTCTGTATATAATCGTTTGCAATATAACGCAATGTAAATACTGGACTTTTAATGTTCATGGTATGCATAGGTATTTCTGACAAATACTCCCTGTAAATAATCCCTGTAATAATACCTCTATTAAGAAAAATGAGCATGCTGTGGTTTAAGAGTGTAAATACTCCCTCTAAAAGGGTAAATAATCCCTGTAATAATACCTCTATTCAGAAAAATTTACAGTTTGTTAAAATTCTGGGATTACAATTGTGAGTTAAATAAAAACCAGCATACACATGGGACAGTTTGAGAAGCCACTAGTGTAGACAATCGGTAGGTTTTTTAAATGCTCGGTCACATGGAATTCGTAAAAGCTTACGAGCAAATTCCTCTATAAATCTCACCTGTGGTCATTTCACTACGCAGTAGCCTTTAACTTGGAAGTTTAATGTTGTGTCCAACAAAATCTGTACCCCATGGCTAATTACAACATTTTGTCTTCTCTTCTGAATAAAATATAAACCACAAAAAAGAAATATCTGAAAAAAATTGGTAGTCCATCATCATCATCATTAGGTGGCGTCTTCGTTCCGAAGGTTGCCTATCACTCTCCAACCCATTCTGTCCCCACTTCTTCTCTCCAACTCCGCCACCCCCCCCCCCCCCCCTCACTCCGCTCCAATCACAGACGTCGTCTACCCAGACTCTTCTTAGTCTTCCACTTCCTCTCCTTCCATCTACCTTCCCCATCACCACCTTCTTGAACATCTCCCCGCTGGATCCTCTCAGCACGTACCCACACAACTCCATCTTTCTCTTCCCACCTCCCCAGCAGCTGTCCTCCTTGCATACCCGCTCTTCTCAGTACCTCCTCATTCCTGATCTTATCCTTCCATGTTATATTCAGCATCTTCCTCAGCGTCCACATTTCAAATGAGTCTATCATCCTCTTTGCCTCTTCGTTCAGCGTCCATGCCTCTGCTCCGTATGAGAAGACTGACATAACATAAGTTTCCAAAATCCTGATCTTCGTTTTCCAACTTGTGTTTCATCTCAATAATTCTTTATGATTCCAGAACACGCTCTTCGCAATTCCGGTTCTTCTTTTGATGTCCATGTTAGCTCTTCCACCTTCATTAATCCAGCTTCCAAGGTACTCTTTCACTTGTTCAAGTTCTTCTCCATCCACCAGTATTCTACAATCAGTTCCTGGTGTTTTTTCAATGATCATTACTTTTGTTTTCTTTGTGTTTAGTGACATTCCGTAGTTTTTACATTCTGCATTCAGCTTATTCATCATGTCCTGGAGATCTTCTTGACCGTTACTGACAATAGCGGTGTCATCAGCATACCTTATGTTGGTGATGTTCTCTTCGCCAAGTTTTACTCCTTTCCCTCCTCTCAGACCTTTTTTCATCAGTGATTCACTGTACATGTTGAAAAGTACAGGGGACAAGATGCATCCTTGTCTTACACCCTTCTCCACCGAAAAATCTTTTGATTTCTCCTTTCCAATTCTTACATTAGCCTTCTGACTCCAGTATAGGTTGGCAATTATCCTTCGATCTTGAACTGGTATTTCAAATTCTTCCATTGTTCTCATCAATGTTGTTTGTTCAAATGCCTTCGTGAAATCGATGAAGCAAATATACAGCTTCTTCTGTTGGTCTATCGATTTTTCGCCAATGATTCTGAGTTGGCAGATTGCGTCTCTTGTTCCTTTTCCTTTGCGAAAACCCATTTGGCTATCCGAGAGCGGATGTTCAATTATGGATTCTGTTCTTGATGATTTTCATTAGTATTTTTGATGCATGAGATATCAAACTGATAGTCCTGTAATTGTTGCATTCTGTGGCTCTTCCTGTCTTTCATCAATCATTTCAAATTGGGAAAGTTGGGAAAAGACGGAGTATGATTTTCCCTTTTCCTTAATTTTCTTCCTGACCAATAGATTTAATCTAATTTAATCTCAACACATTTATTGAAAGTCTCTGCTCTTTTGAAACTTGACATTTCATCTGGATCACCATATGTGACTGGTGCTGGTAAAACAGTCCACAAGTATCACGGGGTAATTTTTCTGTTTTCTATAGTTTATGAAAGTACAGATCCTGAGCTTTAAAATTATGTCTCATACACTGCAATATACACATATTTGAGGAAGATATGCGGCTTTGAATGTTGGTACACCTTAAAACACTTTCCTGAGAAAACAGCTCTCAAAGATTTGCAAAGATTGACACCTCAGCCTGGCAAACTTAATGGATGTGAAAAGTAGCTGCTAACCCCATCCCCAACCACTCCCCCACTAGAGTATCAGACTGGATTTCAGACAAAAATCATGACGAACACGCTTGCAAATACATTGTTTGGACATGTGGCTATCAATAAAGCTAACTGTTAGCTTTGTAAGCAAGGGATTGGTTTGTGTTAAACAAAGACAGACAGATAAGAATATCCAACGAAAATGCTTGCAAATGATACATTGTTTGGATGTGCGGCTTACTAGATAGCTAACTGTTAAGTAACTTGGTTTCTGCTAAACAAAGGTCGTGTCCAAATCGGTCTGAATAAACACCTTTCTATAGGCTACTATTGAGTATGCTCGCTGTGAGAAAGTTGTTAAGTAGGCGAAATGTTATCTAAATGTAGTGTACTTTAAATCCGCAAATGATATACTTATTATGCTTAGGTTTTTTCGTTGATAATAGTATTGAGGATATTTTTCGCATGTCACTAAACAGTACGCTGTAAGCAGTAACGTTAGCCTACCTTATCTAGTACACATATACATAGACATATTATGGCACTTGTCCTCTCCACAAATCTCAGCCATAATCCGTATTTTTAGCGAGCTATAGACGATAATTTTATACAAACTAGTGAAAAATTTACATTGACGCCAGACTTTTTTGCTCTGACAATGAAGCATACGCTCAGCACTGACGCTGCTGGCCGGGGGTGTATTGAAGAAGTCACTAGCAGTTAGTGTTGAAATTGTCGGTTATAGCTTGCTTAAAGTATGATTACAGGTGAACCGTTCATAGCCTGCCCGAGCCGGCTGAGATTTGTGGAGAGGACAAGTGCCAAAATAGGTAAGAACTACAGTATTCGCTTTTTTCTATGGAGTAATATGGAGTTTAGTCTGAAGATATTCATATCGAAAGCCAGAGGTCCAGATGGAGCAAGTAGCTACTGTGAATCGTGTACGTTCTCAACTCGTTTTACTTGGAATCTTTAACGTTTGAGTAATTTCGGAATCATTCGGAATCCTAACGTTAATACATGTCAATATAGTTCCTAAAATAAGCAAGTCTCTGTTGTCTGCTGATGATGACGCAGTGTTCGTTTTTTTAATTACCATCATTCAGAATTGTAGGATAAGATTCCATGAATCCTCCGTTGTCTATTCTTCTACTGGCAGCTACATTATTCAGATATTTTTTTCTTTATGGAAGAGGCCTACCGAACCTTGGAGCCAATCGAAACTAGGAAGGTGTTAATGGACAGCTGATTATAATCTGTCCCTGAAATTGAAGCACGCCCCCGGCAAACATGGTTTAACAAGCATATTTGTGTTACTTATTACTGGTATTTAGAGATCCTAAATATGTTGTACATTATATTAAGCAACTTCTAAAACACTTAAACTTTCGTTATATGGAGAAAAAAAAAATTCGTTTTCCTTCTTATTTTGCTCTTTACTGTGAATTGCAGAAGTGCGACTTGTGGACCGTTTTACCAGCATGCGTCACTTATTTTGCTGGAACCTGACTAAGTCCTCTATTTGTATCAACCCTCATATTATCTTTGGGGTCAATTTGGCAGCACTTTCGCATACAGCTTTTAAACTTCACAAATTTCACTTACCTCATGCTCTAAAATGAGATGTTTCATCACAGATTTTTTATATTTCAGGATAAAGGCTCGTCAATTGGGAGACACACAAAAGGTGAAACGGAAATTTTTCTATTTCTAAACCTTTTCTATTACAACAGTCTATTACAACAGTCGATTTGACCACAAACATAAAAGGTATCATAAAATGTCAAGATAATATGAGGGTTAACCCCTTCGTGCAGATGCCAAATTTGGTCAATTCTCACCTATTTAGGGGGTGTTCTATTTAAAGCACAACTGAACTTTGGGTTGTGTAGTTACCTGGCCATGATATGAGCCCAAATGTTGGCGAAATACGTTTGTTAGTTGCTCTGTGCTCCCCCGGGGTGATAATCCAGAATAGGGTATTTGTCGCTCTCTATTCACTTCTACAGGGCAGCTAAAACAGTCTCAAAATGACACTTCTAACACATACGATCTAGAACGAAGCGGATTCTGTCAGTACAAACAATAACCAGTCCTCGTACTTATTTTTTTGTGTGTAATTCAATTTATTTATAAAGGTACTATTTTCTTCAAATGTTGTTAGCAAGCTACCAGAAAAGACTAGCATAATGCCGGCAGGTTGGTTTGTTTACCATAGATATATACTACCAGGAACGCTTGCTTCCATGGAAATTTGGACCAATGAGTGGTTTCTGACGCATCGGCGCATTAACGTTGTTTCTGGCGCAAGAATTACCTACCGGATATACGTTCCAAATAAAATTAGTGATGGGCATTTGGTCTGAAATTGGGAATTGATTCCAGAACCGGTTCTCAGTTTTGGAACCGGGTTAAAGAATCGGTTCTGATTCCAAATCAATTCTAAATGTTTCTCATGAAATGTTGTCAATGCGTTGCTGTATTATTTAGGGATTTAAAAAATAAACCTGCAACCCTGCAAGCTAGCTGATATAGGCTAAAGCTGATGACTACTAGCTCACGTTAATAATTTGTGGCACGTCTTTGTGATTCAAATGTCAATTCTGAATGTGATTAAAGTTTGACCCGGCATTGTCAATTTATTCAAATTGCCTACCTTTTAAAATAGGACTAGCTACTTTAGGATTGCTACCTGTTGCTGATCTGATTAGACTACAGGCAGGCACTGCGACCAGCACTGACAGTCAATCCCAAAATAGTCTATCTTGATTCCATCTGCATGTATTGGATTGGTTATAAATAATAACCGGAATTGAGGTTGTCTATTTGAATAATAAAAATAATAAAATCAAACGCTTTAAGCTATTATTGATAGCCTAATGTTTGATTTCCTTGGTCTGGTCTTAAAAACTTTTTTGAGAAGCATATCCTACTACAGCAGGAGATTTTTTATTTGTTTTTAAATCAAGCATCACCGTCAACTAAAAACACTGGGGGGAAAAGAAAACATGTTAAAAAAAAGTGAAGGGCTAGAGGCTAAATCCACCCCTAGTTGTGTTGCTGTTAGCTACAGGCTATAATTAATATTTTATGTGTAAGCTATCAATCATGAAGTTTAACTATGCAGACAATGAAGAAAGACAAATTTGTGATATGCTGCAAGAGTAGTAGCCTAGCTATGTAGTAACCTAGCTACAGTATAAAGGAGCCTAACATAGGTATATGTAAAATTTGAAAGAGCAATCTGTTTCTTGCCATGTTAGCTGGCTAGTGCAACCACACTTAGGCTACCAAACAAATCGTGCATTGGTCCCATTTCTTGAGAACCTTTCCTTTTTGGATTTTAAGTTTCCATGTGTTGGTAATCATAATCACATATACAATAGGTCTAGTTGTTTACTTCATTTGTGAAATAGCCTTACTAATATCAAGCCTAGGCTATAGTCTACTGTACCTTACACTGCATAACAGTTAGCAATAATAATTATAAAATAATTATAACACAATAATTATTGGTTAACGTCCACTAAAATTGTTTACACACAGAATCATAATGTAAATTATACCAAAATAACATAAATTAGTTGTTTAATAAAAAGTATTTATTTAAGTGTAATGCATAGTTACCAAGAATGTTTGTGCTAGTTGGGTTTCGACAAGCGTCACTGATCTCTGCTATCCAATAATCTCTTAAAAGTAGCCGGAAATTGCTTCTGAGCTCAGTCAGATCACTTTTGCGAAATGTAGGCTATTTAATTATTATCTCTAGATCTGCATCTGCACTCAAGCAGGGATAACTTGGAACAAGACGAAGAACTAAGTAGAACTCTTCTAAGTATCCTTCTGACTCCCTGATCAGAAATCTTGCGAGGAGCTCCTGTGCGTGGCCGGTTGATGGTGGAGTGATGTTGCTTCCACTTACGGATCATGCCCCCAATGGTGCTTACTGGAAGATTCAGAAGTTGTGAAATACGTCTGTAGCCAATTCCATTTTCATGTTTTGCAACAATCTGGTTGTGAAGGTCTTGAGAAAGCTCTTTGCTTTTACCCATCATTAGATGTTTCTTGTGTGGCACCTTGGTAACAAAAAAAAAACCTTTTATAGCCCATCAATATATTCTAACCCATACTTCTAATTAGCACAGATTGGAGGTAGAGTTGCCTCCTAATTAGTTTTCAGCTGGTTCCTTGCCTTTCCTTGCTGTGGTGTACTGCTTTTTCTGAGTGTGTTCAATACTTTTTTCCTGTTTCATTCCACTTTATTACACATAACTTTATTTACATATGGACTTTAATGTTTAGATTTTTTGTCTGGATTTTTTGAGTTAATACCGAAGTCTTGTGCAAATTTCACTTGAATAGGCTCATTGGAAATACATTTACTGGACAAAATGTTGATGTGTTCAATACTTATTTCCCCCATTGTATGCACAGTAAATTTGAAGTATTTTCCATTCCCTAAGTGACAAGTATTGCCCAGAGAGATACTAATATGCCATACAGTGTATATTATGTATGATACAATAAAATAATATTCCACCAGCAGAAAAATGCTGGCAAATGTTCTTGCTTCAGGGCAAATCAAACATAAAACATGACTGAGCCACCTATGAATGCTTCCACTACAGTATGTGAAATGCACTCAAAATGCAAAAATAACAATATATGACGCGTGCTGGTAAAACGGTCCACAAGTCGCACTTCTGCAATTCACAGTAGAGAGCAAAATAGAGAGGAACTGCGTCATCATCAGCAGACAACAGAGACTTGCTTATTTTAGGAACTATATTGACATGTATTAACGTTAGGATTCTGAATGATTCTGAAATGACTCAAACGTTAAAGATTCCAAGTAAAACGAGTCGAGAACGTACACGATTCACAGTAGCTACTTGCTCCATCTGGACCTCTGGCTTTCGATATTAATATCTTCAGACAAAACTCCATATTATTCCATAGAAAAAAGCAAACGCTGTAACTTAAGAGCAGTTTTGCAGCCGAACGGAATCAAGTTAAGTAATTCTGTTGTTCTTACCTATTTTGGCACTTGTCCACTCCATAAATCTCAGCCGGCTCGTGCAGGCTATGAACGGTTTGAGCTATAACCGAAAATTTAAATACTAACTACTAGTGACTTCTTCAATACACCCCCGGCCAGCAGCATTAGTGCTGAGAATAGAATAGAATAACTTATTTCCCACTAGGGAACTTCAGTTGTAGCCCCAGCAGCAACAAAAAAGACGGACAGTGGGGCAGACCCACAACACACAAACAAACATATCAAACAAATACATTCAACAGAATCATTACATCAATCAAGTGAATTAAAGTGCAATACAGTCATGATTAAAAATAGCCACCCGCTGTCCCGAGATATCCAGTGTCACCAAGCAGTCCAACACACCAACTCCGCCTCCACGACTCTCCTCCATACACGCAGCGCCGCGGTCTCTGTACACCGCCGAAACAGAGCACCGAACTGTGTCAATCTTCCCAGTCGTCTCCTCACTCCTCCCCCGCATGATGTTCTCCTTCTCTGGTTGCCTTTTGAAGATTGCCTGCACTCCCGGATCAGTCCCGACAACTTCAACTCCGGTGAAGAGTGATGGTAACTTTGTTGCTGCAGTCTGCAGATCCAATAGACATTCCTGACATATGTTGCGAATGCGTCTCCATGGTGACGACCACAAACAAAATTATATCTGTGGCGTTTTCATACACTCAAATGAACTATATTAGTTAATGACGGACGCAGACACACGTTGCTGATTTACAGACTTGTCTTGTTTTATTTCCCGCTTGTCATCACATGACTATATCGACTACGCACATGCGCAGACGTGCCATTCAATTATTGTATCTTTATTGATTCACTTCACGTGACATCTCCCCCCTAAAGTAAAGAGTTTCCAATGTAAACACTTCAATTTACAATTACAATTTTCGGCACAATTAAACTTCAAATAAGAATTCACTTTTCTTTTCCTATAACTAAATAAACTTCTGTCAGTTAAACCCCCTTTTTCTTTTTGTACTTATTATGAACACAATGAACTGTAAATAATATTATGCACACAACCTAACTAAAGGGTGTGGGTAGACTGCCACAGTCCCTTGTAAGAAAGGAGGCAGGGATTATTCTGCCCTATACGCCATCCATCTCTGTCCCTAAGTATCGAAACGTCTGTTTGGTTTCACCATTCTACCACTCCTGGTGACAACAGGACTTCCCCGGCCTGCCGTTGGGTGGCTGCTGACAGGCTGTGTGACACTCAGCTCTTGGTGAACTGTCTCTGGGTGCACCGGCTCAGGCGGGACTGCCGGCGGCTCCGCAGGAGATTCTCTGTTGACCAGCTGGACGCACCTGCGGTTCCTCCTCGGTGTGTTACCTCGGTCTGTCTGCAGTGTGAAAGACCGCAGCGCCGCTTCCTCGTGTTGCACCACGGCCGTTGTCTTCCACGTTTTCTCTCCGTCGATCTTGAGACGCACCTGGTCACCGCAGCTGAGAGGAGGGAGCAGCTTTGCAGAGTACCTGTGGTTGTAGTACTTCTCATAAGACTGCTTAGCTTGCTTGTCATACTCTTTAACTTTCTCCAGATCAGGCCAGGCAGGTCTCAGATTCTCTTTGAGGGTCGGTAGAGTTGTACGCAGGCTTCGTCCCATCATGAGTTTGGAAGGGCTCTCCCGGGTTGGCTCTGTTGGTGTTGAGCGGTAGCTCAGAAGTGCCATGTGAGGGTCGGCCTGCTTGAGGATGGCTTTTGCTGTTTTGACTGCGCGCTCAGCCATCCCGTTCGACTGGGGAAAATGGGGACTGGAAGTGACATGCTGGAAGTCGTACTCCGCTGCAAAGTTCTTGAACAGTTCTGCAGAGAACTGCGGTCCATTGTCCGTCCTAACTTCCTCAGGTATTCCCCAGCGGCTGAAGGTGCTTTTCATTTTTACAATTACGGACTCACTGGTCGTCTTTGGTAGATTTAGAATTTCTAGCCATCTTGAAAAGTAGTCAACAATGACAAGGTAGTTGTGGCCATTGTACTCACAGAGATCGGCTCCAATTTTCTGCCACGGCAGCTCTGGCAGCGGTGTCGTGAGTAAAGGCTCCTTATGTTGGCTAGGTCGGTTGATATTGCAGTGTCGACATGACTGTATGAGTTCTCTCACATCATTGCCAATGCCAGGCCACCAAATGGCGTTCTTGTAGCGCTGTCTACATTTGGTCAGGCCCTGGTGACCCTGGTGTATTTTCTGGATCATGTCGTCACGCATGCTGTATGGGATCACAATCTGGTTGCCACGCCTCAGGACTCCGTTCAGCTCGCTCAGTGTCCCTCTCTCAGGAAAATACTGCTTGGCTGACATAGCCATGCTTTTGATGTGGTCGGGCCAACCATTTCTTGTGTAGTTAAGGACACGCTGCAGCTCGCTGTCCCTTTCTGTCTGTTCCTTAATCTGTTCCAGGACCGGCCTTCTCACTCCAACACTCTCCTCTATAGCATCCACGTGTGCCCGGACTTCCTGTTCCAGGTCACCCCGCTCTGTGCTCTGTAACGGGTGTCGTGACAGTGCATCGGCCGCGACAAGGTTCTTCCCTGGAACATATACAACAACAGGGTTAAACTTCATCAGTCTGAGGAGGAGGCGCTGGCAGCGGAGGGGTGTTGTATCCAGATCTTTTGAATTGATTAACGGAACCAAAGGCTTGTGGTCTGTTTGGATTGTGTATGACTCTAAGCCACACAGGTACTGGTAGAAACGTTCTGATGCCCAGACGGCGGCTAGACATTCTTTCTCGAACCGCCGTAGCTCCTCTACATTTGTGGGGGCACTCATTTCTGTGATAGCGGCAACCCTCGCTGGGTTTGGCCTAATGCCGTCTTTGCTTACTATCTGACCCAAAAACTCAAATTTTGGCTGTGACAGTTTGCACTTCTCCTTATTCAGCTTAAGGCCAGACTGTTCAATGGACTCCATCACCTTTCTAAGTCTCATGTCGTGCTGCTGCTCTGTTTCGCCAAAACATAAAATGTCGTCCATATAGACAATAACGCCTTCATGCCCTTGTAGTAGCTCTGACATTTTCCTCTGAAATATCTCAGGCGCGGAAGTGATGCCAAAAGGCAGCCTCTTAAAGCAGTATCTACCCTGCGGGGTGATAAACGTGGTTAGAAGGGCACTGTCCTCTTCTAAGGGGATCTGCCAGAATCCGCTGGCAGCGTCTAGGCATGAGAAGACTGTACTCCCTGCAAGCTTGTGAAGAAGATCATCTAGTGTGGGCAAGATGTACTTTTCTCATTCTACGGTTTCATTCAGTTTCTTTAAGTCTACGCATATTCTGATTTTTCGGTTTTTCTTTATAACGGGAACCATCGGTGAGCACCATTGTGTAGGCTGCGTGACTTTTTCTATGATGCCCATTAACTCCATTCGGTTTAATTCCTCCTCCACTTTTGGTAATAGTGGAATCGGAACGCGCCTAGGTGTGGCTACACTATAGGGTTTGGCTTTTTCTTTAAGCACTATCCTCACAGGATCTCCCCTTAACAAGCCTACATCACCGAACACGTTCACTTCATCCAGCTTTACACGCTTGATCAAGCCCAATTTGGTGGCTACAGCTCGACTAAGCAGATTGTCCCCACCCGACTTCACTACTACCACTCTAAAATGGCAGTCAGTCCACTTATGCTGGACCTCAGCTTTAATCTTAGCTAAAAACTGCCCTCTAGTGGTCACTGTGTCTCCTGGGCTTTCAAGTGGTGGGCCTTTCATGGATTTGAGCTGGGGCTTTCTCTTTAGGCTATCATAAGTAGTTTCAGTAATCACTGATGTGTCAGCCCCTGAATCTATTTTAAATTTCACTGGGGTGTTTGCAATGTACAGTGTGGTGTGCCATGGTGGCTCATCCTCTCTGAATACTTTGTTCACTGCTGTCTTATCCTCAGTGAGTGACCCCAGAAAGACTGACTCCTCCTCACTTTCATATTTAGTTTAGTTTACTTTTAGCTCCCTCACGCTCTTTGTGCGACACACAACTGCAAAATGCCCTATTTTTGTACATTTGTTACATTTCTTTCCTTTTGCTGGGCAGTGCTCATCATTGCTATGCTCTCTGTTGCATTGTCCACATTTCCTAGTTTTCTCATTTCTCCATGTGTGTGTTTTTTCTGCATTGGGACTATTTTTCCACTTTCGTCTGAATGTTTTCACTTCGTCCACATTATCCGAGCTAGTAGGTCGTGCCTGATTCTGTCCTTTAATTAGCTCGGAATGTCTCGCCATTTCTATTGCACTTCGTAGTGTTAGGTCATCTTTCATCTGTAACCGTTGGGACAGGGCAGTATCACGAATTCCAATGACAATTCTGTCTCTTAACTGCTCCTCCTTCTGGGCTCCAAAGTCGCAATTTTCAGCCAGCTCGTAGAGCTGTCTAATAAAAGTCTCTACGCTTTCGCCAGCCAGCTGCACTCTGGAATGGAATTTAGCCCTCTCGTAGATGACGTTGCGTTTGGGAATGAAATGCGTATCAAACTGTGCAAGCACGACATCATATTTATCTTCATCTCCTGCAGTTGCGAACATGAATGACTTAAATATGTGCTCTGCCTCTGCTCCCATTGAATATATTAATGCACTGACCTGTATAGGCTCGTCCTCCTCCGCCAGTTTGGTTGCAACTCTGTACCGTGAAAACCTTTGCTTCCAATCTGGCCAGGTTGCAGGCTTCGCAAAATCCATCGGATCCGGAGGGGAAAACTTCGCCATGGCGATGCACAAACTTCACGCAGTCAACGCAGGTTGCTTGAATTTTCTTCCCGTATCACCGCAACGATCACTTCTGACACCATGTGGCGTTTTCATACACTCAAATGAACTATATTAGTTAATGACGGACGCAGACACACGTTGCTGATTTACAGACTTGTCTTGTTTTATTTCCCGCTTGTCATCACATGACTATATCGATTACGCACATGCGCAGACGTGCCATTCAATTATTGTATCTTTATTGATTCACTTCACGTGACAATATCGACTAGACAATTCGTCAATATTATCAAAAACGAGCAGCAGGAGTGCCTGGAAAAATCTCCAGCTCGCTCCCCCGTCCCACAACAGACACACAGCGCATGAAAAAAACAAAGACAAGAGCCCGACACAACAAAACACATTCAAATGAACAAACACGAACACGAGAGACAGCTGGACTACATGTCGCCATTACAGCGTCAGTGCTGCGCACATGTTTCATTGTCAGAGCAAAAAAGTCTGGCGTCCATGTTAATTTTTCACTAGTTTGTATAGAAATTATCGCCTATAGCTCGCTAAAGGTGTGGATAACGGCTGAGATTTGTGGAGAGGACAAGTGTCAGAATTACAGAACTCGATTCTGTTCGGCTGCAAAATGGCTGTTAAGTTACAGCTTTGCTTTTTTACATGGAGCTGGAGTTCTGTCTGAAGATATTCATATTGAAAGCCAGAGGTCCAGATGGAGCAAAGTAGCGACTGTCGTTTGCTGTGAAACCTGTCTGGTTTGTAACATTACTCAGGTAAATTTGAGTTTTTGCTATCAATCTGTCTGTTAGTCGAGCTGTGTCCGAATCTACTGCGTCCTCCTGTGTACTAGATAAGGTAGGCTAACATTACTGCTTACAGTGTACTGTTTAGTGACATACAGTAGCCAATGCGAAAAATATCCTCAATACTATTATCAATGAAAAAACCTAAGCATAATAAGTATATCATTTGCTACATTTAGATAACATTCCGCCTACTTAACAACTTTATCACAGCTAGCATACTCAATAGTAGCCTATAGAAGGGTGTTGATTCAGACCGATTCGGACAGATCCTTTGTTTAGCGGAAACCAAGTTAGCTAACAGTTAGCTATCTAGCTAGCCGCACATCCAAACAGGGGCGTGTCTAGAACATTTTGAATGGGGGGGCCAGGCTGGGGCACAGACCCAGAGGAGGGGGGCCAGCCATCAAGGCTTACCATTTTTTTTTGTTGCCGCGTACAGCAGACACACGTGTATTTATCCGACCAAACCTTAGCCCTAGCCTTAACCCTAGCCTAACCTTTTTTTTTATACCTGCCCCTGATTCTAGGTAATCATATACAGTGCTTTCGTATGAACACTCTTTCAAATTTTGCTGTTTGACAGCTCAAATTAAGATATGTTTCAATGGGCTTTTTGTTACTCATCTACACAAAGTGCTCTATAATGTCAAAGTGGAGTAAAATGTTTTGATTATTTCACTATTGGATACACCAGAGCTTATTTTTAAGCCTTTACAGCAAAGGGTGTATTTTTTTCTCTACTTTGACATTATAGAGCACTTCATGTGAATGAGTAACAAAAAAAGTCACTTGAAATGTTAATTTGAGCTTTCAACATAGCACAATTTGAAAAAAATCCAACGGGTTTGGATACTTTCCAAAGGCACTGTACATATATTAAATGTTGCATTATACATTTCCAAACTGTATGGTTGAATATCCCCTCAAGATTGTAGCACTTGTTCAGATTTCCATTTTATTCTTCTGCTTCAATATTATTCTACTGTTCTATCATAACCAATATACTGAAAGATAATGCCTTTTATTTACCCTTTATTGTGTAGTGTCCCCTGTGTACAGTTTTGCAGGTAGTTAAATAGTCATGCAAATCTTCAATACCCATTTAGTATAGAGAAAAGTAAGATTATAAATAAATGTGTTTGTACCCAAACAATAAAGTCTAAATAAATCTGTACACCATTATAGCTAACTGCCTGTAGCTACACTACATAAATGGCCATTAGGTGGCGACAACCAGTAATATTAAGAGCACCCCTAAAATAATATAGCATGAGAATAAATGGATACAGTCCAGGTCAGAATTAACGTTAACAGTTAAATCGTTTATTCAGAATATTAAAGATAAACATAAATAAATAACTATTTTACATATTAACAGTATGAAAATGGATAAAAGGCCATAAAAGCAAAGTAAATAGAAAAGTGCTATGTACAATATTCCAATATTCACAGTAGTTTGTACAGTACACAGTACAATGAGGTTTTGAACCTAAAAATATATAAAATAAAATGAATACAAAAAACAAAAAAAACCATTTAGCTCTTGACTGGTCACTTCTGTGACTGGTGGGCAACAAAGGTATTTGTGTGGGGGGGATTGGCTCCATATATATGAAGATATTTTTTGCATTTTTATAAACTTTAGCCATAAAGGCCGTGACACATCGGGGACGTAACGAATAAGCGAGGCGAAAATGCGAAAAATTCGTCGGCGAATATTTCGCGTAAAAACCTGACACACCTGCAACGATGCTAAAAAACAAAAAGCTCGCGTTCTTATTCGCATTTGAAAATCCGTGCGAATAAAAATGGATTACTCTTCGTCGAGCGATGACCTGGTTATCCGTTCGGTCCATCACGGAACGAAAGTGTATTTTTTTTCCCTCTACCAGAACGTTAAAAACAGAGCATGCTTAAATTACATTGGCAAAATATTGAACCGGGCTTATTATGTGTCCGTTTTTACTTATGTAAAGTTTGTTTTGTCTACAACATGCTCTCCTCTTCCCTCCTTTTACGGACATACGTGTTCCACTGCCTCTTTATCTCTTCCACTAATATAAAGTGTTAACCACAACATAACAATACATTACGTCATTTCAGCAAACATCTTTAAAATAAACTTGTAGTAGTCTATACAGTGTAGCAACTCATGAAGTCTGAAGAGTTCTCTCCAAAACGATCGCTACAGGCAGACCTCGTCTGTTTTCCTCGTTATTTATATAACTTGGTTATCAGTAATCAGGTAATCCACACAGGAGTCGGAATAAGATTTTTGGGGAACTTTATTTGCCACACATACAGACAACAGTGTGACAGCAAAAAAAATTCATATAGGCTACTCTAACCTGCCCTTCTCCTCCCCCTTTCTCTCCCTCCACCACAGTGGCTGCCCCTGGCCAGACCCGGTAGCTAGCATACGTGTCGTCTTTCTCCTTCGGTTAGCCTATAGCCCACAATATCCACGAAACAATATCACATATAGCGGTTCGCTAGCTTTCATCCTTTATTTTCACCAAGGCAAACAACCCAGCCGGTGACAGCGTAGCCTACATGAACTCGCCTAAGGTAAAAAAAATAAATAGGCCTACGTATCGTGTAGCTACGTTTGTGTGTAATCGCCACTGGCTTGTTATCATCGTTACATGAACTGCTATCAATGTTAACGTTAGATCTAAAGGTTAGCTAACGTTAGCTGGCTAAAATAGCTGGAGACGACTTTTAAGCCAATGCTAATAACCTGTGGGAGCTCATCAGATAGCAAGTTGTGCGTATTGCAACCATTTAGCTATAAACCCACCATCTTCATAGCCTATTTTCTCGGCTATGGTTTTCCACAAATTGTCCTTCAAATCGTTGTCTTTGTAACTATTAAGGCCGTGACACACTGGGCGCGATTTACTCGCACGAATAAATCGTACTTTGAAAAATAAACTTTGCAACTTTGGTTCCGCCTCATTTTATGTCCATTCCCATTGGGCTACAGAGGCTTCTTTCATCGATACTGACAAGACAATGGCTTATCATATTCCGGTTCTGGTAGGGGGGGCACCAGGGGTGGCCAATCAGATTCCAGTGGGGGCCAGTGCCACCCCTGGCCCCCTACTGGCCCCGCCCCTGCATCCAAACAATGTATCATTTGCAAGCATTTTCGTTGTGATATTCTTATTTGTCTGTCTTTGTTTAACACAAATCAAGCCCTTGCTTACTAAGCTAACAGTTAGCCTTCTAGCTAGCTGCAAGTCCAAACAATGTATCTGCAAGCATATTCATTGTGATTTTTGTCTACCAGTCTTTGTTTAGTAACACAAGCCTCTGAAATCCAGAGTCTGATACTCCAGTGGGGGAGAGGTTGGGGGTGGGATTAGCCAGCTACTTTTCACGCCCATTAAGTTTGCAAGCCTCAGGTGTGAATCTGCAAATATTTAAGAGCCGTTTTCTCAGGAAAGTGTTTTAAGCAGTGGCGTGTCCAAGGAGTGGCCAGGGCCAGCCCTGAAATCTGATTGGCCACCCCAGATGCGGAGTTATGATAGGCTAATGGCCATGTTCATCAACTTAATGAGGCGGGACCATCTTCCTCACTGGTTTCAACAATGTTCAAAACTGCGTGCTGGCTTAATTATTCCAAAATGCGTTTTTAATAGATCGTAGTTTGCACACTTAGGGCACTGTACAGTAACATTACCGGTTTCCAGCTACACTCCAGCAAGGCTAGCAAGTTCACAAGAAGTAGAGATATCTTTCAGGCTAATTTAGAAATATTTTAGCCAACAAACCATGGATTTTTAAAGCAGACACATTCCGCTGCTAGTAGCCTACGTCAGAGTCAAATTCCAAATCAATCGGCCAAAAAAAAAATCAAGGAAATATGAGAATATCATATGATATATGATATCATACATAACGTGCAGGTTGCCGCTTCCTTTCTGTGGAGGTGGTTTCGTGGCTACGGTTCTACTTCCACGCCGGGTTTTGTTTCCACTTCCTAACGTTATTACCTACACTTGTTCAGGTGTTTCCGCCGGCTATTTAAGCAGTGCGTCTTCCGGTCTCTGCGCTTCCGAGTTATTATTTACTCTGCCTCGAAGCCGGTATCGGTTTAAGAGCCTTAAGGTGACCACTTTGCTCCATCGCTCTGCTTTGGAGTAACACAGGATTTGCCTTTTGCCGTTTAGGATTAGTTTCTTCTTTGCAGCTTCAGTTTTTTACTCGTTTCAGTGCTTTCTTTTATTCTTTTATTTTATTCTTTTTATTTATTTTGTGTTAAACAAACCTGCTTTGTTTTATAGACATATCTAGTAATTGTTTTACTACCTTGCCAGAACCTGAGAGTTCACGATACCTTACTAAATTAAGGTTGATCGGTCAGCCGTCAGCCTCCCTCCGGTCAATGACCCAACACAGTGGATCAATGACCCTACACAGTGGCCGGACATTGCTTATCCGGATATGTACACATATTTGATCGAGTCACCAGGTACAGTAGCATTAGGCTAAGTGTTGTCTGTAAATAACCAACCTGTTAATAGCCAACTATTTTATCTAGGCTAAGCTGAGATGTAGTTGGAGACGACATTCTGATGCTGCTAGCTAACGTGAAGTAGCGATTCTTTGAGCCTTAGTTCCCACTAAAGCGGGCACGGCCTTGACGCTTGGCACTTGATGACGTGATGCCGGGGTGGTGTATACTGTCAGTTACCCTTCGTGGTGGCTAAAACGTGTGCCTGGGGTCAGGGGCGTAGGTTTTTTTTTCTTTCAGTTTTGGTAGGGACTGTAAATTTTGCACTAATTTGAGAGAAAATATTGTTTTTGAGCTACAAAGAGAGCATCAGATGATCCCGATGACTGTTTCTTTAATTAACCTCAATTGATTATGCATTTAGCCTACATGTGCACTTGCTGCATACAAATTGAATGACTAACGTTGACTAAACGAATGACTAAATTGTTATGACTAACGTTAGCAGTTGTGCTAGCTAACATCATTAACGTTAGCTAACTAAAGTTTGCACGCTCGATCGCATTACGACCAATAAAGTAACACTTAAACATTGTAAGCATGCATCCATATTTACGGTACGCCAATGTAAGAAAAAAGGAACTACGTCTCCGATGTTCGTTGAAAATGACAAAGTTTATTCTTCGTAACAGCAGTTGACAGAGATACAGCAATGCTATATTTAAGAAATTCCAACCAAGCCTGCCTCTCTAGTATTTTTTGAGTGCTCCATAGTTGTGCGTAAAAACACAAGGCAGTTTCTCTACTCTTTGGGCATTTCCCCTGCTTGGTACCCTGAGGAATCTAGCAGTGTACTAGCAAAGCAAAAGGACTTTAAAATCAATTTGAAATATGTAAATGAAATGGATAGCTAATGATATTATCATGTATTTATTAGCTAACATCCAGGTTCTTCAGTTCAAAATGGAGACAAGGGATTCATCATTTATGTATTCTGCGAGCTAAAGTTGGGTTTCTCTCAGTCCATCTAGCTTGCTGGCTATGGCTAACAGGCTAGGAAAAACAGGATAATTAGCCACACCATACTGCTTTTTCATAAGCTATACATAGAACCTTTTTTTTGGTTCAGTATTTCTGTACTACAAGCTGTTATTACAGCATTAAAATCATTCACTATTTTGTGTTTTTTTTTCTTTCAGATTGGAAGCAAAATGGTGCGACTGTGTGCAGCTTGCAGTTACGCCTCAAAATACCATCACGGAATAATCATCCCTATAATGGGAAACAGGAAAATGGCTTTGGGCTTAACTTCAATACTTTTCATCTTTTTTATGTTCTGCTATTCATCACAACTCTTCATATGGCCCAATTTAAAGTTGACCGAAAAGGCAGACTCAACAAATGACGCACTCATCTCTGTTAATGGATCAAAAATGTTTTTAATTAATGCATACCTTGAACACCGAACCTGGAATGCCAGTGTTCGAGTGATCGCCATTGCTTGGCGTTCAGAGAAGTTTGGATATAACTGCATCTTCACCTGCAATGAAAGACTTGTCTCCACGCCTGCAAAGCTGACAGTGCATAAGTCACACTTTTGGTTCCCCTATGGTACTGCGGATTTGCTGTGTGAAATCCCACCAGGATGCTCTAGACAACTTGTTGCTGTGACCACAGTTGGAGGAAGCATTGTGAACCTAACCTTCCTTCAAGTTCATAACCAACAGCGACGGGAGTCAGATTTCCCAGTAGACTTTACCATCTGTCACAGCACAATGTTCAAAAAATTTAACAATGTCTTGCAGTTTGTGCAAGCGATGGAAATGTACCAAATTTTGGGTGCCAAGCGGGTGGTGCTCTACAAAACCGACTGCAGTCAAGACATGGAAGAAGTACTGCGCTACTACAGAGACATCGGTCTTCTCGAGATTGTTCACTGGCCCATAGACAAATATATCAAGGTTTCATCCAGCTGGATTGCTTCCGAATCACCCGGAGACCTACACTACTACGGCCAAATCCCTGTGCTCAATGACTGCATATACAGAAACATGTACCGGACTAAATATTTGTTCTTGCACGACCCTGATGAGATTATTCTCCCGCTGAAGAATGTCACCTGGTACGAATTCCTGAGCACTCTCGAAGAGAAATACAGCAGCGATGTCAGCTTCTACTTCGAGAACAATGTCTTCCCCATCCAGGAGTTTGAAGAAAGCGGCAAGTACAATTTGTCAGAATGGGCGGGGATACCCGGAACTAATTTCCTGCAGCACGTTCTGCGAGAGCCCATTCCCAAAAGACACTTCACAACCGGGAAGCTGATTGTGAATCCCAGGAGGATATTTGAAATCAACGTACACATCATACATCGACAGTCTCACCGGACTGTGCAAGTGCCTTACGACTTTGGGAGACTTTTTCACATGAGACGCCGCAAGAATACAAACCTGAAAAAACAAGACTTGGTGATGGACAAGGCTCTGTGGAGGTATGCCCCAGAGATGATCAGGGGCGTCGCTCATGCTCTTAGCAAAATGGACCTTCCTTCTCAAAGGCGAAACGCTTCCTTCCACTCTTAGGCTGTGTTGGAATGAGAGCCCTATGTACTGTGTCCTGTGTACTGTGTAATAGCATACTGTGTACTGTTTACTGCATACTGTTTTGTATGCGACATGCAGTAAGTGAAAAAAGTATATTCCATACTATTATCAGTGAAAACCCGGAGTTTCACCTGCTCCTGTGTCGCCGAACAGGACTAGCACCCGGCATACGTTTAAAGTTTGGCTAGCTATATAATTAATCTAGTCACTTTGTAGTCAATTGTCAATTGTCAATAATCACTGTCAATTGTAGTGTTTTAGTAAAACTGACTGAAAGATAAACTCCTTGTTTTCTCCTTTATGTATCAGTCATGAAAACCAGAAAAATGGGAAATGGGAAATTGGGATTGGGAAATCCAATTGGAAAATGTTTAGCAGAGCAACGTTACCAATTTGGGGCTAGGCAACTGTAAGTCTGGGATACAGGGTAGCTTGATCAACAATTTACATGTATAGAAAATATTTTTAGTGAACTTAGCAAAACAATAATTCATTAGCTACCGAACTTAGTGACTAAATGACAAATGTTGTATTGCGTTATTGTTAAACTCTGCAACAATGAAGAATATTCTATATGGCGGCAGTGTAGTATAATGGTTAAGGAACTGGACTTGTAACTGAAAGGTTGCAGGTTCGATTCCCAGGTAGGACACTGCCGTTGTACCCTTGAGCAAGGTACTTAACCTGCATTGCTTCAGTATATATCCAGCTGTATGAATGGATAAATGTAATAAGTATGTAAGTCGCTCTGGATAAGAGCGTCTGCTAAATGCCTATAATGTAATGTAATGTATTCTGTTACAGCTCTTGGAGCTGACATTTCTAGTGTAGCTACCTACGCCAGTCTGTAATCCTGCAATTCATCATAGTTAGAAACTTTGATGCACATTCACAACCAGGTGTGTGAAGAAGCAGTGGGGTTGGGGGTATTTCTCTTTCTCTGTGGGCAAGGCCAACTGGTGTTATGACTTTCAAAATGTTTTCACAACATTGCGACCGTTAAGAAAGTTGCATACTCCAGCTTTAACAACTTTGTCATTGTGTGTCCTCAACAAGCATTCTCAATAGTATGGAAGGGCGTTAATTCAGATGCAGTCGCTTTTTGCCTTTAATGGTATACCCTGGGACATGACATCAGACACAGACATGTGCAAACGGAGCAAAGATAGTTTATTAAGGAACTAGTGCTTCTTTGTCTATCTGACTAAACATAACCATTCAAGTCTGAATCTTTACTCCTCTTTTGCTAAAATGTCTTGAGCATCCACACACATTACCAAAAGTGAACAAGCCTGGCCATGAGGCAGGTAATGGAAACGTCTGCATACACAAAATAAAATATAGCTAGTTTTACATATTGTACAATCTTGTTGAAGATAATAGACATTATCTAGAGGATTTTTTTTTTCTGGTAATGGTTTTATGTCAGCAGAATTTTAGCATTTTAAAAATGTTTTTTAATATTTTGAACCAGCTAGCTAGCAAGCTATAGTTTAATTTCCTCCATTCATAATGATAATAACTAGCTAATGAACAGAGGTGTAAAGTAACAAATTACAACTCTCGTTACAGTACTTGAGTATCGTCCCCCCTGTAATGGTACTTTGTTGAGTATAATTCAATTATAGTACTTTTTACTTTTACTTGAGTTTATTTTTCATAATGTATTGTACTTTTTTTGTAATTTTCTATTTTTATAATCGTTAGAGTAAATTAAATTTGGTGACTTAAGTGAGTCCCTGAAACTCTAAACCAATTAGAACAAATCGCGGGCACAATTTTAAAAGATTCAAACAATTCAACATGATTTGAATTTTGAGAGCCAATCAAATCAGGCCTACCCAAGTCAGTAACTGCAACCGTGGTGCGAAGCTGTTCAAAAGAAGAAAAAAATCGAGTGTGTCTGTGTGTGCAAGATGTCGGAGCTGTCACGGACAGAGACTGTCAGCGAAAATCCCTGGCCCCACTTATCCCCAATTATTAATTTTAAAGCCACGAAAGGCAATAGCATTATAATGAAATGCAAAATGTGCATGCCAAAACCGGTGGAGATCTCTGCTTTTATGAATTCATCTTCTAATCTGAGGAAGCATGTGGAGGTAAGCAACTAGCTCGCCAGCTACAATAATTTTTTCACTTTTACTTGTTTTAGACTAAGAAATAAGCAAACATTTACACTTTGCATTGAACAGTGAACAGAACGCTGCCAGCAGAGGTACCGGCTGCTATGGAGTTGCTAGGAATGCATGTGAAATCTATGAATACAATGTTAAATTGCTGCTCAGAATAAAAGAAAAATTACAAATCAGGAGTCATGTCTTTTTAATCACCAGAGATGTTTAAAAGATGTAGCCTCTTTCAGATAAAGGCCCCTAGTGGCCATTGCGTCGGCGGGATGAGTATGTATAATTCTCATTATGCCAGCACTGATGCCCCTAGTGGGCGTCTGAGAAAAAGAAAAAAAAAAGCAAATGGTTGGATTCGGACCTACAGCCCTTCACCCACACTACCCATTCACTTTATCGCCTATCTTTCGCACTTGGGATTTAATACCAATTCGATTTTGAGAGATAAAAGGTTGTCTTTATTGTAGATATACAAAAGTAACGCTAAAAGTAATTACTTGAGTACATTTTCAGTACACTTAACTTATTTACTCTTACTTGAGTCATTTTCTTTACCAATACTTCTACTTTTACTCAAGTGAATTATCTCTGAAGTATTAAATATAAGTATTAAGTATAAATTTTTAGTACTCTTTCAACCTCTGCTAATGAATGAATGAATGAAAAGTATTGCCCTGGGGGAAATTTGTCTTTCACACAATGGGTACAACATAAAATAATAAAGATGCGGTACGTGAAGCAACTCTGTTGCAAAACTCAACCTTCCGTGTTTGCGGTAGGGTTTCCGGACAGTGCAGCCTCTCACTTTTTAACAATCTGTGGTGTTGCACAGCTCATTTTGCTTCTATGTTATATCCCAGGGTCTACCTTTGATAAATTTATATATGCTCACACAATAAATAATATTGTCAATCATATAGGCCAAGGTAGAATATGTATAGGCTAAGGTAGACTATGTATAGGCCAAGGTAGACTATGTATAGGCCATGATAGACTATGTGATGACACACATAGAAAGATTTGTAGAATAGTGCTTTTTTTCTACAAGTGACCTTACATGATACGCTTCATGGTCTGCACGTTGGAAAATGGGTTGAGACCAAAGTTTTCCGCCCCTTCTGTTTTCAGCCCACCATCTGCCACTGTACTATTATTGTCTATATCTATCAGCAGGGCAGTGTTGGGTAGGCTACATCGAAACAACAGGAGGGCACATGATGAACACATTTGTTATAATGTATTATCCCTGAGCAAAAAAAGAAGTGCATGCGTGCGTATCACGCATGTATGTAGTGCATTGTGATATAAGCTTCGCCATGCTGACTTTGCACAGGGGGTTCATTCCAATCACTTATTTTATCCATCCTCATCTCCTTGGTCCTCAATCGAGGTCTGCCATATTTAAGGACATTCCCATTTGCTAAATGCTCCTTGGAGGAGTGAAGAACGAGGAGGCCTATGGAGGATGCTTCAGTGAGGATACACAAGTATAGACTTTGCGGAAGTCTTTCGGAACAAGTGATGTAGGCTATACATTTTTTCCCTTTCAAAATTCAAACAGCCATTTTTTAAGACTGCAAAGCAACGAGATTCAATTTATTTTTAATCTCTTAAAAATAAAACGGTATGTACAAACCCCAATTCCAAAAAAGTTGGGACAGTATGTAAAATGTGCATAAAAGCAGAAAGCAGCGATTTGAAAATTCTCTTACATACAGTGAGCACCATAATTCATTGGACAGTGACACATTTTTTGTTATTTTGGTTCTATAGTCTAGCACTTTGAGTTTGAAAGGATACAATGAGGTTGAAGTGCAGACTGTCAGCTTTCATTTGAGGGTATTTTCATCCATATCGGATGAACCGTTTAGAAATTATAGAACCTTTTTTGCATAGTCCCCCCTTTTTTGGGCATCAAAAAATATTGGACAGTTTAACATAATGCAGAATAAAGTAATCATTTTTAATATTTGGTCGCGTATCCTTTGTATGCCATTACTTACTGATGTCTGTGACCCAACAACATCAAAAGACTCTTGATATCTTATTTTCTGGTACTCCTACAAGCGTTAATATAACCTCTCTGCATATGAATGGATCTCTGGGAATTTGGGGGTGGGACTAGATTTAGCTGTAAATTAAACTGGGACAGTAAAGAACACATGGTTGGCTAAATGGCTCTAAGGTCAAGGGTCTGACGTATCAAACAAACCTTAAACCATCACTCTGCTGCCAGATATGCAGTAGATATGGATGGATCACTTTAAGGGTGATTTCTCCTGACACATTTTCCTATTGAACTCTATGGGAAAATAAGTCAGGAGTAGAAACCCTTCAAGTTATCCATCCAGTGCTGAGAGCTATACTGAGAGAAATACTATAAACTTTATTCTAAAGTAGTTTCTGTAAATGGTTTATGAGTTTACAGCCCCTGTTAGACCTTATTAGGCATATTAATTCACCAATCACAGAAGCACACATTGCATGACTTGTTTTCATTTTTTTATAATGTTTTGAATCCTTTGATGTCCCAGGAATATTTTGCCTTTTGATCTCAGGACACAAGGATGACAGTGTTTAAAAACCAACAGGAAAAAAAACATTAACCATTAATTTATTTTTACTCTTTTACTTGGTTTGTGATAATGCATGCACTGCAAAACCTTTATTTAGATTTAAGCTTCAATCATATCCTGAATCTCATCAGAGGAGGTAAATCATTTTTAATGGTAGCCTAAAAATGCTCTTGAATGGATACATTTTTACCATTTCTGTATTGAGTTCAATGCCCTTTTGCTTGAGTGATTTGTCTGCACAAGATTATACATACCTGCATTCCCTGTCTCCTTTGCAAACAATTAATTTATTTTCAGTTTTAAAGACCATGTTTGAAATGTACCATCCCACACTGGACAAAACATGAGAACCGACTAGAATCCTGGTGTGGTCAAACCAGTTGTACTTGTCCAATGTACTACAAAAACTAAGATAGCTTTACTTCACCTTAGTTGAAGAGGTAGTTTTTTATAAATACACTGCTCAAAAAAATGAAGGGAACACTTAATCATCACAGTATAACACCAAGTCAATTAAACCAAACCGGTCATGCTGGATGATGTTGCAGGCAGCATAACATTCACCACGATGTCTCCAGACTCTTTCACGTCTGTCACATGTGCTCAGTGTGAACCTGCTCTCATCTGTGAAGAGAACGGGGCGCCAATGGCGAACCTGCCAATTCTGGTGTTCTCTGGCAAATGCCAATCGAGCTGCATGGTGCTGGGCTGTGAGCACAGGTCCCACTACAGGACGTCGGGCCCTCATGCCATCCTCATGGAGTCAACCTCACAGTTTGGTCAGAAACATGCACACGAGTAGCCCGCTGGAGGTCATTTTCTAGGGCTCTGGCAGTGCTCCTCCTGTTCCTCCTCACACAAAAGAGCAGATACCGGTCCTGCCGCTGGGTTTTTGCCCTTCTACGGCCATGTCCAGGTCTCCTCTTGTAATGGCCCATCTCCCAGTATCTCCTCCACGCTCGAGACTGTGCTGGGAGACACAGCAAACCTTCTTGTGACGGCATGTAAGGATGTGCCATCCTGGAGGAGCTGGACTACCTGTGCAACCTGAATGGGCTGCAGGTACCGCCTCATGCTCCCAGTAGTGACAAGGGCACTAGCAAAATGCAAAACTAGAGAAAAATCAGTCAGGAAGGATAAAGAGAGAGAAATGGTCTGTGGCCACCACCTGCAAAACCATTTACTTTTTGGGGGTTGTCTTGCTGTTGCCTCTTCTGTCCATCTGTTGTCACTTTCATTTGCACCAAAGCAGGTGAAATTGATTCACAATCGTTTACGCTTCCTAACTGGACAGATCGATAACCCAGAAGTTTAATTGACTTGGTGTTATACTGTGTCGATTAAGTGTTCCCTTAATTTCTTTGAGCAGTGTATATGGCTGGGACTCGTCCTCAAGTCATGAAAACATCCTCAAGTTGGCAGACATGTTACTTGAAAAAATTTTCATTGACAGTGCTTACCCTTACACAGATTGTATGTAGGACTTCAGGACTTCAAAAATCCTGTTCATTCAAATCCCCTTTCACAAAGCAATCTGACATGCACCACAGCCTGCAGAACTGGTTTAAGGCTGGCATTACTCATAATGGAATGTCAACTACAAAGATTTGTCCCGACAATACAGGTTTGAGCAGAAAGACTGCTACAGGGAGTGGTGAGTCATTGCATTCGGTGCACTCTATCTTCTTCTGGATGTGAAACCTTTCTTTTACAACCCCACATCAGGTACACAGTATTAATCCAGTGAAATCAGTTTAGGTCTTTTCTATATACAATGATCTAAATACGTAATTAAAAGCAGTTTGGTGGATATTAGAAATAAGAAAGACTTCACTTGAAATTTCCTGATTTCAAAGGACTTTATTGGACGACAATTTCTTTCATAATTCACAATGTAATGAAGTGGAAAATGTTTTATCTGGACAGGCTTAAGACTAAACTGTATTTAAACTCCAGGAACTGTTAAAGATTCTCCTGTTGGAAAAACACAGTGGGAACCCAATCTATCATTTAGTTATGTGTAATTTTATCCATACATAAAACATCTAACTTATGACAGTAATGAAAAGTGCCATAAATGTTTATGCAGGTGTTAAGGAAATAACTGAAAATGAATGCACTGTTTGATGTAAGCATTCATGAACCCTGAGCTGACCACACACCTGGTAAACATGTTAATTTAATGCCATACTCTGTACACTGAAGTTGACAAATTATGAATAATCGTGCAAATGTCTTGCAATTTCGTTGTGAATATTTATTTATTTATTATTGTGATATGGGGGGGGGGGGGGGGTAAAAGAGGAGGACAGGTATTTTCCAACACATTCATCAACAAGCAATCCATTTTATACAAAATTTAAAGCAAATATGCTCAGAAACAGAATTAATTATGAAACATTGAAAAATAGATTTAATGGGGAGCTTTGGGGTATGGTACTGTGAATCAGCTTCATTGATGACATACCAAGACATATTCAGACAGCATGCTAACTGAAAACTAGACGCTGAATCTGCATGGTTTTGTGATCAGTCAAGTTTTCCTGGCTGAATTTATCGCCTTAGAAGCACTGCTTTGAAAGCTTACATATGTCTGCAGGATAAAAGGTGTGTTAAAGTCTGGGCTCTGTAGTACCGCGTCAGCACACAGTGCCTCCTTCAGGTCATAGAAGGCACGGTCACAGTCCTCTGTCCAGACTGCTCCGAGTGTTCCGGATGAGGTCTGTTAAGACAGCTTCCTGTGGGGGCGCTGCTGAGCAAGGAAGATGTAGGACGTGTTTTGCAGTAGCTCCGCCGGAATGTGATTTTTTATATACTATTTTTGCACTATTCTGTATATTTTCTCAGTATTAATCTTCAATATTGCAGTTATTTTCTTTAGTTAACTTTTTTTTTCAAGCGACGACAATATATGATGGCAGGGCGAGGGAAACCCGATTCGTCCAGAGCAGGCCGCGTCAAGCCTCGGCACTCCCCTGAGCCAGAGCCCCGAGAGGAGCAGCTGGATGATAACAATGCCCTGTTGCTCAATATGAAGCGGATGATGGACGAAATGCGCTCTGATATTCTTGACAAATTTGATTCCATCATCTCGGAGGCTGTTAAGAGGGCGATATCAACCACTCTGAAGCCTTTTGAGATCAGGGTGGTCTCATATGGTGATACTATCGCGGATCTTGAGCGCTCGTCTAACGACCACGATAACCAACTGGCCGATCTGCAAGCTACCGTTAGCGCGCTAACCACTCAGGTCGATTCCCTCTCTAAGAAATGTGAGGACCTGGAGGGACGTTCGAGATGGAACAACATTCGCTTGGTGGGCTTACCTGAAGGTTCGGAGGGCCCACGTCCCACCGAGTTTATGGCCCAATTCCTGCAAGATCTACTCGGGCTTGACGACAAACCCGTCCTGGACAGGGCCCATCGTACACTACGCACCAGGCCCAAGGATGGAGAACCCCCCCGCCCACTTGTCGTTCGGGTGAACCTGTTTCAAGTTCGGAACCAGATCCTGCGCCGGGCTGGGGAAGCCTCTCCTCTCTCTCATATGGGTAGGAGGATCTCAATCTTCCCCGACTTCACTCCAACGGTGGCAAAGAAACGGACCGCTTTTGCTTCAGTGAAGAGGGAGCTCCACTCCTGCCCGAACGTCAAGTTTGGACTCCTCTATCCAGCGACGCTACGCATCACCTTGCCCGACGGGCATACCCACAAGTTTGAAGATCCGGCATTAGCACTGGACTTTGTTGGGAAAAGATTGAAGAAAGGAGTCACTCCAGACACTTTAGGCTAGCGGATATGTTGACTGGCTAGTTAGCTATTGTTGTTACAGTAGCTACAAGGACTGCATTTTCCATTCGCGTGCCTTGCTCTGGTGACGTCGTCAGTGGTCTACGGTTGCAAGGTGATGTTTATTGTTTTTTTTCTGCTTGTTTTCTTTTTTTGAAATTGTTTATTGTGATTTCTTGAATGCACCATTGCTGTTCAAATGTGTATAACTACCTCAGTTACAAAAATGTAGTCTATAATTTCGCAGGTGCCATTTCTAATTGACGTTTGTTGGATACTGCAAGTTTGTGCTGCTTGATTATTATTATTTTTTTATACTATCGTATAAGGTTGCTTGAATGCATCTTGTTGTTTAACTGTGTATACTTGGCTTAGTTATAATTTGACTTGATACATAATATAATTTAATATAGTGCACTTTCATTGAGTTCATAGCTTGTCGCATTTCCTTGGAGAACGCCGGAGTGGTTGTAGCTAGGTTTAGATTAGAGAGGCGTGACAGTTTGTTTGAATCTCTGGGTTATGGGTTGCGCGCATCCCGTTTGGGGGGATGCTTCTGCGGTGGGTGGGTGGGTGGGTGGGTTGGGGTTTATGTGTGTTTTTTTTCTGTTTGTTCGTTTGGTTTCTTTTTCCCATCAGTCAGGTAGGCCATATGTTTTCAGAGTTGCTTCAGATCATCAATCTTGTTTTTACATAACAATCCCAATTTTCAACTATGACCCAACCTAACTTGTCAGCATTGTCTACAGGGGGGATATTAAATTCACCAGTTTTAATTGTAAAGGGCTCAATAATCCTATAAAACGTAGCAAGGTACTACATCATGTTCACCAACTGGGCGCTCACATAGTCTTTCTACAAGAGACGCATCTTAAGGCATCAGATCGTCTGAGGTTGAAGAAGGGATGGGTAGGCCAGATTTACCATTCTGCATTTATGGGCAAATCAAGAGGTGCGGCTATTCTGCTGCATAAATCTGTTCCCTTTGTACATTCAAATGTTATTTCTGATCCTAATGGTAGATCCATCATAGTTACTGGTCAGATTCATAATACTCAGGTGGTTTTGGCTAACGTTTATGCTCCCAATTATGATGGTGATGCTTTTTTTAAACTTTTTTTTTCAACACTCCCTGATTTGTCTTCACGCTACTTGATATTAGGAGGAGACTTTAACTGCTGGCTTGATCCTCTGTTGGATCGTTCTTCCTCCAAAGTTTGTACGCCTTCGAGGTCTGCCAAGCTGATCCAATCCTTTATGAAGGAGTTTGCTGTTTCTGATGCTTGGCGCTTTTTAAACCCTTCTAAAAGAGAATATTCATTTTTTTCACATGTTCATCATACTTTTACCCGTATTTACTTTTTTTTGGTTGATAATAGACTAATCCCTTCTGTGTCTGCTTGTAAATATGATGCTATTGTGATATCTGATCACGCTCCAATTTCTATGAATGTCTATTTTAAAAACTTTAATAGTACACGTCCGCCATGGCGTCTTAATACGCGCTTACTCTTAAATGGGGATTTTGTCAACTTTATTTCTCAGCAAATAGATTTTTTTGTGAGTTTAAACAAAACACCTGATGTATCCGCTTCAGTGCTGTGGGAGACTTTAAAGGCGTATGTCAGGGGGGAGATAATCTCCTACACGGGATATGAGAACAAAATTAGAAAAGGAAAACTGGCTGAGTTGGCGCAACGCATATCCCAACTTGATCACTTATATGCTACCTCCCGATCCCCGGAGATATATAAGGAGCGCCTCTGCTTACAGGCAGAGTTTGATGTTCTTGTGACACATCGTACTACAGAACTTCTGCTCCAAACAAGATCTAGGTTTTATGAACATGGTGATAAGGCTAGCAAACTACTAGCACACCAGTTACGTCAAATGTCATCTTCCCATCAAATCCCCCAGATTCGAACATGCTCAGGTAGAACTACTGAACCTTTAGAAATTAATAATGCATTCAAGGAATTCTATGTGTCTCTTTATTCGTCTGATCAAGCTTCTACCCCCAATTTTGATAGTTTCTTTGATAATTTGAATATTCCTTCCATTGAACAGTCTGTTGCAGAGGACCTAGAGAATCCAATTACTATGGTGGAACTCAATGCGGCCGCGTTGTCTCTACAAAGTGGTAAATGTCCAGGACCAGATGGATATCCCTCTGAGTTTTATAAAACATTTTGGCATAAGCTAGCCCCTTTATTACTGGACATGTTTAATGAGTCTTTTGATTTGGGTTGTCTTCCTCAAACCCTTACTCAAGCCTCCATTTCTCTCCTCTTGAAAAAGGGCAAAGATCCTTTAGCCTGTGCCTCCTACCGCCCAATTAGTTTGTTGAATGTTGATTTTAAACTGTTATCGAAGCTATTGGCGCTATGCCTGGAATCCATTCTCCCATCTATTATCTCCTTGGACCAAACAGGGTTTATTCGAAATAGGCATTCCTTCTCCAATCTTAGACGTCTGTTTGATACTATTTATAATGTTTCCACCTCTAATTCTTCTGAGGCTTTAATATCTTTGGATGCCGAGAAGGCGTTTGATAGAGTGGAGTGGAATTACCTTTTTTATACTTTAGAAAGATTTGGTTTTAGGAAAAGTTTTATTTCTTGGGTTAAGTTGCTCTATTCTTCTCCGCTAGCTTCAGTTAGGACAAATAATATTCAATCTGAGTATTTTCGCCTTTATCGTTCTACGAGACAGGGTTGCCCTTTGAGTCCTTTATTGTTTGCAATCGCCATTGAACCCCTTGCGATAGCGCTTCGATCTAACCCCCTTATTACGGGCATACTTAGAGATGATATAGAGTTGAAGGTGTCTCTTTACGCAGATGACCTCCTTTTGTATATTTCCAATCTACCGATCTCTGTCCCTGCTGCCCTTGCCACTCTTCAATCATTTGGTCAAATTTCTGGATATAAATTGAATTTAAACAAAAGTGAGATATTTCCTATTAATACAGCTGCTAAGAAATATCCTTTACACAACCTACCCTTTAAAGTTGCTCAACATAGCTTTAGGTATCTTGGAGTTCAGGTTACCCACAAATTTGAAGACCTGTATAAAGCTAACTTTGGCCCCTTGTTGGCTCGAATCCGTGAAGACTGTGAACGCTGGTCTGTGCTCAATCTTTCTTTAGCTGCTAGAGTTAGCTCCGTTAAAATGAATATTCTCCCACGGTTTTTCCTATTTGTTCCAGTGTATTCCAATTTTCCTCCCTCAGACCTTCTTCCGTAAAGTGGATAGCATGATCTTAGAGTTTATTTGGAATAAGAAGGTGCCTAGGCTGCGTAAACAATATTTGCAAAGGCCTAGGCCACTTGGAGGGATGGCTTTACCTAATCTTAGGTTTTATTATTGGGCTGCCAATATTAGGATTCTTAAATATTGGCTTCAATACGAGGCCTTTGATCCTCCCCCGACATGGCTGGTTATAGAGGCAAACTCCACCAAACCTGTATCACTGAAGGCTCTAGTACATTCTCCTATTCGTTCTTCCACTTCCCCCTATACTAAGAATGTGATTGTTCAAACCTCCCTTAGGATCTGGGTTCAGTTTAAGCGCTATTTTGGTTTACAATCATTTTCTATCTATGCCCCGCTAGCTGCTAATCATGTTTTTCCCCCTTCCCTTGCAGACTCTGCTTTCTTAATGTGGTCAAATCTTGGTATCAATACTTTTAAAGACTTGTATGTTGATAATGTTTTTGCATCCTTTCAGCAACTCTCTGACAAATTTTCACTTCCCAGGCAACATTTTTTCAGATATTTACAGGTCCGTAGCTTCGCTCACAAAACATTTCCCTTGTTTCCTAACTTACCTAATGATTCCATGTTAGATGGTTTCCTGACTCCAATCCCAACTCTGAAAGGCTCAATTTCATATATTTATGACCAAATTAACCTGTTACGTCCAGAGTCATTAAACTCTATAAAGACTCTTTGGGAGGAGGATTTGGGGGAAGTTATATCAGAGGATGTTTGGGCAGAGGTTTTAGAACGTGTACACAGGTCCTCTATTTGTGCGAGACATGGCCTCATTCAATGCAAAGTGGTACACCGTACCTATTACACTAAGGCCCGATTGGCTAGGATTTATGACGGGGTATCACCAGCCTGTGATAGGTGTCAGCAATCTCCTGCAAATCTCATACATATGTTTTGGCTTTGCCCATCCCTACATAGTTATTGGACAGAGATTTTTAATACCTTATCAGAGATAATTGGGGAAAAAGTTGAACCAAATGCTCTTAGTGCACTGTTTGGGGTCTCCAATTCATTGCCTCCCCTCTCTAAAGCCAAAAAAGATGTCCTAGCTTTTGTCACCCTACTGGCTAGAAGATTAATCTTGACCAATTGGAAATCGACTGTATCTCCCTCTCATACCCACTGGATTAGGGACATCCTTTATTTTCTTAAATTGGAAAAAATTAGACTCTCTTTACGTGGCTCCTCCAATAAATTTGAAAAAACATGGGGTCCATTCTTTCACTTCCTTCGGAGAATACATTTCCCATTTATTCCTGATTGAAGCAACCTTACTGGTGTGGTTTGCATGGTTTACAATTGGCTGACTGTTTTTTTTTTTTTTTCTTCTTCCTTTTCGTTATTTTTATTTTTATTTATTTTTTGGGGTGGGTGGGGGGGGGGTGCTCTGTGTGTTATGGTTGTGTTATTTTAGTTTCTTTAGTTTTTGTATGTTTTGGTGTTTAGCAATATGTCAATTGTCACTTTTTTATATAATACTGTAACTTGAAAGGGAATGTATGCTATTTAAATTTTTTATAAATGATTCATGCAATTGTATGTTATTGCAAAACCCAATAAACAAAGTTATAAAAAAAAAAAGACAGCTTCCTGTACCGGCCGACCAAACCCAGGAACCCTCTCACTTCCTTTTGGTTGTGGGAGGACAGCAGGAGTGGATTGCCTCCATGTTCCTCACGTTGAGGAAGGATGACCCCATCACAAATGAAGAACACCAGGTACTGGACCTCCTTCTTAGCTAAGGCACACTTCTGGGGGTTGATAGTTAGCCCAGTAGTCTTGATACGCTGCAGTAGCTGACGCAAGTGGTGTAGATAGTCTTCCCATGTATCACTGTAGATCACCACATTGTCTAGGCATGCCACTGAAAAGTTCCTGGTCTCTTCTACAGCAGCTTTTCCATAAGGCTATGAAATGTGGCTGGCGCCCCTGGAGGGCATCACGGTAAAATGGAATAACCCCAAGGGTGTTCTGAATGCCAGGAGCTCAAGTCCAGGTTATAAATAAATCTGGTCTTTCCCAGACTCTTCTACCAAATCATCAATGTGGGGCATGAGATAGGGGTCAGATTTTGACTGGACATTTAACTGCAGAAAGTCCACATAGAACTGGATGGTTCCATCCTTTTTGAGGAAGAGCACAATAGGACTGCACCACTCACTTGTAGAGTGCTGAATCACTTGTTTGTAGACCTGTTTCAGAAGCTCAGAAAGGAAATTGGTGCCTTAGTCTGTAGGTACTTCCCTTGGCAGACCTACTTGTGAAAATAGCTGCACCACATAGTTGGCAACCTGCATAGCTTTAATGTTCTTGAGTGGAAAACCTTGGGATATCTTGTGGCATAATCACATATGACATGTATGTACCGGTTCCTATTTCTGCTCCGGTCCAGGGGCCCCACTATGTCCATCCCTATCCTCTCAAATGGGTCTCAATAATGAGCAATGAGTGTAGATGAGCCTGTGCCACTTTCTCCTAGATGTTAACTGACACTCAGCACAAGTCTTACAGAAATCTGTGACATCCGTATACAATATAGGCCATGTGAACCGAACAGCAATCCTCGCCAGTCTTATGCTTGTGCAACAGGTAGTACTTAGGACCCAGAGGCAACTCTTCTAATTACCCAGAGGTAATTAGGGTGTACCGTGTAGCCTGTATATGTTGGCACCTCCCCGTTTCTTTGTGTGCTCTGTGTTTGGACGAAGCGACGCTAAGTTAGTGCGAGAGACCAGACCGCGGTATGTTTGAAGCTTGTGTTGTGCTTCCACTCTTGACATTAACCTTGCTAATTTGTAGACTCTTGATTTTTATACTAGCCTTCTTCTGTGTGCAAAGTTTTTATATTGTGAGTGAAGACGCTATCCATACTGGCCCAGTTGAATCTGAATGTAGGTATCACCACAGTATTTTAGATTTGCCGTTCATCTACATAACTTAGCTACTTTTGGTTTAATTTCTCCTCCATAGATTATACGCAGTGTTGCGGTCTCTGTCCACTGTCGAAGCGGAGCTCAGCCTTCCCAGTCGCCGCCTCACTCCTCCCCCGCATTATCTTCTCCTTCTCTGGTGACCTTCTGAAGATTGCCTGCAGTCCTGGATCAGTTCCGACATCTTCAACTCCGGTGAAGAGCGATGGTAAACTCTGTGGCTGCAGATCCAACGGACATTCCCGAGAATAATGCTAATGTGTCTCCATGGTGACGACCACAAACAAAATCATCCCCGCTAGACAATTTGTCAATATTATAAAAACGAGCAGCAGGAGTGCCCTGAAAAATCTCTAGCCCGCTTCCCCGTCCCACAACAGACACACAGCGCATAAAAAAAAGACAAAAGCCAGACACAACAAAACACATTAAAATTAACATACACGAACACGAGAGACAGCTGGACTACATGTCGCCATTACAGCGCCACGTCACGTCATCACATATGTTAGCTATAAGAACGTGACTGCAACATGAAGGGTGGGTGTGTTTAGACAGAGTGGTTCGGTGTACAACACAGATTAGTTTTTCTCACTTCTGCTCATTTGGGATGATATTGGACCCAGTGGCGGGCCGTGCATTTCACACCTAGGCCTTCAGTGATGTCCTACACAGTCCTACCTGAATTATTCCACCTCTTAATACCATCATTATGACGCCATGGCTCTAGAAACTATACATTTAGACAGAAACGCAGTATAACCGGGCGTTGCATCACCTTAACATAGTCAAGTACAACAGAGTTATATTAATATTTCCGAAGCATTTATTATCAATAAATCCGCATTTACAATTAAGAGTGTTAAACTACCAGCTTTAAGATCGCTTGGATACTGTCAAAACTTAAAAATAAAAGGCGCTTTTAAGGGATTAGTCTACAAAGTTTTATTAAGTCCACCAAAAGTATGTGAGCTTTAACAAGTTTGTTCACTAAACAGTGCATTGTCGCACCCAAAGCAGTTTCATTTAAGAAACGTGACGATAAAGACATATAAACTATTCACTGAAAATAAAAGAAAACAAACAAATAATTTGCATTTGTTCATGAGGATATATTTGCGACAGTGGTGAAAGTGTATTCCTAGCCTTGAATGTCCACTTTGACTCGCTAGCGTCGGTTCGCTAGCGTCGGGGTTGGCCGTTCTCTTCTGACGATGTCTAGCTTTTCTTGAAAAGTTCGTCTTGAAAATGGCGTTGTAATTATATCTGCGACCAAATCGATCTCTTCTCCTCCTTCAGCCATTGTGGGGTTGAAAAAAAACAGCTTGTAGAAATCTACACAAATGAGCTCGTTCAAGTTCAGTTTGCTAGCTCTGCATAGCTCTGCCTCTCAATAGTGCGTATCCAATCAAAAGACGTGCACGTGCTGATGTTATCGTACACCTGCTAGCTGGTCCCGGCGTCGCCAACTCGAAATCTGATTGGTTAACGCCACAGTTTTGTTTCCGTTCACTTTAAGCTACAGGCGCCCGCACTGTTGATTCTGAAGGCCTAAGGGCAGATTTCTTGGACCCTGGCAACACATTATGGCTGAAATATGATTGGATAAAAGCTCTAACATAAAGGCCAGCCCTCCAAATCTCGATCTGAGGCTGGAAGCAGCGCAACCAAGAGGAAAGCTATGAAATGAAGAGAATAGACTATGGGGAATAATTTAATACATATTTGTGGAAAAAATATATCAAAATTAAATTTATATTCTGATGATGTTTAGGCCAGCAGAGAAGGCCTTGCTGGCCCTGACGGCCCACCACTGATTGGACCTAATGTAGGCCTACCTTATCTTGCATTAGATAGAACTGCATAAACGGACAGGACTCTAGCCTACCGATAACATCTGGCGCGACACACTGCACCATCTCATACCTAGCTAATAAATGTTTAGAAGTAAAAAAAAATCTAAGGAATGTTATGTTAGGTAATCCTAACTAAAAAAATAAATAACTGGCGGCAATGTGTTTGTCTCTAGATCTCTCCCACGGTCCGAGTAACTGTCCAATCTGTGCCGCTGTGCTAAAGCGAAATTTGTGTAATATTAACTGTTTGTTTGTCAAAAAAAAAATGCCTACAGTTTTGTACCTTTACTTAAATGGTTATACATTTGGGGTTGCTTTCACAAATGAGACAGTTTGGGCATTACGAAATACTGTTATGGAACCGAGAAGCTGGTATGATATGATATTTTCGCATGCGGCTAGCTTAAAAAAATACTGCGTCAAAATGTACGGGGTTTTCTTAAAACTGTAGTTCTTCAGACAAACATGAATACTGTAATTGAGACGAATACTGTTAAGTCCGCCTCCGCCCTTCCAGTTCACCTTCCCTTATGTTCTTTGTGTTTTCACTCTTTCCCTTCGTTTCGTGTTTGTTATTTCATGTTTTGTGTTTGTCTTCCATGTGTGTGCAGGTTGGGCGTGGTCTTCCCTCTTATAACCCTACACTCAAAAAAATCATTTGTTGGGTGAACAAAAAAAAATTATGGAAAGTATTTCCACCCAATTATAATACGCTAATTTGTGGTGTGTGTGTGTTCATGTTATGTTATAATGTTGTGTGTGTGTTCATGTTATATGTTATAATGTTGTGTGTGTTCATGTTATGTTATAATGTTGTGTGTGTGTTCATGTTATATGTTATAATGTGTGTGTGTTCATGTTATGTTATGCCATTGTGGTGTGTGTTCATGTTATGTTATGTCATTGTGGTGTGTGTGTGTGTGCGTGTTATGTTATAATGTCATTGAGGAAAACGTAGAAAAACCTCTGGTTCTGCAAAAAATTTAAATACAATAAAAGTAAAAAAAATTCAAAATGCATTTGAAATAAAATAAATAATAAAATTCTTTAGACGTAAAAATGAAGTAGAATTGTTACCATTGAATATTAATGCATTGAAATCAATCAGCTGTTATTTCTGTTAGTCAGCTATCAACTCCAGCAATGCTGACACAATTTCAGTTTGTTTTACATTAAAGACCCAATGAACAGGCTGGATGTTGTTTGACTTGATCTAGAATCTCAGCTGTTTTAATGCATTTCATACTGCGTATTTTGATGCTTAATTTTGCTGGTTGAATTTGGCAGCTTGAAACTTTATCAATTAAATTCTAAACTTTGTATTTTTACAAATTAAATTATTTCAATTTATTTTTTTAAGCATGAAATTTTGAATATGAAAATATTGAAAAATAAAGGTGAAAATTCACTATTAAATGTTGTTATGTCATTGTCGTGTGTGTGTTCATGTTATATGTTAATATGTTATAATGTAATTGTGTGTGTGTTATTGTTGTGTGTGTGTTCGTTCATGTTATAGTTGTGTGTGTGTGTGTTCATGTTATACATTATAATGTTAGTTGTGTGTGTGTGTTTGTGTTCATGTTATGTTATAATATTATTATTCATATCAAATATATAAAGCTTTAAATTCAGATTAAAATAATTCAGATACACAATTTCAATGCATTAATATGCAATGCTAAAAATTCAGTCATTTAAAATTCAAAATCAGATGAAACCGATTTACCCATTTGTCATCTTTGCTTTTGTATGGAAAAAAAAATCTGAAATACACATGTCCTTGAAAGGCAACAATTTGAAGCATTGTTAACACAGAAATAGATTAACAAAGAACAAATGGTTTCTCCACATTTCTGTAACAATTGGGAGCATTGTAACATAAAAACAGATTGTCATTTTAAAACACTAATACTGATTCCTCCCTCCCCAACACGACTCAGGGGTCTTCAACAATGAAAGTATCCCAAACAGTTACCCTACAAAATATTAACGCGCAAGTAGGGTTTTCAGCACCTGCAGTTTCTTAGACAACCTCTGTCCATCAAGCCCCATGATGAGTTTCTGCAGAGCTTCGAAAGTGTATTTCCACTCTGGAGGGTAGCTGAGATTGAGTGCATAAACTAAAGCAAACAGCATTGCAACTGCTACTGGTACATTACCGAGCTCGTTGAGGACTTCTACCCCCTCCAAAATGATGCTCACATCCTCTGGACCATCGTCAAGCTCTGCACCTTCTCTGCGAATCACAAATACCCCGAAGACAGTCTCCATTTCAGCCCGACCATTGTCAACATCAGAGTCCTGAAAAAAGTTTTTAAAAAAACAAACAAATATCATACAGATTAAACAATGGATCTTTTTTGCTTCAAGGGACACATGACTAATGCAAAACAGCTATTTAATTAACATAATGTGTGATCTATAATTGCATTTTCTTTTGTAAGATGTAAATTTAAGGACTGGAGATTAAAAGCTAAATTACATACCATGCGTTCTTTCACCACTTTCTCCGGCTCTTCATTCAGGTAGACCGACAGCGCCTTGAGGATGCATTCTCTTTTCACATCAATGTTGTTAGTCTGAGTATGTGGGCCGCACAAAGTATGCCAGGAAACAAAAACATGAGGAAAACCATTTAAACCAACAGGGAGACTAAATATCACGCACATAATGCAACATTAATATATATATATATATATATATATATATATATATTCAAGAAAAACATAAGCGGATAGATCAGGTAAACGGTGACGTGACTGTTGACTACAGATTGGTCGATCAGATCACACTGTGGTCATTGGAGAGGTGCAAATGTTCGCTCCAAAGCTCAACAGGTGGTCAAGGAGTGAAAACACGGAAATGTGTCTCTACTTCATGCACGAGGGCAAGATTATTTTAATATTTGCACTAAATGCATTGTAAGAGCAGTATACAGAAATAAAACAGAGGACTCTCGGAGAGATAAAAGACAAACAACGCTGTATCAATACGGTGCAATTTGATACAGCAATCGATTTCCTCTGCCACCAGCCGTCTATAGTTTGAAACGAGTGAAAGAGAGCAAGAGAGAGATTGAGAATAGTGAACCACTAATCACAGCAGCTATGCAAGTGGTGGTGGAACATGGTCGATTTAATAACTTTACACACAGTCTTGTCACTTGAGTTGCACATTTCCCACGCTAGATATACGGAGGAGGGGTAGTGGAAACCCTCTCCAAATCCAGTAGAGTAGTGTAGAGTAGGCAGTGGAAAATCACTAAGTGGCAAACAGCCTGGATTGTTACAGGATTAAGTGATTTGAGTTCACTTTGTCAAATCTACCAAAAGTTAGAATTATAATCAAATCATTCTTACAGTGAAAAAGTTTCCCCCCTTTGCAACTTGTCTTACTTCCCTCTTCTCCCAATCACATTTCCTCTTAAAATGTCAACTTTACAGTGATGCATTTGGCAGTTTGTCCCCTTTGTTTTACCTGGGTCATGGGGATCAGGATGCTCTTGATCTTTCTTCCCTGAGCACCACCCTTCTTGCCAAAGACCTTGAGCAGTTTTGATGATTGAGCATCCAGCTCGGAGAAGAACTTCGGCAGCAAACCGACTGTCGTTATCCTTTTGAACTCAGCACTTAACTTGACACAAAAATGGGTACAGAGAAATATAACTATAACTATGCATTGAAACAACCACTTAGTTTAACAATTATAATTTTCCACCAAAATCTTGGAAAAATAGTTTGGAAACATTTTTTTGTGGTCAATTATATCTACACCAAAAATAAGCCCAAAATCCAAATTTTTTTGTCAAATCTCCAAGATATTCATCCTTGTTTTGAGTGCATAAAGAATACTGTAAATATTTTATATTGCAACATGTATTTTTCAACAACTGTTTTCTTGCTGACCCTTTTGTTTTTTTTTTGCATTTTTTGTACCATCTTTATCACACTGGTGGAAATTGGCTATTAGATATAATCTACTGTGTTTAGATTATGAATTTTATACTTTAATATTCATAAACATGCACTGTCCCTCCCAAACAAAGAAATTATATTCAATTGATTGGTGGATTGAATGATGGCACTCTCACACAGGAATATGGAAAAAAACAATATTGGCTATTTTTACAGTATTCATTTTACACTGTCAAGACCTCAATAGAGTAGAGGATCCATACACAACAGCTTGGTACCTCCTCCTAATGTTGTCACATTCATCAACCAGCAGTTGTTGAACATCAACCTGCTTGATTGAGTTGGTCACTCTTAGCACATACTGCACACCCAAGCTGGTCCCACAAGTGTCCAATTTGTCAAGGTCTGGACTCACAGCAGGACATTCTATCCACTCCAGTCAATTAGGTGCCAGTCATACACCCCTGTGACTGCACACACCTCGCAGCACCAGCTCAAAACAAGAGTGAACACCAACAGAAGAACATCGGAGGGGATTTTGGGCACATTGTTTGGGTGCTACCTACACATTTAGCAGTTATATCTTGTTGTAAAGGTGACAAATCAGGCTTGAAATGACATATGATACAACACCAATTAGTATTATTACAAGGGAGAAATAACCGAAAAATGTTTCCAAACTATTTTTGAATTTAAAGGTGATATTTACAACTTTTTCATCAAAACTAATAATTTTTCAAAAATAATACATCCACAGAACGTCTAGAGGGGTGTAGAATAAAAGTATTAATTTTACTGAAAAAAAATATTATAGTATAGAAATAATTGTTTTATAAATTTTGGCTGGTCCAAAATATATAAATATTTACATCTGGTTACCTTGGTTACGCCAACAAGAAATGCTCTGGAATACTCTCTGCACTAATAGCATGAGAAGTTGATATCACGTGAGGCGGAGCTCAGGGGTTGCCAGATCGGTAGGATATACCACGAAAGACTCCTCGCTTGACATCTCTCTGTCCAATCAGGTATTTGCATGGACGTATATTTATTATTTGGCCAAGTTACCTGGCAACCACTACAATTGAACGTTGGAACGAGAGCGAGTGAGTATGAGTACGACACCTACTGGCCGGGAGGAATTACACTTGTAAATATCACGTTTAAAAAAAGAACAATTTAATAATTTATTCATTTACCTCACGCACACTGAAGAGAGCAGGCCATCTGGTTTTGAAAAGTGCAATCATGGGTGCATCTCGAATAACTTCTTGCCTTCTATGAGCGAAGGTCTTGGTCATCATTGCTGCCACTGTGTCCTCATTGTTCCTTTTCTTTGCTTCTGAAATAAGGGTCTCTCTTATCTTTTCAAGTGTCTCTGCAGATTCACCTGATGGGTAGGAGGGGCAGTAATTTACCTCAGCTTTTCTGGGCTTCTTCACACCGTAAGCAGGACTGCTCTTGTCTGCAGGTTTATTTGTTATGGAATTTAGTTCAACCTCTGGGCATCCAAGCCGCTTGAGCTTCCTTCTGTAGTTGGCAAGTTTATACTTCAAACTAACTTTCCAGCCACTGTATCCAGTGGCAGAGCCTGGTTCTCTCAAACAGGGATGTGATGATACGAGGGCTTCTGCTACCTCTTCAAACTCACGATCAGTGGGGTACACTTTGTGCTGCACAATTGCTTCAGCTAAACCATCAAGAATAGCAGTTTTAAGTCTGAGGTCAGGGTCAAGCAAAGTTCCAGTTTCTTTGAATGCAGCATTGGCTTTTTCCAGCTGCAGCTCACAATCATATGGGAATCGGGGAACAACGAAAACAATAGGCCATCCAGATGATCTTGAGGCAGCAGAATCAGATGACGACAAAATGTCTGTGTCAAATGAGCGACATGAAAGTGATGAGTCATCACTAGAGTGTGATGTAGAAGGAGCTGAGTAAGGAGAGGGTGGAGTGCCACTAGGCAGGCCAGAGGAAGCTGAATCAAATATCAGCTTTATGGTACTTTTGTCCTCGATCTCTGATACAGAAGTCAAGTTGGTAAATTCATTGCCAAAGTCAGTATCCATGAACTGAAGCCTGAAGTCAGACTGTACTCCACACTGCCTCTTAATGTGCTCGACAAGTTCAGGAACAGTCGCTGGAAGCCCATCCTGTAAAATCAGTCTCTGGGAATTGTTTTCCCCAAGTATAATTCTAATCTTCACTGAAGCAGCCATTTCACATCAATCTGAAAATAAAAAAAAAGAAAACATTTAATGCATTACTCATTAAATATGGGAAACAAGTGTCATGGAAATAGAAATAAAGCGTTTCATCAATTACTTTGTATTTATGCAATTAATATAGCCATTTTATGAATAAACTTTATCACTAAGGGCAGTGCTTAATTTGTCCTGAAATAGGTGGGGGAACACCGCTCGCGATTTGTGCGCGCGAGCGAAAAATTTGGGGGGTTTCTCGGTTTTTTACGCGTTTTTTACGCGTTTTTAACAGGGTTTTTCGTTATTGGTTTTTTAATCTTTTTTACCTTAATTTTGGCACATGTGGTCCATCAGAACACTGGTAGTATAGTCAATCTATCAATTTGGAATGATCAATCTGATGGCTCAATCTGATTTCCTCAAATCTATTCCATCCAATCCAAAAAGGGTATTGTTACTAGGCCTAATGCACAGAGGGTGGCAAGTAGGCTAGGACTTTTTTATATTTTTAAAACGCCTTTTAAATAGTGGATTTTGGTGACTTCTAAAGAAAGATTAGTGGTTGCAGCACGACTTCATAATAACATTAATCTCCACAGCATCCGTGATAGACCCGTCAAAACAGTCACGATTATTAACATGATCCCCGTCCTCTCTTACGTTATAAAAATACATCTAACACTCCATTTCACTCGTTACAATATTTCCTAAGAGCTGTCAAAGTTTGACCTTTCACCCCAGACTAATGTTAATTAATCATACACTCAAGTGTAAAATAGATAATTGATTTCAGTGTAATGTCTCCCAAATTAATAAATACATAATATATAAAAATAGCCTACAATATAAAAAACGTGATAGACCTACGTCACACTACAAAGCACCCAGTTTGCCAAGGCTCTGCTTTTGCCGAACAGACCAATTATTCTGTAATGTTAGACTAGCCTACTTCATGGTGACTATCAGCTATTTCGACCACTTACGGTAATAAACTTTCATAGCCTATTCTTATGGTGTTTTTTTAATAGCCTATTTTTTATCTGTCATTCACATCGCAAAAAAGGTTTTTCTGTCTGCTAGCTATATCTAGCTAGCTGCTGGTCAACTAACATCACTAGCATTAGCAGGTTAGGTTAACGTGCTGGCGAAAGTGATTTGCAGGAACCAAATGCCCATTCTGAGCGAAATACTTCAATAGTAGTGGCATAATGGATAGGCTACGTCTGCTATTGTTAGAGTTTTGCCTGACTTTTACTGGGACGGGGATCGGAAGGGTGCATGCGTTCTCCAGTACAGTAGCAGGACAGCAGCAAAGCAACACCCGAACCGTGTTTATTGAGAGAAAGGGGGGCAGGGGAGACGCAGGCTAGGGGGTAACTCTGCCATAGCCAAATGACACGACTGGCCCCCTCAGTTTTTTAGGTGTAGATATGTAGCTAATGTTAGATAGGCTATAAAAACGGACGTTCGCCTATTTGTAAGCACAAGATGACACAGAGTTAGGCTATAAGTAAATTAGCTTAACTTACTTGATATTCTGTACAATTTAAAGCAAGCAATCAAACCAGCAGATTGCTGAATAATTTTAGATCATAAATGTAAACTGAGTTAGCATAACGCTACAAGTTAGCCTCGCTACTAACGTTAGTTAACGTAGATGAATAGGATACATTTGTGGCTAGAACACCAGCTAAAAAATTGACAATGCTAAACACAGCATATAACAAAAAATAAAACCTTTGTTCTTACCTGTAAATCTCTTTAAAAAAGACTCTGCAGGTCTTTCAAAGTTCTTTTTTAGTCCACCAGAACACTCCGGACCGTTAGCTATAGGCCAAGGCAAAGACTCCTCGAACGTAGGCTACCGGTAATGTAAATAAATCAAATAGGCTAAATAAGCCTAATAATAATCAATAGCTAATAATAATAATAATAATAATAATAATAATAATAATAATAAAAAGCACAAGCTAATGTGGTTTTATTCTAGGTTATCTGTTATCAGTTAATAAATTATCCTAAATCGTGTGTGCTGTCGCCATGCTGCTGATCTGCCAAAACAACTTTGGCCTGTTTGGGGTCCGGCTGACCTACTGGTTTGAAAAAGTTTGACAGTTGTGTCTGTCTCTTTGGCATTTTAGCTGTATGCTGGCTAGCGCGCATTATTACCACCTGGTTGTTGTTTACCTCTTCAGTGCGCCGGTGCGGAAACAAAACAAACTCATTGCGTACTGACACGTGAGACGTCACTCAATCACTTCCCCCTTTTTATTTTATTTTTCCGATGAGAATGCAGCAAAAATAAGAAAACAAGCGTCACTTCAGATAGAAATAAAACACTGAGAACACGAAGATTAAAAACACAGTTTATTTTTAGATTTTTGATTGACAGGAAAGGTCCCGGATCCAATATAATAGGTCCCGGATCCCCCGGATCCACACAGAGGTGCCGGATCCGACGTTAGAGGTGCTGGAGCGTGTTCCCCCTTGCTCCGGCACAAATTAAGCACTGACTAAGGGCACTTGTCTTTTTGAATGCCAAATCTAATTTTGTTTTCTTAATTCAGTTTTTGATTACACTTATTTATTTAAAACTTTATTTTATAATTTCATTATCTGTTTATGAATTTGTTAATGTAATTTCAAAATTGAAAAAAGCATGAATATTCTATATATATATATATTGATATGTAAATTTTAATGTTAGCATACCTTAAATACTTATGTGTCTTTTAAGTGTCACCATTCTCAGAGATCCAACAAAGTAGTCTTCCAGAGGGTAATCATCTGCCAGATTACTAAACTCAATCAGATCTGCCTCTTTGGTTGGACATGCCATGAGCTCAAAGGCTCTGTGGTGCTCACTATAGCACCCAGCAAGTCTCTTAACCACAAAAACCAGTCTCTCTTTTATGACAAAAATGTGATCAATCTGTCCGAACTCGGGTAGCCAACTTGTAGACCCATGAGCTACAATCATGCCCTTTCTGAAACGTACACCGTTGGTTGACACAGATGTAGTCATGTGTGCCTCTCTTGTGCCAGGAAACATGTGCTCAATGTTCTCCATTATTTCTTTTTTTAGAACATCGACGGGAACAGTTGAGACACCTGTGATCTCAAAAGCAGGTTTTTCAAAACTTGATGCTCTCATCTGATATGAAATCATGAGCTGGTGCTTGACAGCTAGCGAGAGGGGCACATTTTTGAAGCAGTTTGAATGTCGAATGATCTGCTTAAAGTAACTGTGCTTGGCCTCAAATCGCATGGTCCAGAGACTAACAAGAGGACCAAACTTCCTGATGAGTACAGGATAGTGCTCCAAGTAATGATGCTTGGGAAGAAGCTGCATATGAGGAAACAACTCTTGGTATCTTTTGCGATGCTCTGAAATTTTGCACTCAAGGTAAGCAATTGATTCCTCAGTGTGTGTTGGAGCAACCAAAAGCTCTACAACATCTTTTAAGTCCATTAGAATTTGCCAAGCGTTGTCACCCTCTGGCACCAGATGCCCAATGATGAATGGGAGAAATCTTAGCAGGGCCCAGTTCTCATGGGCATTCCCCCCAATTGTTTTAGAGAATGTGTGTGGAATTGCATGAGGCTTGTTAGTCTTGTCTGACCACTTGTACGGAAAACCAAGGATGGATTTGTTAAGATGCTCAAGACTAAAATATTTCTTGGATATTAACACTGACAAACACTGTGCAAGCTCCACAGGCACAACACCCTCGAACACATCGTGCATGATATCAGGGGGATAACCTGAGAGAACATTAAAGTGAGCAAGGTTTTTAGTGATTACACACTGTCTTTTGACCCCAAAACAGCTTGAACCATCCTTCTGGGCAGAGTTTACATGTGTTTCATGTAGCTCTTTGGTTCTCGGAATGAATGAACCTGATCTCACATCTTTTGTTTGGATCTCTTTTCGTGTTGCAGTGCAGAATCGGCATATGTGCCCTGCGGTAAAGCTTTCATTAAAACCTGCAATACTGTGAGCACCGAGGTTATCAGCAAGAACAACTTGAACTGTTCCTTTAACACACCTACCGAGCAAAGGAACAAAAATTCCATCTTGCTCGAGGGTTTTTAAATCTTGAAGAAGTGGTTGCAAGACTTGGTCATAACCATACTTCTTCACATCATCAGATTTGCTCAAGACTGCCAAGTAAATCGAGGAAAGTACTGAATGCGAGCCTGGAGGCAAATTACTCAGAGTCCAGTAGATTCCACAGAGCTTGTGTTTTCTGCGAGAAGTACCCAAAGGATTGCATACCTCAAAGTCATCTATGTACAACGTTAGCAAAACTTTCAACTCATCCCCTGAAAGGAAACTGTTTTCCTTAAAGTGAGACCCATCCTGAAATGACTTATAAGTATGCTGTTCTCCAGTTATCCCATTACTCTGATGGGCTCTGTGGTTCTCAATGATCTTATCCACAACATCCTTCCTATTTAAGAGCTGTTGCAAACTCTTCAGTATAGGCACATACTGGCAGCTTTTATTTTCCTTTTCATCAAGCACGTACTCAATGGGCTCAATGACATTAAAGTTCTCTCTGTAAAACGTGTTGCGGAGATATGCTGTGCTCAAACAGCCACCCTTACCTATAGCTGTAAGCAAGGGGTGAGAGGCTGAGAGGGCTGTGGCTACTTCAGTTGTCACTGACTTATCAGATGTGGAACCATGTTTCCTGAGTACATCTTCGATAATGTTTACAGAGAGGGGAAAAGTGCCTGCGCTAAACAAATAGTGCAGTTCCTCGAGAAACTCATCCATTTTTGTGGCTGGCACATGAGCAAAATGTTCAAGTTTGAATAAAGCTGAAGCTAAATTCTGCTGAATTGTGTCAGGCAGAGTCTTACTTAAATCCACATCTTCACTTGGAAAAGAACTGTTTATTTCCATTGCAGAGTCATCCGAGTTAAGTGCATCTTGCTCTGCATTGTCAGACAACTCTTGAGAAACTCCAGTTGAAGTCACTATGCCTGGTTTGAAATCATTTAGCGTATGGGGGTTGTGTTTCCTGTTTTTGTGAGAGTGATATGTTCCATGGATATTTGTTTTGTAATTACAATCCCTGAAAACACAGGCAACAGTTTCATGGCTCTTGAAATGAATGCTTAAATGTGAGAAAAAATCTCTCAGTAGAAAGACTACGACAAGTGCACAAAGGACAACTAAATGTTGTCAATTCCAGAGGCTTCTGAGAATCTGGTTTGGGATGAACTCTTGATATGTGGATGTGCAAAGCATTCAGCGTCTTGAAATTACATGGGCAATTTGAATACAGGCATGAGTAGTGTTGCCTATTGCGGTGCATTAGTCTTATATGTTTGAGAAGCTCATACCTACTCTGAAAACACACACTGCACTCCTTGCACCTCCACATAACTCAAGAGTAAGGCCTAGCCAAGCCTATCTGGATATATCACAGCTGTTTGCAAACTTCCCCTTTTCATGTCATCCTTACTTATCTACACTACCTTCACTTAGGCCTGTCACTGGCAGATGATCCCCTTTTCTGGGACACTTTTGCGAAGGGATGGCAGTTGAGGTGGATGACCCAACAAACTTGGTCTTGAATTCCTGTGATGACCAGAAAGAAAGAGAGCAATCAATGAGGGTGTACCATTTTCAAACTGTTAACAAGAACATGGAGAATACTGGATCTTTCATCTACTGTGTATACAATCACACATATTACAAAAATGCAAAAAAAAATAAAGCTGTGTGTATGTCGTCTGGCCATTTAACTAACTCTGCCACAAATCTTAAGTCTTGCAAACACTAGGACACCCAGCCTCACTTCGCTCAGTATGCAGGTTTCACCAAGTCAAATTAAGACTTTTTAAGACCACGATGGATGAAATTTAAGACCTTTTTAGGGTTTGACGCAGGGTTTAAAGCTTCAAATCTCTCCATCTAAATACTAGTAATTTTATTATTTTTATCATGACTATTCATGATTAATCACAGAGTAATATTTCTATTAATAAATTACAAAAATCTAATAGTTCGACAGCCCTACTAAATACACATACAAACACTGTACTAACTATGGTTAATCATTATTAATCACACATTTTTATCTGCTCCAAACATACCTTAAAGTAGAATTTTTCCAAATAAATAACACTAATTAATTTGAATGTGGACACATGCTCTTTTTTATTTCCTATTTTCATAGATTGAGTTAAATTATAGATTAAGCTACACAGACAGTGGATGGAAAATTATGACTACCATTCAAAATGTCTTTAAATAAACCCAATAATATCTCATTGGAAACAACAAAAAGATGTCAATAAAGTAAATCATATTCCTGACATTAAAATACAGAGTGAGGTTTAGACAAAATACTCTTCTGTTCTCTCCCTCTGTTCCCAATCTGCAACAGCAGAGGGACGTGCTGTTTCAGAGTTTGTAAGATTTTAGATTCATGGCAAAGAAAGTTAAATTGTTAGATGACAACATATTAGAGTGATTCTATAATTTAGGGTACATTTCAAATAATAAAGGGAAAAAAACACATTGCCGTTTCACTTGAAATTCTATTTGTTTCTATAGTATACCCATGGACTGTGCTAAATTCATTATTTAGCATGCTTAAGCTCTAACTTTTTTTAGATATTTAAATTAAAATATACATCTGCTTCATCATTTTGTCAACTGTGTTACCAACAAAAAGTTGGATGTATTAAATGAAAGGCATATGATACCGAATACAGAATGGTAATTATTCAAAATTGATATTTAAAACTTTGCTCAAATTTGATGAACACACCATGGACGTGAAATGTACATTAGCTTTTTTGTGACATATATTACCATAGTTGCTTAGCTAGCATGCACACAGCATTGTGACAGTGGACAGAGCCAGGGGGGTTCTTGGTGTCTGAAACATCCGGGGCTAAGTTTAGAACATCAGGGGCTAACAGTAACGTATCCAACAGTATCCGTATCCGTCGGTATCTGAGTAACGACGCATAGGCTACTGTGCACCCAGAACTGCTCTCTTTTTTTTGGCGTTTGTGTGTGTGTGTGTTTAACCCGCGGGACTCGGTAACCTTACGCCGTGTGCACATCTTTGTCCGTTGTTTTTTCGAACCGTTTTACTCAACGCAAATCCCTGCCTCCGGCACACGCAGCGACTTTCCGTCCCTGACGGATGGATTCATGACGAATGAAATATTACGACAGAGACCGTAGCCTACATTATATATGTTACTTTAACCGGGAAAATAGCTACCCATTTAATTTGCGAGGGAAAGTGCCCAAAAATATACCAACACCACCAGAATCAACCAACAATAAATGTTTATTGTCCAAACTCTGCGTTGATAACGGACCGTCACGGTAACCGGAAGTAGAATGTAGATGGCGATAGCTACATACATTTAGCATTCTATAGCTACGATAGCTAAAGAAAATAATCAATCTTTTCTTTATTTCAGCAAAATAAAATAAGTTATTTTTTTCTCAATAAACATTTATTGTTGGTTGATTCTGGTGGTGTTGGTATATTTTTGGGCACTTTCCCTCGCAAATTAAATGGGTAGCTATTTTCCCGGTTAAAGTAACATATATAATGTAGGCTACGGTCTCTGTCGTAATATTTCATTCATCATGAATCCGTCCGTCAGGGACGGAAAGTCGCTGCGTGTGCCGGAGGCGGGGATTTGCGTTGAGTAAAACGGTTCGAAAAAACAACGGACAAAGATGTGCACACGGCGTTACAAACGATGCTAATGCTGCTATGGTTAGCGAGCACACTACAAAAAATTCGGTGACGAAATTAATCGTTCGAAATCATAGAGCGGACAATAACACGTTATGTGACATTTCTGTGCAGTGGTTTATTTTTTAGTCGATGGGTAGTACAGGATTAAGCTTACCTTCTTCCACAGCGTGGCTGCTCTGCCCTCTCTCCTATCTTCCAGGCGCTCTCAGGTGCTGGAACTTCCGGAAGTAAAGATTTTAATGCACTCTCTGCTCGCGCACTACTGCCACCTTCTGCTCTGGAGTTCGCGATTTGCTATCTTACCCAAAAAGCATTAGGTTCTGTCAACATAAATGAATTTAGAAAATGTTAAGTTATTGCACATCATGCTAATATAACATTACTTAATGATGTTCAACCACAAAACATGACTATATATGGTAGAAGCTACATGTTACACATAGATTAATGTAGCAGACACCCAATTTGGCTTTTTTGAGTGTATTTAGCCCTCATCCAATCACCCAAATGTCCCACTTACATTCCACACGCTGCTAATCACTCTCGCACACATTCTCATGCTGCACATACTCATTATATTCATTGACTTCACTATATATTCCCTCTTTGTTTGCCGTCTCGTCGCGGTTTCATACTCTAGTTTGACCAGTTGTGTTTGTTGGTGTAATCTTTGGAACTCGTTCAGTCTAGCCAGTGTGTTTGTAATATTCCTTGAATATCCCCATGTGTTTGAATAATATCCCTTTTGTCTCCTTGAATCCGCCAGCCTGCTAAGCTCCTAAGACTGCATCGCCTTCCAGTTCCCGCTGCTTGTCCCTACCCTGTTCCAGACCTTCATCCTGAGTATTCGCTACTCCAGTCCTGTGCTTAATAAAAGTGCTCCACTGAGCTTGAATCGAGTCTCCGAGTCCTGCTATTGGGTCCACTCTCTGGGAAGGAATCCTGACAGAACGAAACCAATTATGGACCCAGTGGAATCGGAGCAGCTCCACCACACCATCGCTTGCCAGGAAGCTGCCATCAGCAGTCACCTGGAGGAGGTCCAGCCTAGGAGGCAACGCCCAGGAGTGGACCACTGCAGCCTGGGACAGCCAGCACCTCGCCAGCAATCACTACTCCGCCTTCGTCCAGGAGATGCACCGCGTTTTCGACCACCCGGCCTGTGGGAGTAACACCACCCAGCGCCTTCTCCAGCTTCGCCAGGGCAACCACAGCTGTACAGTTCCGGACCCTGTCGGCACTGGTGGACGCCGATGCTAACCTGATTGATACACGATTTGTCGCCCAGATGGGCATTCCCACTGTGCCACTCACCAGCCCGCTCACTGCCTTCGCCCTGGACGTCAACCTACTAGCCCAGGTCACGCACACCACCATCCCATTGGAGATAGTCTTGTCCGAAAACCACCACGAGATGTCTCATGATCACCTCATCTCAGTCTGCTCTTGTCCTGGGTCTGCCGTGGCTTCGGCTACGCATCCTCAATTGGAAGACCTCCCAGGTTCAGGGATGGAGTTCCAGTTGCCATGCAGCCTGTCTCCGCTCTGCCTTGCCCCCGTCTGGGGGAGCCAAGAAGCCCCTCTGTGTTCCTCAGCCCAACTTTTCCATGGTTCCTCACCAGTATCATGACCTATCCCCTGTGTTCAATAAGGCTCTTGCTCTGTCTCTGCCCCCTCACAGAACCTACGACTGTGCTATCAATCTGCTGTCGGGAGCCCCGTTGCTGTCAAGTCGCCACTACAACCTGTCTGCTCCTGAGAAGGATGCCATGGAGACCTACATTCACGACTCCCTGGCAGCTGGCATAATCCAACCCTCTTCATCCCCTGTGGGAACTGAGTTCTTCTTAGTGGATAAGAAGGACGGTTCCCTCTGCCCCTGCATCGATTACTGCGGCCTCAATACCATTATCATCCGTAATAAATACCCACTATTAATCAACTCCGCTTTTGAGCCCCTTCACAAGGCCACCATCTTCACCAAGCTCGATCTCCTGAACTCCTACCACCTGGTCCGGATCCGAGAGGGGGATGAGTGGAAGACCGCTTTTATTACACCTCTGGGACACTTTGAATACAAGGTGGTCCCATTCGGGCTTGCCAATGCCCCAGCTGTGTTCCAGGCAGAGGAGGTTTCTCTAAAATAACAGGTGAAGCAGTGCTTCACCAAAAACAAGGGGTGAAAAAGAACATGCATATCACTCAATCACACACACAATATAGGCTTTCTTTAATATTGAATCATCAACGACTTTCAACTTTCCCTTGTGAAGCAAAAAAAAAGTGCTTAGATTAAAAAATATGCCTTATATCTTCTTATATAGTTCTGTACTTGTATCGTGAAAAACAGCGCCACCCTTTGACTTTTAAAAGGAACTTCAGTGAGGCACAGTGTCTGACTGCTTCACTTGACTATTGGAAATCAATGGGGGACTTTATAAGACATGATTGGATAATTGTGGATTATGACGCATTTTTGAGCCCACCCGTGAAGCACTGTCTCACTAATGTATTCAATAGAGTTCCAATCATGCGTGTTCTTGTGCGCGTTCTCGTCCTTATGATTGACATAATGTCTAACCATTCAGAACACGAGTTCAGCTGTCCAGCAATATAATCATCTTCACTGCCAATTTCGAGTAGACCATTACTGTGTTACTGTATTAGAGAGAGAGAGAGAGAGAGAGAGAGAGAGAAAGGGAGCGAGATAGAAATTTATACAATTTTTATAGTTGTGGCGTTGTCAGTGGTGATTTGTATTGCAAATAGTTAAATTTTTATCCTGTCGTCGTGTTAATAGCTAGCTAATTGCTAACATTAGTGATTTAACTAATGTTAGCCTAAACTAGCTCACTTTTTGTAACATTAGCTTTTGCCATTTAATTTGGCTGCATTTGAAAGAAAATGGAACCTGTGAATGTAAACATCCTGGATCAGATTCTGCGGGATTAACGTAACGTTATTTTAAATCCTTAAACTGTGAAGAAAGATTGCAAGTGAAGGCGGATGGGAGACTGAAGCCTCCTATCACTCTTATCCAGTGAGTGGGCTCGGTAAGTCAGCTTTAACGTTAAATTCTCGTAGTAGCCTAACGTTACATCGAGGTGGATTAGTTCCAGGCAGTTTACTAATGGAATCGCGTGTATTGCTGGCCATGTGTGTTGTTTAAAGGAAAGCCTATTATTTTTTATCCAAGTGTGTTGCTACAGGAGATGTTCAATGTTTGCGAGAGATGGCTTTCATTATTTAGGCTACGTAATTTAGGTCTGTTCAAATTAATGCAAAATGGAAGGAGCATGACAGTAGTGTAACCATGCGAATTGAGTCTGAGAATTATAATTTTATTGATGGTGAAGGTGCACGCATAACAAAATAACATTAGTGCGGAAAACCGTGATATTCCTGAGAGGTTGATTGATGCGATTCTTGCGTTGCCGTGAGCTGGCATTTAGGGGAATAACGAGAGTGAAAATTGGGATAACGGAACATGTTGCACGGGATCCCCTCCGACATCTGTCCTCCGGATACAACCCCCAGACGAATGGCCAGACAGAGCGGGCCAACAAGGACCTGGGAGCTTCCCTGCGGTGCGTGTCGGTTCGCAACCCCTCCTCCTGGAGCAAGTTCCTGCCCTGGGTGGAGTATGCTCACAACTCCCTGAAGAGCTCCTCCGCCCAGTTGTCCCCTTTTGAGTACTTTTTGGGGTACCAGCCCCTCCTGTTTTTTCCGGTCCAGGAGGAGGTTGCTGTTGCGTCAGTCCAGGCCCGTCTCCGGCGCTGCCACAAGGTCTGGCGCGCTACATGCACTGCCCTCCTACGCACCTTGTCCTGCAACCGACGCCTGGCAGACCTTCACCGGACCGCAGCCTAACGTTACACCTCAGGTCAGCAGGTCTGGTTGTCCACCTCTTATATCCCTCTCCAAAGATTCACCCAATGTTCCATGGCAGCCTAATCAAGCCCGTCTCCTCCAGCCCACTCAGCCCTCCCTCAGATCCCCCTCCACCTCCGCGCTTCATCCAGAACGCCTCTTCCTACTCCATTCATCACCTGCTGGACATCCGCCGCAAGGGTCGCGGTCACCAGTACTTGGTGGACTGGGAGGGTTATGGCCCTGGGTTTTCCGCAAGCTCATCTTGGACCCATCCCTCATCCAGGAGTTCCATGCCAGGCACCCAGAAAAGTTCCAGCCCACTGGTGCGCCTCGAGGCGCTCCTTGAGGTGGGGGGGGGGGGGAGGGGGTACTGTTACTGTTATCTCCCCTTAAGTTCTCTGTGTTTTCCCTCTTTCCCTTCATTTCGTGTTTGTTATTTCATGTTTCGTGTTTGTCTTCCGTGTGTGTGCAGATTGGGCGTGGTCTTCCCTCTTGTTACCCTATTTACCCCTCATCCAATCACCCGCATTTCCCACTTAAATTCCACATGCTGCTAATCACTCTCGCACACATTCTCACGCTGCACATACTCATTATATTCATTGACTTCACTATATATTCCCTCTGTGTTTGCTGTCTTGTCGCAGTTTCGTACTCTAGTTTGACCAGTTGTGTTTGTTAGTCTAATCTTTGGAACTCGTTCAGTCTAGCCAGTGTGTTTGTAATATCCCTTGTCCAGTTTCTCCTTGAACCCACCAGCCTGCTAAGCTCCCAAGCCTGCATCGCCTTCCAGTTCCCACTGCTTGACCCTACCCTGTTCCAGACCTTCATTCACGAGTATTCGCTACTCCAGTCTTAATAAAAGTGCTCCACGAACCTTGAATCGAGTCTGTCTCTGAGTCCTGCTATTGGGTCCACTCCCTGGAAGGAATCTTGACAGATACGTCTCAACCACGAGGGGCTAAGTTTATACGGCTATTAGCAGAAAATGAATGGGGAAATTTCTCTTCAGGAACGCACCGGGGCAGTGACGTCACACTTTGGCTCTCTCCTGCATGGGTTGAGACATGCCTTTCTCATTATCATATAAGCGATGAGAATAGGAAATTGTGGGGAGGAAAATGGAATATGTTACATGGGGAAATAGGAAATAGATAAATTATTAAATGCATCCTATGACCAAGAAAATAGAAAAAATTTTGAGTTGAAAAATAAAAAGCCAGTAAATTAGGAGAAATAGGAGTACAATAAGTTATTTTGAAATAACTTGTATCGACTGATTGGACGCTAGGAAAGGATTAAATGCTTTTTTATTTTTTACAATCCAGATAACCTATTAGTGGCATTTGTGGCCCTTGGGATTCCATAGTAAATGCCGTGTATCTCTGCCTATCAAGATTCTCTTTTTGGCCTTTGAGCCATTTTTAAAAATGTATTTTTGCCTTTCTTCCAGGGTAAGAAATCTATAATTACGCCTTAACCTGCTTATTCCTGGTCAGGGTTGCAGGGAGCTATGTCCCAGTCTCCTTCTAGCTAATGGCATGCTGCAGAAATCCTCTCGAAGTGTCAGTATTTAAACCTGTGTTGCATTTTCTGTTACTTCATTTTCGGTCATGTTCGGTGTTGTTCGTGTGTTTTTGTTTTCATTCTTTGTCTCCCATCTATGTGCTTGTGTTTTCACTTCTCCATTGTGTCAGCCCCACCTCTCGTCTCAGCCCTTGATTACCAATGTGTTTCACCTGCTCCGCTGCTCACCCGTTTCTCATTTGCTTGTTAGTCCTGTGTAGTTAAGTTCCAATCTGTCTTGTAGTCAGTGCGAGTTCGTCACAGTTGCCCTGTTTCGCTACAAGCCTTGTCTGAGCCGTGTTCTGCTAGTTTCCTCGTGTGCCTGACAGTACGAACTCGCCAGGATGGATTAAGCAGACAGCAGCCAGCTCTGGACTGTCCTGAACCGGCAAGGAGTGCTCTTGGGACGTCATCAATCTCAGATGGAATCTGTAAGCAAGACATTTGAAAGTGATGTCTCCTTAAGGCTCCGCACCCACTCCAGGAAAGGAACCCCGCGTACCACCTCCTGAACCCTGCTCCGGACAGCTGGGTACCTATCGCTCGTTCCTGTCTCAGAGCTCCCTCGTTTTCGAGCTACAACCCTCCACCCTCCCCACTGAACATGCCAGGATCGCCTATATAATCACCCTCTTCACCGGAGGAACCCATGAGTAGGGAACGGCAGTGTGGGACGCCCATTCGCCTCCCACGCCACATTCGTAGAGGAGATGAAGCGGGTGTTCTGTTACGATCCGCTCCGCTCCCCGTTCCTTCCTTGATGTTTTCCTCTGTTTTCCCCGAACCTAATTGTATCATGTCTGCGTTCATTACCTGATTGGGTCTACATTGCACATTATTACTTGCACCACATCTTAATGACACAACTCACACTTAATTGCCTTCACCGCATTCCTCATGCATTTCCTAATTGTTCAATCAATTCGCTGATCTCGCATGCATTTCCCGCAAGCTGCAGCTTATCAGCTCTAATGACACTAGTTATATTACCGTGCTGTTCCTGTGTTTCCTTGTCAAAGTATTACGGTTTGTCCTAGTCTACGGTCCTTGTCGTGTTACTTGTCTTCCCTCGTACTAGCTTGCTGACCCAAGCTGACCACCCCGGTCCAGAATCGCCACACCTGATTCCCAGTGTGGATCCTGGCTCTACCTCCGCTTGACTCTGCTACTCTACCCAGGCTACAACCACTCCTGGCCACTTCGCTGGATCTCCAGTGCCAGCTCTCTGCGGGTTCCACTAATTATTGTTTATTGTTTTACTTGATTTCCCGGTGTGGATCCGACCCGGAATTCTAATAAAGAAACCTTCTTTTCTAAGACTGTCTCGTCGTGCATTTGGGTCCGTCCCTGCCAGCACGTCACAGAATACTTTGACCAGAAATGGACCCAGCCGACGCGGAACAGATTCGCCACGCCCTCACCTGCCAGGCTACCCAAATCGCCCAGCAAAGCCGCCGCATTGTGGGAGAAGCAACCCAGCCTCTGCACCCAGTACCTGGACTTCGCCAGGGAGATGCGGCGTACCTTTGATCATCCCGTATGCGGGAGAGACGTGAACCAGCAGCTCCTGGCGCTTAAACAAGGCGAGCGCAGTGTGGCGGAGTTCGCCATAAAATTCCGGATCCTCGCGGCGCAGTCGGGCTGGAACGACGCCTCCCTACAGGGCGTCTTCCGCTCCGCCCTCTCCGAGGAGATGAAGGACGAGATGGCCACCCGCGACGACACGCCCACGCTGAATGACCTCATCTCCTTGGCCATCACGGTTAACAACCGTCTGCGCGCCCGCACCCGCGAGAAGAGGGCTTACGCTCCTACTCAATCGCCTCTGGGGACCACATCCTCGCACCCTGCGCTTCGCCATCAGGCTCCCATGTCCTGCGAACCTCCGGAGACCGGGGAACCTATGCAGCTGGGCGGCACTACGTCCGACCCTGCCGCTCGCCGCCGCCAACGCCGGGCCGCCGGAGCATGCTTCTATTGCGGCCGCACGGATCACCTCCTTAACTCCTGTCCGGTGCGCCCAAAAGAGAAGGCTCGTCAGCAACCCTAGGCCTACTGGCGAGCCAGACCCAAACACCGCGCCTAGCTTCCAACCGCTTCCAACTCTCTGCGGTCCTCAAATGGGGCACTACGGCCTCCGCCACCGTATCCGTGCAGGCCCTCGTCGACTCAGGAGCCGACTCCAACTTTGTGGACTCCCAGTTCGTAGACGAGTCCGGGATTCCCACGGAAGAACTGGAAAAACCCATCAACGCCTATGCCTTGGACGGCCACCGCCTGGCCCACATCACCCACCGCACCATTCCCATCCAACTGCTTCTGTCCGGTAACCACCGTGAGACCCTTCAACTCTACATCATCAACACTCCCCACTCCCTTCTGGTCCTTGGTCAGCCCTGGCTGCACGAACACAACCCCCTGCTCAACTGGATCACATCCAGCGTCACCAGCTGGAGCACCCAATGCCACACCTCCTGTCTCCACTCGGCGGAACCTCCCTCTAGCACGGAAATAAAGACATCCGTTCCGGAGGTCGACCTGAAGGGGGTCCCCCACTGTTACCGGCACATGTCCCAGGTCTTCTCCAAGTCCCTGGCCTTGTCCTTACCCCCCCACAGACCCTACGATTGTGCCATCTCCCTGTTTCCAGGTGCTCCCCTACCCTCCGGCCGCCTGTACAGCCTATCCGGTCCGGAAAGAACGGCCATGGAGGACTACATCAAGTCCTCCCTCGAAGCAGGTACCATCCGCCCCTCCTCCTCGCCCGTCGGAGCGGGATTCTTCTTCGTGAAGAAGAAGGATGGCTCCCTCCGCCCCTGCATCGACTACCGGGGCCTCAACTCCATCACCGTCCGGAATAAATACCCTCTACCCCTCCTGAATTCGGCCTTTGAACTGCTGCAGGGCGCCCGGGTCTTCACCAAGCTGGACCTCCGTAACGCCTACCACCTGGTACGGATCCGGGAGGGGGACGAGTGGAAGACCGCCTTCAACACCCCCCTGGGCCACTTCGAGTACCGGGTGGTCCCGTTCGGCCTTACTAATGCCCCAGCCGTGTTCCAAAACCTAGTGAACGATGTACTGAGGGATTTCCTCAACCGCTTTGTTTTTGTCTACCTAGATGACATGCTAATATTCTCCCAGAACCAACGGGAACACCAAGACCATGTCTCCCTGGTTCTACAACGCCTACTGGAGAATAAATTGTTTGTCAAAGCCGACAAATGTCTGTTTCATGCCCCCTCAGTCTCGTTCCTAGGTTTTGTGGTGGAGAGGGGCGACATACGGCCGGACCCGGCCAAGATCCAGGCTGTTACGGAGTGGCCCATCCCCACCACTCGCAAGCACCTGCAGCAGTTCCTGGGGTTCGCCAATTTCTACAGGAGGTTCATCCGGAACTACAGCCAGGTAGCCGCACCCCTCACCACCCTCACATCCATTAAGAACCCATTTGCGTGGAATTCCCTGGCAGATCAGGCCTTCACCAAGCTCAAGGCACTTTTTACCACGGCCCCCATCCTCTGCTGCCCGGAACCCGATCGCCAATTCGTGGTGGAGGTGGACGCCTCGGACACAGGCGTAGGGGCCATCCTGTCCCAACACTCCCCCCTCAACCACAAGCTCCATCCCTGCGCCTTCTTCTCCCGCCGCCTCTCCCCCACCCAACGCAACTACGGGGTAGGGGATCGGGAGTTGCTAGCCATCAAGCTGGCACTGGAGGAATGGAGACACTGGCTTGAAGGGACCACTCAACCGTTCCTGATCCTGACTGACCACCGCAACCTTCAGTACATCCAGTCAGCTAAAAGACTCAACTCCAGACAGGCCCGTTGGTCGTTATTCTTTGCTAGATTCAACTACTCCATCACCTTCAAACCCGGGTCAAAAAACATCAAACCCGACGCCCTCTCCCGGATCTACTCCTCCCCTGCCGACCTGTCTGTCCCGGAGACCATCGTTCCGGCTTCCTGCGTCGTGGCTGCGGTCCGGTGGCCCATCCAGAAGATCGTGCTGGACGCTCAGGTGACGCATCCCGATCCTCGCCCTAACCCCTCTTCTGCCCTGTTCGTTCCTAACCCTGTCCGCTCCCAGGTCCTGGAGTGGGCTCACTCCTCCCGACTGGCCTGCCACCCCGGAGGCAACCGCTCCGTGGAGCTGGTGCGCAGGAGCTTCTGGTGGCCCACCGCCCGGCGGGACACCCTGGCCTTCGTCCACGCTTGCCCTGTCTGCGCCAGGAGTAAGGCGTCTCACTCCCCCCCTGCTGGTCTCCTCCATCCCCTTCCCATCCCGGGCCGTCCTTGGAGTCACATCGGGGTCGACTTTGTTACCGGACTACCACCTTCTGCCGGTAACACAGTCATTTTGACCCTGGTAGACCGGTTTTCCAAGGCGGTGCACTTTGTTCCCCTCCCCAAGCTTCCCTCCGCCCTCGAGACGGCCGACCTCCTGGTGCAGCACGTGGTGCGGCTGCATGGGATCCCGGCGGACGTCGTCTCCGACCGGGGCCCCCAGTTTGCCTCCGCTGTCTGGAAGGCATTCTGCACCGCACTCGGCGCCACCGCCAGCCTATCCTCCGGGTTCCACCCGCAGACTAACGGTCAGGCAGAGAGGGCTAACCAGGACCTGGGAGCCGCCTTACGGTGCGTGACGGCCCGCAACCCTGCCTCCTGGTCCCAGCTCCTCCCGTGGGTTGAGTACGCCCACAACACCTTGGTGTGCTCGTCCACAGGGAGGTCCCCCTTTGAGGCTTCCCAGGGCTTCCAACCCCCTCTGTTCCCCGCCCAGGAGGCCGAGGTGGCGGTTCCGTCAGTGGACGCCCACGTCCGACGCTGCCAGCGGGTCTGGAAGGCCACCCGCAACGCCCTCCTCAAAACCTCCTCCCGGAATCGTCGCCTGGCGGATCAGCACCGGTCCGCAGCCCCTCGCTACCGCCCGGGACAGAAGGTTTGGCTATCTACCTCCACCTTCTCCCTCCCCGGCACCTCCCGCAAGCTCCAACCCCGCTTCGTCGGACCCTTCACTGTGCACTCCATTCTTAACCCAGTCACCCTCAAGCTCCGTCTCCCTGCCTCCCTCAAAATTCACCCCACCTTCCATGTCAGTCAGGTCAAGCCAGTGGTCTCCTGCCCTCTCAGCGCTCCCACTCCTGCCCCCCCACCTGTTCGGGACATTGATGGTGCTCCCGCTTTCACAGTCTCCAGCATCCTCGATGTCCGGCGCCGGGGACGAGGCCACCAGTACCTGGTCGACTGGGAAGGGTATGGGCCCGAGGAACGTTCCTGGGTTGCCCCTCGTCTCATCCTGGACCCTACCCTCATCCGGGAATTCCATCACCGCCAGGCCCAGTCGACCAGAGCCTGTGGTCCGCCAGGAGGCGTACCTTGACGGGGGGGTACTGTTACGATCCGCTCCGCTCCCCGTTCCTTCCTTGATGTTTTCCTCTGTTTTCCCCGAACCTAATTGTATCATGTCTGCGTTCATTACCTGATTGGGTCTACATTGCACATTATTACTTGCACCACATCTTAATGACACAACTCACACTTAATTGCCTTCACCGCATTCCTCATGCATTTCCTAATTGTTCAATCAATTCGCTGATCTCGCATGCATTTCCCGCAAGCTGCAGCTTATCAGCTCTAATGACACTAGTTATATTACCGTGCTGTTCCTGTGTTTCCTTGTCAAAGTATTACGGTTTGTCCTAGTCTACGGTCCTTGTCGTGTTACTTGTCTTCCCTTGTACTAGCTTGCTGACCCAAGCTGACCACCCCGGTCCAGAATCGCCACACCTGCTTCCCAGTGTGGATCCTGGCTCTACCTCCGCTTGACTCTGCTACTCTACCCAGGCTACAACCACTCCTGGCCACTTCGCTGGATCTCCAGTGCCAGCTCTCTGCGGGTTCCACTAATTATTGTTTATTGTTTTACTTGATTTCCTGGTGTGGATCCGACCCGGAATTCTAATAAAGAAACCTTCTTTTCTAAGACTGTCTCGTCGTGCATTTGGGTCCGTCCCTGCCAGCACGTCACATGTTCGACTGTTCCCAGCAGGGTCATGAAGCGGCACATGAGATCCTCCAAGTTCGCCAAGGGAGGAACACCGTTTCCGATTACACCATTGATTTCCGCAGCCTGGCCACCACCAGGGCTGGAACCAAGAAGCTCAATTCCACGCCTTCCTTCATGGCCTGGCTGACAACGTCAGCTGTTACCCAGTCAGCTTTGACACGCTGGTGGAAACGGCCATCCGAATTGACAGACATCTAGCCACACGCCACAGAGGGTGGTCAGTGAGGGGTCACCCCATTCGAGGAGAAGCTGAGGCCTACTCTGAGTCAGTCCTGGAACCAGCACCCTTACCTGTTCCACCTGAATGTCAGCGCCGTATCAGATCCCGTGCCTGCCTGTACTGTGGGAACCCCGGCCACTTCATCGCCAACTGCCCTTTAAAAGCCAACGCCAGGGGATTACAGGTGAGCGTTACCCCTTTGCAAAAATCCCCTAACACCTGTTATATGCTGTCTGCACTCCTCCTAGTCAACGGTCTGATCCTGGTGGACTCCGGTGCCGATGGGAACTTTATCGACGCGGACCGGGTCACCCAACTACACCTGCCCAGCATCCCTCTCCAGACACCCTTGGAGGCCCTCGCCATCACCGACACCCCACTTAACTGCATCACTCATGTCACACCCTTGGTGAGTTTTCTGCTGCTCCACCCGACACCCCAGAGAGAGAGATCGCTGACCTGTCATCAGTGCCTCCCGAGTACCTGGACCTGAGAGGTGTTCAGTAAGTCCCCCACCACTTCTCTACCACCTCATCACCCTTATGACTGTGCCATTTACCACCTACCAGATCATCACCCCCCAGAGACTGCCTGTTCTCACTCTCCCACCCTGCGACCGAGGCCATGAACAAGTACATTCAAGAGTCGCTAGCCGTAGGCATCATACGCCCATCTTCTTCTCCGGTCGAGGCGGGGTTTTTGTTTGTGAGCAAGAAGGATGGCGGGCTTCAGCCATGCATCAACTACTGAGGCCTCAACATTATCACGGTAAAAAATCACTACCCTCTTCCTCTCATGTCTTCTGCGTTTGAATCTCTACAGGGGGCGACCATCTTAACCAAATCGGTTTGTATACAGGTGCAGCTCAAAAAATTAGAATATCGTGAAAAAGTTAAATATTTTTTGTCACTCATGTCAGAAAGTGAAACTCATATATTATATAGATTCATTACACATAGAGTGAAATATTTCAAGCCTTTATTTCTTGTAATTTTGATGATTATGGCTTACAGCTAATGAAAAACCAAATTCAGTGTCTCAGAAAATTAGAATATTACATAAGATCAATAAAAAAGGATATTTTAAACAGAAATGTCAGCCTTCTGAAAAGTATGTTCATTTCTATGCACTCAATACTTGGTTGGGGCTCCTTTTGCATGAATTACTGCATCAATGCGGCGTGGCATGGAGGCGATCAGCCTGTGGCACTGCTGAGGTGTAATGGAAGCCCAGGTTGCTTTGATAGCGGCCTTCAAGTCGTCTGCATTGTTGGGTCTGGTGTCTCTCATCTTCCTCTTGACAATACCCCATAGATTCTCAATGGGGTTCAGGTCAGGCGAGTTTGCTGGCAAATCAAGCACAGTAATACCATGGTCATTGAACCAGCTTTTGGTACTTTTGGCAGTGTGGGCAAGTGCCAAGTCCTGCTGGAAAATTAAATCAGCATCTCCATAAAGCTTGTCAGCAGAAGGAAGCATGAAGTGCTCTAAAATTTCCTGGTAGATGGCTGCGTTGACTGTGGACTTCAGAAAACACAGTGGACCAACACCAGCAGATGACATGGCACCCCAAATCATCACTGACTGGAAACTTCACACTGGACTTCAAGCAACGTGGATTCTGTGCCTCTCCACTCTTCCTCCAGACTCTGGGACCTTGATTTCCATCTGAAAAGAGGACTTTGGACCACTGAGCAACAGTCCAGTTATTTTTCTTCTTAGCCCAGGTAAGACGCTTCTGACGTTGTCTCTGGTTCAGGAGTGGCCTGACACGAGGAATGCGACATTTGTAGCCCATGTCCTGGATTCGTCTGTGCGTGGTGGCTCTTGATGCACTGACTCCAGCCTCAGTCCACTCCTTGTGAAGCTCCCCAAAATTCTTGAATGGATTTTGCTTGACAATCCTCTCAAGGCTGCGGTTATCCCTGTTGCTTGTGCACCTTTTCCTACCACACTTTTTCCTTCCACTCAACTTTCTATGAATATGCTTGGATACAGCACTCTGTGAACAACCAGCTTCTTTAGCAATGACCATTTGTGGTTTACCCTCCTTGTGGAGGGTGTCAATGACTGTCTTCTGGACATCTGTCAAGTCAGCAGTCTTCCCCATGATTGTGTAGCCTACTGAACCAGACTGAGACCATTTAAAGGCTCAGGAAACCTTTGCAGGTGTTTTGAGTTAATTAGCTGATTAGAGTGTGACACCATGAGTTTCCAATATTGAACTTTTTCACAATATCCTAATTTTCTGAGACACTGAATTTGGGTTTTCATTAGCTGTAAGCCATAATCATCAAAATTACAAGAAATAAAGGCTTGAAATATTTCACTCTATGTGTAATGAATCTATACAATATATGAGTTTCACTTTCTGAAATGAGTGACAAAAAATATTTAACTTTTTCACGATATTCTAATTTTTTGAGCTGCACCTGTATGTGCGTTGTGGGAGGGAACCAAATAGTTATTGTCACCTAGGTATGCTGGCTAACTCCCGTCTCACACCCTAGTGGTGCCGTCGTCACCAGGCTTTGTTTCTAACCCCCCCTTGATCATTGAGTAAGGCTGATTGTGTTAAGTAACCATCCAAGAACACTGAAGCAGGAAATGTATTTTTACAGTTATTAGGTGCATCTGTGAGTCTGTCCTCAGGTTTCTACCCCCAGTCCAATGGCCAGACTAAGCGGGCTAACTAACAATTGGAGACTGTCCTGCGATGCCTCACCTCCTGCGACCACAGGACCTGGAGCTGCTAACTGCCTTGGGTTGAATAGTACTGTCTTCCTCCACCGGCCTGTCCCCATTCCAGTGCTGCTTGGGATACCAACCCCCATTGTTTCTCGCCCAGGAGGAGGAGGTGGGAGTACCCTCGGCAGCAGCGTTTGTCTGATGTTGCTGCAGAACCTGGAGGAATACCTGCACTGCTCTTCTACGTGCCTCCCACAGAATCAAACAAGCAACCAATAGGCGTCACGCACAAGCTCCACAGTACCTACAAGGGCAAAGGGTCTGGCTGTCTACTCGAGACCTTCCCCTCAGAGTCGAATCCCGCAAGCTGAAACCACGCTTCATCGGCCCCTTCCCCATCTCTAAGGTTATTAACCCGGCGGAGGTTCGGCTCCAGCTTCCCCACAACCTCCGCCGTATTTACCCCACATTCCATGTATCCAGAATCAAGCCTGTCATCCACAGTCACCTGAACCCTGCCCCCAAAACCCCCCCTCCCTCTCAACTCATTTATGGGTCGGAGGCATACACTGTGCGCCACCTGCTGGGGGCTCGACATTGGGGATGTGGGTTCCAGTATCTGGATGACTGGGACGGGTACGGGCCGGAGGAGCATTCTCGACCCCTCTCTCATCACTGACTATCATAAGAAGCATTCTAATATGCCTGCTAGACTACCTGTGTTTCTTTTTCTGTTACTTCATTTTCGGTCATGTTTGGTGTTGCTTGTGCGTTTTTGTTTTCATTCTCTGTTTTCCATCCATATGCTTGTGTTTTCACTTTCCCATTGTGTCAGCCCTGCCTCTCATCTCAACCCTTGATTACCAATGTGTTTCACCAATGTGTTTCTCTAACAAACTATTTAAAGTAAATAGTGTACTTTAAAGTAACAAATAAAAACAAAGAAACAAGTTATATATACAGGGTTTCCAATGATGACCAAACACGACTGTAGCCTACCAATAAGCTTTGTGTGACTGCCCAGTCTACACTCCATTCAACCAATGAATGAAAGGTGAAAACTCCCTTATATACCCTTTAGAGGCCTGGATGAAACCAAGAGTCCTTGTTATCTGTAAAATTTACAAGGTTCAAAAATGTAAATTTACAGATATCAAATACAGGGTACAGGGCTATTCCAAACAATCAAATCTACGTTATAAATACATATCAGACCCAACGTCACCCCTTTTGCTTACCGTTTCCTTGGAAACTGGGTCACGGACAGACATGTGTGGTATGATTTGGCTGGTTTGTTAGCAGGGTAATTGTTACGATCCGCTCCTGCTTCCCTTCCCTTTGTGTTTTCCTCTGTTTCCCTGAACCTGATTGTGTCATGTCTGCGTTCATTGCCTAATTGTGTCTACATTGCACATTTACTTCTTGCACCACATCTTAACTACACAATTCACATTTAATTGCTTTCACCGCATTCCTCACGTGTTTTCTAATTGTTCAATCAATTCGCTGATTTCGCACGCATTTCCCGCAAGCTGCAGTTTATCAGCTCTAATGACACTAGTTATATTTACCGTGCTGTTCCTGTGATTTGTTGTCAGAGTATTACGGTCCTTGTCTCGTTTGTACTTGCTTCCCGATTATCTAGCTTGCTAGACTCTGGCTATACTACCCAGGTCTGGATGCCTCACACCCTGGCTTTCCGGTGTGAATCCTGACTCTGCCTCCGCCTGATCCTTCGCTTCGCACCTGGCTTAAGATCGCTCCTTGCTACTTTGCCTGTTCCCGGACACAGTCTGCTGTAGCCTCACCACCGCTACCGCGGTATACAGCTCCGCCCGGCTGGGCTGCTGTATCTGCTACCCGGCGCTGTGTCAGTTCGCTGTGGGTTCCACAGTGGACATGTACCTTGCCTACTGAAAATAAAAACCCTTTATTTTCAAAACTTCTGTCTCGTCGTGCATTTGGGTCCATCCCTGCCAGTCTGTCACAGAATACTCTGACCAGACATGGACCCAGCCGACGCAGAACAATTTCGCCATGCCCTCACCTGCCAGGCTACCCAGGCTACTCCGTCTTGAATCGGAACATCCACCACAACCACCGGCACCATCTCCATCGCCACCTCTTCGGGAACCTCGCGCCAACCCGCCAGAAAGGTACTCAGGTGAGCTGGGGAAATGCCAGCCCTTCCTGTTGCAGTGCGAGCTGGCGTTCCGGATGCAGCCCTCCTCCTACTCTGCTGACGCCACCCATGTGGGAGGAGAGGCGCGGGACTGGGCCGCCGCGCTATGGGAGAAACAACCTACCCTCTGCACCAGGTACCTGGACTTCGCTATGGAGATGCGGCGTACCTTCGATCATCCCGTGTGCGGTAGAGACGTCACCCAGCAGCTGATCGCGCTAAGGCAAGGCGAGCGTAGTGTGGCTGAGTTCGCGATCAAATTCCGGATCCTCGCGGCAGAGTCGGGTTGGAATGACGCCTCCCTACAGGGCGTCTTCCGCTCCGCTCTTTCCGAGGAGATGAAGGACGAGATGGCCACTCGCGATGACACCTCTACGCTCAATGACCTCATCTCCTTGGCCATCACGGTCAACAACCGCCTGCGCGCCCGCGCCCGAGAGAAGAGGGCTAACGCCTCCACTCAACAGCCTCTGGGAGCCACGCCCTCGCACCCTGCTCTTCGCCATCATGCTCCCATGCCCCTCGAACCTCCGGAACCCGTGGAACTCATGCAGCTGGGTGGTACTACGTCCGACCCTGCCGCCCGCCGCCGCCAACGCCGGGCCACCGGAGCATGCTACTATTGCGGCCGCACGGATCACCTCCTTAGCTCCTGTCCTGTACGCCCAAAAGAGAGGGCTCGTCAGCAACCCTAGGCCTACTGGCGAGCCAGACCCAAACACCTGGCCTAGCTCACAACCGCTTCCAACTCTCTGCGGTCCTCAAATGGGGCACTACTGCCTCCACCACCGTCTCAGTTCAAGCCCTCATCGATTCAGGAGCCGACTCCAACTTTGTGGACTCCCAGTTTGTGCACGAGTCCGGGATTCCTACTGAAGAATTGGAGAGACCCATCAATGCCTATGCCCTGGACGGCCAACGCCTAGCCCACATCACCCACCGCACCATCCCCATCCAACTGCTTCTGTCCGGTAACCACCGGGAGATCATTCAACTACACATCATCAACACTCCTCACTCCCTTCTGGTCCTTAGTCAGCCCTGGCTGCACCAACACAACCCACTGCTCGACTGGATCACATCCAGCGTCACCAGCTGGAGCACCCAATGCCATGCCTCCTGTCTCCACTCTGCGGAACCTCCCTCTAGCACGGAAATCCAAACGTCCGTTCCAGAGGTCGACCTTAAGTGGGTCCCCCATTGTTACCTGTCTATGTCCCGTGTGTTCTCCAAGTCTCTTGCCTTGTCCTTACCCCCCCCACAGACCCTACGATTGTGCCATCTCCCTGCTTCCGGGTGCTCCTCTGCCCTCCGGTCGCCTGTACAGCCTGTCCGGCCCGGAAAGAGCGGCCATGGAGGATTACATCAAGGCCTCCCTCGAAGCAGGTATCATCCGCCCCTCCTCCTCGCCCGTCGGAGCAGGGTTCTTTTTTGTTAAAAAGAAGGATGGCTCCCTCCGCCCCTGCATTGACTACCGGGGCCTCAATGCCATCACCATCAGAAATAAATACCCTTTACCCCTACTTAACTCTGCCTTTGAACTGCTGCAGGGTGCCCGGGTCTTTACCAAGCTGGACCTCCGTAATGCCTACCACCTGGTACGGATCCGGGAGGGGGACGAGTGGAAGACCGCCTTCAACACCCCCCTGGGTCACTTCGAGTACCGGGTGGTCCCGTTCGGCCTTACTAACGCCCCAGCCGTCTTTCAAAGCCTAGTGAACTAGGTGTGTGATTTGTTGTCAGAGTATTACGGTCCTCGTCTCGTTTGTACTTGCTTCCCGATTATCTAGCTTGCTAGACTCTGGCTATACTACCCAGGTCTGGATGCCACACACCCTGGCTTTCCGGTGTGGATCCTGACTCTGCCTCCGCCTGATCCTTCGCTTCGCACCTGGCTTAAGATCGCTCCTTGCTACTTCGCCTGTTCCCGGACACAGTCTGCTGTAGCCTCACCACCGCTACCGCGGTATACAGCTCCGCCCGGCTGGGCTGCTGTATCTGCTACCCGGCGCTGTGTCAGTTCGCTGTGGGTTCCACAGTGGACATGTACCTTGCCTACTGAAAATAAAAACCCTTTATTTTCAAAACTTCTGTCTCGTCGTGCATTTGGGTCCGTCCCTGCCAGTCTGTCACAGTAATGTTGCAATTTAAAAGTTTTAAACAAAGAAAACCTGTAACAGGCACGTGCAGAGGGTGTTAGAGAGGCAGGGGCCCAAATTCATAAAAGGGCACGCCGGTGATTTTTTATCGATAATTTTTGGCGATAATTAAATATTAAATTCTGGGTTTTTCCTGGCAGAGAAATGGGTTTTGGCGGTACGTAGGCTATGCGAGCAGCAAATTTTGTTGCATTAATTTCACCGTAAATACAGTTTTTGGAGTACAAAGAGCCCATGTAGGCTTTGGTTGTAAAGTACCAGTAGGGTTGTGTTTATGAGTTTTAGAAATCAAAGGTCCTTGAAGCTTTTTGAATATTACACCATTTAGGCTATTTTGATTTGAGTGCACAAATAGAAAAATAAATAAACAACACTCTAAAACACAAATAAAAAATAAGTGTAGCTACAAGTAAAAAAAAGAAAAAAAACCTACAAAAGCACCGTGTGTTTTTACATAGTCTACGTTGCTGTTATTTCAGCCCTAAATGTGATAGGTCCCTGTTGAAATGTCGACTGCACAGAACTTTGGCGAAATGTAACAAGATAAATTCTTCAGGGTTAATCATAACACAGTGGTAGCTGCATATAGCCTACAGGTAAGATATTTGGTTTCATTAACATATTTATATCTACGAGAGATTTTGGAGAACAAAAATTAGGTGTCTTCTAAACCAAAAGTGCATCAGGTAGCCAGTAGCCTAAAGTAAGCAATGGAAAACGCAGAATGCTTAGCCCTATTTGTACAACGTTTAAAAAAAATATTATTGTTTCTAGCTATATCTGAACATGATTTTCTTGTCCGTGGCTGTGACAAGACGAGGGTCGTAACTCATAAGGGTCATAACTTTGGGCTATTAATAGCACCCTCTTATTGTATTGCACTGAAGTATCAATCCTGCTGGTTTTCTTAAAGCTGTAGCCTATTTATAATTTAACACAAACATGAATACTGTAATTGGGACCAATACGTCTACCACTATAGTATGGGGCGCCAACGTGGATCGAGTTAAAGCCTTTACCTTTTCAGGAGTTAGGGCTTCAATGGTAGCCTAATTCAAAATTGAAGCATGTTCCATCCAACTCACTGCGCACGCTATGTCTTTCTACCGAGTCGCCCCAAAGATTTAGGTTGCACTCTGCCACAGAATAGCTGAGCTGCATTTCCATACAGTTTATGGTTCTATGCTTTTTCTACTTGTATCCTAGTACTGACATCTTGAAGGCCACTAGTATAATATATATCGCCATACGCTAGCCGAAAGATCATATTGCACCCAACAAATTTTATTAAATTCATTCGGATAGGATTGTATTTGCTGTTTTCTCAATTATTGTCATTTTGGTGGTCGCGATTTCCCTTGGCGGTCCGTGAAATCATTTGTTTAAAACAAACCTGTGACTGAGGTTGGTTCAAACACTGCTACATGACAGTTAATTAATGATACATGCAAAGAAATTAAGTGTATTTCAGTAAATTCTCCTCACATGTTACGTATTACATTAGCTAACTAGCTATCGAGACAATAAGACAACATTAAAACTGCGCTGTGGGGCGATGGGACCGTTCTTTTAAGTTCAGTGGATGGGACACAAGAACTCGACCATATTCCACTGATTCCCACATTACTAGCAAAAGGTATCAACGCTAACAATAGCTAGTTGGCACATTTTGAGCTGCTAAATAGTTCAAGCATAGATAGACCCTAGCCTACTTGCCAAATAGTGTCTAGCAATTCCTAAAGCGCATTAATATCAATATAAAACGAAAATGAACAGTATATTTATACTTTGTTTGGCCACATACCTGATGTCTGCCTCAAAGTAACTCATCACACTGACTGACTCACAACTGTCGAGTGCCTATGCATGCGTATGCGTGCAATTTTGCGTGTGTGCGTTCTTTCACCATAGAAAGGCTCGGTGCCCTCACAGTGCTCGCCGTTGCGGCAGGAAAACAAGAGTGAGGGTAGAGGTAGAGGGCATCAGCTAATTAACTCAAAACACCTGCAAAGATTTCCTGAGCCTTTAAATGGGTCTCTCAGTCTGGTTCAGTAGGCTACACAATCATGGGGAAGACTGCTGACTTGACAGATGTCCAGAAGACAGTCATTGACACCCTCCACAAGGAGGGTAAGCCACAAAAGGTAATTGCTAATGAAGCTGGTTGTTCACAGAGTGCTGTATCCAAGCATATTCATAGAAAGTTGAGTGGAAGGAAAAAGTGTGGTAGGAAAAGGTGCACAAGCAACAGGGAAAACCGCAGCCTTGAGAGGATTGTCAAGCAAAATCCATTCAAGAATTTGGGGGAGCTTCACAAGGAGTGGACTGAGGCTGGAGTCAGTGCATCAAGAGCCAGGACAAATCCAGGACATGAGCTACAAATGTCGCATTCCTCGTGTCAAGCCACTCCTGAACCAGAGATAACGTCAGAAGCGTCTTAACTGGGCTAAGGAGAAAAAGAACTGGACTGTTGCTCAGTGGTCCAAAGTCCTCTTTTCAGATGAGTCTGGAGGAAGAGTGGAGAGGCACAGAATCCACGTTGCTTGAAGTCCAGTGTGAAGTTTCCACAGTCAGTGATGATTTGGTGTGCCAAGTCATCTGCTGGTGTTAGTCCACTGTGTTTTCTGAAGTCCACAGTCAACGCAGCCATCTACCAGGAAATTTTAGAGCACTTCATGCTTCCTTCTGCTGACAAGCTTTATGGAGATGCTGATTTAATTTTCCAGCAGGACTTGGCACCTGCCCACACTGCCAAAAGTACCAAAAGCTGGTTCAATGACCATGGTATTATTGTGCTTGATTGGCCAGCAAACTCGCCTGACCTGAACCCCATAGAGAATCAAGAGGAAGATGAGAGACACCAGACCCAACAATGCAGACGACCTGAAGGCCGCTATCAAAGCAACCTGGTCTTCCATTACACCTCAGCAGTGCCACAGGCTGATCGCCTCCATGCCACGCCGCATTGATGCAGTAATTCATGCAAAAGGAGCCCCAACCAAGTATTGAGTGCATAGAAATGAACATACTTTTCAGAAGGCTGACATTTCTGTTTAAAATATCCTTTTTTTTATTATTATGTAATATTCAAATTTTCTGAGACACTGAATTTGGGTTTTCATTAGCTGTAAGCCATAATCATCAAAATGACAAGAAATAAAGGCTTGAAATATTTCACTCTATGTGTAATGAATCTATATAATATATGAGTTTCACTTTCTGACA